>CM052300.1:9107669-9707669 GCA_028455765.1 Lasioglossum oenotherae | reverse complement strand
TATGAATAAAACATCGATGGAGGACACAGAATTTAAGACGTTAGATTTATCACCTACATGTCGGGGAAAACTTCCAAAATTTGAAAGAGTCGCCCTGGAGCCTTTGTGTAACGATGCTAGACCTATTACATACATACGAAAAATATAAGGATATGGAGCAATTGTTACCTTATTGTATACCTCCTGTGCATCATGAATAATTCAAAACACTGCCACATAAATGGCATAAATATATAATAGCAATATCTTATGTTAAGTTTAACAATACATAAATATAATTAACGTTCAAGATAAAAAATACTATTCCTATTTTATTTCTTGCAATTATTTATAAACAAAATTGGATTAATACAAAATACATTTTAAGTGATATTTAATTTTTCTTAATTGAAATTAAACGATTTTTACAATTGACTAATTATGAAAATGGTGTAAGTCCATTTACAGCCCGTAAATATACATATATTATTTTTGTTGAATTCGCCTGAAAGAAATTTATATAATCAAATTACATATATATATATATATATTTATTTATATATATATATATATAAATGATTTAGTGGAAACATTGCCAGACTTGACATAATTAATTTATATTTTTGAATTGACTAATATGCTAACCTTTAATTTTCTCGAAACAACAAAAAATGGAGTTACACACCATTTTCAAAATAAACGGTCCATATATTTAATGTACCGGGTGTTTCGAAATGTGAGCGTTGAAATGATTTTAGAATGGTGTAATCCGTGGAACGTTGCTTGCTCAACGATTTATGAGAACGGACATGGGTGGCCACGGCGGAATAGTGGTTAACATTGGAAGTAATGTCAGCATCAATCCCTACCCCAGTGTTCCAATCTACTCCGCCACCAAAGCGGCCATTGTCAACTTCACCAGAGCGTTCGGGGTAAATATGAACTTTCGGTAAAAGTACAAAATAATGCGTCAAACAATTACGAAAATATTATGAATTTTTTCTATCGGTCTCGAATTTCTATAACGCAATGCAGACATATTGTTGGGAGTTCGATCGAAGGGAATACATAGCTACGGATTGTTATTGTTTTCCGCAGCACCAGTACCACGTGGACCTGACCGGCGTGAAGGTGATGGCACTGTGCCCAAGCGCGACGGATAGCAAATTGTTAAAGGACGTGAGTAAACAGCTGCTCTGGTTGCGATACGAGGACGCCTGGCATTGCGACATAGCCAATTCCGTGCCACAAAGGTAGAGAAACGTTAAAAGAACCATAAACGCAACTCTGTCTGTCATCGACAGCCTGACTAAACTTTCTTTGAAAATGTTCTTTTACGGTTCGTTGACACGTTGAGTCACCTTAAAACGAAATTCTAATCAAAACTCTGCGGAGTTCAAGGCTTTTAAAGATGGTAAAAATCGAAATTCGGTCCGAGCAGCTGTGCCACGAAACAAATTGAAACAAAAATTGTTGTCGCGTGTAACCAACGTGCCAGTGAACGTGTTAAACATTTTTTCCTGGGAATCTTGTCGATACAGGTTGTTTCGAACTGGGAAGTTCGTTGACCGAGACATGTGTTTTCAGGGTGGAGCACGTGGCGAAAGCGTTGGTGCACGTGCTGACCACCGGCAAAAGCGGAAGCGTCTGGCTGGTCGAGAAGGATCAGCCTCCTCACGAGCTCACCTTCACGAAGATCTAAGAATCGACGTGGACCCACCCTCGCTTGAATACAAATAATCATGCCGTACCATAACTGCGAATGTACCTTCATTATACACTACCGGAACGATACCGACGCTGTTGCGCGAACACGAGACCAGCAGCGTAACGCAGAGGACCCTGCACCCCAGGGAAAACGTCTCTCGCGCCACACCAAAGAACAAAAAAAAAAAAGATGAAAACGGTACAAGATTTTGTACACTTGGCGAGAACACATTTTTTGTACATTGTTACGCGTTCCGTATTACACTTAAGTAGAAACTAAAGACATAGCGGTTACCGCCGACGAAGTGATCCTCGAAGATCACCCTCGGATCTTCGATCTTAGACTCCATTTTTTCCTCCGGGAGTCGCCGACGTTCGATAGACGTAGAAATCTAGGGAAATTCCCAAATCTAGAGAAACACGGCGAACATCGAGTTTTACTGGCGAGCAATGGCACGCGTTCGTCTTGGAGCTGCGATTCAAGTTGGAAGAGCGTCGACAAAACCGATCGATCGTTTGATAAGCGTTGCTCTGCTCTGTACACTTTCGGGATAAAACGATACGACGTATTTTTACGATTCGCTTTCGTCGTCGCTATAATTGCTCGTCGCAGCTTCAACGTAACCGCATGGTTGCGTCGCAGAGGTTGCATCTTCCGACGAATAAGTCTGAACGAATAAGCATAACCGATAACAGTTGTAACGCTTGACTCGACCAATATCAGCGATCTCTATCTCGCTTGGGAAGGGATTTTTAAAAATTGAACGAAGAATTTTGAATGCGCTATTAGGATAGCATGTGTCGTAACAAAGGAAAAACGTGCATAATTGTTCGTCGGAAGAGGCATCCACTGTAACCTACAGCGATACCGATCGAAGCGGGAGAGAATAATTCGTTTCGCATTAGCTGAAACCGGGAGGAACACATACGCGTTTTCGGACCATGAACAACCGCCGCGCCGCGTCGTTCAGACTCGATATTTCGTAGACTAGCACACGTATCGCGTTTGACCACACGACTAGTTTCTACACATTCCGATTCTCTGTCAGCCATTTGCGAAATCCGAGATTTTTCATACGTTGACCACGATTTTAAAGCGACAGTGCTCGAAACCAGATGCGTGCGGGAAAAATGAAAGAAAAATCGTTTATTACAAAGCGAACAAGTTATTTTTAAAATGCTATGCAAAATACGTGAGAGAGGAAAGTGAACGAAATCATTTTTATCGAAACCGCTTGATATTTGACGCGAAAATCGTCGATCGACGAAAAAGAAAAGAAAGAAAAAAGAAAATAAACCATCGCTTCCGTTCATCTCAATCCACCCATCGCGCGTTCGTAAGTATTATGGAATCAACGAAACGAGGAGAGATAACGAATAATCGTGGGAGGCGAGTCCAAAACATTTTGTCCACGATTACGCTATACAATCGCGCTCGTAATTTTTATACGAACTTTTAGACGGGGATTCGACCAATGGGAGAGCAAACGAATAAATACGTAGGTTTAGATATACAGAATCGAGGCCTAAGCCCGGTGTCTTCGGCGCACAGATCACAATTATTATATATTTTAATCGTCCATTAACGTCGGTCGGAACAGCCTCCGGTTTCTCCCGTCGCGGCCTCGATCGCGATCGAGACCGCGGCGAGGGAGGATCCGCGGAAAACTCGGAATCGAAGGGCAATCGCACATTCGAATATAACATTACGTAATCTTAATCGACGCCACGGTCGGTAGCTAGTGGAAATTGTTGGTTTTGTTATGATTTGCTCGGAATGTATGTTGCAAGCCTAGTCAATAAAGTGCATAGCTTTTTAAAAAGCCGAACACTCTATTCTTAGATCCCGCGACAATCATAACCACGGGAATGTCCCGTCGATATACATACATGTGAGAGTACGGTGACTATTCCCCTGACAAAACTGGCGAAACAGTGACAAAAGATTTTTGCGGAACTTTCACCGATATGGTTAATTCGTTTCAGGTAGTCTAACGACAGACAAGATTCTGTGCAAATGAATAATGCTAATAATTATTAAAAACAAAGAGCTGTAGTCGTGGCAGTGCCGCCAGAATCGACCAAAACTGGTCGATTTTTCCTCTCCTCCTCCAACATCCCCCTCTAAGACCGTAGACTGGTAAAAATGACCGGTCCCAGATTTTTTATTTTACGATTATTGATATAATAAAAACAATTTCATAAGAAACGATTGTATAGATATCTTCAGTGAAGCACATATTACAATAGGAGCTTTGCGCAAAGTCTAAATAAAATCAATCTTGTCATTTTTATACCAGTTACTGTTTAGGCTGGGTAGGTTTAGTGTTAATCTGGTCATCAGAGAGGGGGTAAACTGTATTCCCCTCGATTTCCTCGATCTGGCGGCACTGAGTCGTGGATCGTTTGGTTGTAAAACAAAAGTGATCGTATGACTGTAAATTCGACAACCAGAAAATCGATTTACCTAATTTTCCGGCTCGAGTATCAAAATTATTGGTCTCGCGTCGCGTTTTCTCGGAAACGTCTGTTTACCTAGAACGTTTTGTTTATACCGGTTCGATTACACGACCATAAAAAAATCGCTTCTAGCATGTTAACACGATACGTAACCTCGTTCGTCTCCAACCTTCTCACTTCGAGTCCAAGGTAAGCTACTTCAAAAGCGACACTTTTCCTCGTAGTACTTCGTGCTGTTTATTTTGCGTTTCAATACTTTCATCTCACTCGCGAGTACCGATCAACATTCTGTCAACGATTCGTCGTTCCTCAGAATTTTAAGGAAAATCGAATTCTGTCAGTTGCACGGAACGACAGCGACGCGGCAAAAGAAAAAGAAGAGCGGAGGTTGGTTCTCGAGAAAAAAACAGCCTGATGGGCCAAAAATCATTAGGCCCGATTACTGGTAACTACGTTTCAAAGATACAGAGCAACTAGGAATTTTAGTACTAGCACTAGTACTAGTACTAGCAAAGCTTGTATTTAGAGCTGGGTATTTTTAGTGTAGATCTTCGAGATCGAAATATTTTCACGATTTTTCATTTTCCGATAAAATAGCAGCGCCGACTCACCGAAACCGATTATCGATCCTACGTGCAAAATCGCGGTTGTGGTTGGCGGCGCCGATGGCTTCGGTTTCGCAGCGGCCGATCATCTTTTATGCAAAGGGGCACGAGTTAGCATTTATCGTTACCTACAGTCCTCCGGATTTACAATACGCTGACTTGCAAAATTAAAGGTTCACGCCAATGGGTGAATTTCTCAATATTTAAACTGTTCCACCTTCATAAGAAAATTAACTTTTCAGATATTTTATTCGCTAAAATCTTGATAAACTTGACGAAATTGTAATATCACTTTTTCTCGTCGTTTTATCGCGGTTTGAACGAAAAGCGAGTTTTTGTGAAATTTCCAAGCAGAAAAATTCTCTCCGTTTTCTCTCCGATGTTGTACGAACATTTTTTAACAAAGTTTAAGTCGTTTGAATATTGAGAAGTTACTAATCCTTTAACTGTGCGTGTTAGCATAATTACATATGAAATTTATAATGTTAAATCAACCTGTTACGATAACGTAGACTGTGATAATAACGGACAACGACGTTGACGAAGGAAACATGGCGGCACGGAAGCTGTGCGACGCTTATGGGAAAAATCGAGTACAGTTTATCGAGTGTCACGTTCAAAGCCCTTGCCAATTCGAAGGTTCGCATATTTAGCGAATAGCGAAACTCGCGTGAAGCTAATTAATAATTTTATAGCTGTTCTGAGTCTGGCGCGATGCAAATACAAAAACATAAATATTGTTTTCAACGATCTCGATAACGATTGGCCTCTGACAGCTAACGGCGTGGGAATACAGGAGGTGAGTCAGAATTTGTCGCGATAACCAGACTTTTAATTTCTTATTTGGCGAAACAAGAACTCGATAATCAAGAAACAGTTTTTGCGTTATCAAAGCTCGGTAGTTGCTCTAACTCTGAGAGCGTAACATCTTTCAGAATAACACTGCCAAACTGATTCGAGTAGAGATGAAAATTTTGGGGAAGGATAATGGCGGCTCCGGTGGAGTGATAGTGAACTGTGCTAGCATTTTTGGGTTCATGGGTTGGCCCGAGGATCCGTATCCAGTTTATTGCAAAAATGAACCCATGATAGAAGTCGTCAAGGACTTTGTGGTACTTTTCATTATACATATAATAGTATTTAATATGTTTCTCTATTATATTATATAAAACAATTCTCTACTGAAGGAGCACGTTTTACCATCGCGACGCGTTAACTTTAACGATCCGAATATATCTATTGTTTATGCTCAACTTCCCTGATCACGCAGAAAGATACGAAGATGGATGAAACCGGAATACGTTTAGTGTCTCTATGTCCATCGACTAAACATTTCGGCGACATAGGGTTGCCCGACTTCCCGGACTCCATCCCTAACAACCAAATTTCTGAAATACCAGCTTGCGTGCCAACCACGTGAGTAGATACCAACGATAACGGACGAGTAACGTTCAAACTTTAAACGGTCATAATCTCGAGCAGGAAACGTCAAATAGGCCCAGCTTTGAGCTACGTGCTAGCATGTGCAGAGACCGGCAGCGTCTGGTTCGTCGAACCAGCGATCAGCGTCCATGCGACTCCTCGAATGATTCACTTCCCCATCAAGGAAGGAGAGAAAATCGATCCCAATATTTACCAAACACAGGTAAAATTGCAATCTCCAGACCGTATATTCAAACATACAAATAATATTAATCAGATCCATTTAAAACAAACATTTAGTCAAATAACGCCATCGAATTGTGGTTCGTAAGAACATAATTGTAAACGCATCAATCACTTAATTCTTTCATTACCACAATGGAAAAAGGTTCGAAAGGCATCGATCGACTTTTAAATTGCAGCCTTGCAGCGTCAGCGCAGCGCCACCGTGCGTCGAATTCTCGAAAATCGATCGATCGAAACCTTGTCCCAAAATAAAAACTACAGTCTGCAAAATGGAAGCTCCACAAAAGAAATAAATCTCTACGAGAACTTGGCATGCGTGAGTATAAATCTCCCGTTTAATATTTGTCTAGGTACCTGCCTTAAAACCGAAGTTTTTGTGAACGATTTCATAGCAACGTTATCAAATCAATAATCGGTAAATCTTTATCGTAAATAGATAAAAACTTATAGATTGAAAATCTAAAAATTTAGAAGGGATTTTTAAGGTAGGGAATTTTAGGCGTTTCGTCCCGGGCCTGCTAGCGGACTCATCAGTAAGGCAACCTAGCAGACCCTGCCTCATACGCCGGAGGAGATGTTGATTGAAGACGAAAGACGAAGTAGAAAGTCCCCACAAGAAGTCCGCGAGCGGTCCACCATCCGAAGCGGTTGAGAGTTGAAAGTCCAGAATCATCCGACAAGCCTGGGGGGCTTTGCTTGGGGGTGTGTGGTGGTGCCCTTTCATCTTATCCTCTAACGGTACACTCGCTCCATTCGAGCGAAGAGATGCGCCCACCCGGCAAAGGCGCATATATAACAACACCAAGTAGAGACAACCCTCTCTTACTCGGCAACCTGCATATTGATGCGGCGCGGTACGGTACGGCAAACCGGCAACACCGACGAGACCTTCCCGAGGACGACAGGAACAATACACCAAACTCCATGTAAACCTCGACCCCCGAGACTTTTTTGGGTCCATCCGAATTCCCAACCCTTGTGCTCCGAGAGTCCCTCCTCAGCGATCCCCTTGATGGGGGAAGCTCCCTGCTCTCTGTCTTCCGTCTTCCCGGTAGTATGACGCGGCGCGGCTTTCCTCTCCTTCACCGGCCCTCTCTCCCTCCTACAGTTTGTAGTTGTTGTGGTGTTCCTTCCGAATTCCGAAGTTGTCGTAGGAATCACTAGAGCTGTAAAGATGGGTGATAGGAAAGGGAAGAGGAGAAAAGCCGCGTTTCGTCCTGAGTCTGCTAGAACGGACTCATCAGTAAGGCTAATTCTAGCAGACCCTGCCTTAGACGCTGGGATGCTAAATCACGTTCGGAAGTTGTATATATACTAATCGACGAGAAACGGAGGACTTGCGAGAATAGGATCGAGTAATCGGCCCTCTGGTAGCGAATACGGATGGACTTGTTTCACGGACCTCGAATAGATGGAACCACTAGCATCGAGGTTAGGGCCGGTTTATAAGTCTTCATGGTCCTGCGGATACAGGTTCTGGACTCTGAAATCTCTCTTTCTCTCTCTCTCTATCGCTTTATTAAGTCGCTTCTTTTATTCATTCTATTTGTACGAAACGATAATGGAAACGAAAGGAGCCATATTAGAAGAGTACAAAGGATATGGTGAAATTCTTGTGGAAGTCGTTGAAAAATTGCAAAGATACATAATTCGCAAAGTGAAAAATCTTAAATGTCTTATTTGGACTGATCCTTGTTCTGGAAAGTACTAGAATCTCCGCTGTAGTTGTTCGTAGAAAAATACGCAAGGACATTTGGAACGACCAGGTGTAGAACGACTCGGGAAGGAAAATGTAACCTGTCCGAACGGCCGAACGCAAAACAATTCGAGCTACGCGCGCAGAATAATTCTGTCAACACGAAAATCGCGTCGCATCGTATCGCGTCCTCCGCAAGACTTGTTGGCGTGTCGATGTTGATGTCGAGCGAATGCTCAATCGATTCGCTTGGCTTGCTACCGGAGCGCATCGAGATTTGAAACGCACATCGGTAATTCGATAAATCGACAGAAATAAACGGCCTCCCGAAGCCGAGTTCCAGCCTACCTCGTGCCCGAATTTTTTCGTAAACCCGATCCCTGTTTACCGCGGATCCGCGGTCACATTATCCATCAGATATCCGCGGGACATTCAATCTCGTACAATTGATTCTCGATTTCTCGGATTTCATTGGCGCGGCGCGGCCGGACTGCCATGCCGTGCTCCTTGCTCCTGGAATATATTCGCAACCGGGCCTCTCGCGAGAACAGTCGTGACAACCATAAATTCGCGCGTTCGGCTCGTGTTGTTCTAGTCCCGTTTAGCGATTATGTCGAACATCGAGGGTAAAGTCGCACTCATCACCGGCGGAGCAAACGGGATCGGCTTCTGCACCGCTCGGAAACTCCTTCGAAACGGAGCGAAGGTATTGTTGTATGTATAGGGTGATCTGCATCAACGAACTCTGCATCTCTATCGATCCTTACTGAATAAACCTTTAAACTGGTTGTATCGTCTCGTCTCTCTTTCTCTCTCTGTAGAACTGCTTTTCTTTCGAAGTGCCGCGTCGCTTTTTGTCGTAACCCCACTCTTTGCCACGGTCAGATAGAATGTTGTGGTAGGCAGGCTGTCGCGCGTCGGCTATACGTACGACACGACACAATGAAATTCTGCGAAATTTGATGAGCTTATAGCTCGATAACTATTTACTTATGGCATATGGCGTTTTTCTCAAATTTTTTCTTTTCTCGATGAGTGGGAGGTATCGATGTAAGAAAAATTTTCAACAATTTTCTTTGTTCAACGCAATTTTGCGGCATAGTTTTTTTTACAAATGGCCTACGATCGCCCCTACAACGGATGACTTTCTTTTACAGCCTGTATAGTGTACCGTCAATTATACGAACTACACAGACAAAAGCAGTCTCTGATTTACAGAATTATTTGATAGAACGACGACGATGAAAGCGCGATAAAGTTCTAGGAAACGCGTAATTATGATTTGGAATGACTTGGTAGAAAAGTGAAAATGTTCGATGACTAACATATTTGAACGTCTAATCGACTTTGCTTTCAGGCGGTGGCTCTATTGGATTTGAGCGACTCCGGCGGCAAAAGCGCAGCTGCTGAGCTAAACAATGAGTTCGGAAAGGATCGTGCGATCTTCGTCGTCTGCGACGTCTCCAAGAACGAAGAACTCAAAGGTATTCGAGATTTGATCGTAGATAAACGAACCTATAACTAAAATGCATTTTTATCGAAACCATAAAATTACTCGGACTGCCAATGTAATTTTCAAGTTTTTTTTTTCACAGGAACGCATTCAGATAAAAATGACTACACGCGCGAATGTCATATTTGCATTGTTCGCAAAATATTCACGATTATCCCTTCTAATCGCTTTTACGTATTTTCTATAATACAAATACGTTATCGGCAAGAGTACATTATGTAATGTTGCGAAAATAAAAATGCGCGATAGCAATATATCGTCGCGAAACGTTCGATAAAATCCAGAATAAATTTTGTGACCGTTCATGCCGAATACGTGTAATGTTCCATAGTTTACCCGTGTAACTAGCATTATCGTTCGAAATGTCAACAATTTGTTTACTTATGTTTGTATAGGGGCATTCGAGAAAGTCATCGAAACGTACGAGACGCTAGATATCGTCGCAAACATTGCGGGTATCATGGATGACGCGGATTGGGAGATTATGGTTGATGTTAACTATGTAAGAGTAGCAGCAACATTCTATTATCAGGAGCTTCGTATAATTGTAAACGGCAAACACGTCCAAACATGAGACAGATTTGTTTTGATGTCGACGTTGTTTTTCGTTTTGTTTTTTTTAAACAGAAAGGCATTGTTCATGGCACTATTTTGGCACTGCACACCATGGGTAAGTACAAAGGTGGCAATGGCGGCACCATCGTAAATATGTCCTCTGTGGCTGGACTCGATGGGATTCCCATAGCACCGATTTACGGTGGAACGCAGTACGCCATCGTTGGATTCACTCAATCGTTAACGGTGATTGTTATTGGGGTTATACCTAGTTATCGAACGCTGGTTCGATAATTCAACAATATTTATATCGTACGAATATTTGGCAGCATTATTACGAGAAAACTGGGATTCGTATGCTGACGATATGTCCCGGACTTACGACTACCGCCATGGCTGCCAGATTCATGTCCACCAAAGAGCACGCCATGGATCTCCTCGACGAAGAAACTGCGGCTTTAGCGATGACTTCTATGCAAAAACAACCGTAAGTAAAAGAATCTTTTTATAATTAATTAATTAATAAAAGAAATCGCTGTCCTCGAAAATCATATTTAATAGTGCTGTGATGGAAATATTTTTTCACAGGCCGGAACACGTGGCGAGTGCCATTATTCAGTTAATCGAGAAGGGAAAGAATGGCGCGATTTTTGTCAGCGAGAACAATCAACCCCCGTATGCTGTCCAAGTGCCTAGTTATGCTAGCTTGAAGGCCTCCGCTTAATTTTCCTAAGAAAATTACCAAATTTCCTCGCTCTTACGACACCGTGTATTTTTTATTCGAAAAATTCTTTTATATCTCCGATACTTATAGAAATGATCACGTGTAGACATTCAAAACGGACATACTTTATCAATAGTCAATAATTGACAGTACATGTAAAAACATTTTGTTGTTGCGTGTTTCTCGCATGCTTGCGCAACACGCGAATTGCTGACGGTTATCTTACTTAACATCAGAATTTCTGACGATTATCCTATTACTGAAGAAACAAGTATATGACGTGTTGTTTTCAAAAGAACTGACTATTTTAAAAACAAATTTCATGTACTTCCTGTTTCGTTTAATAAAAATTGAAAATTGAACATTGAAAATAAACTTAATAATATTTTAACGATATGATTTTTCAAATAAAAACACGCACACGATTCAAAGACATTTCTTTACAGGTTAAAGTAATTTTATCATAGACATCGTAATCATCGATCTACATTTTAAATCTTCATTTTGGGCTGAAATCAAAAAGTTTTGAAAAGTTCCTCTTCTATTTGATCCTGTAATTCTTACCGATTGCAAATTTTTCAAAATCCTTTTTGCGCGTCATTTAGTAAATCGATGCTTCGATGATTTGGAGGGCATTCGAATACTTTAGCGAGCCACTGTATTACGATAAAAGTCGCAAGAAATTGTAGAAAATAAGATGTACTAAAAATGAGTAACAATTATAAGAAATCGCAAAACTAGAAATTTTTATACCTTCGTAGAGAGATCTAGTAGTACGTACAAGTTTCGGTGGAAGATTTCCATATCTCCTTACTCTCGCTTTCTGAACAAACAAGAAAAAGTCATGTGTCATTATCGTGCCTACACGCGCATCTCACACCGACGGAGCCGCATTTAATTATCGCGATCGTGGAGCGCACCATCCATTTATCAATCCTGCGCCGTACTGTGAGGATCCGCTTACCGAAGACCGTCAATCAGAGCAACCTCGCTAAACGGTGATTACCATTTTATTTTATTATGTGTCTAAGTCTAAAGTAATTCGTTCATCGGAATCGTTTTCCAGAAATATTTAATTTTTTATTTGGGAACATCTCGGGAACGATCGAGACATTTTCAACACGAATAAAAATCGAAATTGAAAGAGACGATTAAGAATTCAGCAACTTTTTCAAAATTTAGCTCTTCCTATCGAATAGAAATAATTTTTTTTTTAATTCAATAGCTTTCGGTTTGAATTATGATGCGATTTAATTTAATAACTCGAGAGCCAACGAACCAATTTTGCGACGAGTAGACGAATCGCCCGAGGTCTATCTTATAGTTCACTATCTAACACCTTTATTCCACAATTACTGTTGGGTAGTTCTTACAGAGTTTTTTGCGCTGATTCCGAATTTGTCGTTAATTTTTCTCCTAGACGCACAGTTTTATAGAAACACGGTTGTGAAAACATATTTTTCAACTTTAAACAAATGTTGTGATGTTATACAGTAGAGACTCCCGTATCCGAACTAATAGGGAGACAAAAGTGGCCGGATAGTGGAATTTTCGGACAATAGAACAATTGCTTTCTGTTGCATTAAACATCATTTATTCAAGTAGAAATGAACAAAATTGAGTTTCTTTCAACATCTAAGGGTCCCATATCTTTTTAGCCGCTAAGTCACATAAATTTTTTATTCAGATATCGGTATGCCTTTGTCTCTTTGTTTATGAAACCATTGGAAGACAGCATCATCTACACTTTTATTTTTTGGATTCGTTAAGCTTTACCTACTGGTACTCGTATTCGTGGAATCCACATTGTGTATATAATTTTCAATATTGAGTTTCTGTTCTTTAATATCTGTGATTGTAAATTTCCCAATACCATATATTCTTGCTAATTTCGTTGCACTTTCACCACTTTCAAGATCTATAATTATTTTATATTTCTCTTCAATAGTTAAAACTACTAATAAAAAAAATATTTAAAACTACAAGTTTCCGTTTACTCGCCATTGTGATACTGTCCTCTGCTTCAGACTGAATTGGTTTGATTACATTTAACCGTCCGAACACAGAAAAGTATATATTATGTCTAAATATATGTACATACAGTGTATGTAAACATCGCTACGAAACGTTGTGCGGATAACAGATTTGGGTATTCGGATAATGGGGGTACGGATACGGGAGTACCTACTGTAAAAGAATTTGAATTGTTCTTTACAGCAAAAGAGTCTGTAGACTTTCCCGAATACAGTGATATCCAATATTAATACATTATCATTGTTTAAACATGTTTAAACAATCATTAAAGACGGAGAGACACCACTTTTGCACCAATTTTTTGAGGATATTTTTGAATTGATCTCAAAAAATAAGGGTCCAGCGCAAAAAACTCTATAAGAACCATCCGACAGTAATTAGGAAACATAAAAAAAGTTGAAACTTGTTGGACAGTGTAATTGTATCATTTCATGTCTATTTTTTTTCATTTATTTCAGACCATGGACAACATTAAGAACATGAACATTTTAATCACCGGAGCAGCCGGAGGCATTGGCCTTAGCTACGTACAGCACATGTTGAAAAATGGAGCCAAGGTAATAAAATATTTTTCCGCATCTTTACTAACTCAACTAGATAATTATCTATTGAATCGATGAACGGAGTGATATTTTCTTTCGCGTGCAAAGCTATAAATTATTATAGAATTGAATGAGATTCTGTGAATCAATCGTAAACTCAATCTTTTCAGTTTGTTTCTATCCTCGATCTGCCGACATCTGCTGGTACCACAACCGTAGCTAATTTGGAAAAAGAATTTGGAAAAGGAAAGGCACTGTTCTTCCCGTGTGACGTGACGAATATTAAACAGTTCGAAGGTACCTTCTTGAATTTAAAAAATTTTTGAAAGTCATATATGTACATGCAAGCGGTTTAAAACTACACTTTAGATATAATGTCTAAAACTACTATTTACAAAGATACGACGAGAAAGATTAGACAATTTTCCTGGAAGTGAACAGCGTATCATGATGTAAATGTAAAGTCATCGGCAACGGTGCACAGTGGGGTATTTGGCCAGTTTAGCGCGCCAAAACTATTGCGACGTTACTAATAGTGTGAAGGTCATACTATTATATATCGTTGAATTCGTCTTAACACCAGCTATAACACTATCAAATCAAAAATACAACTTAATGTTTAAAAAATCGAAACGACCTTGTTTTTTTGTTTTAAACAAAATTTTTTCGAAGTTTCATATATTGAAGTCTATACCTATGTTAATACTATTAAACTTTTATTTCAAACATTTTTTCCTCAGATTAAGAGAAATTATTATTGCAAACAAATTTCATGCGTTGCTGTGGTAAAGATTTGATATGTATAGAGTGATATGTACCGCACAAAAAGCTAAATATCTTTTGTATTGGCACTTGTTGACACCTAAACTTTTATGGATTATATAAAGCAATGTCTACTGATTAACCTCGCAAAAAATTAAAGAGTAGTTATGCTGAGAAAAAAAGTTATTACATGATATATATTAATTTTCTGAAAAAAAGATATATCACTTTCAATTGTTTATTCTATCAAAACCACCGAAGAGAATAAAAAAAAGCCATGAAATTAATCTATACACCTTCGCTTACATCCTATATTTGGTCCTATCTCGATTTTATACACTAAACTTGTGAAACAAATCATTTCTTTAACACAAGTTTTTCGACACTTCTTTTGGTCACGAGAAATGTTACTTTCAAGTTCAAGTATCTGAATGTTACTAAATAATACTATCTATGGAAAAATATTATTGTAGATTACTCACATATATATCAGATTTATATGAGAAAAAAGTTTTAGTCATTTTGAACAAAATTAAAAATATTTACTTTTGGCCTCGCTAAACTGGTCAAATACCCCATTGTGCGGCGGCACTACCGTTCAGCCAGCTTCGAGACCTGCGCCTCCCGCGCGTCTCGCTCCCCGTGACGGCCCTAGTGCTCAGGCGTGTACCGTATGAACTGTGCACATTCCTTTTCAGTGGTATTCCCTGTAGGCCTATTCCACTCTATAATTTCAGGGAAAAAATTTTAAAAATAAACTAGTAAGATTAATTTGAAAAATAGTTTTGAATTTCATTGCCAAAATTTTATTCAGTCATTCAGAAAAACTTCTTCATGGACGTTTAGACGTACTTGGTAAATCAGATACATATGTATATCGAAAGAAAGATTAGTCGTCGCTGCTCGCATCGCAGACGACAGAGAAGCATCATTCAACCGGGTGCGCTTTTCCGATTTAATACTCCGCATTTTGGAGTACACCTTATTCGACATATCTGTGTGAATGGTCGTTCTCCAAAATGCGGACTATTAAATCGGAAAAGCGCACCCTCTTGAATAATGCTTCTCTATCGTCTGCGATGCGAGTTTATCTGAATGCCTGAATAAAATTTTGGCAATGAAATTCAAAAGTATTTTTCAAATTAATCTTACTAGTTTATTTTGCAAATTTTTTCCCAGAAATTATATGGTGGAGTTGGCCTACAGGGGATACTACTAAAAAAAAGACGCATTGAGACAATAGTATGTAAGTACCTCCGTGACAGAGTAGGGCAATAATCAACTAATATTTAAAAATGACTATATAATAGTCTTTTTGAATGTAGTCATAGCAAAATAGTCATTAGTCAAAACTTTTTGATTAGTTAGTGATAACTAATCAATAATATTAATGTATGTTAATCGCACAATAATGACTGATGACTACAGATTGATGACTGATCATCAACTACTAATTCTAAGATAAGCAATAGCTAACGATTACTTAGAGATGTGATTAACTATTTGTCATTTAGTTATCACTAACTAATCAAAGAGTTTTGACTAATGACTATTTTTCTATGACTAACATTTAAGAAGACCATTAGTAATTTTTAAATATTAGTTGATTATTGTACTACTCTGCTCCGTGATAATGTGGAAACCTATTGATACGGGTATCGCCCTAATGCGTCACGCGCAGTTCATACCGTATGCCGTATGGTAATACGAAAACTGGTCTAGAAAAACTGACTGAACGATACCGCTGTTGCCGACCACTTACAATTATGTATGTACATATGTACCAACTTACAATTTCTAAGCATTTCCTTATTTCTTTCGATGCCATTATGCAAACATAATACACGAGCATAATTGATATACCATAAAAATAGCAATTTGCGGTGATTTACGTTAGAATAGTAATTTAGCAGAATCGCGTCATAAAATAGCAATTTGCGGTGATTTACGTTAGAATAATAATTTAGCAGGAACGCGTCATAATGTCATCTTGAAACATTTACCATTCGATAATAGGATCATAAGTGAACGTAAATAAAAAATTCGTTTCTTTTGCAGAGACTTTCAAGAAAGCTGCAAACGCCATGGGCGGTATAGACATTGTTATCAACAACGCCGGTATACTAAATGACACAAACTGGAAGTTGACCGCTGACTTGAACATTGTGAGTTACAATAAATATAATCCAGTTTCATTTATTTACACACTACTAAATACTACAAAACTATTTATTTCGAAAGACAATTGTTGATATTGCACAAAGCAGACAAAACATCACAGTGGTGTTTGAGATTGTGTGTAAGATAATATTTGAATGACTTTTCGAAAATGGTTGAACCGTAGTACTCATAATTAACGCTAAATGAGTGCCTTTAGTGCCCATCATACTTTTGCACTTCGATCGAATGAATTGCATTGACTTTAACTTGGATTTCAGGGTGGTGTGATCCAAGGATCTCTCCTCGCCATGGAACTGATGCGCAAAGACAAAGGCGGCAAGGGTGGTGTTCTCGTAAACATTGCGTCTATCGTAGCCCTCGAAATCTTCCACGATTGGCCAGTTTACTGTTCCAGCAAGCACCAAGTGCTTGCATTCAGCCGTTGCCTCGATGTAAATTCATTAAAAAGCATAATATGTAATTAAGAAAACACGCGTTAGAATTGATTTCGTTCTTCATTAAAACTTGATTGTTTCAGGCATATTACGAGAAAACTGGTGTCCGTGTTCTTGTAATGTGCCCTGGTGTCACGACAACCAACTTGTTCGATAACGTGGACCATACTATCCTCGACATTGTCGACAAACAGAAGATGAGGGAATATTACCGTAGCCTTCCCATCCAGGGGTGAGTACATTTCATTTCAATAGATGTAATCCGGTGACTTCGGTATTTTCTGGCCAAAAATCGAAGCAAATTTTCATTGCGACATAACTAATCTAATTTATGCGATGAAATAAAAATTGAAAAATATTTGAAGTGGAAAATTCATTCTTTAATCTGGACAAATTTCGTCTCCCATGTCTGACAGACACGAACGCGAAGTTATTGAAGCGATGATTACTTGTAGGATTTTTTTTGGCACACTTGTGACACAACGATGCGAATGTTTACTTATAAATTTCCATCTTTTTCCCAGACCCGAAAATGTGGCGAAAGCAATGGTCTCGCTGATTCAGAAGGGCAAGAACGGATCTGTGTGGGTCAGCGAAGGAGGAAAGCCACCATACGCTGTCGAATTCCCTCCAATCAAGAGGGTAGAGCTTAATTTGTGAAAACAGATCTTCGTCATAGCAAAGTCTGAGAAACTTTAAAATATGTATTTGAAAATTTTCTATTAAATCATTTTTTTACCGACTACAATATTTTCTGTCAGCTCACTGTCTTTATCCACCAGTGCACCTAGCGCAGTTTTCTACTTCACGATACGTAAAAGTTAAAAGAGTTCGTACTTTGCAGTCAGATTGCAAAACTAAATTCACGACCCAAAGAATCTGGCTTCGTCGTAATTCACTTTCAGTATTTCATCATACTATTTTATAAAAAATAAAAGTTTGCGTATGTTCCTCCTCCACTCGAGTAATAACGAAAAATGGACTTGAACGGATTTGAATTCTCTGAAATCGTAAAGATGGCTGTAGAAGTGTAGAGTGTAGAGGATCGTTTTCCGCGTTTCCGTTTTAGCGCGAGCGTGAAATCCGCTCGAGGGGATCAAAGGGCGAGTTGTGTTGCAATGGACGGTCACTCAAGATAGAAATCCGTTCTCCGCGAATCCGGGATGTCACGGCGAACGAGAGGTCGAAGATCGTGATACGAAAACTAGCTGTTCCGCCGTATCGACTGACAGAACAGACTCGGGAACGTGGAGCTATCGGTGTCGACCGACGACCGACGATCGAGACCACAGCGACAATTCGCTGACAGTTTCGCGAAAGTTTCGTTCTCTCTAGAGTACGTGAAAATTCAACTTCCCAGACCGAATCTGTTAGCCTGTGAATCTCGATAGTTTCTTTGGGTAACGAATGTCCTTCGAAGCTGGTCCTAAACGCGACTCCGGTATAGCAGATTCTATCGAGTAGTAATAAAGGTAAGACCATCATTTGCTGTAAAACTGTACGAGTTACATTGAAATTTAGATAAATCTGAAGTTATAATATCTTCTTATCAAGTTGAGCTATTTTTTTGTATGCGGATTTATTACTTTGACGAACGATCTTTCCGATAAGGGCTTTCCAACAACATTTAGGATCATAATTTTCGTAATACATATCGTCTTCCGAGTGATATTTGAGAGATCAATGGAAACAATTGTCCATTTCGTAGATTTCTCAGTGAAGAGAGCAGCGCATCCGGAAACATGCAGATCAAGGACAAAAGAGCGATCGTGACAGGAGCTGCGAGCGATCTAGGCCTGAGTATTAGCAGAGAATTGCTGCGAAATGGCGTCGCCGTGAGTAATATCGAATCGAATCGAATCGAATAACCCTACAGAAGAAATACTGTTTTGTCTAACAATGAACTTGTTGTTATTCACGGGAATGGGGTTTCGTTCAGGCAGTCGCGTTGATCGATATTCGCGAATCGGTCGGGATGCAAGCAATGAATTCGCTGAATGCAGAATTCGGACGTAATCGAGCTGTTTTCTTCCACTGTGACGTCACAAACAACAACGAATTCGATGGTAATTACGGATGAAGCTATTTAATCGCTGATAAAGCCATTATTAATTTAGCATAATTTGTGTGTTTCAAACGGAATTGGAAGTACACACCTATAGCAATAAAAATTTTTGAAAAAACTGTTTCGAGAAACCGTGATTAACGAATCGCTTACTTCTGTAACAGACACATTCAAGAGAGCCGTGACAACGCTCGGCGGACTGGAGATTCTAATAAACAATGCCGGCGTGATTAACGAGAGTGACTTCTCGAAAGCCATTGACGTAAACGTGGTAAGGGAGAAAACGATTTTATCGTAACGTGAAAGTTAACTTTTCATGTGTTCGTAAGTAAATGCGATGCTCGCATGGCGATTGGAAAACGATTGTATTTTCAATGGTTGCACGTCGACGATACGTCATGCGTCACTGCGATTTAGTAAAAATTAAAACGAGGTCAATTCACGTAGACATCTGTGATACGCGGCACGCTTCTGGGAATACAACAAATGCAAAAGGACGCCGGCGGCAAAGGAGGTGTTATCGTAAACATTTCGTCTATGGCTGGTCTGCACTCGTTATCACAGCTTCCAGTATATTCTGCAACGAAGCACGCGGTGGTCAGCTTCAGTCGTTCTTTCGCGGTAAGTTCAATTTCTGCAATTTCTAATGTGTTCGAAGTCGAGAGATTCTGACTATCTTCACATTTTTTGGTATGGTACCACTTTTCTATTAGCAATTTCGATGCTCGTAGGTCGATACAATCTTACGTTTTCTAGTCTATTGTAGAAAAGCAACAGAAAAGATTTTTATATTCTTTATATGTACATATTACTATAGTAGATAATATTTGATAGGATTTATAAACGATCAGTCTAAATCTTGTTTTCTCAACGCTCATATTTGAATAAATTGTATTTTTTCTGTTAGCAACCTTATCACTACCAGAGGACGGGAGTAAGGATGATAGTCCTGTGCCGCGAACTCGCGCAATCCTCGAACGACCTCCCGGAAGGATACAAATATCAGTCTCAGAAGTAAGTTCCTTGCTAACATTATGTAAACAATTATTTTCATTTTTTTTCATAAGTATATTAGGGTAGACCTTAGCTATACCTGATACACTTTCCCGACATCCGATTGATCTAAAACTTTGGATATATCATTTTTTCATAAAATAGAATAATATTGGAGGGTGTCGTGCCCAAAATTTCATGGTCGAAAAATAAGGTCCACCCTAATGTACATATTCGTACCTCTGTTATGCAATACCGTTGTTAACCTCTGAAATTTGATCGTTAGAGTAGACTGCGTCGCCCACGGACTGATTTACGCGATCAGATGTGCCCAAAACGGAAGCATTTGGATCAGCGAGGATAGAAAACCAGTCTACGAAATTCAATTGTTCGACAGTCTGCCGCTAAAGCCAGACGAATACTCGGCAGAAGAAAATGAATGAAATTACAGAAAATTATGTAGCGACATTCTTGCGGATACAAGTATTATTATTGTAATTCGCGATCCATGTGATTTTATATAAATTCCTGATATTTACGATTCTAATGTAAAATGCGCTTCGATGAAAATAATTATACAGAATTGGACTCTTTGTACTTTAGCCGCTTCTCTACAATTTCTTTGTGTTTTATCATAAATAGTCCGTAGATTCGATGTATTCCTAAACAATAGTTTTGTGTTCGACCTATTAATTTTTGTGATAAATGCAGAAAATCCGCAATCCAATAATCACAATCGTGTAAAACAGAGGCATCTGTTTCAAACGAAGTTGAACAGAATGAACATTTTTTTTAAAGCATCTTCTTATCGAAAACGAAGAGACACCACGAAGCAAAATCATCGTGGGTCACATAAATTATGTTGGACCCCAAGCACCATGATATCAGGGACCACCGAAGGCTCGTTTACGTCAAGAAACTTGAACATTGATTCGTATCTTTTATCGAGTAGCTAAAACGACGATGAAAAAACAGTGTTCGAGTTGAAAGGTTGTAGATGTTTTTCGAGTTTTTCTTGGCGAGTCGCCACGCTATTAGCCGTTTATATTGCACGTATATTTCACATTGGTTCCTGTAGCTGTAGCTGTAGTTGGTACATACATACATACGTGCAACGATAGGTCACCCGTCACGTCGTCCGTCGCCCGCGAATCGACAAGCTGTGTGCACAAAACTTGATAATCAGCTCGGACGAACGATAACCCGGTAACATCCCGTTTAGCATCTATGAAGAGGTCGCTGGGAATCGAGAGTGAACGAAAGAAAAAAATATTATCACCGAGAGACGCGTAGAAAATCGCAGGATTCATTTTTCCACACTTGGGAAGACGCTAGCTGTCGTGTTCGTTTCCGTTCCCGAGATTCTTGCACTATTGGTTCGCAATTTTCTTTTGTTCTCCGTTCAAGTATTATTCTAACAAAATTATCATAAATAATTACGTAACGTTCTAACCGATTAACGTCAAGAATAATAATGGCAACAAACGAGTAGGTGCAATTTAAAACACTAAAAGGATTTAAACGATCTAAGACATTCTAAGAACAACGATTATTTTGAAATTCTGAAAATTATTAGAAAAAAAATGAAACGTCTATCTGACTCCTATCTGTTAATTGCAATAGAAATAGATGTCGAACCCTTCCGGTTCCCGTTTGCGCGACGCGTTTATCAATTGTTTTGTCTGGCAAGATGTAAAACTATGTACAATAATCGCGTCTTGTACGATTTGAGAGAACAAATATTTTGTTTTCAAAAGGTGATTAGTAGTATCTTCCAGCAATTATCGTAGCAATTAATAATAAATTTCAAATTTCGATTCTCTTAATTACGATAGAATATGTAAATTATAGACAATCACCGATGTTTACTGAAACAGCTGTCTCAAACGAGAAAGAAAAAGAAGGTTTGCCGATAGCGCAGCGGGCAGCACTTTAAACAATTGCTCCAATTGTCTCCCTCTTTCTAGGAACGTTGGCGCAAGCCCCTCGCCGATTCAAGTCTACTTTAATTAGTAAGAAGTTAGCTATTTCACAGATTTACTCGTACGACCATTTTTGCGAAGAACATATACATTTTGAATCTGGTGGTATTCATGGAAAGTAGATTTTTTCGGAAAAAGTTCAATTTTTGTCAAGTTGTTCCGTACAAGAGTGAACAACCTGTTAGGACTCGTACATATAACGATCAATGAGGCACGAAGTGCATTCGCAACAGTGTGCCAATCAAGACAAAACAATGAAACCAGCGCTTCCCTTGGTTCCAGTTTAGACCTCGGTCACTCGAGGAGTAAAGTTCGTCGCGAACCGATTCGCACCGGTTCGATATAGTCGTTGAAACGCGTGGTTTCCTTTTGATTTATAGTGCACAGCGTGGCTGACACTAAATACGGTTTTTCCTCGATAACGCGGACGCGGAGCACGAGCTGCGCGTACGTCGACTCTTTATCGCCCCCGTGTGCCACACGACTCTCGGTGACTCGGTGACTTATGTTTTTCTCAGACCGATTATATTTATTCGAAGAGGTAAACGGCGGTCGCGACTGGGGCTTGCTATCTAGATAAAAGGGTTAAAACAACAGAAATATACATAGACGTGCCGCGCGCCGCGAGAAAGTGTTGCTCGCCGCTGCGCTCTTTCTATTTCGACATGAAATATGCTTCTAACTTATTGCAACGGAAGCCGTAAATATCGAAACAACCCGTGTCAAATTGGGGGATCACAATACTCCAGTTGAACATTTCTGTGCAGGAATGATTCGATTCGACTAGCCGAGTAAGAAGATCGTGTGCAAGGAAAGTGTTCTAGGCTGGACGAAGCGTCGAGATTCTCGAGTTAAAATAGCTGCGGGTGCGAAGGGTTAACCGATACAACTTTTCCATTTTTATACAAACGACGCAATCGGCAACGTGAAAGTCCTAATCTCGAAGAATCAAGAAGAATCCGTGCAACGGAATTTTTCTTTGCGCTCAATGAAGAAACCGATTTCTAGACAGATTTTTTCGCTATAAGGTTATCGTCGTTTCCGTTTTACAACGAGCGCTCTCCAGGAATTCTCTGAACGTCAACGACGAGAAAATGAAATCGTTAGAAATTCCTAGGAAAAAGTTGAATCCCGTCATCTGCTATCAGTGACGCACCACAGTTTCTTTGCGCAGTTCCGCTTCGCCAGAGTTCAAAGCGGATGAATCTAGGAAAGCGGATGCCTTTGATCCACGTTTCCCTTGAACAGATTTACGCGTAGCGCGTGGGAATTACCGAAGACCCGTGTCTACGCGATCCAATCGTGACCGACGCGACGATTCGACCGATCGCACCGATGCATTTTTATCGGACGGTCGTTGCACCGTCAAACGCAATCGTGCTTAGGCGACGCTAACATACGTCATTCAAAGCGATGATTTAATCGAATGTTGGGATCGTACGATGGCTTTTTCGCGGAACGATCTTCCTGACCTGCCTTGACCGTTCTCGCCTCCGATCGATTCCTCGGTTACGATTTCGCGATTACAGCTTGGACGATTTAAAAAGGGCGAATTTGTTCGGGAAACACAGTCCAGTTCCTCGAGGTTTGTCTGATCGACTTCCTCGGCCGCGGCCGGTATCGAGCGCAGAAATCACGACCGAATTAATTGGTCCGAACGGAAAGGGTTAATTAAGACGCTATCGACTCCGAGACGCGTCTATTATCCGGCTGGTCGAGGAGAAAAGAACAACACGGTGCTCGATCGCCCTCGCTCAGCATCCACGAGGCTCCTGTTCGATAAAAATCCAAGGAGCGCTGCGCCGCGCCGCGCCGCATCCGTATCCGTATCGCGTTTCCCGCGCTAATCGCGATGCGACAGTTTCATTCGCGTATAAATACCACTGACGAAGACTAGCCACGCTTCAGTTTGCTGGGAAACAGCCACCCTCCTGCGACTTCTCGTTCCTCCATAGAAGCTCTCCTCCTTGCTTCCGTTCCTGGCTTTGTGCGGATCACTTGCTGTAGAAATGGGTACGTTTCATCGTACCTTTGAATCAAACGGTGCGAAAGACTCGATGCGAAACAATGAAACGAATGTACATGCTTCTCGAGAAACACTCTCCTACTTTTATCTGATTCCGAACACACTTTACGAGAGACTAAAATACGAAATTGAAACAACCGACTTTCTAACTCTCGAACTTTCGAAGACTGGATGTCTTCGATTTATCTTCTTCCAAATTGTCATGTTTATGTTATTTATAAACTATCTTATCGTTTTGCTTCTTTTTCTTTTGATATCTCGTTTTCCAATCGTAAATGGCGCTCACGCATTTCACTCTAGTATCTCAATTATGATTTATCGACGACGCTTCTTGTTTAAGCTTACCAATTATTTGCAGATGTTTCTCTGTCACGAGAATTCATAAGAAACTCCGATGTGGATTTTTCAGAGACCTTAACCATCGTCAGTCATAGACGCAGGCGATCGTCCGCGTCCGAGAAGGCGAAAGAAGTCGAGGCGATAAACGGAATCGTTTCCGGTAAAAATGTCCTAATCACTGGCGGAGCTGCCGGCTTGGGACACGCGTTTCTCAATCATTTTTTAAAGCACGGTGCAAATGTAAGCGACAAGAAACATTTCTTCCTTCTGAGAAATTGTCCCGAGAAATATTTAACGTTTCAATGTTTTCACGTTTTCAGATGATAACGATATTTGACATCGACGCGGAGGCCGGGCAAAGAATTGAAACGAGCGTTGAGAAGTCCTGCGGCGAGAAGAAAGTTCATTTTATTCAAGTCGATGTCTCTAATTACGCGCGAATGACTGGTAAGTAGCGAGCATAATGAGTGCGTTTTGATGACGCCAGAAGCGATAACGAATTCATAAAACACCAGTGGAGCCACGTAACTGATAATGATAATGATAACACGATAATGATAATGATACTACGGCCGTCTAATCGCGTAAGCCTTGCTGTAATGAAAACATAAATATTTTGATGACTCGAGCAAACTGTGACGATGAAACGTTTTTACTGCACTATTCTTGCAATTTGTTAGCCCTTTTGCTAATGAAATCCTTCAGATGTTCAATTAACTTGTATAGTTATTCATTATTCGTATATATTCAGTATTTTAAATTGTTCAATACGTTCCGATAATCGAATCCTTTAGATACACTTACAATGTTAAGTTTCATTTTCTTTGAATTTCGCAATTGTAGAGGCTTTTGAACAAGCGCTAAGACTAATGAACGACATCGATATCGTCGTGAACAATGCCGGTATCTTGGACGAGAGAAGATGGGAGCGAGAGATAGCAGTGAATATTGTGAGTAAGAACTGAGGTTTTCTTCGCTTTTTATTATTTTATTTTATTACTCCTGACACGTGCGTTTATCATTTGTTTCAGGGAGGAATGATCTCCACAGCGTTGCTGTCTGTGAAATACATGAACAGAGGCAAAGTCGGTCATGGTGGAACTTTGGTGAACGTCAGTCAACACATAGACATTAAGAGCACAGCACAACTTCCGGTTTATACGGCCACGAAGCACGCCGTCATCGGTCTCTCGCAATCTCTTGCGGTAAGACAATTATTTGCATAGAATATAATGTGTTATAGAATTGAACATCCTCGATGATAGCTGCTGATGACACGCTAAGTATAAATAGATCACAATTATCTACTCGAGCTACAACCCTTATCAATGTTACGCGAAACATGGCAATCGTCGCAGAATCGTTAATTTCAAACTGAATTCCAAAATAAATCCATTAATATATTGAAAGAGTTATGAAAGGAAACGATAGAAAAACGGAAAGAAAAATCTAGTTTTACAGCGATTCTTTCATACCGTTATAAGCAAAGTGCTACCCTTGACAGAAAAATAAAAATACACGATCTATAGTTATGACGCGATGAACGTTTGATCTGTTTGCTCGAAAATTTTCTAACATAAAAATGGATCCGTTTCAGAACTCTTATCGATACGAAACGACCGGTATCCGAGTGATAACGCTGTGCCCCGGGTTGACAGAGACAGCGTTGACGGTGGACAGTCCTAACAAATTGTTGTCTAGAGTGATGAAGGCGGACTTCGTGAAGAACCTGGAGCAACTACCGATACAAACGTGAGCGTCTCTTCTTGTCGAGCCGAGAGTTCTCTTTCGCCTAACTGTTCACTTTCCGTTGCAGGCCGTACGTAGTGGCCAAAGGTCTGATGTCGATACTCAGGGTCGGAGAGTCCGGTAGCATTTGGGTGGTCGAGAACGGCCGCAGCCCGTACGAGGTCTATGTACCGAATCCTCGCACTTTGCGCCGCACGTACAAGAATAACTTCACGCTTGTCGAAACGAAATCGCTGACCAGAGGTCGTCCGATAAGAGAGGTCTGCGACAACACGCGAACAGGTCTGATGAGTTGCGCTTGACGAAGAGACCGCGGGAAGAGTGACTCGTCGAAGATCCTCGAATTTCTCTGCAACAATCTCCCGCGAAACAACTGGCAATTTTTTGAAAAATGCTCGCCTGTCGCCGATGCGAAGCGATCGTGCCTTCGGCTACCCGTAGCCATACCGAGAGAGAAGCAGCAACCGCATCTCGATTTCCATCGCACGAACTTTATATGTAGTAACAATCGGGGAGCTAACAGCTACCGTAAGGCAAAGCGTTAAGGTGAATCGCTCGAGATATCCGGAGCGATTGATACAGTATCAACTATTTATACGCATCGCACTTTCTACATAAATCATTCGTATTTAACGTAAGATTAAGAACAATGGTGTACGTTCACTGCATACGATCGTGTCTCTTTTATTCGAGACAGTCGTTTCTGTTTTTTGTCTCTTATTAGTACTGTCAATTTACCATCGTTTGTGCCGATCAATATTTTTCCAAATAGCCAATCGAAAGAAAAACAAGAAAAACAAATGGGCTACGATAGATTGACGAATACTTTCGAACCGAATCTCTCTCGCTTTCTCTCGAGGCGAATCAGTGAGCTCATAAAGAGTACAATAAACGTTCGTTTTCATTTTATTATCTCAGTATTATTTCAGCATTGGGAATCACAATATCCGCTGTACAAAACAAAAATTCACCATCGGAAAACCGCATACACCGTGCATTCTTTACACACGCAATGCATAAAACTTAAAAGTTATATTTTCTTCTTCATTTGTTTCTTATCCCCCATATATTCCTGGTTCCTATTTTTACTTATCTTTACTCGTTATTACGCGTGCATTCTTTTATTTTTTTTCTTTTTGCAACTTTTACTGATAGCTTATGGAGGTTCCTCTTCGACTTACACGTAACTAAATCTCATTGTTATGTATGTATATATCTGTATACGCTTGGGACTCCGTGCGAGCCATAAGAAAATAACAGTCGCAAATAATACACCTATTCTGCCTTTCTTTTTTTCTTTTTCGCGTCTTATACGTTTAAGGATATCAACTTGCTTCATTCTTTTTGTTTTCTTTAGAGTCTTACTCTCACAAAACGCTGTCTGCGAGCTACACGCAGCGTCCTCGTACATCAAAAAGATATCTTCGAGTATTTCTCGAAGTTACCTAACGCAGTCGAACTCTACAAGAAGGCATCCGCGCTCTCTCTCTCTCTCTCTTTCTCTCTCTCGCTCACATTCCCACTTAAACCTTAACCTACCACTTGTTCAATGTTTCAAAAAAAAACCTAATAGTCAATAAATCGACGTATGATTCAGCCTCGCGCGCGTGCCCGCCCCCTATATGGATATCAACCATACAAAATCAATCAATTTTCTTTTTCCCTTTTGTTTCGCACACGGTTCCTCGACGCGGCGCAATCGCAACCGTGTGTTCGCTTATTCGAAAATCAAAACCCGCTGTGTAAAATGTACGAGTAAGATAATGATCACACCATAATTCGCATACGTCCGTCATCATCTTAAATAAATAAAGTTCTGACTGCTCGAAATAACCACAATGTATTGTCCTAACTTTCTACTCTGCGATCGAACACATGTTCCACTTTGTTCCTTCTGTTTTCGCGAAACCCATACTAACGTTTATCCCGTTCAACCGCGAAGAGCTGCAATCAACGGTGGTTTAATAGTAACTTAGTCAAGTTTTTCATTTGTTCAGCCGCCATCCTCCCTTGGAAACCGTTTCGAACGCTCTCATCTCCCACAGTTCTCAAAAAAGAAAAAAAGGAAATTCCCGTTGAGATTCATAGCGTTTTTCTTTTCTCTCGTGATCGTAGTTTGCACGTTTCTTGTGGCCTGAATAGTAGTGCGTGTGAGTGTGTATGTGTGTGGGCTCGAGACAAGCCTTAACCGCAAAAAAACAGTTGCTTCTTGTGGGTTGTTGTTTCGCGAACATTCTACCGTCCGACGTGTGTTATTGTACTCGTTACACATTTATCAAGCATTCGACGATTTCTTAACTCGTAGGACATAATGGCTCTGAATATCGAGTTTTCGAAATTAACTACCTATATTATAACAATAAGGTTCATTATTTATTTGTCGAGAAATTTCAAACGCAGGACTCCGCCCCGAGCATCCGTTTAATTCCCTATCGGTGTAACTCCTGCGCGGCGACACAAAAAAAAATGATCCTCGATTAAGTTCTCCCAGAGAACTTTCTTTTTCACCCTTCATATTTTCTGACCCCCACTCTACCCCACACATGCTCCTCCGTCGTTTGTTTCTTTTCATTTTTCTATTGTATCTGTGAATCATTGAATTCTTCGCAAAGTCGAATTCAACTCAGTCCGTAAGGGCAGAGCACGTATTGTAAAAATCTTAATCTAGAGTGAATACTTATACATAGTTAGTGGCGCGTTGGCTCATTCAAAAGGACACAACGCGACTGTTCTGCTGCGACTGAGGAGCGGATTGTTCGTTGGTCGTGCGCTGGTTTTGACTGCCGGGATTGTTCTGTTGCTGTTGGTTCGCTGGTTTACGGTTACCACCTCTAGAGCCTCTGTAACCACCGCGAAAACCGCCACCACCAGCACCACCAGCACCTCGGTACATGCCTCCCATTCCACGATTATAAAAACCGCGTCCACGGAAACTACCGCGTCTCGTTGACGCCACACCGAACGTTTCAGAGTTCAATTTACGCTCCGTCCTCCAGTCTGTACGTTGGAACCCACTGTAAAATTTCAGAGATACTTGTTCACTTATTCGTTCGCACGAATCTACACGAATTAACGGATAAATATGTAGTACTTCGATATTAACGCTTTACCTACGAGAAACCTATTAATAGGTTGAGATTTTGAAAAACCATTGAATAATATCGCCGGTTCGTAATGTGTTAAAAACAACACGATTATGCTTTTCAAAGCGGTATTGAAAACTCACCCTTTACTCCTCTCGACAGCCTCGCAGCTAATATTATCGAAGAAAGACTTGGACTTATCGTAATGGACAATCTCCGGCTCCTCCTCAGGTTCTCCTTCGCCAGCTCCGGTTTCGTTGCCGCTATCATCTTTTTTCTCATTATCAGCTCCGGAATCGATCTTTGTTTTCGCCAACTGAGATCTAAAATCAATCGCGCATCGATTCTGAATATTTCCTGCGAATATATCAACGTTTATCGCACCGAGATACGAAATAATTTGTTGCTGCGTCGCGTAAGCAATGTATTGCGATTACGTTTATATACACTACTTTAAAAAAACGCATAAACTTTAATCTTGCATGGTATCCACTTTGCACATTTCAAATTGTACTTGAAATGAATCCGGCACTAAACCATGCTGCACAAGGCCAATTAAGCGTGGAGAAAACGTTTACCTCAACTCCTCGAATTCGGTGTTAGCTTGTTCAAAGTCATAGTCGTTGTCGAATTTCAATGTATTCTTCGGTTTGGCACCAGCATTACCAGGTTGATTTCTAAAGCCTCCGCGACCTCTTCCTCGGCCCCTCATGTTTCCACGGTTCATCCAAAGCCCGCGGTTCCCTCGTCCACCTTGCCCGTAAACACCTGGACCTTGCATCTGTCCATCCTGCTTCATTAGGTCACGCTTGCCGTCGTTATACTGCGACACAGCGCCTCCCGCCTTGTTACCAGCATGGCTGTAAATCGGAGCACAATTTGTAACACACCGTACAAGTCCTACAGAGGTGATAGGGACAAATAATGGTTTTCGTACACCTCTGCTAACAATTTATTTTTTAGGCAAAACAGAACTACCTGTCATGATCGCGTCGGGCAGGTTGAATGGTTCTTATATTCGTCTTATCGCCAAGCTTGCCGATAGTGCCACTTTGTTGCTGTTGTTGCTGTTGCTGATTGCTTACTCGAACACCCTGATCCATCGTGGGGCTTTTCCTTGTCAACAAGGACGAAGTTGGAGTCGTCGATCTTGAACCTCCGCTGATAAGATCCAATACACCTACGATAATAATGCGAATCGATCGTATTCATGTTTTCTCTAACAATCGTAATTATTGAAACGCTTATTCTAAATATGTAAACTAATATATGGTACATGTACAGAGATGTCCAACATTTCATTTGCATTTATAGCTCTACACGAACTAGATTCGGAAAGATCTACGTCGAAAAGAAATATTTTTAGAATAGAACATAGGAGATTCTTCTACAAGAAATTTTAACTGTTCTTGCTATTATGTTACTTGCTAGTGCATAATACTTGTATCGCTATTCAAATTTCAAAAGAAACAACAAAACAAAGTCAATCGAAATGAGAAAAATAAGTAAAGCAAATTTTCATGCAGAAACTTCCAGCAAAACGAAAGTTATTGAAAATAATCGATGTGCGATGAAAAATATAAAAATAAACAGTAGAAAATATTCTATTTGTATGTTAAGCGACTAATATTGTATTATATAATTCATTTATTCGCAGCAAGTAGTTTATTAATGTTAGAAAGCAGACTTGTTTTTATAGAAAAATTATATAAAAACAAAGTATTTGTCTAATAACAAGTACTGTCGTACATGCAAAATATATTTCTAAATATCTACATAAATCTCTAATAAACACTAATTTAAAAGTGCGCAAAGCATTCAGACCTTGTCCGATAAAATAAGCAACACCATCCAACAAATCCAAGCGCAAGCAATAGTTGTAGTAAAAATTTGAAGAAAGAAATTGGAATTCATAACGTAAACAACAAAATATAGCAGATTAGGAAAAAGACAGCGTACCTTTAGTGTATATTGGCAACAAAGCGTAAATAATGTGTGATAAAAAAAAAAGACAGAAAAAAATAGACTCGATTATATAAAATGAAATTAGCAAGCATTACCAGAGCAGAAGCAGCAAGCATGCCATTGGGCAAAGGATAGTTCATAGCAAAAACAGTTTACCATCTTCCAGAGATTGGTCTTTTGGTAATGGGTCGACATTGGCCATTGGTAGTGAGTTTGGGATAGAGATGGCATTGGGTTCGGAAGAGCCCAAGCTCAACTCACTTGGCTGTTTATTTATCGGTCCACGAGGATCTCTAGCAGCAGTGGGTATTCCCATTACCGGTCCCATAGTGCCCATTGTCATGCCATAGGGAGTTCCGTATTGCCCACCCATTGGGCCCATCTGGCCCATCATCGGATGAGCATAACTCGGCTGCGGTTGATACGACTGCTGGCTCATAGACGGTTGTACCGTCATCTACAAATAACCACAATCGCTTAGCAATAGCAATTGTAGCAACGTCAAACTATATTTCAAAGCAGAATAAAGCATGTGTTACCTGCACAATGGCTGGATCATTCGGGATAGAACTAACACTGTTCACCACCCGAATATCTTTAATATCCGAACCACGGAATAAGATGTATTCATAGACTTGATTCTGCGGCGCCACAGGAAGTTGCGTCTCCCTATCCTCGGTTCCAAAGGAACGCACTGTAACACGAAAAAATTAAAGATGTATCATAGAAAATGGTTTTTCTACCTTAACATTAATTTCCATTAGGTACACGTGTAAAATGTAAGAACATTAAATAAAATAGAAATTTATGATATTTAGCATAATAATATAAAGTAGATATCGAATTAGAAGTTCAAGTTCAAACCTACTGTGGTGTAATGCTATTAAATTCAAATCTAATGATTCATTATAACAGTTTTGTAATACAGTTGAAAAAAAGAAAGGACATGGAACATAAACAGGACAAGCATGGAACACAAACATTCCACACAATGGTGGATATAAGGTATGGCTTTCAGGCAACCTAACTGTATAATCATAGCCAGCTCATATTATCGCAGGAAATATCGAATTTTGAGTCGAATATGTTTTTCATATACTACATTTGTATTATATATTAGATTTATACTAGATCTGAAAAACTTTAAGAAATGAGATACGACGGTAGACCTATACATTATTTAATTTAGATAATCCGTGAATTTCATTTAATTAATTTTATTGAAAGCTTAGTAATAAATATGCAATGATTTAGTTGGATAAATTATACGTGACACATATTGCAACTCCAACTCGGTTACTTTGCGTTTCGGTACGAGTTTCTGTAATTCTGCGACTGTTAAACAAAAATTGAATCTACTTGCGGAAATTTGAAATACGTTAACTACGGATAAACGTGCGCATCAACTTGTATTTAAACCGAAAATATTCGGCAAAATACCCGTTATAAATGACGGGTGACCCCGGTTGTTTTGTATCGAAGCTTTACCGGACGAATCGAATACCGACAGTTTTGGAAAGATTTTTCAAATGAAATATATACGAAGAAACCGTAGAATATCGAACGACGATCCGCTAACGAAGCAGTTGAAGTGAAAAGGGGAGAATAATCGGGTATTAGCAGCGGTGGGCTTTACAACGAAATAACCGGGAAAAGGAACAGCGGCAAAACCGATTTCGGTGTCCATCTTGATTCGAGACTCACCATTAGCTAGGGCAATCGTGCATTCTTGAGGATCCACGGTAAAAAGTCGGCCCTCGTAACGAATGTCCGCCTTCGATATTAAACTAATCTTCGAACCTAATTCTGGCATTCCTCCGCTCATCTTGAATCGTTTTCCTCGGAACAGTGATCGATGTGATATTATAGGATTCACGATACCATCTGACGAAACCACCAGCCACCACCAGCTGACACCAATGGTCAACAGCGTACTGCCAAGTCTACCAACAGAAATTGCGCATGCGCCACGCCCCCAGAAATCTAGAACTCGGCGTACTTTGCTAAGTTGTATCCAGTTGTATCTGATTCTATCCAATTTTACAATATCTGTATATATAACAAAACTGGAAAATTACAAAATGATTAACTGTGTCGCGTGATTAAACATCGCCGAACGAGTCTGATTCTTCGATCAAATATTATGTATTGTTTACGATTCTAATATTTTGTAGATTTAGATGTACCGTGCGCGTGCGCCAGCGCCAGATGATGGCTAGGCAATGCGTGTATTCGTTCTAACTCTGAGATGATTCTGCGGCCAATCTCGACGATGCATGCGCTTGCGGGGGATCGCTGTTGGTCGAACAATCACTTGGAGTTAGAACGAATACACTTTGCCTAGCCATCCTCTGGCGCGCACGGTACCAATATTATCTATCTAAAGGAATTCAAATTTCTGTCATTTCAAAATATACAATAATTGATCACGGTAAATAGTATGTATATACATGAAAAGATGTTATACACATGCTGACGGTATAAACATATGTGGACGAATTCAAAGTTTAAAATTCGGTCCTTTACTATTGGTATCCTTGATTAAAGTCGTCTCAGTCTTGAAAGTTGTGTAAGTACGTTTTCTTCCGAGCCCATGTAGTAAGAGGTATATGGATTCTCTTAACAAGTCTGTAGACGTCATAGTAAAAAATTTCAAGTACAATTCAATGAAAATCTAATTTATCCTATCATCGAAATTTTTCTCATAGATGTTACATTGATTAGCCGTCTTCGTACATTGTACCTTTGGCCAACATGGCGGCTTCGTTGGGTCGAATTTGTAAATCTGGTCTTTTAAAAACGAATTATGGAAGCTTATTCAGTCAGGTATGTCATTTAGAAACATCGTTTAACTTCTAATATGTCTACTCGTATATTACAAAGATATCATTAATTGACGAAGCGTTGCTGTTACGATATTGACATCTGAAATCTAATCCGAATATCCCATGAATGGAACTGTGCAACTTGTCGGCTGCTATGACACTTTTTTCTAAAGATACATTAATTTACTAGCGCTTGCCACATTTTTATGTTTAATTACTGACGTTTTATAACAGGATGATAGATCGAAAAAGATTTCGAAGACATTTTATCTGATGTTATGTAATAGCGATCGGTACTGAAAATTGTGATGCTGCCATGATCATACATACTTGAACTCAGCATGGACTCTATTAAAAAATCGAATTTCTAACTAAAAAAATATATAATTTTTTTAATATGAATACGCCCATGCTTCGTATATGTGATAAATTAAGGGAAGGACTAACAAAAGTAATGTAAAACCTATACAAATATCGACAGCTATTAGTAACCATTATTTGAATGGTAACGCATAGGATGTCCTAGTATTACTATTGATTCAATTAGCAGCAGTATGTAAGCCTTAAAGTAAAACGTTTACCCAAAGTCTTTATGAGTTTTATCCGACATAGAAATTTGTGTTTCAGCAAACACACAACTTTTCAACAGCGAATCAGTGGTCTAAGGGTAGAAAAGCGGTATGTGTATTTTTATAGTAGTACGAAGATGTCCTCCACCCCTAACCCTAACGTATATCCAAAACTTTAACTATCGTTTAATACGTATGTACGTATTAATAGTAAGTTTAACATTTATAAACATACCATTAGACACAAATACAATATGTATAATAGGAAGCTAATACGATTAAAAATGTTTCAGTTACTAACATGTTTAGGAGTAACAGCAGGAGGAATCACCGCATTAATTTATGCACTAGAGAAATCTGTGCAAGCATCCTCAGGTGCCCATGTTCCAGATTATAATTGGAGCTTTTACGGGTTATTCAAGTCATTGGATCATGCAAGGTAATTACAAATATAACAAAGTATTACGAATGCAAATATATTGAGCATGTAAATACAAACTTTATGATTATTAGTATGCGACGAGGATGGGAGGTATACAAGAACGTATGTTCAGCATGCCACAGCTTACAATATCTAACTTACCGTGAACTTGTCGGCGTTACGCACACCGAAGAAGAAGCTAGAGCTATCGCGGAAGAAATTGAAGTAAAGAATTTAGACAGTAATGAAAATAATTGAACCGCGTCGATAAAATCAATTCCGTAATGAAATCGCTGATTCGTGTAGGTAGAAGATGGTCCAGATAGTACAGGTGCTATGTTCATGCGTCCTGGTAAACTAGCCGATCACGTCCCATCGCCGTATCCGAACGAAGAAGCTGCTAGAGCAGCTAATAATGGTGCCTACCCGCCAGATTTGAGTTACATTATTAATGCAAGGCCCAATGGAGAGGTAAACATATCGTTTAACATCGCGTTTATAATAATTTACAATAATAATTACGTTACTTAAAATATAATTGAAATTTCAGAATTATGTATTCTCTTTGTTGACTGGTTATTGCGAACCGCCAGCTGGTATACCTTTGAGAGACGGACAGTATTTCAACCCATATTTCCCAGGAGGAGCTCTTGGTATGGGACAGGCAAGTAAAATGACTTATTTCAAATCGTATCGAATTGCGATCACACTTGTTAGAAGTACTTTCAAATGATTTGTATTCGATACGATAGGTTATCTTCGACGAAGTCTTAGATTTTAGCGACGGTACACCAGCAACTGCATCTCAAGTAGCAAAGGATGTTACGACATTCCTTATGTGGACATCGAATCCCGAATATGATGAGAGAAGTCGAATTGTCATAAAAGTAAGACAACGTAGACATTCTAAATAGATTTTTTAAATAATCTATTAATCTAACAACTATATAATTGTTACATACTATTTGCAGACGATAATTATAATGACGGCGCTAACAGGTTTAACATACTACTGGAAGAGACACAAGTGGACGACATTAAAGAATACTAAAATTCTTTTCACTCCCACAACAAAAAAGTAATATCCTCTGATTCTAAATAATTTCAGAGACTAGCTCAAAGGAAATGCTTTGACGATGTTAGATTTCTGTATTGTAGTTTTATAACTTATTTGAAAATTACGACATCTCTGGAAAATATAATAGTGCGCAAAACTGACATGCTATCGCATTATCGTCGGTTGACAGTCAATCTACTTACGCCTTGTACATATAACTACAGTCAATCATGCCATCGTCTGGTTTAAATAAATTGTTAAACATAATTAACTATGCATTTTTTTATTCGAAAACAAAAATTCCCAAAGTATCGATATTAGGAGTGAAAAAGAAGTAATAATATGAAAATCGTTTCTAAAGAAATCCTTTTATTTTTTTAAGCTTGACTTCATCGACATAGAGTAATAATTATTTAATATTTTTAGTAGTATGAATTAGATTACACTATTACATTATTTATAGTGTAACATTGAAATGCGAAGCTGATAAAGAGGTATGTATGTATAATTGTTTCAGGTAGTTGAGAATTTCATAATATTACACGATAGGTGTGGAATTCTGTTAAAAATCTCGTACTTTGGTTTGGATTCACTTTAAAAATGAAGGACATCGCTACACAGCTTGGATAACAAAACTCCAAAAAATTATATTATGTTTCAAATAATTTATGATTATATCTTTCTTTTCTAGAATGTAACATAATTATGGAGAACCCATTTTCCGTTCTGCATATACCTGTATGGAACGGTATTTGTTTGTAGCAATTCGTAATAGAATTGCGCTAGCATTATACACCTGATTCCCTAATGATTGAAAAGTTATTTATGATACTTTGGATGTTTATTAAGAATTAAATATGATTTTACTAATACATCAATTATGAAGCTAAGCTCGAAAAGTAAATAACACACATTTATCGGATCTGTGGTACAAAGATCGAATGAGCTTAAAATATTCTTCTAATATATAAATAGTGGAATGGAAAACAGAAGATTTTCAATATAATGCTTCATATATTGATGTACTTGCTGATGCAACGCTATACCATTTACCATATATACTACTGCGAACCAAATTACTGTTTGGTATGTTTCAATTGCAACATAATATATAATCGATTAAGAAAACATAGTTGTTTTTTCTTTTTTATACAGAATAAGAGGCCGTTCTTGGATGATGTCTCAACCAAACACGTTCAAATATATATGCACAATTTTATGCTACTCGCACAAAAAGGCACATCGTTACATCAATTATTGATCTCAACAACCTGTTGTTTGCTAAAATCTTAATAACAACTAACAGAGAAGGAAGTAAAGTGAAGCTTGGCAAAAATGAGCACACGAAAATATAGATTATCGAAATTTCGAATGGTCTATAGTAGTAATTACTGAGACACCTCCACGGATTATGAAATGGCACTTATGCGCAAACTGAAACGTTTTCTAATTCGTATTCAGGCAATTCTTTTTCTTTCATTTTAAAAAACTTTGAAGGCATAAGTTGTTCTTACTGATTATTACTTTTATTACACAGTCTGTGTTTCCAGTTTTTAAGATTCAAAATATGACTCTTGTTTTAGATTGTATCAACTTGAAAAGCTGAAACAGTATTTTCTTTAATCAAATGCGAGGGCATATCTTTACAATACAATATTAAAAGCAAGGTAATAGTTGTACATGTACATGAAATAGGCTTTAGAATTACAAAATAATAGGTAAAAATAATTGTTTCCTGAAATTTTATAAGTAAAAATATTCCTGTAAATTGAAAACACTGATTCAACTTTTTTTCAGTCATCATCACCCTCTTTTTTGTTTTTTTATACAGATGTTACCTCTTAGCATACGTCTTTATCAGGTACCTATTTAATATTATTCGGTACCTTGATTAAATCTCGCCCCATGCTACCACAGAAAGGAAGAGGTGTTGAGTTTACGTGTGGTTAGGCTAAAAGGTGCTACCTTCTGGAGGCTGGGACAGTTTCATATTTTCTTTCAATGTCATCAAGCGACGGAGCTCTTGCAGAACTGTCTTAATTGTGTATTCCCGCTGCCACTTCGCAAGTACTGGTACACTGCGGTTATCAACCTATAAAATCTGACGCATATAACGCATGCTTCTATAGCCAAAGAATCAAAACAAATTCAGATACTTACCGCGCCAGTGGTACTGTTAATACAATTCATATTAATCCTGCTTAAAAATCTTACATTAGGAGCGTCATCTGGATATCTTTGTCCGCAATCAATTTTCAAACTATACATCCTATTTTCGTATGGTGTCTAAAACAGCGATATATAATACTTAAGTAACCGTAATAAATTCACTAGAATCGAAACTACAGTTTTCTTTTGAAATACGACGACAATGTTTGTTTGCAACAACAAAATCTTTATCTCCTCTCCTTCTTTTGAAGTTATCCACTAGATACCGTTTACTTACAACATGTCGAAAATTAAATCGACATACAACCATGTATACAATTGTTGCTGAGCCAACTGCTTTGGAGTTTGCTGCTATGTTGAAGCCTCCAATACATCGAAAGCTATACCGAGCCGTCGACTTATAGCAAAAGAAAACTGTATAGGTTTCAGAAATATTAATTTCACTTGTATGCAATAACTCATGTAAACAAATAATAATTATGCACAAGTCCAATTGAATTGAAATGTTTGAAATTAATTACTCTAGGTGGTCCAATTATCATTCCAGTCCAATGCGTTAGAGTCATGTCATCATCGTTTTCCAAGCCCCAACTGATTGTCCCATCACCCACTCCCTTCTGACCTTGTTCTAATTCCTCTAGTAAACGAAAGTTTCGTGGCACAACTAAAAATCAGTAATTACAGTTATCTGTTAATCTGTTAATAGACTATGAGCAAGTTTACTGTCTCTAGGCTACTGCTAATAAAAAACCTGGTACAAGTACAGGTTATGAATCTGTAACTTTAAGCATGGTGTAACCTACTACTCGTTAATATTTTCACGATCCCCCCTTAATTCTATATCGATTAGAATACGAGAACATGTAAGAGAATTCAAATATCTTCTAGAACCTGACAAATCTCTGATTACATTTAGACACGTTTACTGTGCGTGATAACTTGTGAAAGAAGTACAACAATATCTTATATTTCACGAGGATTGCACAGATTTGGTTAGAGTCTTAAAATTTCGTGTGCGATTCGTTTGACGTATTACACGGTGTAGTCATCCGATCTTAAGGAACAATACATCTGTTTGTCGTTTGCATCTTTAGCCTGTAAAACAGATATAAAATACTTACCTACACCGGTAGTAGGTACCGCCATGATATCTTATTTTTGTGAAGCGCTGTATATTTTTCTAAAGAATAGCGAATTACACCAAATAGTGTGCTATAATCCGTTTCACTATCGGGCACGCGACTCAACAATAACGCGAATCTCTCATCACCCGAAGGTAAGGCAAGGAAAATAATATCTAATATTCAAGTGAAATTCACTTTGCGAAAATTCAGCCAACCTCCGTGAGGTTGTCTGTTTCCACAGACTACTCGCTTTCTAGACGGGTTTACCGCATCGCCAACTTATATCTTGACAAGTTGCCGGCGTTGTTTTTACAAAGTTCTAGATAAATTTCACAATCTCTATAAAATGCCCACGAGTTTTCGCCTGTTTATCAGCTCAACAGAAACAAACACATTGTTACGGCCGTAAACGTGTCATTATTATCTCTATATTATTTTCATTCGAGAACCTTGACTTTTTCCCCGATAGTAAAAAAAAGGATAAAATATGGATAGTTTTCGACAGCGAGTGGCGTCAACAAGCTAATTCTATCTATAAAATTCCTAATAGAATAATTATTGATAGGTTTTCGAAATTGACGTTTTCGACGCTGGGTTGGGACACGATTGATTTATAGGTAGTTGATATTCGTCATGAGCCGTGGGTATTGAACTGTCTGTGTGGAGTGCAGGGGCGAAACGCCGCGCCGTACTTTTTTCGATAGGATATGAGGTATAATAATAAGAGGCAATACTCTGACAAAGAAGCTACTTTTAGAGAGAGAGAGAGAGAGAGAGAGAGAAAGAAAGAAAGAAAGAGAGAGAGCGAGAGAGAAAGAGATGAGGTAATATGTATATGTACAACCAATTTAAAGGCCCATTCGGTAAAATTCGATAAACTTCGTCAATCTTCGTTGAACTGCGCTATACATATTTAAAAAAATTTATTTACAATATACATATAATATACAATATATATATACATATATATTAAGTATTAATTCTTTTATTGGAGTAATTTATTTGTTATTTTAATTCAATTTGACTTTAGAAATAGAACTTAAAGGATATGATATATAAATAAAGGAGGGGATAGATGTGTATGGAAGGACATGGTGCGAATGTGTGACGTTAGGGAAAAATAATTGTAAACCGAGTTCCTTTTCATGGCCTAGTGACTGGAAAAATAAACTTATTATAAGTTTTAGATTGTCAGAAGCAAAATTACATATATATATATTTATATTATTTGTTATAAGTATATCTAATTGTAAGAAATAATATTTGGAAATATTTGTATGAGAATCTAACAGTGTGCGAAAATGATAGTACATACGATAATACGAATGAATAAGAAAATTATTACCAAGTCATACTCTGTGATCAAAGAGATTAGAGAATTATAATATTCTTAAAATATAAGCATTTTCTACAGAGAGAGTCATCATTTTATTATATTTTTTCTTCTTCACCTTTAAAGCATGTAAAATTTATGTAAATACGTCGGAAAACCAATATTAGTAGATACTGTATTAAAAATGAAGAGAAATAGGTTCCTAATGATTAGATATTAATACGAAATAAGAATATTAAATCGAGTTGATTTAAATCTCCCGCTTGCCTATAGACCAATTTAAAGGGACAGGCCACCGATCGACTTGGAAAGTACCACCCGGAGTGTCACCTCTCGTTATACGTACTCTTTGCTAGAGAGAAGGATGGTTGGTAGAAATGGCGTCGGCCGATAGAGGGGAGGAAGTCGGTAGTATCGTGCCGGCTGCGCAAGAGCAGCCTGTAAGGCAGATTTTCCAATAATGAACAACCCGTGGTAACGGTCAGTCTGCTCGTGGTGCATTTCGTTGACTCTTGCTGCGCACAGTGTGTCCCGGCGTGTGTTAAAATGTGCTGTATGATATATTAAATACACCACCGAACGCGGATTACTCGAAGAACAACGAGGATCCTGCTCTAATATAGGTACGTCAATTTCAAAATCGTATTAATCCTAATTTTTCCCCGTGACAGAGAACTGCAGCGAGAATTCTGCGCGATGTTTGACATTCGAGCAGATACACCTACCCAACTGTCCACCATAATAAACAAACGAACGCCATTGACCTTTAGCTACTCATTGTCGCCAATTTCCAAACAATCTAAAAAGCATCACCCTTCGCGGAGACGATAGCTCGTTTTTTTCCCGTCGATTCGAATTGGAGTTTTCAAAACTTTTCGAAATAATTCGCGTTTCCGTCACGGTTCAAGATTTTCCAGCGAAAGGGACTGTAAACAGAAAGTAATAAGCTTAACTTTCGTGTGAAAGGTGTTTGCCGCTTTGTCCGTGTCTCTTTAATCCTTTTTTTATTTTTATTCGATCGGACGAATTAATATTCTATCAGAAAGAACAATTTTCTGGAGCAAGCAAATGTGTGATTGAAAATACAGACAGTGTATACATATAGCGCACCCCTTTCCACATATAAAAAAATAATTTCAGACCTCGACAAACATTTTCCATGCATTTTCCATGCCATCCAAAATATTTAAGCTCATCGAACTACTAATTTTATAACGCTTGGTAAACGCGTATTATCTCGTTGAAACGCGTAATGGTTATCCGCGAATATTTGCAGAGAAAGTGAGCGAAACGATAGTTGTTACAGATACAGTCGTGATCAAGTTTCGATAGTCTCGTATTTCCGGAGTACGATGTCTCTGAATGAAAGCGTAATTTAGGTATTCGAACGTGAAATTTATAAATATCATGGACGGTAAATGTCTGGGGTACTCGCGAAATTCACGGCCGATATCGATGCGATTTTTGCGGTGCGTGCCATTGATAATGTCCGCGCGATACGTCGAATAGTTGTCAATGAATAGTGTGGCAGCGGACCGTGAAAATGAGAGCAGGGAACGACGAGGAAAGTAAAAGAGTAATAAACGGCACCTTTAGCCTTCAACGGACGACCCGTTGAGCGTTGGGGTTCATGTGTACACCGTTATGAGCGCGATTAACTTCGGACATATTCAATTCTGTGTAGATTCGATGGACAACGCGCGCCGCGGCGGAGGGACTCGTTCGTACCAGTCCGAAACTCGTCCTGGACTTTCTTTAATTGTGTGTCCGTCGTTGCGTTGCGTGGCGTCGTCGGCACGCGAGCTTTCACCGTGATCCGTACGGCGCCCACTTTGCCCATGATGAACGTTATCGTTCGCGTTCGATAACATTGTGCCGTGAAAGCCAATACCGCGGCATACAATTATTGTACAGAGGGATTCGTGATCGCATGTACAACATGATCCCAAGCTGATTCGAGCTACATTTTCGAATAAGTTGAATTTAAAAGTGCGTGGGTTGCGCGCGCATTTGGAAGCTTCGGGATGGGGCACGCTTCGAGGGTGCTTAGGGCGACGACTATTAATTAAAAACTCCATGCTCATTGGAGCGCTTTGTCAAAAAACAAATTACCTTCTTAATTTAAGGAAGACTTTTCAGAATTTAGTATTTACAGCTAGGGGTTCCTTAGTAAATTGTTCCTTAAAAAACTGATGAAAAAGCTACTAATGAATTTATTATCGCGGGAAAAAATTGAAAAGGAAACGAAGCTTCCTTGGGTGAATCATTAGTTTCCCGTGCAACATTTTTGTATCTATGTTTTAAGGGAATGACGTAAATCGAGTTTCCGCGTGACGCCGCTTCATTTATCTTTCGCATAAGAATTTTTTTATAACGGAATTTCTCGCAGGAGATTTTTCAGTTTCAATTTATCCGCTGGCGTATGCTCGCATGCGTTTAGATCGCATATTTCAGATCGTTCGGTGTATTCACGCTTAATGGGCTTTAAACTTCTGCTATTGACTGGTTAAATCGTTCGTCCCTGTCCTAAATAGATAAGTGTGCTGAATGTTGAATGCAGATCCGTTCTTACACCAGGAAGATGACCCTATTTTTCTTCGGCACTCGAATCCTTTAAATAATGAACTTTCGTTATATCGGGGCTTGCAATTGATTTTATGAATAGATTCCCGCATAAAGGAAACGTGTATCGTTGAACCCAAGAAAATTGCCCCATTTCTTCCTGTTCGAATGTTCGCAATCCAAAGTCAAGTGCACCTAGCATGATCTTCTGTTGCTGAACCAGAATAAACAGCTATTTCTAACATTTATAAAAGAATCTCGAGAGATGCATCCTCTTATCTTTTTCGTTCTTCCCAGTTGAGTTCGTTTCTCTTGCGTTATCGAGCAATTTATTTATTTTCTCTTCTGCACCGTCCGACAATTCCTTCCCGATGCCAGTCTAATGAGTATTATCTTCACGCGCGTCCTACTATCACCGATTGCAAATGCTGATCAGCCTACTTCAGGTCAGCTGTGATTGTAAAATAAGATTTAAAGAATCCCGACGACAAAATGTTTCTTGACAAGACCGAGATGACCTGTAAAACCGCAGAGAAAAGCGATAATCACTGTTTCACTAGTATAATCGCTACTAGCTATTAATGTTGTCGACACTCGTATCTCCAGAGATTTCATAGTGGCTTCGTGACCGTGAGAAATTGACGAGCGCTTTACTCATCCCTCTTTATCGAACAAAGGAGAAAACGCGGCATGGATCGTCACGCGTTTACGCAACACAGTGAAATTTTTCTATTGAGAAAAAGATACAAATAAATTTCGAGTCGCGAAGCGCCGCACTCTGAGCGGCACGAATCACCTGGCCAGCAAATGCTCGTCGAAGAGGTTCGTTTATCTTTCGAGGATCCGGCGAACAGTCTGCGCATTATGCACTCGACGACAGTACACTCGGTGTGTCGGAGAGATTCGTGTGTGGAAAGGAAGAACTGTTAAGCCACGGTACGTGGACGCCCGAAATCATTTCCGTCTGACGAACACTTAGCGTCCTCCGCCCACCGGCGATATTTAAAAGATACAGAACCACATGCGTCAAAGTATCTTTAAATACGACTACGTGTGTCTGTGTTGTATGCCGGGGGCTTTAGACGGGTTTACGTGAAAACGGCTATTAGGAGAAATTCGAAGTTGGAAACGATGCTGTAACACGAGCGCGCGCGCATAATATCTTAAGAGACGTTGAATGACGGCTCCGTAGTTACGGATGAAAGTAGTTTGTCGCGTCTCTGTTGGCGTTTTAAATGGTCGTATTTTCGGAAATAGACTTCGGAGAGACACTTTGTCGACCGTGTTACTTCAAATTGTGCACGGTGTTTCGCATAATGTAGCCGTAGTTGGACAGAGCGATCGAGCAAGTTTCGAGATAATTTTGTAACATATTGATTACCCAATATGTATTCCGTTCTTTGTTCAGCGGATGTCGAGACAAGTTGGCTTGTCCAGTCCCAAGGCGGTCGCGCAAATCCTTTTCGCAGAGGACTCCGAGTAATTTCCCTTCGCGAAGCGAGTAACGAAGCTCGAGGTTCCTAACCCATTATCTTGGGGGAGAATTGAATTTTTAATCGTACCCTTTCAACAAGTAAACAGCCTGGATCGTCGGCGGTACACTTGTCGAGGTCAGTGATTACATTAATTAGACCGAACGATGCAGTTTGGCCGCAGATTCGATGGCGGTTCTTTGAGATTGTCTCGTGGCACTTAAGGCTCTTCCGCCCACTCGTGTCCTCGCCCTCTTTGTTCCGTTATTGTAATACACCGGCTCGAAAAACTTCACCGGGATAAGAAAGAAGCCCGCGAACGGAATTCCTTATTACGATTTCTTGAAACGGCCCGGCGCAGCGTGCTCTGCGGGTTGCTTTAAATGCAAACCGTCGCATTTCTCGGGCAACGCCATTTAGCGTTGGAAGGCGGCCATTAAGGGACCTTCTGGTGTCTCCTATTGTTCCGTGGAAATTATGTTAATCCGTCGAAATGTAGAAAAAGTCTAGAGATAGGGCCCGCGCGGTCCCCAGCGGCATTTACATTTCTCTTATTTGCAACATAATGCTTGCCGGCACAATGACTCTTGATGGAAATTGTAACGCCAATTTGCGCAGCCTGTCTTTATCCTCCGGACCTTGTCGGGTCTTGCGATCGTCTGTAAAAGCATGTACTGCGATGTGCAAACAACTTTTATTTTGTATAAAAATCCGCAGGCTAATCATCATCATAAAACGCACAAGTTGGTAAAAAGTTTGCAAGTAGAATGGACGCGAATATATTCGCGTAATCAGAGTTCTGTTAAAAATTACTTGCTAAAACCGAGCGGAGAGTAAAGACGCTTGATTTAGCGAGCGCGATGGAACAAAGCGGACGCGAAGGGCGCGATAAAAGTAATGCAAAAATTTTATGCGTTCTGGCGCGTCGCGGCGCCGTATATTCGCAGCCCGCGAGTAGGATTTTTGTCCCAGCCGTGGTTATTTATGATAGTTGAGTCCGTCGGACGGAACTCCGTGTAAATCTAACAAGGACCTCCGGTTTCGGCCGTGCAAACGCTTCCGTTGGATTCGCGCCAGTCGTGACCGTCGAAAGTTGCGACTAAAGGCCCCCCGGAGGTTTTCCTTTCTGCCGAGGAAGGATCCTTTGCGTCCTTGGCGACTCCATCGACTCTGTTATCACGGTCGTGTGTCTCTCCCGCGTACCGGAAGCAAACAATTGGACGCGTTTGCGTTGTCGGTTGTGCTCCCAGACAAGGACACGGACCTTTCGATTCGGACCTCCACCCCTCGCTCGGTGGTTATATGGATTTTTCTTGATTTACTTTGATACGACCCGGCTCGCACTCTAATGACTGGCCATATAATTCATGAGCACGGAAATTAAATATTAACCCCTTTGCCAACGAGAAGCAGTGTCCTGCTCGGGCTTGCCATCGGCGTACCGACTCGGTAACTCCATCTCCTGTTTATTTTTTTGGTCATCGATATTTAATACGAGCCTACCATTAATAATTAATATTTGAGACTCGAATATCGTTTACGATTTCAGGTGATGCGAGTATAAGATGTACTCGAACGGTGCAATTTTCGTACGTTCGTCTTTTGATTCTAAGAGAGAGCAAACGTCAAAGGGACATCTCCTTTTTCAGAATATAAGATTCTTGCAGTCTTTTATCGATATCTCGATCTTTAATCTAGCAACGACAGAAACGAATAAATCAGCTTCTGGACGTTTCAACTTGACCGATTTAAACAGCGCACTCGAAGAAACTCGCACGAAAATTACCTCCTTGGATTGCCATCGGATCGAACCTGTGTATCTGAAAGTGTAAACATCGATTCGGAATGTTTTGCCTTGGAACCGCAAATTCGATTCGGCGCGGTGAACGCGTGTCTGCGCGATGTTGCCACAGTACGATCATCTTTTTAATTATTCGCGGCTCCGATGGCGGTAGAGCGCGATGCGCGTGGATCGATTTATTGGCCGTTCGAACTAAAATAATATCCACTCCCGTGGTTCCGATGAATTCCCGATTATTACCATGGCGAGACGTAATTCGAGGCGCGGCGCACAACAGATGTATGTACATAGGTTGCTCGAAGATTAAACCGTTTTGGCGTCGCGTCGCGATCCGCGGGAGGGTACGGGATCGTCGAACAAAGCGTCGACGCCGATTGCCGATGAAAAATCTGCGGGAAAAATCGATCGTGTCCGCCATTTCACGTGCTAGCCTCTCTAACCCCTGTCCCCAGGGGTTGCTGGGAGAACCTTGGGAGCATCCTTGCCTCCAGTTCGCTCACCCTCGAAATAGTTAACGAGATTCATCGGTGGTCGTCGACCAAGGAAAAAGCTTTTTGTACAACATACGAAGCTCCTTCGAGCCTCGCGTGCGTTCACTCTCGCTTTCAGAAATCGATACGCAGTCTTCCGACGCGATTGCCAGTTTCCAACTCCCCACTTCGCCGACCCCCATTCGGCGTCGTCGGTCTGTCTACTGGAATTGATACGAAAAGGCAACCACCTTATATCCACTGGGAAACAATGCCCTCTGACGGGACGCGACACGAGTCGACTTGCTCTTGCGAGCATTCCTTTAGATGTTTCACCAGAGAAACCGAGCTTTCTTCGACAACTTCGATCCCCGATATTCATCTCCTTGGTCTTCCGAGCGTGCTGCTTCAAAGATCCGCCGGAGCCGGAGACGCCCAGGTGGATTCGATATTGCTGTTCCGCGGAGCTTTGACTTCTCCTTTTGCCGGCAACTGAGATCGCGGCGCGGTCGTGCCTCGATAGTGGAACGTGGTATATTCTGGGAATTAGTAAGTCTAACTCGTGATTAGCGTTAGCAGATGGTAGAACAGTTCTGTCCCATCATTCCCAAAATATTTTGGCTCCGCTATCGAGGCACTATCGTAAACAATGCCTTGCGGACGAGGATTTTTAAAATACCTATTTAGAATATTATATTTAAAGAACTAGGTTATGCATCAGAGGGTAATACTTCTCAGCTGAATGATTTATAGGTAGGCTCGATCGGCTGAACTTTCAAAGACATTCTTACGTCGCTAACATTATGTCACATACATTTCCTAGCAACCCCTGTCGACCGAGTCTGGATACAACGTACAAATATAGATGAGAATTATTGCCAGCACCTTGAAAGCGTGGAGAGGTGATCACCTCTCGTAAGGAAACTTCTGTTTTCTTCGGATCAACAAAATCTAGACGGTAGAAAAAAATTCTGGAAAAAGCAGCTTGACCATCGATTTCGCATTGTCGAGCGTGAAGCATACGTGGCGCGCGACTAGGTTGGCTCATTAAGTATACGAGGTGGAAAGCGACGGTGGACACGCCGGCGTCTACGTGTATATGCAGGTTAGAGTTAGGGGACCCCCCCATCGGGGTGGTTGTACTATTGATTTTTTTCGCCCTGTCCCGTAGAATTATCGAGAGAGAGAGAGAGAACCTCTCTCTTTCTCTTTCATGTGGGCGATCCTGCCGGCACATTGTGCTGTCCAATGACGAAGTCCCCGTTCCCCGGAGAGAACACTAGGTAAGGAGGAAGTGATAAAGGACCGGTGATAACATCTGCGAACGATAAAACGTCGGAGCTGCACACCGGTATCCGGTTGAAACGGGACAAAACCCCGAAGATTGAGCGAAAAATAATCGAGAGCCTTCATTCGCACGCGGCTCCACTTTTACGGAACTAGGATAGTTCGAACGCGATACTTCCAATTAGGCTCTCGAGAGCCGATCAAGTGCCAACTGCACGCAGAAAATTATCGAATATTACCCGCTATTTTCCTCGCCGTCGATGTCAATTACGATTATCGATCGAGAGCTGTCGTTGACCGTAAAATCATCCTACAAAGCGACGTCTATCGAAGCGAAGATAGAATAATCATTTCTACGAAAAATATCAATTTAAGCAGCAAGAAGTGCTTCAATACTGTAAACACATGTAGCATCTCTATAGAAGCTGAACTGCAGCTCCCCGTTTCGAAAGAACAAGCCAAAGCGCGATACATTAATTACCACCGGCAAACATGATCCAGAATTGGCAAGCCTATTCATTCCTCCGATCTATTAAATGCACAGTAGTGTTTCGTTGCATGCCAGCTACCTCGATACAAGTTTATGGCCGTTGCATTGTATTTCGCACGAAGTGCTCGCGCGAGGGGTCTATTAGCATTAAACATTGAATGGAGGACCGGAAATGCGGTTCGGTCTCGTTAAGATTTTATTCAACGGAGCCGAACGAATATATATAAAGAGAGGGAGTACCGTAGTTTTGGCTGCGCAAGCAGGTCAACGTAAAATGAATTTCCCCCCTGGTTGGACTCCGTCTCTCGTTTCTCCCGAGCAGGGAGAGAGAGATGGAGAGACGACGCTGCCAATCCCACTCGAGAATCAGAAACGTGGCCGGTCCTCGTTACATGTTACTCGATAAATAAACGGTGAAACGAGAGGATTCTGTAATTGTCGGCGGCGAGAGTGTCTGGGATGGCCGAAGGTGGATATCAACGCGACGTGCCTTGCACCACCCTCGCACCCCTCGCTTTTCCAGTCTCTTGCACCACTGTATGGCATTACATCCAGTGAGCCAGGGTGCAGTTTAACCGTAATAACGGCCGGAGGAGTGTGCTGCACAGCGTTAGATTAATCGAGCGAGTCGCCTACGTACGGCGTATGGCACGTAGAACATTTCTCACCTGCCCCTTTTCTTTTTTTCTCTTCTTTCTACTCGTGAGCGGGCACGTGTGACGAGAAACGGAGAACAGGGAGAGAAAGAGAACGAGAACGAGAAAGAGAAAGAGAAAGATATACATACATACAGAGAGAAAGACAGAGAGTAAGAGAGAGGGAGAGTCAGTCGGTTGGTAAGAAGTGAACGTCGTCTCTTGTCGAGGCTCGTTAGCCTCGCGTTTACCTCACCGATTCGTCGATCGTCCCGTGTCGATTGAGAAATCCTTTCGGCTTAACTATTCGACAGCCGAGTTTTTATTTTCTTCGAAACTCGATAGAACTCCGTTTCTCCGTTGCCGACGATGTTTTCGACTGCGAGACGTGTCCGCTCGTATAGCATTCCTTTTTTTCGAGCCTTCTTAGTCAACGGATCCTGTGTTCATTTCGATGACGAGTTTCTTTTTTTAGATCCTTCGTGGAGCCTTCGCTAGATCACGGAGCTGGAATCGACTGGCGAATTTCCGAATGTTATTCCGTCTGCGGACAATTAGATGTTTGTGCACAGTTATTTATTTAATTCTTTTGCCTCTTCGCTTCTTACAAACTTGTACTTATCAAAACTGCGATTTCCGAGTCTGAGAATAGCCGCCGATGGCCGTGCGCGCGTTGAAAAGGATTCGACCTTGCATTTCAAGGTGAACGCGACGATAAATCGCTTCTACACACCGCGAGGAAGAGTCATATTTGTTAAATTCCCGTCAGAAATCGCCTCCGGGCGAGGATTACGGTCGAAACTAGCCGGTCGTTAGAGCGTCGAGCCAGTTATCCGCAAAACCGTGTACATCTGCATAACCTTCCTCGCAGTCTACTTCTAACTCTTCGTCTGTCCGTAGCCGTCTGGCTCTGATATTTTGCATTAAGCGTCATTCGTTTGTACGTCGGCAAGGAACGCTCGATATTCTAAATGCATTTTCACCAAGTACGCGCGCGTAGTCCGCGTTCGCGAGTCGGCGATCAGCCTCTCGCAACAACTTGGAGATATCGTTCGCGAAGGGCGAAGGAGAATGAAGAGGGGAAATAGAAGAGGGAGAGAAAGATGAGGAGGAGGATGAGGATGAGGTGGAGGTATAGAGAGGGAGAGAGTGTGGAGGCCTTCAAAGAGGCGAGGGTCGAGCCGCGATCCTGTGCTTCACGAGTGCTACTCGACATAGTCGAGTGAACGGTACAATTTCATCGACGGCTCGGGCAATAATCTCGTCGACAATGCGGCTGCTCCGCCGTCAGGAGTCAGCTGGCATCTTCGATCCGTTCTCGACTCGACTCGACTCGACTCGACTCGTCTCGATTCGATTCGATTTAACTCGTCTCGAGTCCGTCCGTACGCGAACGGTCCTTCTCTCTTCAGCGATCGCTCGCCTCCGCAAAAATTTCCATGCACATTGCGGATAACGTTCCTCCCCCCGTCCTCCTTTTCCCGAGTTCTTCATCTTTCTCGTCCGCTTCCTCCTGTTAACGCGTTCCAGCCCGGGGAAGATCGTCAACGACCACGACGAATCTCCCAACCCGAGCTTAACAGATTTTCGTCGACGGGGACGGGCTTAATGGCGCGCGATTAAACCGCACCGCGCCGGGGACAATAACTCATTATAATTTTAAACCCGACCGTCCGGCGTCTATTTAAGGCCATAAGCGAAAACGTTGCCTCGTTCCAAGCCACAGCTCCGCGCCGTTGCAACTCCTTCGCGCTTCGAATTCCCGTGTGTCCGGTTTCGCCAAGCGGTCTCCGCACTGTTTCGTCAATTAGCGAGGTTTTGTTTATCTCGGATTGAAATAGATGCTGGAATACTGGTTCGCGTTAAACGGGACGGTCGAGCGACTCGCTTTCGTCCGCGGAATGGTCGTTTATTAGCGAGCGCCTGATTATTGCGAGCGAACGCGTCGAAATCTTGAGATAGCCGAGTCTACGAAACGGCTGCTATTATAAATCAAAGCTCAACCATTCTTATTATCAAGTATTCTCTTTCGAAATGAACGATGATAAGAACATTTTCACTTGAAGCGTTTCCTACTAAATTATAGGGTTAGTCGAGTAGATGAACTTAACTTAAGAGCTAACTTTTAGTCGAACTATCCGGCTCATCGTGGTTGAAATCCCAGAGATCAGAGACAAGGTGGTTACTACGAAGAATGTCTCACAGCCGCCGAAAATCATCTGGAAGCTCCTCCAAAGGTGACAGTGACGCGATCTGTTGTTCGCTCCATCACGCACGTGCCTCGGCGTTAACCGATCCTCGGTTCCCGGGCCAGACATATGCTCGGAAATCGTACACACGCTGTTCTTTAATCCGGCGAAACGATCGGATCGGTCCTCGACAGACGCGGTACGTGCAGCCTGCGTCGAAGGGGTAGTAATTTCATCGCGGGCCATCATAATCACCGGGTTGACAATGGGTTCTGTATGAGCACGGCGGCTGGACCAGCTGGCTCCTCTCGGTTTTTGCCGGTTGTTCACTCAGTTTCGTGCGATCCGGGCACGCACGTGAACCGAACCGAACTCTCGAACACTGTTCCGGACCACCCTTGCCTTCGGACAGCACCACAGTGGTTCGCAACGTTGTGCGGGAGGCAATCCGTGCATAGAAACAAAGCGGACCGAGCTAATTTCACCCTTGTTCTTTCCTCGTTCTATCGAATTAATCCTTCCGTCGCGATGCTGAACATTTTTTTACAACTTTCATTAACATTGTACCTCGTGGGAAGTCGCATTTTAGAAATGTCGTCCTTTTAACAACGAAACAGAGGACATCGATGGTGTTCGATAAAATCATTCTCTGCCGTACGAATGGTACTTTTTTTGAAAGTTCTGGGGAAGTTATGTATATTGAACTGCCAAGTCCCGGTTTGGGACCACTGTGTGCACACTGGCAACCGAACCGGACCCCGAGCCACCGCACACGGTTACATAGCGTGTTCCCTCTCTTTACATGGCTGGTAACACATGTTGCACGAAGTGTGTCCTATTGTCTCGTGCTCCTGCGGCGCGGTCGCTGCGTTCTGCATACCGGGTGTTTTGCGCGTAAGGAGTCGTGCAGGATGATTTACGACAGGGGTTGTAAATCTCCCTGACACTACTTAAGGACGGAGCCTGACGCGAACCTTCGAAAACGAATGAATCTTTGAGAATTTATTACAACCCCAATGGGCTGAACCAATCAATTTGAAGGATCTCTATGCAAAATAAAAATTATTTGCATCGACTACGACAAACAAGTGAAATAAAAATTTCTTTCATCTTCTTGAACAATGTTCATTAGCTACAACTACAACTAATACAGAGATTTCCTTGAATTTTTAAAATCTGTTTACCGCATTCAATCGCACCTACTCATTTTTCTTATAAATGCATAAAATCCTTGGTCTACTAATCATGGGCACGAACATTGGTAACAAGGAAAACTCTGAGACACCTTCTACATTATTTGGCTCCCAACTCTGTGGACCAATCAGTGACAAATTGAGCGTGAAACGTGCAGATTTTTGGGTTTCCCCGAGAGTACACGTGCGGGCTCGACGAACCACATGGCCAGGTGTGACTCGAGTTACCTGCGTTGAGAGTACGGCTATGGATAGAGTTTCAGATTATCCAGTAATTCAGGATTGAGTTTGAAACATTGCGTTGGCCCGCAAGTTGGTTGCACGGTACAGCGTGCGATTGCTCTATGGTAAAATGGCAATGCAAAATGAAGGAGACAATGTAATTAGGGACAATGAAAATAGAGATTTGTAGAAAGAGCAGTGAACTGCCATAGTTAACCCTGCCGGGACGACGCGACGTCAGTGTACGTACGGACTCTGTGGCAAATGTTTTAAAATACTACACATTAAATACAATATATTATTTTGTTTCATAGAAATTTTACTTGATCCTCCTTATTCGATGATTGACTGGCTTGACTTGCATAGAAAGACATCGACAATCGGCGGGCGTCCCTGCAGGATTACAATAGTCACGAAGATCTTCGATCGACGGATGATCCTGCATCCCGATGGCACCCGTTGGGCGGCCCATCCGGCTTCGATCGACTCAGCTCGCACGCAAATTACTGTCATCCGCTTTCTATAATGGCCTCGTGAATATTTACCGGTAGAATAATTGGAGGATCGTCGGACGGAAAGATCGTCGGGGTCTAGACGGCTGAGTGTTTTAATTATATGGCGTGTTGGCGGGCGAAAAGCACCGCGAGAGAGGTCGCTGCCGGCGAAATGTTTGCCTCGACGGGTCTTGCATTGTTTCGGGCGAAATTGTAGAAAAGATAGCATCACGGTGAATAATGCTAATATGTAAATGCTTCGCGGTGTTTGTATAAAGCTTACTTTGAGCAGAAGAGGGTCGTTGCAAGTTCCGTTCCGTATTATGTTAATTGGATAGTATTACAGAAACGAACGCTCCGGTAACAAGATGAAATATCGCGTAGTAGATTACCCCTTAATGTTCTAGATTAATTCTACAACGGGGAGAGGCTGGAAATGACTTAGCGGCTCTTGCGTTAGATTAGATGTTTTATCGGAGCCGAAGAGAGTTTTTAAGTTTGATAGTTCTATTCGGAAGTTCACTTCTGTTCTTAGCGCTTAATTCGCAGTAGGAAACTTTCCCCGACCATTAAACACACCCCTCAAGAACAAGACTAAGGTAGTTGCCCGGGCCCGGGAGACAGAGGCAATTTGAAACTTTTAATAATTCCACTTAACCAGCCGGAAGTAATAGCGCGCAATGAGAAACACCGATTGGCCCCAGCGTAAAAGCGGCAATTTCGCGGGGAAAATATAGCAATGCGCGGAATTTAAGAGTCGTTAAAATTTTTATTTCGCCTGTTGGTTCCATTTCCCCGGGCTTTTATTGTTCGGTGCGATCGTTTCGCCAACGCAGCCGACACGCGTCCGCGAAAAAATTGTTCATTTTTAACAATATCCCGTGCAATACAAGCGCGAGTGCTATGGGAAACCAACGACTACCAACGGCAAACAACATCCAGTCGTTTGCGTTTTCAATTTTTAAATTCTTGATCCGCGCGTGTACGCCGATAGAAATGCGTTCTCGCGTTATCAATTTTTCACCTTGATCTTCCATTGCGCGATTTTTGGGTCGACCATTCGTGAAACGAATAAAATACTTTTGCCTAAAGATATTAAATCTTCAACCTCCATGGGCTACCCAAAAATGATTGCACAAAGTATTCTGAAATATGCAATACTTTATCCACTTTTTCTTTATTTCATAGAAGTACAAGTGGCAACACGAATACAATGGCGTTTCCTGCTACCGTATTACTTATTCGATTCAATTTCTAACATTTTCAACGTGAATCTTCTTTTGTAGTTACCGTGAAACTCTTCCCGTGGAACCTACGGAACACTTGTTTAATTGATTTACGACACGTTACATCGTTAAAAGCGAGAGGACGAAATACTAATATGTAATACGGAAGTCGAAGACACCGTTGAAGCCTCTCCTTTATTATTCGCATCCTCCACTTATAACCGGGCTCCTAAAACAGGGCGATTTCCTCGTGGGGAACGTTGCACCGTTAGTCCCTGCCCTACGAGGAATATTCCTCTCTCAGGCGTCATCCTTCTTTTCGTCTATTCGACTCTCGTCCCGGTCTTGTTTGATTGTCCGGCGTCTTGACGTGGTCATGAATATCAATGCCAAGGAGAAGAAACAACCCCCGACCGATCCCCTCCCAGTGGAAACCGGTTTCGCCGATATAACGCGCCTCGATGCTAATTAGGCCAGGGGTTAATTAACTGACGCGTTACCAGGACTAGCACTACTCCATTCGCCGAGGCCCGGGGCTCGCTCCTCTCTATCCGTCACGATTTCATTCTATCGCGCCTATAAATAGTGCACACCCCTTCGCTCTTCAACGCTGGCTCGGTCTCTTCCTCCTTCCTTCCTTTCTTCCTACCTTTTGTCGGCACGCGACTATGAAACCTCTTCCCGCGTTTAATTGCAACTAGGTCAGACCTGGATGGAGGGATAATTATCGCGTTCCACGGAATATTGAAATTCAGGCCGGCGCTCGCGAGATTGTATTAAAAACCGTTTTGTCCGAGATCCAGTTAACGGCCGGGATTCTACGCCGTTTCGATCCCCTGGATCACTCCGGACTCGAAGATAGGCCCGAATAATAAACTAGAGTACCAGTAATTGAAGATAAATCGATAAAATGATACAGTAGAATAGTGGATGTGATCTTGATAGACATGAAAATTACCTCGAATGTCCATATTTGCCGCAGAAAATTCCAACAGCAACAGCAAAGTATTGAGGCACAGCGAGCGAGGCTCCGCAAAAACGTAATGACACATGATTTGTTGGCCGGATATTTTTGCAGCAACTGTAGCCGGCACACCCATTAGGTGGCGTTAACGCGCATCAAACTTGTAATCTGATTTTTAGCACGTTACAAGTGCTCTTAAACCGGTTGTACGTTAAACGCGGCTCTTATATAGAGGAAAGAAAACAAAAGAAGCCGGGAGAGTAATCACTTCGTAGCTCAGTACTGGAATCTCGCAACAACCAGTTTCCAATTCTTGTTCCAAAAAGTTTCCGAGTTCTCAGGCGCTATCGACGGTCGTTTTACGATATCGAGCAGATTATCAGAATTTTTGCAGTCTCGGTTTTCAAGGTTTATGTGGCGAGATCGCGGTGAGTTCGGGACGTTAATGGGCCTCGGCGCGGGAAACTGTCTCGATATGCAAACGACGTGACGCGACACCGGGTTTAAGCGACCGAAAAATGGATGACTTGCGTATCATTCATCGGGGATCGATCGAGGCGAAGAAATATCGCGCGTAGATGGGCTGGGAATAATGATCTTTAGCCGAGGTAAATGCATGAGGGCAGCTCGAAAGCGTGTCGGCGACACGTGTTGCGCGAACGACTACTCGTAAAGAGGGAAGCAAACCGAACGTCATTAATCGTTTATGTCTTCTACTGATTACGTGTTTCGAATTGTTCCTTCGTTCGTCGATTCGATCGTAAAACTTGGATTGCTGGCTGCGAACACGGGGCCCATCTTGTGTAATTCGAATGGAAGCGTAAGATTCACCCTTGCCAAAGGAACATCTATTTTCCCGTGAAACCTTTCTGGTTCTCGTAATATTTATCTGCCACTTTTTAAACGTGTACATATATACATACTTCCTTGTAAAATTACCTTTGTTGATTTGAACATTGCCTGCACAGAAGAATCGATTTACATACAAGCTCGGTATACGTAAATTATATTGCAGGGGAACACGACAAATTATGTCGTGTTATTGCCAATAAATGACACGTTAATGCGGGAATTAAATTTCTACTTGATTATATATGTACACACCAACGACCTCGGTCAAGCAGAACGAACGTTTACACATCCTGCCGACGATCAGTCGCGCGTAAAAGCCGAGGCAAAGAGTGAGAGAGAGGGGGGGGGGGGAGAGGGAGAGAAAATGAGGGACAGAGGAATGAACAGTAGGATTTGGTGTACAGTAAAATCGGTTGTAAACAACCGAATCGCGGTAGGTAGTGGATAAGCTACGTAGCCGCAACAATGGCAGCGAATAATTGATAAGCGCTTGTCTTTCCTTCGCGCTTGCAGTTTAGCGTCTAACAATGGCGCAGCCAACCATTTAGCTGAACACGAATGGACTCGAATCATTCTTCGTATCAAATCTCGGTTCTCGCGACACTGGTGCCCGAAACTACATATAACTCTCTTATGATTGTTTAAGTTTAACCCTTTGCACTCGGTTGTCCCCTCTGAGGCACTGCTAAAAATTGCTGCACCATTATTCAAAATATTGCTTACATTATTATATGTGTCGATATCTAATCGATTACTAAACATTTAGGTGTTGTATGAGGTAGTATACCAATTTCATATCCATAAAATTTCAAAAATCACAGGGAATGGAAATATTCTAGATCCGAAGAAATCCGTAATTTTCCAGTGAGAATAGCTCCGAGTGCAAAGGGTTAAATATAGCCAATTCTTCGAGAATCAGAAACGTATCGTGCAAATACTTTTTGTGTCCACCGAAAAATAATTAATTCACGGAAATTTTCAACGTTTGGCAACACTCCCCCGCGCCTCTGTGTCATCTTGAACCCATTGGAAGGTGAAGGGTCCCAGAGCGTGCACCGGGTGGCCCGATGGATTATTCATGCGCGCAGTAAACACGGACGAGCAAGAGGGCACACCGGTAGAGGCGACCAATGGAGCGTAGAAAACGGGCCCTAACGATTCCTGGGATGATCGGGGACCAACGGGGACACATCTGGACGCCACGTGCTCGACCCTTGGCCGACCGCGGTTCGTTAAATGCGAGGACACAGACAAGTCCAAGGATTTGTCCTCATCCGATTCACGGGCCGCGCGTGTTTATCGGCGCCGTTGCACGGGACGTGTCTCGAATTCGCTGATCCTCCTAATATATCGCCATCGCCTCCTGCCAAGAAGAAGTCTAAATTGCGACTATTTGCACGCGGAGCAGTCTGCGGAACGAGATTGTCGCGATTGATCCGGCCGTTTGTTGGAATTACGCCCGCTGCGAAATTTCGCCGGCGCGTATCCTGCCGAGACATCCTGGAAACGCTCTTCCTTGCAAACTTGTGGCTCGCTGTGAGATCCTAAAAGCGTAGACTTATCGTTTGGTAGTCATCAAAGACATTACTGTTTACTTTCCCTTACGGGAAACCGGGTTGATTCATCAATTGTGGTTCTAATCATGTTCCTGTTAATCATCCTCGTGCAAATTCAGTGTTCTTCTAATAATAAAGTTGATCGAACGTTTGTTTGATTTTGTTCACCGGAATAGCTCGTATTAACGTTAAGCTGACCTTCCACGCGAGTTTGCACTGTAAAATCAACGCAAAATAATTTCCAATAAACGGTGAAGTTGTTTGTTGGTTGCTTAACCTTCCTCCGGTCCGTTCGATATTATGGAAGTAATCCGCGCGAATGCGATGTCTCGAAACGATTCTACAATAGCATCCGCCTACGCAATAGTTGAGGTAATTTAATAAGATATAATTGCGTTCTTTGCGCAATGATTTTTATTTAGCTTTCTAATCCCTGTGAGATGTTCCTCTAACAAGGATTGCGGACGAGTTTTCTCCTCGTTGCAATTAAGATCGCCGGGAACACTCTAACGAATTTGATTTGTCCAGAGGCGGAATTGTACGTGTACATTCGGGAATTCTTCACGGCGAAATAGGCGTTAATGAATAATTTATTCTCATTAAAGTTACATGAGAGATCGCTATGGTATCGGCAGGAAGGGCGCGAGAGAGAGAGAGAGAGAGAGAAAGTTCGGTGTTTATTCCGGACAGCATAAATATTAATCGATCGCTGCCACCATTAGACGAATAATAATGCCAGATCCCAGGGTAACGAATGTACAATATATAATATTAACGACAAAAGTTCTTCGGTTAGCCGCGACATGTTATGTACATAGAATATTTCAGAAAATGATCATGTTTAATCAGTCTTTAGTATCGATTCCAGTAGATTTGAATACACCCGGTACAACAATGTATAATGTACACGTTCCAGCATTCAAGAAGACGTTTCACGAGTCATTGTTACGAGCAGATTTTATCGGGGCGTCGTGAAATCCGTGGGGTGAGCTACAACTTTTACGTCAACGGAGTCGTAACTGTAAATGACGTAACGATACGATCATCCTACGGCGAGAACTATTCATGACTTATCTGCCGATCGATCGCCATTTAAATCGCCATAATTTATGCGCTCATCTTCAAAGTTATACTCTGCCGGCCTGCATTTTGGGCCGTTCTCGATGGATTTATGTGGGCCAGCATACCAACATTTGGTAAACAATAAACGCTGTCCCAGAGAAAAACCTGCCACTTCAACCCACACAATATTCAAACCTGTTTGAAACATAGGGAAAAATAGTGGTACGCATTACATAAGGAAATTAAGAATGAAAGAACCAATTTAAAAAAAAAAAAAAAAAAACAAATTAAAAATGTTCTAGGAAAAGCCAGCGACTATCTGGAAGAGCTGGTTATATAATCGTATTATTTAACAAAGCAACATCGGGGAAGCGGAGTTGCAAAATAACGATAGGATTTTGGAAAGTTCGATATTTATCTAGAAAGTCGAGCAGAAGTTGCTCGCGCATGAAAATTTGATTGGTTCTCGTTGCCAAACTTCCCCGTTCATTTACTATTTTATGTTCCGCGTGTCGTAAAAGTAATCCGACGCTTTGGGGCATTTCATTTCCGTGTCTCCTGTTCATTTTCCTCGGCCGATTCCTCGGCCGAGTGAGAGATAGAGAAAATCCTTCTCGGATTCGGGCGAAACGAAGGGCTTGTTATCTAATCTTAGAGCATGCTCCAGCTGTGACCACTTAAAAATACACACCCGGCTCACTCCTTTCCTCTCCCTTGCCGTTCGTCGAAGGAAACCCCGGATTAAAAGACTCCTGGCAGAGTGACACGGAAATTAAAACGCAATTTCGCGACAGATGCTCCGATATCGGTCGTTCAGCGACTGATAAACGCCTCGTTATCGTCGCCGATTCGAACTTCCACTTCCCCGAACGGATTTTTTCCTTGGACGATGCACCGAAGCGCAAACTTTAATTAATTGGACGTTCTATAAAATACGAACGGCGCCGATAACATATCGAACTTTCAGTTGTTACCCCTTTTATTAAAGAATTTTTGAAGAACGCACAAATAGGCGAGGAGTGGAGATTATTTTTCTGAAAGCTTACTATCATCCTCCCTTTTAGAGCGACGCGCCGGTGCAGAGAGCTTCCATTAGAACGGTTCACGTCCATTAATTCTTTCTGTATACTTTGAGTGTGCGTTGCCTTGTAAAAGGGATCAAGTTGAATTTTTATACATTTTTACAATTCATTCGGTTATTAATAATATCATTTCGCTGAATGTACAATTTAAAAAACCGAAATTGTGTTAATAAATACAAGCTGTTTCTGCTTATAAAGTTACTCCAAGCGAAATGAATATTTCTATCTAAAAAAGGACAAGAATATTTTGAAGTCAATTATGTTAAAGCAACGTAAGAGCAGGAGCATTTACAGCCGATTCAAAAATAGAGATCATTTATGACAGGTAGAATGGTAGTATCGGAACGTAAAAGTCCAGAATTCCTCTTTATTTAAACCTTTCAATAACGATTTCAGTCGAGGCTGTGATTTTATTACAACACCGAGCGAGACTTCATACTGCCGCATGACGCCGCGCCGCGACTGTGTGCAAGCCCGGAGACTAGGATAAAAGCTTTTTATTCCGGGTTCCGCGGGCGACCGTGTGCTCGGCCGATCTCGCGTTTCATCGAACAGTCTATAAAAGTGTGAATTTACATAAACACCCGCACGGCCAGACGCGCGTGGAGCTTTATTTTGCGACCGGTAAAAGCGGCCGATTAAAAACAGCTGTGAGCGTAATGTTCTACCCCGCAGGACCGCGGTCATCCGAAACGGCTAATTCGTTGTCGACGGGATCGACGACGGTCCCTACGGGTTTCCCACTGCACATCGTGCTCGAAATTACCGGTCTAGGCGAATAAAAATCCTCCCGGTACGAAAATAGTTCATTCGATCATGAAATAATCGAAATTTAAACTCGTAGAGTTAACTCGTAGAGTGTAGCAGTATTACAATACTTACAATTAGCGCAGTTATACGACAATATAAAGTGGTCGGTGCAGCTTGAATTTCATCGATAACAGTGGCGGAGTTAATGGAACGCCCACCATTTTCTCGATTCTTGTTGAAAGTTCACAATAGTGTATCCGAGGATCATTCATTTTTGCTTTTCCTTATAAATCAACAAATTATGTAACTACTGTCCCATTTCGAAGAGGTACATCTTACAACCCAAATAACACAATACAGTGCCTAAAGGACGAAAATTGAAATTTTCATCCTAAGGAACGTACCGGGGTTAATTCGCAGAGTGGGTCCAATCTCTCAGTCATTAGCGTATGTATATCAAGACAGAAATCTCTAACAGAAGCCACACCCTCCGCACACAATATCTATATATTCGACCCTCCAGGGACGACATCTGTGCAGCGTACTGCTTCTAACGAGCATGCCTAAAATTACGCGAGGTGACATTACTAGTTACGATACACTTTTATTCGGTACTGCTCACTATCCTAAAGTCGACGTTAGATACCAAAAACATGAAAAGCGCCGTTGCGGACGTGCCAACACCTGGAAATCAATCCTAGGAGCCAGAAACAAAAACAAAGCCAGAGTTTACATCCCCCCCAACTAATCTCCAAGCAAACTACCTGTAATAGATAACCGCCGGTAAAACATCGGTCGTTACAGACTCTGCAGGGGGAGGGCAGGCAACTTCCTGTTCACCAGGTGGTCACCGTTCCGTTTCTATGCAGCTAGATCGAGCATTTCGACCAACAGCGTGTGGTTCGTCGACGAATACACGGAGCTAGGACCGATCGAAGCTCACAGAAAATCGTCGCAGTACGCTGCTGCGATAGAGAAATAGAAAGAGAGAGAGAGAGAGAGAGAGATAGAGCAGGTCGCGAGACGCGAAAGGGTGGTTACCAAGTTGCCGGTATCTATTAATGTCGGGGGCCTATTTCCGGATATATCTTGTTGCCGTGCGAAAATTTACCTCCCTCCTGGGGAACGGGTATCGATCGATCGCGTGTCCCAGAGTCGAAAGCTGCGGGCCAGAGAAAGAGAAAGAGGGAACGTTGGAGACAGAGAGGAGGGGATCCTCGTCGCTTTCACCCTAGTAACAGAGGGAGGAAACGCCGAGCTGGTCGCGGGGGTGGAAACGAACGTTGCCGGGGATGGCTGGTTTATTAAAGTTTTCGAGCATGAGCCCCGGCCGAACGGCAACCAGTTGAATACACGGAAAAATGTTAAACACGATACCGGACGCCGGACAAGATAATGCCGCCGGGGATGCCGGAAATCAGATAATAGACGGGGGCGAACGAGAAAACTCGGCCTCTGCTATTCACCGCCGCCATTTTTCCTAGTTCTTTCATCGGGTTGCACATGCACGCGTCGCGAACTTTTCGCGTTTTCGCAGACGAACGCCGAGCCGGGCCGCGGCAGAATGGCCCGGGGAATAGCGGACGCCGGGGGGTGGGTTTGTTCGAAACTGGATCTTCCGACGCGCAACAACCCCTTCGCGTTTGTTTACGAAAAATAACAGACGACTCGTGCTCTCCATTGTCGCCCCGCGAAGGCTCGCAAACTTTCCGAGCACCTTCGAGACCCCGAACTCTCGGAAATTATGGCCGCGTCCCCGTTCCAGGATGCCTGATTTACGACTTTTTTATTCCTGTTCTATTTCGCGAAAGTTTCGGCGGCTCGAATAACGGCGCTATTTCTTATTTTGCTAGTGCTAGGCGACGGCTTGCGAATTGATTCGCGCGTGATTTATTAACGGTTCGGTATATCTCGTTCGGGGGAGATTGCTTGTAGGAGTTGCTATGCGAGTTTTCCATTTTAAATCAGAGAGGAAGTTTTCTTGAAGCTACTATATATATATATATATATATTTCAAGGTTTTTGGAATACTCTAGATACTTTTCAGCATTTTCTGCGGTGGATGGCCTGCGCAGTATTTCAGGATCGCAATTTCTAGCTTCAAACTTGGCAAAATCATATTTTGGATCAAATACGGTCTCTGCTATTATTACGTTTTAATGAGCTAATTGTCTATTCTCGAAAATTACGTGTGGAAGATAAATAATAAAATCTTTACTCTAATTCATTAGAATCTTCAGGGCACCTACAAATCGTATGAAATTAACAAAATCAAGCTTCCGTTAGCGTTTTTAATCAACAGAATGATAATATTATACAGAATAATTTTCAAGCTGTTGACAATGCAGGATCTACATATATGCAATTACGTATTTCCTTGTAAATAATTGACATGATTCTGTAAAAGTATAGGTAAAATGTAAACGTCGACTTTTGTCACGTTTATGTTCTCTTATTCGGTAAAAAAAAGTTACTCTATGTCGAGTCAGTGTGGACATAGCCTTAAGGTTGAAAAAATATGGGTCAAAGTGCAATCACCGGGATTGTGTTTGCTATTACGAAGCGACTTGCACACTAGCGATACCACGCCGGAGATCGCATCGATTCGGCGTCCTCGCAGAGACGGTGGTTTTCGCCGGATTTCCAACTAATAATACGACCGAAAACAATATCGAGAATCGTAATTACGGTGAAACGCGTACACGCCCATTCCGTGCATTCTGCATATGGCAGCATATTCGTTATCGAACTTGCGGTCTGTAACCTGTGTCCGTGTCGCGCGTACATTCGCGAGCGTGCGATCCGTGCAACAATACTTGGCGAACGCGAACGTCTGTTGCAAATCTATTTTACCGCGGAACGCAAAAACGTTATTCTCTGCGAAAAAACTTAATCTCTGCTACTGAAAGAAACCCAAGTGTCTGTCGTTTCTTGCGACCAAACCTTGAACCTCCTGATTTCGTATAAAGATCCGTAGCCCAATTATCACCAAGAAATGTTCCCCTTTTTACCACGTTTTTATTATGCCATTATATCGAGGCAACACCCAGCGACAATGGCGTTCCCAATTCGGCGTCGCTGAGTGCACTCGAGTGCGCGAGCAAGCGAGCAGGGCGCTGAGACTCCGAGGCTCGGGATTGAAAAAAAAGGAAAACAGTTTCGTTGATTCGATGGCAGTGAAAAATACTCGGTCCCGGAGCTGTCGATTTCTAGGGAGAGGGATAGAAAGAGAGAGAGAGAGAGAGCATAATGCTTGTACGATTCAGAGATTTCTTTGGCGAGTGGCACTCTTGGTAGCGTAGTTGATACGCGGGACACGTCGTCGTCGACGATCGCTCCCGCGCGATATCGAGCGTGCACGCGGTGCCAGGCAGTCGTGGAAGCATTATACGATTGAAATAAAAGCCAGGCATATTGTCTAGTTAGCGGCAATGAAAATAACACGACCGTTACATAGTCGACGAGGCCCCGTCGCGTTCCGTCCACGGTTGGGGTTTCATCGCGTGTGCGTGCGAGGCACCGAAACCGTTCGAATGGGAATGCGGGGCCGCGGCCGAGGCGAATCTCTGAAAGGCCATGTTGGTAGTGCTATCAATAGTTCGCTTCGAGTGGCCACTTCACCCTCGAACCTTTCACATAGCGGCGTAGGGAGAGCTAGGGTCAGGCATAATGTCGACGTTCAGACAAAAGGGACGTACGTACCTCCAAGGAGCGTTTCTTTGTCGCAGCCTGGCCGGAGACACAAGCGGAAAAAGATCGAACGACTGTGCCGGAAGCATTCCTCTTCTCTTCTCTTTGCTTTGTACACACGCCTACTGACGATCGTGAAAAATAATGTCACGGTATTATTGGATGGGGCTCGGCCGAAAGGTCAAACGGAGTCTGCGGAATTCGTGCACGCAACTATTTATAAGACCGCGCCCTCGGATTTGCGGACCTTTACCGATGTTTTGCTTCTTTCTGGTACTTTATTTTTTTTTATTATATTTAAAATTGCGTCAACCTAATGGGGTGACTGGCAACTACATTGGATTTGACCGATGAATATGCAGGGTGTCCCAGGTTTTAAGGTTCAAACTTTGTCAGTATATTCTATGGCACTAAATAAGAAAGAAATGTTATGTAAACATAGGTCATATAGAGCTTTATTAAAAAGTTATAACAAAAATACGGAATGCAAGTAATATAGGAATATGTAGTAACCGACTTGCTGTTACTGCGAGCATTGGCTCGAATAAATCAGCAATGTTTACATTCAGTAAACATAGCTTACATATGTAAGTGCACTGAATGTACATTGCCGATCTATTCGAGCCAATGCTCGCAGTAACAGCAAGTCGGTTACAGTTTTTGTTATAAACTTTTTAATAAAGCTCTATGTGACCCATGTTTACGTAAAATTTTTTTCTTATTTATTGCCATAGAATATAGTGATAAAGTTTGAACCTTAAAACCTGGGACACCCTGTATATGTATGCTATTCGCTTCTTTTAAACCGAAATAACATTTGATTGTTGTTGTTGTTGATTTCAAAGCGGACTTCCACAGAGAATCTCTCGTTGAAACCTTAAAGTCTCGAAGATTTTGTTTATGGGAGTTCTGTAAGAAGGTGGTTCGCCCAGCAGAGAGTAACGGGACCAAAGAGACCAAACGGAGCTCCGGACGTCCAGTTTGTTTTTCGTGTTATTCGGCAGCCGGTGTCGAATCCGTAAAGTGGCGTAGACGTAGAGCGTAGAGGGAGCGAGATGTCCTTCGAGCCAGTTGTTACGAAGTCCCATCAATTTTCCTGGGCGTCTCGGCCAGGCAGATGGAAACAAACGCCGCGCCGCGCCGGGGGGGTGGTCGGTTCGCGAGAGAACTACCCGCCAGGAAGTCGTTTTGCCAGCGACCTAATAGCATTTCAACGATATCGAGCGGGTCCGCGTAGCTCGCGCGGCACGATCGCGCGGGGCGGGAAAGGTTGTCGACCTTTAAAACCGTGTCCGAGTGCTCCAGAAACCCCGAATCCCTATCTCCGGGGAACGCGTCGACGATCGGACTTGTCGCGCGTTTTCCCTCGTGTCGTCGCGCGATCGGGGGTCGCGTCTATTTTCGGAGGGTGGGCTTACCTTGGTTTTGTCGTCGCGAGCACCGATTTAGACCGTTCGACGCCGGAGGCAGGAAATAAAACTCCCGCCGGACGATCGGCAGCTTGACATTCTTGAAACTCCTTTAATTGCGAATGCGAACGTACCCGGCCGGTATTTATGGCACCTCTTCTTGTACTTCGATTTGTCGGGTTATTCTGCACACTCTCCTAGCGACAGACGGATCAAGTAGTCAATAATGTATGCTCGGAACAATGCGTATTGTCCTATCGATTGTTTTCGACACGCTTCGCCAAAGGGAAATACTATATTTCCTCTGTAGCGTCGCGTTTCCATCCCTACCGCCTCGTAGCTGAACCAATCGCGACACAGCAGCGCTTGACAGCCAATCAGGATGAATACAAAATACCTCTCGCTTAAGGTTTGCAATACCGGACCAAAAATACAATACCGGTATTCCGTATATTTTTAAACGCTGTACCGGAATACCGGTATTAATACCGGTATGTATAAGGAATATTAAAAAAGGTACAAAAACACAGTTGTTTCTTTGCCATATTTCTTAGTTTTATACGAAAAATAAACTATAAAAATATAAATACTTTCGTTATGTACAAATATAAAATAAAGGAACAAATGTCATAATTAAATATTATTAATAAGAGTAGTAAAATAATAGTTTTTAACCTTCCGTCGGGCGCAACCGATCTGAGAGTTACAGCGCGATCATTTGGGCACATCTTAGGTACCTCGAAAACAGTCACCCCCACCCTTGGGGAGGGCCCAAATGGGCGGCCCTACGAGTATAGACCTCACCAAGGGCCCTATTTTCCTAACAGCAGTTGTATAAATGAACTTAATTAGGCGTTTATTATGTTTTTTGAATGTGGGCCCGTCAAGCACATTGCGCACAAAATATCGGTATTCGGTATACCGGTGTACCGGTATTGCAGTCCCTACAGCCTCGCTGCTCTCTCGGTAGTCTTTGTGTAATTAAAACTTCTGTATTACTATGAAACTGTAAAATTAAATCGTTATTTGTAATCTGCAACCGCTCTACTCGCGCGTGTGAAAGTATTTAATTAAACTCTGCAAAGTGGATGCTTCTGACGGTTTCATGGCAGTCGTGCTCGATCCAACAACATTCCTGTCACTTAAACTTTTGTTACATGTTTTTTAAATTATATTTTTTAGACGAATGGCGATCTTCTTATTAGAATCTGTAAAAACAGTTAATGATTTCAATCGGTTTCTAGAAAATTAAGATTTGTAATTTTAGGTAAAAATGTCTGAAATCCTGCGTATTAAAACCCTATGCGAGTATCGTATAATTCTAGAAAATCGCGTCGGAGTACCCAAGATTATTTATCGAGGAAAACGGCAACGTTTCGAAAAGTTGGGAACGTCCGTCAACGTTCCAGGTAGCCGAACAATTACATAGTTTTCTACGGTATTGTGCGTGGCTCGAAATAACATCGTTATCGGCCTTGGCCAGTCCGCCGTTAAATTCGTAATGGACGGGGGTGGAAATGAAATTTGGTTAGGATTCGGCCGAAAGGATTGCGTCCCAACGGGCTAACACCTTTTCGCGAAAGGGCTTGCGAATCGGCAGGTGTTTCAACAGACGGGCTCGCGAACTTTCGTTATTCCAACGAGCGTCGATCACGTACCAACGAGACGAAACGAACGAACGGGCGACCGCGCGGCGAGCCTTTTAATGGCGGTCGGCTGGTCCGGAAACCTCGAATTCGCTAATGAAATCTCGCGACCGGATGTGCATTCCACTCGAATCCCACCGTTCCGCTCGAATATCCCGCGAGACCGACCATGTCCCTATATATTCATCGCATCTTCAGACGACCATGCTCTGTTTTTGCTGAAACTCGGATAGCTACATTCCACGTATTATCAGCTACAAAGCGAATTTCTTTACTCCTTTTTTCCCACGGACCAAACGATTTTAAACAAAAAACCTTTCCAAGTTTTGCGTTAACCTTTTTTTCTGAACCGTGCGCTCATAGATGAATGCATCCTTTTTGGATGTCGAGCGCTACAATGGCGGCTCGCGAGGCGCTCGAACATTGACCCTTTACCGACGAGAATACTGCTAAAGAGATATTATCTGCAGAAAATGTTATCATGCAGTGAAAACTGGAATGTATTCAGAATCGCAGAGAACGGCTTATCCTCTAAACAATGTCATAAATCCACAAAGTTTCTGATTATAACAGATGAAAAAATCTGATGCTGTCTATTTAATGAAATTTTGTCGCGAGCATTAAAACGTTATCGTATTAGACTGCGGATTTTACGCATTCGTAATAAAAGCGAGTAGATAAAGTTTGAAACGGCAGACGGATGAAAAATGTGAAGAATATTTCTGTATTATTTTCAAATTGTTAAAACTTACACAAATGAATAGTGTTATGCGTACGTGATCAAAATAAGTAGGTAAATACAATTCGAAACAGTCTCTAGCTATCGAGCGTCGAAAGTAGAAATATTAAAAATTGTAAAATGAATATGATCGCAAGAAGAATTTTTCGAACTGACAATGTACTCAATTCCAACAGACGGTCGCTAATTCTGCCTACCTGATAAAATCCATCGGAAAACAGCATTATAATTTGAATAAGCTTCGTCTAGAGTCAAAATTTAGTTCAACTTATCCTCTTAGCGATTCCAAGCGTAGGAGACGGTGTCTACAAAAGATATTTCGCTAGAAGCACGGAGGACACAGTTTTCAGCAGACGATAACAGCGTTCAGCAGTTTTTCCCAAGTTACCTCAGCTTGTTAGCCCGAGAGTTTATTAACGAACTCGCTCGTCGGATTATGCAAATGATAATGATAAAAATTTCCATGTGGGAAGCTGAAGTTCGCCCGGAGATATCGAGTAATCAACCGAAGTTCATTCATTGCTTTCGCTAGGTATTCTCGACGAAGGGAGAGGCCGTTAACAGTAATTTCATACCTGTTTAAGCTAAATCGCGAACGATAATACGGCGAAGAGGAACGATTACAAAGGCGTTGCACGACCAACTGCCGATAACAGATAAAAGCGCGGGATGGAAGATTAAAAAACTTGGATGAAAGGATCACCGGGCTGAACACAAAGGAGCGCACTGCGAACTTAAACGCTTCTACTTGCTGCAGTAATTTCAACGCGGCAATTTTCACGTGGCGACCGTGCTGGATAAATATTCGGAATTCTGCTCGAACATCTTCCACGCTTCGACGTGGAAATATCACAATGGGCTATGTCTATCGAACGGTATTCTTCGAAATTTATCTCTAACAAAAATTTCTGTGAACATTGAGATTCACGATAGAAGCGAAGGAAAATTAATGCGGACGAGTATGCAGTTGCTGGCTCGGTTCCTCCCGAAACGAATCGATCGGCGATTCCTCGCGCGCAGGTACAACGACCGAATTAATAACGATAGCGTGGCAGGTGAGCGCGAGGAAGTGGCGCGGCGCACGCGAAAATTTATTGGCAATTTTCTTGGTCCGCCACGAACTTGCCTTACGGTATAGCTGCATGGAAACGCGGTTGTATCTAGGTCGAGATTGAATTGAATATTCGTAGATTAAGCGGGGCTACGCGACCCTATCAAAATTGAATTTTCCTACACCCGCTAATCTTCGCGCCGACGTGATCGTCCACGCGGAGATTATTCTAATTTGCGCTGACGTATATAGGGGCGATAGCATCTCGACAATGGTATCGAACTAGGCCAGAATGTATCTTTTAGTCTATGATCACAGAAAATATAAGGATAGTTTTGTGCGTGTTCGCGAATCCCAGAGAAAAACTGCAGTTACGAAAACTCGTAGATAATCGTGGTAGCCTCTAACTGTAACGGATCGTACATGCGACGCTCAAGCAGAATGTTGAACGCCTTTTGGAATGACGACAAAAATTCGCCCGCAATTACAAAGACAGAGTTTGCCTGCATCACGGGACCAGTCGAAGGGTTCAACTTGTAGTCTACCGACTGCAATCGCACGGTCCGAATTGCAGCATCAATTTCTCGATCGCAGTGCCCGTAGAATGCAGAGGGTCGTGTGTCAACAACAAACTGGTGGGTGATATCGGTGAAAACGAGCGGGTGGTAGCCGTTGATCGAAACAGTCCCCATATTCCTCGGCCATCTGCGGCAATCTCACGGCTCGATATTTCATGGCCGAACGAGCAAGAAAAATGGGACGGAGAAGTGGTTTCGAAAATCCCGGGGAAATGGCGGTGGAGCGTGTACCGAGTAGCCTCGCGCAGCACCGGATCCCAACCCCCACGGTTGCCGCCAATATACGGGAGGAAAAACGTGGTGGTTCCGAAACGCGAATCAAAGCGCGGAGAATTAACCGAAAAATTTCATTAAAATCGATCGGGCCTCGGTGCTTTTTTTCCAAAGGGATGGGTTCGATCGTTTCATCCCTTGGGTCCTCGTTCACCCCTGAGCCCTCCCTCCTCGCGTTTCTAGCCACCTCCGTCTTTCTTTTGCACCTTTTTCCTCCGCGTCATTTTTTTGTACTGTGCCGGAGGCATCAAAGCTTTGTCGGCGCGTTGGCCGGAACAACGAGCAGATTCGAAATTAGCACGGCCCGATGGAAGAGGGAGGCACGGGGCACCCCTGACAACCAGGGGCCTGCTCTCTGGCCGTTCGAAGGGGGGGAAATTGCCGGAGAACAGCCCCCCTAGTTGTGCCCCGTGTCTTTCCCTCTCTTTCTCTTTTCCATCGGACCATGCTAATTTCGAACGGGCTCGTTGAGGAGCAGTCGGTCGAATCTGTTGTGAAAGTACGCCTTTCCCTTTTCTAGGCGACGCAGCAACGAGGCTTACTCCATGAGAGCCTTTGCACTCGCTCCTCGGCTATACGTCATTACCGCGTTAAACGACCTCCCCTGATCGGGGAAGAGCCTATCGATCTCTCTGTTCCTCTCGGGAACATCGTCGTCGCGGAGAGTCACGCGACCCGAGAAAACCTCCCTTGCGAGCCAGTCGGCCGCGATAGATTTCTTACGGTACGCGGAAGAAAAACCGCTCTCTCAGACGTGCGTGCCCTTTGTTTTTCTCCAACCTGTAAATCGCTATCAGCGACAGGCATTGTTCGATCGCCGCCGCAGATACAACCTTTGTCGACCCCCTTTGGCCGATACCGACGCGATCCTGCACCGGCCGAGACGGGAAACGAACGCGGTTCACCGACTCTATAAAAATATATCGGTGTCGTTGACGCTTCGAAAGTACGCGATCCGTTGGTCTTGTAGTTTCGTCGACGACGATGGCCCACGCGTACGCTGTTCTCTCTCTCAATCTCGGTCTTTCTCGTAAATTAAAAACATTATTATTGTAGCCAGGTTTTGTAGTTAACAAATCGAGTGAAGTAACAATGGACCGTGCAAGTTCTATTATACATTAAAATAATTGTATTACTTCTTGATTGCGAATCTCTGCTGTTAGTAGCATATTTTAATGCGCCCAACTCGCAGAATGGCTCCTACTTAATTGAAATTGCAATTTTTATAAAAGCAGAGTTTCGTTCTACATCTTCCAACGTGTTTTGTAACTCGCAGCAGTCCGTGGCAGCGATATGAAATAATGATCGAGCAAACGCTCCGGGCAAACCTGTTTATTCGTTTCGTCTATTTTGTTTCCAGTCTCGGTAGTGTCGCGTCCACTCGAAACCAAGGATATTGACAATCGCATACGCCGTGAGGTAGTCCCTGCATCTCAAGTTGGAAACCCCGTCGAAGTAAGTCCGACGCGACTCGTTGCCATGGTGTTTTCGTCGCGCGTCGGAATTTTTCGAGGACTGCGGCAGATCCACGGTGAAACAAACCGTCGCCGGCCAATCTGAAACTTTAACGAGTTCTTATCGGGGCCAGTTAGTTTCGAGCGATACGGTCCACCTAACTTGTGAAATTTATCGTATTACTCTAGAAACTTACTAGTACACGAGTTTGCTACTCGCAAGCTTCCGTCCTCGTAAATGATTTATTGCTCGTTAATCCTTGCGAATTCTAACATGAAAGAAGCTCGCCGGGATAATCTATTTTATCTTGACGGGAGTAGCGTTGCTCGCGAGATCGCTTAATCTCACAATCAGTCGCGAAACACAATCTCTACTACTTCGAAATTAGAAGAGTACTATCTTCTTTAATTCACGAGCTTCGCGAGCTAATTGTGATCGATCGACGAAAAACGAATCGGACGAATCCAATGGAAAGTTCCGTGGACTACTTTCAGAAGTTTACGCAACGAAATATATTCAGAACGATGCTGTCGTTAATTCTTGAAGAGAAGGGATCTAAATTCAGGATCACAATCTCCTAAAAAACGAATCGACAAAAGTTTTTAATAAAAAGCAGTCAGTCAAAATCTTTGACCGCAAACGTACATACGCGGAACGGTGTAAATACCAAAGAAAAACGCGCCAGCCGGTGTTTAGGATCAGCGTCGTCCTTCGCTTTTCCTGAATTCGATCTCACGTTCGGTTCAGCTTCCGGTGTCCAGGAGAATCGTCACGTCTCCTGGACGTCTTCGAACGCAGCAGACGACGGTCGTCGAAGCACGAAGGAAGTGACCGTCGCGCGCGGTTTGCATACGAGATCGCTGACCGAACGTAGGATAGACGAGCACGGCCCTGAGCCGGGCAAGGATCGATGCTTCTCGTTTCTTTCTCCTTTTTCTTCTTGTCTTTTTTGTTTTCGAAAAGCCGTCGCTCGTTGTCTACTGAATCGTAATGTTGGAAAAGTTAAGCGGTCTACACGGCCAACAGAGCCCCTCCTCCCCCGCTCCTCTCGGAACGTATCCCTCGTTTCGCTTCTATTCACACTCCCCGCGGGATTGTGCGCGACGCGTATCCCGAAGTTCTCGACGAGGCTGCTTTGCTGTTTTGTCGCGTTACAGGGGAAACGCGTGCTGCGCCGTTTATAATCGCGTCGATTTTTTGGTTCTGTACTGGGAACATACGGGTGGAGGCAGGTTATTCGAGAGACAGAAAACTGGAAAATCATGTTCCACGAGAAATGGGGAAAAGGGAACGTTTCGTCAAGGTTGAAATATTTAGGTCCTTTCGAAGAGGATTTCAGCTTCGTACCTTTTACGCGTCAACGCAACGCTTTGATCGGCAACCCCGCAACTTCAAAGGTTTCGTGAAATCGAAATAATTTATTTAACGCAATGCAAATTTTCGATCACACAGAAGCCATTTTGCAAAGGTTCATATATTCAGATCCTTTGGAGCACGATTGCAGCTTATAATCCCATTGATCTTTTATTTCTAAATGAAGCTACGACTGGCAGTCGAGTAATTTAAAAACAGCGGTGCCCGCATTCGCCATAACTCACAAACACGAAAATGTACCATTTTTTCTCCGATCCTGTCAAGTTTATCGCTTCTCCGCAGAAGAGAGGTGCTGTCGGAGGAGCATTTGTCCGGTGAGAAAACGGGATGAAAGCGAAGCAAATGGCGTCAGAAGTATCAAGCATTCCTCGAGGAGCAGTCGAACAAGTCTCAGAGGGCCGACCCTCGGCCAAGTCCAATGCCTCTGGACTCTGGAGAGATTCGAGCGACCTTTGACACCTCGCGCCCCGTGTGTACACCGGCACGGACCTTGGCTGCTAATATCCTATGGGAGGCTGTGCCTCCCATCGGTGATAATTCTTGCAGGATATAACTCCTGAAACTGTTGGAGGCGGCATCCGTGGGCCGGACGCCCGAATCCAACGGAACTCTCTGCCTTTTCCCTCTCGGTTTCCCTGAATCGAGAGAAACCGGAGAGAAACCGGAGGGTAAGCGGAGGGTTACCGGAGAGAAAGAGAGATCGGCAATCGGCGGAACTCGATGCTGGAACAGACAGTAAATTAAAAGTAATCGCGGACCGGTCGATTTCCTGTCTGTCCTAAGGGGGGTTGGGGTGTACGGGCCGCGACTAGAATGGCGCCAACTAGAATAGGGTGACGATCCTTCGCTGAAGTCGATAGCAGAGCTAGCGACGGGTCAATAACGGTGAATCAGTGTTTTCCATGGGGCTTTATGCACTGGCAAGGAATATTGGAGCCGCGCTGCGGTCTGTCTAGTGTCTGCTAATAACCTAGCGGGAAAAAGTCCAAAATGAACGGACCTTTTTCATATGTATGAACAAAAATAGTTGAAAACGATGAGAATGATATAATTCAACATAAAATTATTTTATTATTGTATGTACTGTTTTCAGAACTCTCGTATTCTGATTCATTCACTGTATTTTCCAAAAATTTGATCCAGGACAACGAAAACACCCAGGTTGTTGTTCAGGGTTCGACCGATCGAATTCTCATCGAAGCCTAATATTAGCCAACATGTAAATCTAATTTCGGAGTAAATCTCGCAGCAACCAGAGAGCCAAGCTGGTCTAACGCGCCCGCGATCGTTCAACGACACGTTAGGCCTGCTCGAGTAGTGGAAAATTGAAACGATGGCCGCGAGCCAGCCGATTAAACTGCTCGGGAGGATCGTTCGCGACCTCCGGTCAGCTCCTTCGCCGGATAGATCCTGGCCGGTGGGCCGGTGCTGGAAAACGACCGAACTTGGCGGAACGGGGTGGTCTTTGTGTCATGCCGGCGCGATTCCTTTTATTCGTCCCGCAAACGGAGAGAAACCGTCGTGGCCATTTAGTCGCGGAACGGGGTCAAGAGCTTTCCGCGGTTCCGCTTTGAGCTTTTCCTCTTTTTCAGGGATTAATGGACCGTGCGCCCGGGAGTGCGTTTGCCACGCGGCGCGTAGCGCTCGATTCGTTGATTATAAATAGTTTTTAATTAATCACGGTTACCTTCGTTTGCGACGTGTGCCTGACAATCCCGTTGCTAGGATGATCCACGACTCGCGATACAAAGCCGAGACAACAAACTGCCACCGTCGATCACTGTTCATTCATATCGTATCTCTACGAGCAAAAATATCCGAAGACTTCGAACAGTTTCTCTTACCCTCCCGCCATCCACGCGGAACTTCGAAGAAACTCGGCGTCCTCTGTCAACTAAACTTGGAACATTTCCTGCGAGCATGTTGCGTCGCGTCGCGCGTCATTTCTTCGACAGGTCTCGCGCTCGAAAAATCACGGTATACGGGAAACTTGGGAAGAAAAGCTCTGTTCAGGGCAAAGTACGCCGTTCCGCACTTAAGGACACCGGATCCGGCAATTGCCTCGCGTCGAAATCACGACCCGAATCTCGTCAGGGAACGACGGAAACCCCTGAGAAGGAAGAACATTCACTAGTTCGTAGACTTCCGGTGTAGAGCGACGCTGTTTCCGGCCGCGAGACGAATCCGATTCGCGTCACGGACGGCCAATTTTCTTCTGGAGAGGACAATCTGATCTAGCCTATCGAAAAAATCTGGCTTTTTAATAAACTATGATCGTTTGGAACGAGGTTGAAGAACGGCTGATCGATAGTCGAGATTGCTTCGAGAAGTCGAAAAGCGGGCCGAATGTCAACGGGCCGATGCGACGGAGAGATCGGTGTCCTTGGACGATCGTCAGGCTCCGTTGGAAGGAGACCGGTGCAGCGTTGGAAGCTTCGTGCTGGAAATGATTGTGGACTCGGTTTCCGGTCGGCGCGATCGATCCGCCAGGTGTAGAGGTGTCCGACAAGAAAATGAAGTAAAAAATCGGGTATTCGGTTGCGACGAGTCGAGTCGTGTTTTCGAAAACTTTCGGAACCTTCGAATATGTTGGGATGCCCGATAATTTTCGGGATTATTCCACGGAATCGCCTGTGGCCAGCCGAGCGACGTTTCGGGCCAGGCCGTTTTTCGCGCGGCGCAACAGCGACCCAGCGAGGGTTAAGTGGCGCTTTTAAAGCTCCGAGTCGGGCCTCTCCAGCCGCGCCTAACGACGTCTATTCTCTTCGGCCTTTCCCCGGGAAGCGACGGGTACACGGTGTGACCCGGCGTGCTCTCGTGACTCACGGATGTTCCGTGACTTAGTCACGGCTTCTCTCTTTTCTCTTGTCGGAGCGAGCGGTGACGTCCACGGAGCAGGTACCACCGCGATCGAAGCCACAAGCCTGAACGAGGTCGACGCTCGCTTCCAGAACACAAATTGGTAAACACAGCTCCTACGTCTCGATGCGCGGTGAAAACTTTCCGGCCGAAATGTCGCTCGCTTCGTGCGCAAACACTATTTCCGCATCTTTTGCGATATTTTCTGTGTCGAGCATTCCTCGACTTTGATTCTTGCAGCGCTAATTCCTCGTTTGATCGATAATAGATATACATTGCGGAGGACCTTGATCTTGCACCTCCGATCGACAGTCCCATGGAAACTGCGAAGGATTCACAGGCATGTTGCTGCATAGTTTATAGAGCGATTTCTTATTTACGAGACGAGGTATCCCACGAACGCCTCCCCATCGGAAACAACTCAAACAACAAAGATTGCGTTATGGTTCGAACACGCTTTTATCGATTCTCTATAATCTACAATCTACAATATCGTATCGAATAGCGGCAGGAGTCTCGAGTTTCTATTGGCTTTTCCTGAGGAGCATAACTCCCGCGAACAGCCAGAGGTGTTCCCGGCTCGAGGGAAGCCCTACTGTTTCATAATCGATAAGGGGGTCCACGCTCCCTCTATTTATAGTCCGCGTGTCGATATCCGCGGCATTAAATTCGCCAACGGGCTTAATCATCAGCTTCGAGGAAATAATGGAGCCGCTTTCACGGTGCTAAGACCGAACTTGCTTGAGCACGAGCCGCCTACAAATTTCGTCCGAAACTTCCCGAAGCTGTTGCTTCTATATCCATCGCGTCGCTGCTATTACAAAATTTAATTACGCGACCGTTAGCTTATACACCGACGGAAGTTTCGATAAAAACTCCGACGCTGAAGTAACATTTTTATTCGGCTGTGGATTTTATGTATCAATGAAAAACATTTGCGAGTCCAGTGTAAAACTGAGATGGGCAAAAGAAATGAAGAAGACCGATATATTATTTAAATCCGAGAGAGAAAGAGAACAGAGCAAAAATTGTCACACGAGGGACCAGCAGAAAGCCAGTCAGCTGACTTTGGACTGCAGTGGGGGTGTTGACGCGCTTATAGAGAGGTCTGGGTTAAGTGGCGGTAAAGGAGATCGACGAAAGCGCGCTCGTACAGGAGAGTAGAGAAAAATTTTCAAGCGTTTAATATTCGTTTCAATTAGTCTCTCCAGCCACAATTCCGCTCGCCGCGCAAAATTAATTAGATCCTCCGAGACGAGAGAGCGGCGCGCGGCGGGGGTGAAGAGAAAAAAAGTAGGCTAGCACCACGGGGGTTCTCGATCTCATTAAAAAGAGCGGTTTCCGAACAGAAACCGTGGAACGCGACGCATTTTCCCGTGCGCGCGCTCGTGCTCCGTCCCAGATTATCGGCCAAAATTTGCGAACGAGCGCCGTGGAATTGCGATTCGTATTTCCGTGCAGATTTAATTACACCGCGGGGCCATTGAAGTAGTGACCGGGCCCGCGAAGGTCCCGCCGCGCCGCGCCGAACGGACAACAAACTTTAAGTCCGAGTATTTTTATATGTATCTCGGCCGCGTTACATTCGAGATTATAATCCGGCTCCCAATTACGAAGATCAGGGGACGGTAGGGGGGGAAAGTTGGAGAGCGTTAAAGCTCGTCGCGTCGTAAAAGTACGGTCAAGGACCCGAAACAGAGAGAGAGGAGAGCGTTTCGGCCTGCCGATAAAACCCAACAGCGAACAACGACGCGAGTTTTGGGTAACCACGCGGAACAGACCGTCCCGAACACCGAACACCGAACACAGGACACTCTTGCGCTACTTAAGTTCGAATAGGCAACGTAGATTCCGAAACCAATCGCTTTTTAGGCACATCGTCTGCACGAACTTAATCTGGATTAGCTTTATTAGCTGGGTCGCAGATTCTGAACTCTTTACGTTCAAACCCCACACTTTCCGTCCCGGCAAATCTAATTTCGTCGTTTTCTTCTTCCGTCTTCTTATAATTCGTTAACCCCGAGGCTTGGGATGATTTTTATAATTTCGCGCACCAGCCTTATCATCGAGCTCCGCGTCGCAATAAAACGTGTCCAGGAATAGAAACGGGCCTCCTGTGGTTGTCTAAAGTATCTGGAGGACATTTACGGAATTAGACGAAACGATCGTGGCAACGAGCGGGATCGTTTCCAGCCCCGGGGACAGACGCAAAGATAGAACCCACGGGACACGGAACACGTGACGGGACGAAGCTGCAAACCGACGCTGGTCTGGTACAACTTCGATGGAAATGCAAATGCGTCATAGCCGAAAGCTGACCGAGAAATTGCCGCGACGTCATGTAATTTACTCGGCGCGAAGTTACGAGTGCTTCGCGAACGCGACTCGGGGCTCGTCGATGGAAGAAAACGCAGTTCGATGACCTACGGTGATCCCGGGGAGGACATTATTATCCCGCGGCTCTTAGGCTCTGCCAATATTCATTTAACGGGAAGGTTCACCTGAAAAATACTCTACTCTAATTAGTCTGACGATGGTAATGTTGCCGTCGCGATGCTGGCCTGTGCATAAGGATCGAGCATTACCTGAAACAATATTTGCTTGAGGAATTATAAATTCCGATGGCCAAAGGGCAGCGGCACGATGGCGGAACTTCCGCGAAAGCAGTGGGCCATAGTCACCGCGAATAATGAATTACTATCTGCGACAGGAAGTCCGCGATTCGAGGCGTGTATTTTTACTCTGGGTCGCATGGCTGACGAACAACCGTCCTCGAGCGCCGCCTAATGGCATTATTCATCAGCCGCGCCGCGCCGGGTGACGTTTCCGTGCCACCCGCTAATGATCTGTTACACGGTAATCTCATTGTAAACAGACCCTCGGTCTACCTGGCCGTTGTCAAGGGCCGAGGGGGGAAGGCATAATCCGTTCACCCGGAGCCTAATGTCGGTCGACAAACCGTCGAAAATTTTCGAGGGTCCCTCGGAACCGAGCCGCAACGCGTCTCTAAGTTGTCGGAGAATGACGTCAACCGATACTCCGAACCGGGTCAAAGATCTCGAGGGAAAGACAGACGCGGCTCGATCCTCCCCCACGTGGCACCGTCATCGATCCCGCTGCGCCGCGATTGTCCATGGGTTGGTTCTCCATGTGGGATCGTTAGATTTATCGTTTCTCGTTTCGCGGCGCGCAGGAACGGACTGAAATTATTTCACGCCTCGTTCCGTTCACGACCGCCACGCTCGCCCGAGCGGATCCCATGACCGCCCTCGTTTTGTTCTGCTTCGGAGGGACCCGGTCGATCATCCGCTCGTAAATTGTTAAGCGAATCTTTGGGACCGGTCCGATCGGCGTATTACGTTCATTACCGGTGATTTAGGGGACTCGCGCGCTCCCGGTGTTTGCTGCTCTTCGCCCGTGTCCGATGGAAATGCACGAGCACGTTCAACACCGACAATATGAGTTATTACATACAACTAACGAATATGTTAGCGTTAGACGCTAGATTAAATATTTCTTAAGGAGTGTTCAACGAACGATAGATACGGTGGAGATGTATCTAATTGTAAGCACAAACAGTGTTCCAAAGAGAAATTATTTACCAGAAGAACCAGAAGAAATAAATAATAGAAAAGTAACGACAAGTTTAATGCAGCATCCCGCTGCGTCACATTATAATAGCAATAACTTCTTTCGAACTGGCAGCGCGTTTAATCAGGCGAATTGATCTCCCAGCGAAGCAAACTCAATATTTTTAATCCTGCTCTGACGGACCGTAAAAAAAGCCCCATCGCGAACGGCACTGGGGTCGCTTCCGCTGTCGTGGAATCCGGAGATTCCCCAGCCCGTTCGAAAATTAGGGGTTGCGAAATATAGCGAGAGAAACAGGGAGACAATCTTCTCCCCCTTGACTCGGTGAAACATTCGATGGAAGGGACCGAAACGTAATTTGCAACGCCTTCGACGCTGGCTCCTTCATCCCTTCCGTTTTCGTCGACGAAAACGCGCTCTCGTCTCGGTTAACGAAACGGCTACCGCACACCGGATCGTATGTCTTCGCCTTCGCGTATATCTGCCTGTTCGCGTTCTCTAGACGCGATCGATAGCGCATGGAAATCCGCGTGCTTCCCTTTGCCGGTCGTTGGATGACTCACCGAGTATGCGGGGGACGCTTATGCGTGCTCGGTTTTTCTGATTCGGTGGGACTGAATAGTACATGTACTCGATCGTTTCGATCCGAAAACCGAAGGGTAACATGTTCGTTTGACGTATTAAATGGCTGGATTGAATTTCGTCATTTGCTCAGAAGCTTCGAAAATGAATCGAATTTTATGCGATGGCGTGGTTGGGCTGGTTTGGTTATTCGCTGTATTGATTTTCTGCGTCTACGGCTACTTCTGCTTTTCAGAATGCGAGAAAGCGATTGTGTTCGTTCGATGTTGTACTCGTGACTTATTCATGAGACATTCCTGCAGTCATTTCATATGAATACTTATTCATCAAATTATAATATGTATATATAAAGATCCAAGTGGCGCGATAAAATATGGTCGAATATCCCCTGACGCCTAGATAGTGAACTTTATCGGGAATCGAGAATTACCGTTTCTTATCGACAACCACTGGAGCTCGAGTTTTTGTTTGTATTAGATTTATTCCTATGAAATGTATTTTTATTAAAAATTAATACATGTCGTTCATTAAACAGGAAGCGAGTTTCTTTCGTTTTGAATTAATGATTATGTATGTATATCAACAACGTATAAGTTTTTAGTAGAAATTAGTAGACACTGTTTTTGGAATCTCCGCCACGAGCCTGACTCCGTATTACAGGGCAAGGGCTTTAAGGGAGCAAGGGAACTTCTAGCTTCGCGAAATCATAGATTCCGCAGCAGCAACCTCGCACAAATCATGCTCCACGTTCCCCGCTGAATTACCTAAAATAATAACGCAGCAGCGAGCTCTTGCGAGCTCACGTTTGCCCCGGCAAACAATGAAACAGAGCAATTCGAGCTCTCGATAGTTTAAGCTTAAGCGGCCGATCATTTATCAACGGGCACCCGAACGGTGGACGAAATATCTGCGAGGATAATCCAGGAGGTTTTATGGTCGCGTTGCGTTGGGGGCGGCAACCCGACAGATTTGTAGGGCTTATTCCAGCCCTCGGCCATCGTCTTCGCCGGATATGGGTATATGTATAGCGAAGTCCGTGATTTCGGGGACTGTGCACCCTTCTTCCACCCTCCTGGCTCGCTCTTGCCCTCCTGCAGCGGCTCCGTGGGGCAAGAGGAGCGTCGACGGATCGGGCATTATTGCGTCGCAGGGGCGTACCTACATGGACCTCGTGTGTGCATGGTGAATTTCCCCTCAGCGCCGATACGATAGGGTACACAAACGAATTCCCCGTGGCCGGGTCCGCGCACGAAACACGATTACACGATGATGAATCGTGCCCGGGCAAATAATGTAGTCGCGTGTCCATTAGAATGTCGGTCGCTAACGGAAACCTAGTTACGGTTCGGCTGATGTGTGACAAATAAAAATAGCCGGCACGGACGCGATGCCCAATGGGTTTTCGACTGTGTAACTTTTAACCTCGAATGACCGATCGCTCCGCGCCGCGCGCCGGCACCGGATCAAATTCGAAAGAAAATACGGTTCTGCTCGCTCGAATTTCCAAAGTTCCCAAGCCAAATTCTTGTGGTCCAGGCTTGCGTTCCTCTTCGAGAAATTGACTCGTGCCCGACGAAGTATGTAAGTCGACCATCGACGCAAATTCGCTAATGTTCGTCTGACCTTTTCGTATTTGCGGTATCGGTGGATTGCCGAGTTTCTCCCGATTAAAATGAGTCGAAACATGACGCAAATCGGTCTACTTTTGGAGACTCCGTACGTCTGTCTCGTCTGTTTCATTATTTTTCCTTGTCTACCGGAATAAGCCTCCGCTGGCTCGAGTAAGCAGTGAGGGACGAGTCGCGCGGGGTGGCTTGTGCAAATTCAAGCGTTACAGTTTTAGCTAACCGAGTGCTACCGTATTCCGGGTGTTCTTCGCTCGCCAATTTTTCACCATTACCGATTACTTTCTCTTTGTTTTTGCGCGGTGCACGCTCGCCCGCCACGCAGCGTGCGCGTGCTAAGCCCCGGTTGTTTTATCGCTGTATCGATTAATGCGTTCTATCCGAAAGTCCCCATTCTGTCATTGTCCGCGATGAATCACGAGCGATACGGCAGGAGCTGAACGATAATTAATAGTTGCATATTGTAGAGCGTTTCCTCGTCGAGTCGGACGCGCGGAGAGAAAGGTGTGCATTCTTGTCGAAGAACGTTCAGTAAATATTAACAGCATTCTACGTCGTAGAATTACACAGTTATCCTTGTCCACGTGAAACCAAGGGCCCGTCAGTGCCGCCAGAATCGACCAAAACTGATCGATTTTTCCTCTCCTCCTTTTCTCCTTCCACTATCCCATTCCAGCACGTTGATCATACTCCAACATCCCACACTAAGACCGTAGACTGGTCACGTGTTAATCTGGTCATCAAAGAGGGGGTAAAACTGTATTCCTCTAGATTTCCCCGATCTGGCGGCACTGGGTCCCGTTCTACTTGACCGTCGTGCGACTTCCTCGACATGTTTACGTCAACGCTATTTCCCCAACATATGTTTTCACCGTCTCCTGAGACGACGCAAAGACAAGGAGAATCTCTCGCTCGGCTCGATTGTCCCCGCTCCTTCCCCCATCGATACTTCGGTTCGGTAGTCGAAAATATTCATGTTTTGACGCAGACTGGCCGGATTAAGACTTACCTCTCCCCACTCTACCTTCCCCTTCCACGACGCTCTTCTTCTCTGTCGCGCTAGAACCAAAGCTGATCGAGCACCCGTTCAAGCAGAAGAAAAAATTGAGACTACTCTCGAAAACCCTGTCTGCCGCGTAAAAGCCGCTCGTGATTATCGTTTGTTCGAATCGCTCGAGCAGACATATTTGAAGGGTAGCGCGTTTCACTAGCGATGAAGATGTGGAAGACTTGGTGTGCAATTGGTTTAGGACTGGATGTTCCACGTTCTGTGGAGTTAAACAATTATCAATCCGGTAGCAAGAGATTGTTGCAAGAAGTAGGAAGACAACTGATTCGTATTTCTACATAGAAAATTCCTCTCGAGTCTGAAGTTAGAAAAAGTCCTCTGTTTATACCTGACCGAGCCTCGTGTCTATCTATCCGGAGGTCGGTCGATCGATCTAGGAGGCGAACCACCCAGATTTCTCGTAACTCATCGTCGATCGTCGCACAAAAAGCAGATGCGTTAACATCGAAAGCCACGGTCACTCCCGGTGACACCATAACCCAGCCATCCAGCCAGGATCGCTGGGAGCAAAAGGTTTCAATCGGTGAACCGATAAGCGGGTCGTTTAATGCGCGCATTGTTCGCCGCCTCTTTCAACGGGAAAAACTCTCGATGGTCCCGTTAAATGCTCCTTCCCCGAGGCCTGGAGAGATCACGCACCTCTTCTTCGGGATCCCTTTCTCTGTTAATCCTGCTGCTGCATTGTGGCCGCGACATCGCCGACCGCACCGGCTAAAGTGGCGGGAAAGTGCGTCGGGACGAAAATTTTAATTCGTCTTTGTCCACTGTGCCACGAAACCGTCGCCATTGTTCGTCGCATAAAAGCACCATCGGATACCGAGTACATATATAGTACACGGACCACCGTGGGATATCGACCGTCTACGCGCCGCACCACGGTGGCTAGGCTATGCGTGTGATTTCGTGCGTGTGCCACGCCGACACAGAGACGCGCGAACGTATCATCCTGATGGCGGCGGTCGTCCTGGCCGAACGGTAGCGATGGGACCGAGTCGCAGTCATCCTCCTTCACCCTTCATTTTTAAAGTAAAGTATTCTTCCAGATCATTTTCACTTTACATCAAAATCCGCAGTCTAACAATAATGGACACGGAATTGCTGTTTCCCGAACCCATAAAAATGTCCGATTGAATTTTGCTCGACCTTTTTGCTCACTTCCGACTATCTACGAGTTTTCACTGCCATCGCTACTCGATTCCATGGGGTTGGCCGTTCGGGAAAGGCCGGGCGGGCCGGCTCGGGCCACATCCAAATCGACCACGTCTCGCTCTGTCAGCGTTGTTATATCGTTCGAATATTCGAGACAACCCCGCGGGCTGTTTAATTAAAAAGTTTTCCCCTGCGACGCGGATGCGGGATGCTGGCGTCTTCTGATTTAGGGAAACGTTCTCTTTCGCCGAGTTTTCCCGAAAGGGACCCTTTTATGGTGTCCCTTGCTTTGTCCGATGAATGTCCAGCGACGAGGGGTGAAGCATGTGGGTGACTGCTGTTGCCGAGGGTTGCTGGAAATTTCGATGGCGATGGAGATGTTTGATAGGTTTGAACGAGCTTCGTGGGATTTATGTTACTTACATAAGGGTGCTGGAATTCGCTGGCACGCTTTTCGAGAGTGATTCTTGTTGGGGGAGGGGGCAGTTTGGCCGGCTATCGCGCAAAATGGTATTGCGGATGGCCATCGCGTATCCCTTTATATCTTATTTTCGCGTGCGAGAGAAAATATTGCGCGTTTAAGGGGTTATAATACGTTGTTACAGTGGGTCCATAAAGTATTTAGACATTTCCGATTCTCGAGAAGTTGAGACATTAATAATAATAAGCCCGGACTCATTTTAAACCTTGAAGCCTTTACTTTTGCTGAACAGTGTTCGGAAAAGTTGCGAAAAACATGTACATATTCTATCGAGAGCTGCGAATCGCAGAAACGGAAGCCCGTCTTTCGCGGCGGGAAGTAATTGCGACGGGCTTCCCTTATTAACTAGAAATATCGGTGCGAACCACATCCTGAATTACACCGCGAGAAATTGCGCGGTCGAGCGTGCGAGAAGATTAAGCGCCGCGCCGCGACGGACCGATATTAAGTGTCCCTGTTCGCGAATACTTCATTTGAGATTCATCGACGTGGTTGTCGAACTCCATTTGCGGGAACAATGATATTCTCGAGGCCATCCAACACCTCCGAATCCGCCAGAAACCGTAAAATAAAATAATCATCGTTACGTCTTAATTAATTCCTGCTTGGCGGTAATTATGTCGACATTTCTACAATTCGGGCGAACGACTTGTCCGATTCTTTTTAACTTCGAAGGCAGCTCGGGCCACGGAGTAATTTCCGAGGACTTGGACCAACAGCAAACGTTAAATTTATGACTGCGAACAGACCCGTCCCTCGATCCGGGTTCATTCTATTCGCCGTGAAAATTGAAATGCCGCCTCATTGTTTTCCGATATTCCTTTCGCGCGACAATACCGGGCTTTCCCTCAATCCCCGGCGTATCTATAATTTGTTTACCGGCACTTCCGACTCCGCCACGAAAGTGCGTCTTACGGATCCTTCAACTTCGGCTACAGAGACCGCGATGTTAACGCTAAATCTACCACAGTGAAATTATAAAACGCTTTCATAGGAAATCGCTGATTTCAAGGCATTTCACTTTGATATGTTTTGTGATCGGTAGGTTTAGCATAAACCGTTACACTATACCCGTAACGTTCTAGCTGCTACTCTGAGGTGTCTTTTTACTTTTATGAATTATCAAAACTTTCAGTATTTCATATGCATCAAATGGACAGAATCGTATAGAACGGAAACGTTCTAGGTCGGAAGAAATGTTCCGGACGCCTTCAGTTAATTTCGAGCGTTGTCGAGTGAACGTCCATAGGCGCCCAGGGCAGAACAAAAGCAAAATTTCTAGGCGCGTTTAGACGCCAACAGTAACAAAAGGGATTAAACGCGTACGGGCCAACCCCAGTTTCTGGAACATCGATCAGCCGTGTCGCGAACTTGCAGAACCGTTCAATCACCTCGTAAATATTTAGACTCTCCGACGAATTGGATCCGAGCCGGCGCGGCGCACTGTTTTTCAAAAGTTGACGCTGTTATCGGCGAGTGCCCCGCTGCTCTCGCGTCTTTCTGTAATTGCGAAAGTTCCTCGTTGATCAGAATGGATGCCGGGACCATTCCGATCGATCCTGTCCCTGGGAATTACCCGACGAGCTTTTATCAACTTGCATTTAAATATCTCTGCTACGTCGGATTGCTTCGCTGGTCATTTTCTTGCGTCGCTATGCTTACGAAGATTCGTAAAGTTCTATCACCGAATCACAGTTAACCCTTCGAGGATGGCCGATTTTTAACGATCGTACAACAGATGTTACCACGATCTGTTGTTGGTCATTTAGACTTTTCCATATTTCTCGTAGCCACCTTCGAGTTCTTCGTGGGCAGGTTTCAGAGAACATCCGAAAATTCAGAGTGACGAAACGGCCTGTTGAGTGCGCCGGATGGCAGCGGTTGGTTAAAAATCGTAACGCATTTCCTGCCATGTCGCTTTCAGCCACCGCCGCGCGCCGCCGAAATAAAAGAGGATTGATATACGGGCTCTTACACGAGGTCGCGTAGAGCCTCATAATTATGCAAGATGTAATGGTGTGTCATAGACGACAGGAAGCGTCGGCGAGCCGTGCGCTACCAACCCTCAGAGGTTCTAGACTCTAGACGCATCGCGACAAAGTTTATTTATTCTGGCTGCTCCGCGGTTTCATGTACGCTACCGGGGCGATTGCATCTGTCGAAGTCGAAGAACGAACGCGAATAGGGAACAACGTCTCAGCGTTTCTTGTGTTTCGAGAGGCCAACGGGGATCGAGAGCAACGCGGAAAATCGTGCCTGCCCGCGGGCTCGCATTGTCGCACGCGATCTATGCACACGCGATCCATTTGCATTTTCATAAAACCGTGTACTGTGTACCGACGCCCCTTTATCACCGGCAAACTGCACTTTTTATCAATGGTACAATTTCCCTCGCATTTAGACTGTACGGTCATTCCTTAGATTGCAAGAGTTTCTTTTCTATTATCCGATTTTTTGTGAAATTAGATCGATATTTTATTTTGTCAGGGGCTCAGTTGCGGCGCGGAATACATTCTGCCGAACAAAGCGTGAAAAATGTCTGGATGAAGTCGTTCTAAGAATCGTCCTCGTTAGTCGCCGAAACGGGCGCTCTAATTTAGCGTGCTACTCGGAAACATCGGCCACATGCCTGATTTGTCTCGCGCCGAAACGGAACACGCGCCCCCCCCCCCCCCCCCCCCCCGCCCCGGTAAAGAAGATGCACGACAGAGAAAAAGACTAGCGCGAAAGCGACGCGGACGCCTCGAGTCTTCTTTAAATACGGCGTGATCGATGATCCAGCGGGGGCGGCTCGTAGTTTCATGAAATCGTTCGAGATATTAGTTCCGTCTGGGAAAGTTCGCTCGTTTTTCGGTGCCTGAGAACGCGTCCAGCTGTCCAGCTTAATCTTAGTCACTGGCGCAGCATCCGTTACTCTGGTTGATTGCGCGGCCTTCGAATTGCCAAAACCGTCTCCGTTTGACCTCGAATCCTGTTTCCACCAGCAAAGAGAGATTGCAAGGAGCTCCCTAACCGAAAGTTTGCAAGAGTCGCGATCGGTGGTCGATTATCGGTAAAAAGGGACGCCGTCGCGCCGATCGCAATAATAATGGCGTCACGGTCGGAGCCTTATCGAGTCGGGTTATTTTCCACGGTTGAACGATCGTCTATTCGCAACCATGAATTATGACGACGCATCCTGCAACCGTCCTTACAGCACGGAATGTTTCGCCTGGGAATCGTGCGGCGCAGTGTCTGATACTCCTGGTTCACCTTGCAGGTGCGCGCGGAATCGATAAACACGCAATGGAGAGAAGAAAGTGATCCTAAAAATCGCAGCGGAAGCCGCCGCCGTTCGACCTCGGGTTCACGAGATGGAGACTTCCCTCGGCGCTCGCGTCAGTCTGGAAGCCGCGTAGAATCAGCATCGCAAGGGGAACCATCGCCTTCGCGTAGCGTCGTGGCTCGGGCAAGATCCAAGATGGGCAAGTGTTGCAGCAAGCGGCAAGAGTCACAACCCCTCGGTAAGTACCCCCGAAACTTCGATCCCCACCAGCCTGGCCTCCCTGGAACTTCTATCTCGCGGCTGTTCCCCGCGATAAAGTTTTCTTTTGCAACTTATGGTCGGGTTTTAAGTATCCTTTTGAGAAAGTTTCGAGTGGCCGCCGCGCGCCGGCAGTCGAGGATCTGGTTGCAGCTACACGCGGGCCCGCGGATCGACTCCCTGGCAGACGGTTTCTTCAGGGTGTCAGAGATAACCCCGTTTTTTCGGCTGCGAGCATCTTGATCTCTTTTACGAACGATTACGAGCAGATTTGATCGTGTTTTGCAAGGCGTGTTCGAAAAGTTTGAGGATCGTGCAGTGGAAAACGAGATAGGCGATGTTCTTTGGGATCTTGGGTTTAGGGAGGTGATTGTTCAATGTATAAAGTATAAAGGATGGACACATAGAATCGTATCGGATATGCTCTTACTTTAGCCGAGTTCGAATTCAAAGACCAGAGGGCGTATATTTAATTTTCTATCCATCGCGTCGCGTTTTAAAGAAACACGCATTATAAAGAAGACAGAAAGCTTGACGTTTAAATTTTCTGCCCCGCCTAACCTCGAGGAACGTAATCGTACGCCGCGCCGTACGCTAAAGGAGAAGAATGGTCGCGTTATGCTGGGTAGCAAAGTTGACCCAATTTTTTTCTCTGCCTCTTGATTTCTTTTTGGAAGTTCTTCGTATTGCTTTGAACATTCTTGGGAAAGTACCGGTTGACTATTGTGGACTTACCTGCTGCGGGAAAGGGTTGAAGAATGGACCTGTTATGCAGGAAGGCAGGGTTGACCTAATTTTTTCGACGCAAACCAGCTGGAGGTTTTCTCGATCTCTTTTTCAAAGTTTCTTTAATCTTTTTGAGTGTTTTTTGGGCGTTTCGCGCGGCTATCGCGAACCCGAAATGGAAAAAAGATTAGCTTATTTGAGGTAGCAAACTCGGTTGGTTCGCCCAGTCTTCCGATTTTTCATATACCGAACGACGACGAAGGACATACGAATCGGTTGTTCAGGATTTTGATAAATATTTTAAGCAAATTGGAGGCCTGAAAATCAAGAGGAACCGAATGAAACGATTTGATTATGTTCGTCCAGGTTACAAGAAGGCAGACACAGGGATAAGCTCGAAACACAGCAATGGAGGCTCCTTGGACCGGTACACTGCCGACCCTAATCAGAGGGGTGTACAAGCGAGGGCGGACATCATCCGGCAGAGGCCGACACCCTGTAAGCTACAGATTCCGCATCAACCCCGTAAAACAAGCTCGCCTGTCGTTATGCCTGCATGTGTGTATTTTATGTTATTTTCTTTTATTTCGTAGCATAGAACGTTACCTTTTGGTTCAACTTATACTTATACGCATACAATCGAACTAGATGTAGCTTTACAAGCTTGGCAAGTGCCTGGGCATCGACCAGATTTCAGTTACGTCAGTTTCAAGTTGAACTTGAGCGGGGGGGTAGCTCGTGTAACTTTGCAGTGGTTGAAAGAAAAATTGGCAAATTGTCTTGTTACATCGTGTTGCACGAGTTACCCCGTCCAAGAGTGAGCTTCGCGAGTTTCGCGGCCGCGCGAGGGATTTGCACCGCGTGGCGCGGCGTCAGATTTTGCGGCTGCGAAACAGGCTCGGTAGTAACCAGTAGCAACGCAGCGAAATTAGGATTCGGTTGCGTCGGTCGCCTAAGACCGCCGCCCCCCTCGGACCCGTGTGTAAATTGGTTCGTTCTTGAAACAGCGCATTCACAGAGGTCGAACAAGATCGTGGTGGCCCTGTACAATTACACCGCGCGCGAGAGCACCGACGTCAGCTTCGTGAAGGGCGACCGTATGGAAGTATTGGACGACTCGGAGCCCGACTGGTGGAAAGTTTTGCACTTGACAACTTTACAAGAGGGCCTGATTCCTTGGAACTTTGTGGCCGTCGAGCGTTCGGTGGAGAGCGAAGAGTGAGCCCTCGTTCTCAATTTGGTTTGCTGTGCCAGTTGATGATATAGCGACTCCCTTTACCTAAAACAAATAAAAATCTCTGTTCGCAGCTGGTTTTTTCGAAAATGTCTCGCGGAAGGAGGCCGGCAAGCTGCTGCTGGTCGACGAGAACCCACGGGGAACGTTCCTGGTCAGACCCAGCGAGCACAATCCTAGAGGATACAGCCTTTCCGTCAAGGACTGGGAGGAAGGAAGGGGCCACCATGTCAAACACTATAAAATTAAACCGCTGGACAATGGAGGCTTCTTTATCGCCACCAACCAGACATTCCCCACTCTGCCGGCTCTCGTTATGGCGTACAGCAGTAAGCAATCCACTTGCATGCCCTCGAAAAATTTGCTTCGATGTATGTAGTATGAAAACGATGGGTTGCGCAATATCAACAGCTGTTTAATTCGTGGAAATGATCAGCGTTGTTAGAAACAACTGCTACCGGCGACAGTCAATGTTTTATCTTTGCGGACAAGAACTGTTTCCATCACATTTTTCAAAATTTGTCTGATCTCGTTTCAGAGAAATCAATTTCTATCGCCACAGCGGCGACGTTCATTCGCAAACGGGTGAAACGAAGAGCCTTCTCGAAGTAGATCAATTTTAAGATCGCATTCTATCGAATAGATTATAGACGAACACAGAGTCCGCAAGAGTGCGAAATGTGCTTATCACCCATTGCTCAGCACCCCTTACATTTCGTAGACTATTTGCTACTTTAACCCGTGTTTGCACGGCGACACAGTTGCGAATCGATAAAGCGTTTCCGTCGCGTCGCCCCATTTGCGTCTCTTCGGAGCCCAATAATACAATATTTATCGTGTACCTTTGTTAGCGCAAGCATCGATCCTAACGCCAAACCTGCTTCTGTCTCTGTCACGCTATTAACTTCTAAAGACGGCGTTGGTTTCAGCGGAAGTATAATAAATCAAAGACTTCTAGAGCTTGTACAAAGTAGACTCTGCTCCTATCACCCTAAAATTAATTACTTCCACTGAAAGATTACAGGAAGTTCTACCTTTTGCGCTCTACAGCGTTGCCAAAAATTAGCAAACCGTACTTCCAAACTATTTTTCTGTTATTAAATGTTTATTTTGAATGGTGGTCACAAACGACCGGTTTCATTTACATTGGCAGCATTCGAAAGTGTATTTGCCCTAATTCTATCTTGGATAAAATACTCGACAAAAATGATGAACTCACACGAACTAGTCCATCGTACGATCAGAAGATCCGCATCGTACATTATTCAGAGTAGATACCTCTTGCATCAGTGAGGTTAATACCAGCTCGTATTCGATTACTACAAAGAAGCAAATGCTGATAAGAGGATCACAGCAGTCCGCGCGGGTGAGATTGTGCTAAATAAAATGATGATCTTTCAGAGAACGCGTTGGGTCTCTGCCACGTGCTCTCGAAACCCTGTCCGAAGCCCCAGCCGGACATGTGGGACCTCGGTCCGGAGCTGCGCGACAAGTGGGAAATCAACAGGAATGAGATCCAGCTGATCCGCAAACTGGGCCACGGCAACTTTGGCGAGGTGTATTACGGCAAGTGGAGGAACAAGATCGAAGTGGCTGTGAAAACGTTGCGACCCGGGACCATGTCCACGGAAGCATTCCTCCAGGAAGCGGCGATCATGAAACAGTTCCGGCATAGACACCTGGTGGCGTTGTACGCGATCTGCTCGAAGGAGGAGCCGATCTACATCGTGCAGGAATACATGTGTAACGGTAGCTTGCTGGACTTCCTGAGAACGGGAGACGGAAAGTACATGCAGTTCGAGGACCTGATCTACATAGCGGCACAGGTGGCATCTGGAATGGAACACCTAGAGAGCAAGCAGCTGATACACAGAGACCTGGCGGCGAGGAACGTGCTTATAGGAGAGAAGAACAAGGCAAAGATATGCGACTTTGGCCTTGCCAGGGCGATCGAGGACGACGAGTACTGTCCCAAGCAAGGTAGCAGATTCCCTGTCAGGTGGACGGCTCCGGAGGCCATCGTCTATGGCAGATTCAGCATCAAGAGCGACGTCTGGTCCTACGGCATACTGCTGATGGAGCTCTTCACTTATGGCCAAGTTCCTTATCCCGGTGGGTAAAATCTTAATTAATATGGATTTAAAATGTTAATTGTTTGAAGTTGACGATTGATTTTGGTTCGTTTCGCAGGTATGCAGGGTCGCGAGGTAATAGAGCAGATAAACAAGGGCTACCGAATGCCAAAACCACTGAATCACCCGCTGCCGGACAGCATTTATCGATTGATGTTGCAATGCTGGGACGCCAGTCCCGAGAAGCGACCCACGTTCGAGTTCCTGAATCACTATTTCGAGTCATTTAACGTCACTAGCGAAATACCGTATCTCGAGCCGCCAATGGACTGATACACAGCTCACATGCCGAGTCACATGATGCCGCACGGTCATTTCCACCCAGCGCACATTAACTGTGCCATGGAGTTTTATGGTATTTACTGCTAAACAGCCTCCGACCGAGGAGATACGCTCTCCGAGAATTCCAAAAAACAAAACGAAAAAACAAAAAACAGAAAAAAAACAAACGTAATAGAAACAAAAGGAAAGAAAAAAACGAAACGGAATGACAGAGTGCGTGGAATTGTGCGAAAAAATCGGAGAAGAAGAAATAGAACACTGCGAAAACGCAGATTGGCGACCAGGAATTTTTCTGAACGTTACCAGATTTCTCGAAGCAATCGTTGTTACAAAACGCTGCCAAAATATCTCCTCCATGGTGTTCGCGAAATATAATAACAATAAGTGTTCTTTTTTTCTTTCTATTCCGGAAGTTTTTGAAATTGCGTGAACGTCTTAAGACGGGATTGAGATCTTGGTGTGCCATGGAACTATGAATATCGAACGGAAACAAAAAAAGGAAAGAAAAGGGGATAAAATGAAAATTTGTGACCAATCGTAAATAACTGCCGACTGACACCGGAGTCAGACGACTGATAATAAGATTAATAGAATCTCTACCCGTATCCAGTATCCATTTAAGGTTTAAACGAAAATCGTTCGTCGTTCGAGATACTTAAAAAAGTAAGCATTTTCACAATTTTCGAGGGGCTGAGAAAGTATAATCGCCGATGGCGGTACGTACCGATTATCGTACGAGGGGAGAGGAGATGCGTGTTTTAGAGAGTAGAGGAGACCGGAGACCCGTCGAGATCTAAGAGTAGAGTCCTTACACGATAGAAGATGTAACCGATGTAATAATTAGTCCGTCGATGTACGATCGCAGCGCGAGAAGAAAGAAGGAGCGTTCTCGTTGATCTCGAATCGGTCGCGAACCGACCTTTCCTAGGATCCGAAAAAACAAAAAATACAAAAACCGTGTTTTCTTTCCTCTTTTTATCGTAACGCGATTAAAGTCCGATCCTCGAGGATCAAAAAGTTTCGATTGCGAACGGTCCATCGGACGCACAAATCGGCGATAGAACGCAATCACGTTCTACGGTAATGTGTAGAGTGTAGCAGCGACCTTATCGTTTAATTTTCGAACGGCGCACCGTCGCGTAGAACAATATTTTATACGAGAGATTGATACGTTTTCTACGTAGATGAACAAGCAAACGAAAAGATAAAGGGACGAAGAGTAGGGAAAAACAACAGTAGGGGAACTGTTTTTTCGGTGTAGTTTTGTTCTGTGAACGGTGCATTTGCAAATACACGATTCGAAAGCACCGCACGACGATACGTTTCTGTAATATACGTATTATTATTTTCTACTGTGATCGAAGCCTGCAAAAGAACGCAAAAACAATGTCGAACTGTCGTTTCTCGTCTGTGTTTCGGAGGAAAAGTCTCCGTGGACCGGAACGGAGCAGCTGCCGGTCGAACGAGACGAATAATCTCGGTCATCGATGTTTCTCGTACAAAGCGAAAAGATTGTAAATTTTCTACTAAACACGCAAAGAACGACAGGTTTTAGGATAGTGTCTAGACGGTAGGCCGCGTGGTAAATGTAAAGTGAGAGAAAAAGGAAATGAGCAAAAAAGAGAGAATAAGTCTCCTCGGGGTGTGAAACGCGCAATCGTGCGAATCTTTCATTTTCTAACGTGGATATCTCGATCCTAGTTTCGATTCCGAGGACATCGTTGTTGTCGTCATGGTCGTCCCCCGTGGAACGTATCGTTAGACGTAAGTCCCTAGACGTACATTCAACTATTGTCACGATTTCAAGACGAAGAAAATTACACGATGAGCCATTATGACACTTTAGATATTAACGTTTAAACGAGTAAGAAAAAAAAAACAATTGATTAAAGCGAGGGAGCGAGCGCGAGAGACTGAGAGAATGGATGAATGACAGGGAGATAGCGTGCGAAACGAGAGAAAGAGAGATTACGCGTGTGTAGTGAATTGTTACACAGTGTCTGTGCGGTATTATTTTCATTTTTCACGCGCATTTTGCCGTGACAGTAAGAGAACAGCAATAAAATGTCGCGCTCTTCGGACGCCCCGTAAAACATTGCTCAATAGAAGCGTTCTCGCTTGATCACATTTAAGAAGCAGAGTGCACCTGGCAAACCTGACTAGTGTGAGTATCTATGAGATGGGAGATCTTGGTTGCCCGAGGCCGCGGATTTTTTTAAATAGCAATTCATCAAACTGGATAATTCTTTACAGGTTGAAGAAATAGAATATCAGAGTTCACAACATTTCAAGAAAATATTAATGAAATAACGATAGGATTCGAACACGTCCGAGATTGAACTTTTATGTTTTAATATCAGCGATATTTTCTGTGGCCAAGGCATTGTATTATATTATCGATGAGAAGTCACCTCGAGCAACCAGGTTCTTTCGTCTATCGTAGTTCTGACCGCAAACGTCCCAAGATACATCGTGGATACCGTGTCAGTGTAACGCATTTAAACAGCTTACGTTCATTGGGACTCGTCGTGAACTCGACATTATATTGCAGACTTTATATATATAAAGTATGACTTTGATTAGCAGGGCGAACGCCATACCTTCGTTGTGTGAGTTGACTAATTTATTCTATTCTATATAATACGACGCGGTGAGTGTACGTGGAAAAGCATCATGTTTACGTAGCGTTTAGAGTTTAGAGAGTAGCTGTATTACGTCCAGTAAAAACTTTTTCTAATGAGCGTTTTATACCGATCAAAATGTTGTTGTGTTTCTCTTGCACGGAGAACGGTCACTCTTCGAGGTATGTATCTCGCTAAACTGATCATGTTGTCGCCATAGGTTCGGTAAACCGGAAGCAAAGATTCGCTTTCAGCGGACTCGTCCGAGTCCGTTCGAACACGACCAAGCGTGTTTATTCGCCCGACCAGCTAGGCGGAAAGTATCGTTTGATTTTTCTGTATCGAGTGTCACTGTCCCCATAGATCATTTTACCCGAGCAAAACGTAAGAGAGTGGTATATTTAAATGTTATAACTGGTTAGGGCATCGCGTGTGGCCTTTTCCACTGGACCTAGAGACTGATATCGTTTAGAGAAAACAGAAACAGCTGTATTCGAATGTATTCGACGACTATACCAGACATGAATTTTCCACAATCTGTTCGAATCGATAATTTAACTGTAGTCGTTGGAAACGACGCTATGTGGTCGTAAAATGTACATATACTTTGATTCGAAATGACAATCTTGGTGATCAACCATCTTGGTGTATTTAATAGTCGGAAGATTAAAATCTTTTCTTTCTTTCCTGTGCGTATAGAAAAACAAAAAAAAATAATTAAATCTTTAGCTGGTAATTTGTTCATTGAAATGTCTGAAACACGAGAGCTTGGCTTCCGATCGATTTTACGACCGCGTGTCTCTTCCATCGAGAGTACGGTGTTAGTATTACAAGACAGAAAGCTGTTGTGAAATTTCTATTGCACGTGCCTGTTGAATCATTATCTGTTCGTCGATATTTGAATACAAACCTTAGGCGGGCACAATCTCTTATCATATTCGAACGGGAACAGTTTTTTCGCGGTAGAAGAAGAAGAAGCAAATTTCCAGGTTTCCAGCGGTTGTTTTCAATATCGAAATTGAACTGCACGTCGGGAGACGCCGCGCCGCGTTCCACATGCTGCGCGACAGACATGCGTTCCGATGACGAAAGAACCTGTTGCTAATGGTATCATCGTAATGCGTCCGGTAGTCCAAAATATATTTAATACGCTGGTTTGCGCACGTATGTAAAGCTATTACTTTTTCTTCGATGCTTGTCTAACATTCGTTATCAGAAATACACAGAGGTATGCAAATTATTGGTCTGATTGTGTGTGTCAGATTATTTAACCGGCGAGGGACAAAAACTGTTCCGCGTTATTTAAATCTCGCAGGTTATACATACGCTATCGTATCTCTATTGTTTTGGCGCTAGTCGTTGGGCGCTAACGGAGAATAATAGTTTGTCGAGAGTGAAATTTCTACGGGAGAGTGGCGCGAGAAAATCTGTTCAATAGTTTGCACACCTCTCTCAATGCCAAGTTGATAGAATTATAATGATCCAGACTGGAAGTTTCGTAGTCTATGAATGTTTGCCGTCTCAATTATCGATCTAGTAGCACTTTGCGATAACTTCGACTGTATTTTTACTACTTTTATCGGGTAAAATCTATTTTTACTGGTCCGATCGGCCGTATCGTTTCTAATCTTTCGCAAACGACACTTTCGGTTCTATTGGCATGCGTTGTACGGTTATTATTAACAACACCAATCATTGCATTGTGACTTGTATATTTAGGCACAGCTTCGTTTCCATTGTTAGGTACATCGAGTAATAACGATCCGTTTGATTGAGCGTCTAGATCGCCAGAGATCGATCCCTTTTTTCATCCCTTTATTGTCGAAAAAACACCGCATCTCTCGGCTCGGAGACAAGTTTCGAGCGCAACGACCAACACGAACATGTTCTTTTCGGTTTCTCTTGGTGGCGAACGCGCGTTCGCGCTCTTTGATCATTTCCCTTTCATTTTTTTTCTTTTGCTTTTAATTAAAAATCATCCGTTTCGTCGTGGCTCCGTTCAAATGAAATTTTACTAAATCTGTGATATAGCGACAGACCTCATGTTTTGATACAGAGTTTGAGTGTTGCGCGGGGCTACCACGAAATCATTCGTCGTACCGGAGAAGCTGCTAAATAATACCGTTCGTAGTAGATGTTGAAAATAAACGGAGAGAGAGCGAGAGAGAGAGAGAAAAAAGAAAGAAGACTATGGATGATGATGATGATGAAAAGAAAAACCGAACAGTCGTCACGTGATGCGCACACCAAATAGATGGATATTTTTTTAACGCAGTTTTAGGCTTTCTTCGAAGGTTTCTCACAGTACACAGCGCGTCAACATGGTTCACACTCGTACCTAAAGTAAAGAAAAAAAAAGTAAAAGAAGAAGAATACGGATCAATATATATCGTCATTGTTTACGTACCAAAGCTTATTATCATTAAGTAATTTAACGGTTACTTTGTATCATTGTATTAAGTATCGTAAGCCTATGCAGATATAAATATATTATGTATCATACGAAGACGTAAGATGTTGATGACCTTGAAAAAACGACCTTCACGTGTGAGCAGCAGCGGAAGACTGGGAATTTGAATGATACAAATGAATTAATTTGAAGAAATTTATTCTCTAATACCAATCTCTCATCTCGTAATACAAAAATTTGTAAATAAAGATATTAAATTTAATTTTTTTTTTTCTGTACGTAATAGCTAACTGATTAGTCGGACACAAACGATTTTTAGGAAAACAAAACAAAGCCATACATCGTGTTTTATTATCTTCATGTTTCTTGTCTTTGTTATCACGTTGTTCGAGACGATATCGACATCGAATCATTTAAATGTTATATCATTCTTTGAATACTTTCTACAAAGACGCAGACGCTTTTTCTCGTTTTTTCTTTCTTTTTGTTATTTTTTTTTTGTTTGAAGATTTTCTATTTTTTATTATGTATAATTTAGGTACCAAATTGAATTGGTTTCTCGTAGCAAACATATAGTATTTAGACACGTCTCTCATACACGAACGCTGCACGCTAGTCCTCGAAGAACCGTATAAGAAATCTGCCAGTAACTCGGTATGTTAGAATTAAATATACATCATTTCTGCCATGTGCGACATCTTCTTTGGGATATGAACAAACTCCTCGAAGTAACTGGCAAGTTCATCGATGGTGACGTCGCACGAAGGCGGAGACATTCTCGCTTGTACAGAACACGTGTTCGAACTGGAAGGTTGACTGGTCGAACCACTGGACTCCGACTGGCTGGTACCGCTGCTACCTCTGCCAGGACCAGGCCCTCTTTTCAAACTGGGCATCGTATTGCTACGCGCACGTAGGAAACTACACGCTTGGTAATTATCTTGGATGCTAGTGTCATCCTTAGCCTGCCTATTCTCCTGATTAATATTCAGAGTTTTAAAGTCTTTCGCGACGGACCAATGACCGAAAACCTTCTTGTTCTTCCATGCATCGCTACATTTACAAGTCCCCTTTAACAGTGTACTCATTGTACTATCGCTAAGACAAGTAGCATCAGTGTCATTTAATTTTAAGACAGCCTCTTTGATTATCGAGTTCTTATTCTTATCGAGTACTCTTTCGTTCTTCAAAGGTTTGAAGTTCGTTGTGCTTTTCACGCCTCTCGGGCTGATTTCAGATAAACTCGGCCTACCGGGCATCGATCTCCTTTGAAATAAGTAACTACAATCAGACCCAACACTTTTACTTGTACTTCTAAACGGGTTCGGCGACTTTGCTTTGTCAGCGGTCGTTAAACTGAAACAACAAAAAGCAACGATCACGATTACTATCACTGGCGAGTAGCAGCAACAGTCTCGGTAAACACAAACAAAATAATATCAGTGTACGGATATCAGTGTTCGGACAATGTATTTAGTAATAGTCAACGGAACCGTGATAAGAGCATCGTTCGGTATTATCCAATGATGATTCATCGCTCCTGGCAAACTGCCTTGGGTGGAATATTGGTAAATATCAGTCGAGTTTGTCGCTTATGCAACCACGCGAAACCAAGGAAACTCACGGTTCGAACAGTCTTACGATCACCCACGTTCGATCGATTAAACATCCGTCAAAACGTAAATAACACTGTCACGACGTTAACACTATCGAGTATCGACGTCGCGTCGTGTCGCTGCGTTTCGCGATCGTTCGAGAGGAACGACTCGCGGCGTATCGTAACGGTTTTTATCGAACTCGCTGCTGGCATGTAAACATATCGATTCCCTTACGGATCACGGTTAACCCTGTAGTCGGGTCGTTGCGTCGACACCGCGAGCGCGAGCAAGAGACATCGGTCGTTGGAATGTATGCTGGCGAGCGGTTGCTTACTTTGATAAATTCAAGTCACGCGCGATGTAAACAAAGACACAAGACGGCGACGGAGAAAGAGAGAGAAGGAGAGAGAGGAAAGGAAAGAGATGGTCACATACTTGAGCAAAACGAGGTAACGTTAATCGGAGACCTTGACCGCGCGCGCGGAAACGGGGTTGAGTCGCAAAATCGCTTGTGCGACGCGTCGAACGCGTTCCGAACCCGTTTGCGAGGGAGCAGGCGCTTCGAATGATCACTGGCATCGAAGAGCAAGAACTATAGTCGAGCATTCGGTTCTGGCGATGGATTGCTTACTGGGGACAGCTCGTCGAGAGTCGATCAATTTCGAGCTTCTCCAAACTCGCCGGCAGCACCTCGTCAGCCATGCTCACTGTTTTACACGTTTCTGTGTTCAATGCTCGCGGGAACATGGCATCGTGCCGAATCACTGTTGGCAAACAAACGTTGACAGCCCGTCGGAAAATTCCAGAACGATGGGTAGAATGTTTCGGGAGAATTAGGTTAGAACGACAATGACGACAGCCAGACGAGTGCCGTGTGCGCCCGTCTACGACCACCACATTTCCACCGAGTCCTGTTCACTGTTTCCACGGTCTGTCACACGAGCACCATCCCGAACCCGCTGCTACAACGCCCGCTCAGCAGATATCGCTCGTGGACAACGCTTCGCGATCAATTAATCAGTGACAGTACGTAAATAAACAGACTTTTGCGCGCAACTGCCATTCTACTGCTGCTCGATACCGGAAGCTACGATCCCAGATGGCGCTTCCGCGAACGCGCTTCTTCTATACGCATTGCATGCGCCATTGCGCCATTGGCCATCTATTGTGTGGGAGCTGTTATAAGATGGAAGGTGATAAGAAAGGAGCTCGACCACTACGAAAGAGAGGAAAAAAAACTTAAAAAAAGAATTAAACCGACTTCAAAAAAACCCACTAAAAAGTATAAAATAATTTCCATTTAATATATGTGAATACACATGAACTTAAATACAATACAATCTTTTCGGAGGCGGCGCACAAATATATTATTTAAATATAAACGTATTAGTATTTAGAACAATTTAAGGATTTTCGTAATTTCCAGTGTCGAAAATTTTCAATTTTGCGCCGCCTCCGTAAAGTTTGTATTGTATTTGTGATAAGAAAGGAGGAAGCGTTTCTCGTCCTAAGGCCCGCTACTACTTAGAGGAGTCATCAAGTAAGGCTATCTAGCGGGCCCTGCCTTAGACGGTTGGGATGTCGGAAGGCGGTTGAGGACTGTTTATACAGAAATCATTGAGGAATCGAGTACTTGCGGGAAAGGTCTTTCGACTACTTGTCCCTCTTGTGGCGCATGTAGGAAGTTATGCCGCCACAATTGGTCTGGACGCGACATCTACACTACGTAGGTGCAACTACCTTCAACAACCCTATATATGTTCCTGTTCCTAGTTCCTGACAGAACGTAAATAAACATAAACAGACTTCTGCCTGTCTGTGTGTAACTACCATTCTACATTCTATAATTATAATACGTTTCTACTGCTGCCGAATACTGGAATCTGCTATATCCCAGATGGCGCTACCGCGAACACGCTCATCCCGCGTATACTCCCCACTCCCCACCATTTACAAAACGATTCAAAGATTAGACTTCGGACGCTGTTGACGCGACGTGTTAAATCACGTTTAGAGTAATTATCGAATTGTTAACGCTTGATATTCAAAAGATATTCGCGACAACACACATAGAAGCGAATCAGGTAGATGTCTACTTACCTTTTTCTAATCAATCAAGTAAATTTTTCACTGAACGTCAATGTATGCATTTTCTCGATTCCAAATGAAAATTGACTAGCAAATTGCTTGTGCTTACAATTACTTACCTATATAATTTTGCGAACACAGGCGTGTTAATAGCGGAAACTCCAATTCACCAAAATTCGTAGCTGCGATTCGGATGTCCTATTAACGTGACGGTTCCAAAATGGCGGATTCGCATGCCATTCTCGCCAGCTGGATCTACCGCATCACATTTACGGAGGCGTACAAGTTGCTAAGAATTAAGTAGAACAGCAATTCGAGCCAGGTATCGATCAAACGTGTCTTTCCGTTATTAAGGGTGTCGTACTATCCGGAAAGCCTCGGGAACAGAGTCTCCAGGGATCGATTTAATTCGCGATTAAGCGTAAGAGCGGAACGAGATAGAATTCGATCCGTTTTCAAGTCGCCTTCCGCGTGCGCGCGTGTTTCGCTTGCACTTAAGATAAAATTCGCGACCAAAAACAAATTTCTTCCCATAATTTATGGAAATATTCGCTATCGCGTAGTACGCCGCGCCGCGTCGCGTGGCATTTTCTTTCTTTTCAGCCGCGTGAACGTTCGCGTTTCCGTTCTTGAATCGGCCTCGTTAATGACGTGTTTTCTCGCGTTCTTAAATGCCGCGTTTTAATTGCTTCCTTTACTGAATTAACGAGCGCCGAGAACCGGAAGTACATTTGAATGGAATTTATTTAACAAATCGTAATGCTTTACGGTCGAGAAAAAATGGATGCCTCAGACATTCTTTGCGATCTTATTTCTTCGACGTGTCTCCAATTTTCTATCTCATTATCAGACTGATTAGCAATTATGCGATCGTGCAAACCTATAAACTGGAAAGAATAGAAAAATCATGCTTACAGTGTACTTTTATTTCTTACAATTAGAAATAATTATATTTCTCGGAAACATCGTTCTTATTACATAAGACGGTTTTTAACCTTGAAGTATGTAGCTGGATACGTAAAGCTGAATGATTTCTCCAGTTTCCTCAACTTGTTGATTTAACGAAGCCCTGTAATTAAAAAGTGAATTAGTATTTTTCTCCTGGGTATTTATAGATCGAGTTATTATCGTATTCGAGCTTACGTGAGAGCATTTCGAAGTAAACGCAGGAAACGTACCAGGGAATGAGTGCTCGTTTTCGAGTATAACAATCGATGAATCAGCCAACGAAGCGAACAAGGCCCTATCCATTCCGCGAGAGGCTTTATTTTAGCCAGTCGGCGAAATATTTACGAATTCCGTGTGCCGAAAACCACTCAAGAACTCGGTATGCGTGCGGCTGATACAACGGTACCCGGTGTTGATTCCATTCAACCATATCTCGTGTTTCCTCGTCTATTCTCGGTAGCCTGAAGCATTGTTCTCCTCCTTCGAAACATTAAGTAACTCTCAAGTTCCGTCGGATACATGTTTCATAGAGCCTACATCATTTCTACATTATATTATTCCTCTTCGAATACAACTATCATATTTTTAAATGGTCCACTCGTAGTATTATGTTTCCACGCGATTACTCATCGGATCGTTGCTAGAAAATATCAAGTTGAACTTGCGACGGAGATTCGAAATACTATAATCTTTTGTTTATGTTATCCATTTCGTTTACATAAAAATATAGTATAGTAAGAAGTGCAGAAGTAGACATATTCGAGCTGTCGCGTCCCGCGTCGATCCGCTCGAAACTCTGCAAGTAACTTCCAGCAAAACGTCGGAGAACGAATCTGCCGATCGATTTATAGAACATTGCCAAAAGCGGACGTCGTCGCGCGTCGTGCGTACACCCACGCGTCAACTTCCTGCGGATTTGCACACGGTTTAGAAATTGCCGTGGAGCGGCATGCGGGAAACGCGTCCACCATCGCAGTAAATTCATATTTCAAGATCGCCGCGGCGCTCTATGGTCTGGAAACCCGTTTTCCGTGGGCAAAAGTCAATTTTTCAAGAAAAAGATTTTCAAAAAATCGTTTTTGAAACAGAGTAAGAACCCTTCAAAGCTTCCAAATCCAAATTATTATTCATTTCCGACTATTTATTGCTGATATCTAACGTCTTGAAGACAAACTTCGTAAAATTCAGATTAAACAGAACGTTTAAAATAGTCATCATAGACTATCAAAATACAAGTTTAAATAATAATTTCGTATGTGTCAGCAGGTATATTTTAGGTGTGTAATACTGTTGTTAGCATCTTTTTATCCATAAACAAATAGTGACAAGTTTAAACAAAATAAACTTTGAGAACGGTTTTAAAAATATGGCACAAATCGGCATAAATGGAACCTTTTGCATGTGAAACTGTAGACATTTCTGAATATAGTGTACATATAAAGTTCTATTTACTACTATGTTTCTGCCAGTTTTAGTTGTACAACGTTTTTTAATAAATAGTCTCCGGGATTTTCAGGCGTTCCGAATGCGTTCGCTTGCAGCTGCTTGATTATATCATTCGTATTTATATTTTATATATTCTTATAGTTTATGTACATTTATAAATAATGCATATATATGATATACATTAATACATTAGTGATTTTATTTATGTATTTACCTTATTTGTGCTAGTATTATTACTTATGTTATTCCTGCGGCAGAATAGTACTGTTAACAAAAAAATTCTTTTGTTTATAAAAATGGGATTCACGTCAATTTTTTAAATGTTACTATATATTTCTGACTTTATAATATTATTGCTGGTGTCGAAAGGAGTTCAATGACCTAGCATACTATAACTTTTAACTTTAAATAACGCTAAAATACTTTTGGCCACGGAAAACGGGTTTCCAGACCATAGTGCGGCGTGGACGCGCCATCGGCCAACTGCTCCTAACGATGTCCGATATATTTCCTGGCAATAACCGGTAACCGCTTGCGCCAATAACTGGCAGATCCTCTTCCGCTGATCTCCTACAAATCCGAAGGATTAGCACGGAACGTCCACACGCACTGTTAGGTGCGCTTACTCGCGTTTTTCTTTACACGCTCACGTGTGCGCTTGCGACACGTATTTTTATGCAATGTAAAAGTTGTCTGTATTAATCGCAAAATAGAGGAGCTGAAAATAATACAACAGCATTTTTAAATTCTTTAAATGATTGTACCGTTGTGCATTTGATGCATTCTTTTTTTATCATATGTTCATAAAATCCGTAGTCTGGTCGCTATGCCTGAACGATTGAAAAAGATCAACACTGATATAGTAGTACGTGCACCAACAAAATATTTCTAGAACGCAAATACGCGATAGAATATTGCTGCGCGCCCGCCTGTACTAAATATTGTAATAGGCGCGGGGATGGGCGGCCCAACAGGAAGCCCGTCTAGTTCATTCGTGTGTTGAGAGCATAAATCGACAGACGTGTCAAATATCGCGCGAGCCGACGCGCGCTGCCGCTCGACAGTTTCCATATTAATCCCATCGGCAAAGCTGGCGCGAATTTTCCTTCGTTCTCGTGTTACGACGGGACCGCACGCCGCTTTCCCGCGCAATAAATTACATCAGAGGCGTAATCGTCTGCGAAACACTCTCAGAACTCCTCCCCCTTTGCTGGCGTCATTTGGCCACCACGTTCAAAGAAGATTTCTTTCGTTCCGGGATCGTTTCGAAGACGCGAAGGCCGGCCGAGGAGGCGTCCACGTTAATCATTCAGCGGTTCCCGAACGAAACCGTGGACAGAAGGGGCGTTATCGTTCGAGTTTTCGAAAATTCGAGTGGGGAATTAGGGGAAACAGCGCCGAGTAGTCGCTAGCACACAAAAGAAAACAGGAATTGACATAGGTAGGGAATATTTGAAGGATGATCCACACGCCGCGTGTAACAAACAAGCGTTAGGCTGCCACAGTGTTGACGTTTGGGTCGTTCACCTGGGTCTCGGCGCCGAGCTCGACAGCTGAAGTCGGCAGTAGGTGAGACACGCCAAACTAGGTACGTTTGTTATGGTTGGGTGTTGGGTGTTGTCGCCTCGAGCAAAGGTGGCAAGCGAAAACCCAGCGAGGAACCGCCAAACATTAAGTACCCCGAATAAAGGATTTTAAACGAATTTACAATACGTGAAATAATAATTTTCTTCTTCTTGAATTTCGTTTCAAGCTGGAACAATAGAATTGCTACTGCAAATCAAGCTGCAAATAAAGTGTTCCAACATCGAACCGTCTGGCTCCGATAAAATCCCCGAACTCCGTACTCCGTAGTGAAAATAGCTCCGAGTGCAAAGGGCTAACACGCAGGCTGGCGTGGAAATAGTTGAAAAATTTCGTTTGATTTGAAAAGTTTTTTCGCTCACCCTCGACCAACCGGATAATTCGTTGACCGAGGAGAGAAGAAAAAATGCGAAAGACCCGGAGGCCGTGCCAAAACGTCGAGAGCCAAACCCCGCCAGTGTTTCGTCCGTCGACCAGTCATAATTCTCATTGGGCCGGCCCAAGCGCGCGCGAATTACAGATTTCTCGGCGACTTATCCCCGGTTCGGTTCTCCTAGTCGCCCACCCCCGATCACGCTAACGGCGTGATTGCGGTTCCACCTCGAAAGACCAAGGAAACCTCTTGCGTGGCGCGCGGCGTCGACAACCGCGGCCAAAGGCATCGGACGATATTTATGAGGGCCCTTATGTCGCGGTGTGTCGCGAACACACCACGGTCGGGGTGTTTGAACGGGGGTGGCGGGGGCGGCCACGACGGAAATAACCGCGTGCAAGATTTCTCGGTGAAACGGCATTCACTTTTGACACATTCCCCGGCCACTTCCATGTACCCCATTTGCTCCCACGCCCGCGGGATATCTCGGTTTCTTCTCGCACCGACTTCCGATGGGGGAAAACCCCATCGCGGAACGCGATTAGGGCGCTCTGGAAAAGTAACCGGAACGCTCCCGTTACCTCGCACGCCTGGTATTTTCGGTTCCGTGCGGTAGCTGAGTCGACTTGCTTTTAAAACGGCCACCGAACAGCATAGATCGCGATAGGATCGGCTGCGTGGATACAAAGCGCCTTCTCCAGCGCCTCTGCTTCGGTAGGTTCGAGATGGTTCAACGGGAAATAGTTAATAAATGAAAAGAGAACATGCTTATCTTATAGCCCAATAGCTCAGAAAAAATATTAGGTTGCAATGTTAGGAGATAAATAGAATACTTACCGAGGAACGAAAGTACGTTATCTGTGACTGTGAAAATTAACAACGAGATTCGAGGAAAAATCTGATGCGGGAATTGTTGGTTTTTCGTTTCGGTTTTTTCCAAGGCCACTCGGAACATTCTTCGCCGCGCCGCGCCGGTGCCACGGTGATAGAGGCTGCCGCGCGAGACCATATTTAGTTCGTACTTCATACCGGCTACGATACAAGCGTACATTTATAACGACTGTAGGGGTGCAAAGTTTCCAACAATTTTAGAACTCGTAAATCCCCGTCTTTGATTTCGTTATTTTACGAGCACGGTTACAGCACGGTGCGGCGCCGTAACATCGACGCGAAAGTCAATTTCGTGGCAGCTTTCTCTGCTCTTTCTCGAGCTTTCGATTTTCGTGTTTCGGAGAATCGTATTCGAGACGGACCGTCGTCCGCTAATGCTCTCCGCTGTCTGTCATTTTCTTCTTCGCAGGAACCGTCGACGCCATTTTCATCGGCGTTCTTTCTACAAGAAAAATGATTTCATAGAAGAATAAATATTACACGTTTCTCACTGGTGTATCGTTTTAAGCTGACGTTCGTTTCGCAGGATTGTCTACAACAGTACAAATTCTCTTTGCGACGGTTCTATTTTCGTGAAAGAAATGTCTCTCCTTACCGACGTGAAATATACAGTCCCGAGACAAACGACTGATTTGTCAGGCAAAGTATAAAAGTGAGCAAGGTGACAAACGAGTTAAGGTTTGGCTACTTTTACGCTGAAAGCGAAGCGAATAGAGAAAACGCGTTTACTATTAAAAGAATCGCGTAAGAAAACAATACCATCCACTTGACAGGCGGCGTTACCATGATAATTCGGATAAAATTAGATCGCACCGTCGAATACTCTCGGACCGAGACGATCAGGAATTCTTTTGGTCTTGGCTAGCCGAGAATCACGATATCTGGCGGCACCGGTGTAATAATTGTGACCATCTACAATGCTGTGCTGCATTTTACGTTGATCGTAAACATGCTGTTGTAGCACTATTTTCGAGTAAAGGTTACGAGGATATGTCCTATTTTCATCACCATCACTATATATATATATATATACAATTTTATTGGGTGGCGAGCAACTGGACTGGAAAGACAATTTCTCGCTAGAATTAGCGTGGGATACTTGGGGTATTAATATAACTGTATTAACAATATTGATAATAATGTAGCTATTTACGTTAAAAACAGAATTATTTACTTCTGAAAGATTCAGTAGCTGTTGCCTTAATATTATATAATAGTCGCTTAATAACCATAGCAGTTGAAGAAGCGACGTAAAATAAAATAATAAAAAAGTAGCTGTTATCTTGGAACCGAGACTTCTCATAACAAGATAATTAATTTTTGAATTGATGTTTGTAGCTCTTATGGGTATTATTGTAATATCTAGAGTATTGTCTTTAAGAGTGGAGTCGAATTCGGGTCAGAATGGACCCACGCACCGCTCCGATTTAATAATAGCATATCAAGAGCAGCACACTCGAAGCCGATATAAATAAGCACCGTATGTAATTCGATTTATCGTATCGGTAACAGTCATCGAGTGATTTAATCAACGCAATTACCACAACTGTCGCGTTTAATGGAACCTGGAATTCTGGGGAGCATCAACGAATTCGCGGAACTGTTATGCAATAATGTTAAAGAGTTATCGAGAAGCAACGGAACGAGCAACGCGAGAAAACCGGATTTAGATCTCGTAAATCATTGTTACGAGGAAAGAAAAGAACGCCACAACCCGATGATCCTGTCGCCGTACTATAGTCTATTATTGGTCTAACATAGTGCAGGATAAATTGCGTTTACGGTTTGTAAATCATCGGACCGCGAGTGTCGAGTTACTCGACGACAATTAAAAATATTGACGAGACGTTGCGTTATATGTACCGGCGATCAGCGAAATCGCTCGAGGATTTAGGGGACGTGCGCGTGATTTACGGTGGGGGTCTGGTTGCAGAGCATGTTCGTATGCAGCTGATCTTGGTTTTAACCCTCACCCGTCCCTCATTTCACGAACTGAATCAGCCCCTCCGTGTCAAATTGACACAGTGGTAAAAGATCGATGAAATAATAAAGTAAAAAATTGATGAGTTAACATTTACATTTTGGGTTTTTCGGTTATGTGTTTCGCATTAAAAAAAATGAAAGTCACGAAGTTTCGGGAAAACTTACCTGCACAAATAACAGAACGGTATAACTTATTTCAGAAAAAACTATGTTAAATTGACACTAGGGACGGATGAGGGTTCAGTCTTAAATAATCAGGAGGAGTAATTCTTGAAAGAATCTTGTTATTATAATACCTTGAAGAAATCCCATAGATATTTGATTTTTACTTTAATCATTTCAACTAGTTGAAAGTAATAGATTGTTGTTTCGACATAATTTAAACCTTCCTACTGTTTTAAACTGCGGCTACTAATTTTTGTTATAAACGCATAAGATCCGCAGTCTAGCGATCGCATTACCCGATTGCTGTGATTTTTGTTCCACCGCAAGCGACATTGCAATTGTTATTCATACAGTACATACCTTGGTGTTGGTAAATCTAACCAACGATCGCGAACGTGGAAGACTTTGACGGCATCTGTGTGAGATAAACATACGATTAATTTATCCATTAGCAACAGAGTCGTATTTCATGAACACATTAGAAGGACGCGCGATCACGCCGCAACTAAAAGGCAAATGTAAATCAGCCTTTACTCCACTTGAAAAGCAGCGAATAGTACTTGAGCGGGCCATAACTGTGTCATAACTGGGCCATAAATGGACTAGAGGCACAAACCGTACTTAACTCGTATCGAAAGCATCAGCGTGATACGCGGACACCCTGTACCGAAGCTTGCACGCAACGCGTTAAGCCGCTGTATAATTATCGGTTCAAGTCCGAAAGCCAACCACGCCACGATCAAAAGACACGTGTCAAGTTCTTTTAGGATTCCCTTTGAAAATCGGGGAAAATTCCAAGTGGGTCGTGTATTCGCGAATTGGATGTAACGGCTAACAGCCTCTGAAACTGCTAACGACCATACACGGGCAGTTCATGGTGTCGTTTATTACCAACATAACCGCCGTACCTTGCAGACAAACTCCGAGTGACTTCTCGAAGTCGCAAACAAGTCCGTTCTGTGGCGAATAATTTCTGGCAGGACACGGTTGCACAGACTATTTCGCGACAATATAGACATGTTATTTAGAACTCGTGCCACACTGGCTAGCTCTGTGATCCCGCTCGAGAGATACGGCCGAAATGCTCGCCAGCTTGGCTCTCAATCGTCACGAGGAGATTCGATAGCGGAGACGAGGCTTTAGGCTAATGTTTCTCCGCATAAGAATCGAACGTAAAGCGTCAAACGGACAAACGTTCCTGCTTTTTCCAACTTGTTTTTATCTGGCTCGCCATAGGGCTGCCAAGAATTAGGCTTGAATTTTACGATAGTGTTGCTCGGCTTCGCAGGTCTTTTCGGTGTTCGCGCGATACGCGTCGGTCGCGGGCGTGTTAACACGACGGTAATAATAAGCGAGAACGCGACTTGAGTCGCTGCGCCGCGCCGGTTTGAGCGCAGACGCTCTGGGAACATCTCCTAGCGTCCTAAAACGTGCACGTCTCATCTACTCCTCTATCTTTGAAACGACAAGGCGTAAAAAAAAGCATAGAGCCGTGGTACAGTGGAGCACGCGCGCTTCCAAACAATGTATAACATTTGCGTGCGGCTCTCGGTGTCGCGACAAAGTAAATTGCAGTCCCGTGACCGGGGGCGTTGAAAAAAGACCTCTCGGCGAGACTCGCGTGCCTCTAATTACGCACTCGGAATGATTGATAGCGCGGGCGTCTGCTAACAGCGTCGGTAAATATGGAGTCTGGCCGCCGCGCCGCGCCGCGCCGTTTAAAGATTCGATTAGACTCGCCGTCTGTGCCGCGTGATCTATGTTCCGGTGTCCCGTGGAATTCGACGACGATCTCGGAATCGGCGGAATTCGAAGGCGGTCTCGCCGCGCGGACAGTGATTGGCTGCCTCTACCAACATTGTTTACACTTTGCGTAGCCACTTCGCTCGGGGAACACGAATGCCTCTGCTCCCCTAATCTGTCGCGCAAGTTAATCCGCGAACTCGCAAATGCCTTCTCAAAATGATCGCTTGCTCTTGCTGCTCGATCTCAAGCGAGTTAAAATGCCGACAAGAAGAAGCTGGTTTTAGTAAAGCACTATTTCAGTAGGTTTTTCAGCACGTAATTTTGGCTTCGAACCGGGGAAACAGCTGGCGTTCACATTCCACTGGCATTGCATCCGTAGAACGCAATCTCGCATGCACATCATTAATCTTGCGATGTCATTGCACGTGACGAACGCTATATTTATTATTACACTCTGCAATACTTTCACCGGGTAACTGTGCCACTAAATATGGATCGGCTGGCGTGTCTGTTCGTTGGTTGCTGACTCTACTTGCTGTAAACTGTGCCGCGCCGATTCTACGGTATTCCTCTTCCTCGAGATATTGGAGCCATCGATGCGAGCCCAGTTTTAACATATTTAAACCCGAAACTAGTTCAGCCTGAATTTTATGAAATTTTTGTCATTGTTACGTATGCGGACGCGACCGGAAATATGTGTCGAAAAACAGAGGGCCTATTTAAGAACAAAGGGCTCACTCAAAATTGGACCATAGTGGGGCTCTTGCAAGCGATGTAGCAAGTTATATAATTTCTAAGGATTCAGTTCTAATAGGAAGTAGCGCGTGGCCCCCGCCATTGCTTAGGCCCGATTTTGGGTACTATATAAGGGCACAGATCCCTCTTATTCGTTGGGTTGATTCAAGTGTATACGCGCAGTACGTATCGTTCCACGACGAAAGTCACTTCGAGCAAGATCGGGTGTTAAAGTCCTTGTCGACCACTCTGTAGTAGATCACTCCCGCATTTCTCGCTGCGTTAAAACTGAGAGCGTTAGTCCGCGAAACCGCGACACATTACCCTAACCATTGTATCTCCCATTTATAATTAAGAATAATATATTATTTGTATTACTCCATTTAGAGTTCATTTCCATTAAGCACATTCCTTTTCGATTTTCCAGCAGCTAGTATCCTATGACGATACACCTTCGCCGCTCAAGGTGTATCTATTCAAATGAATAAGTTACGAGACAGCGGAACCACGACCATATCCAATACAGTGCGACCCGGTGGTGAAATAGACATCGGCTAGTCCAGTGCTCCCCAACCTTTCTATCGCCGCGGTCCGGTCAACGTTTGATAATTTTACCGCGGCCCGTTGAGGGGGTGAGGGGAGAGGGACGTTGATTGTTTATATTTTAGATTGTTCTGATTTAATAATTTTAATTTAATTCTATTTAAATAATTGTATTTAATGTTCTTTGTGCGGTCCGGTACCATTTGATCCACGGACCGGGGGTTGGGGACCACTGAGCTAGTCCACTCTCGTGTTCCACACGAGGCGATCCAGTGATGAAATAGACATTGGCTATCCTCACGTGTACCCTTCCTACCTTGACCTAAAATCTCTAAATCCAAACTACCCTCGGTTCCCGCATAGCTGCCTGAACCTCGGTACGTAACATCATAAAGGTAACCAAGGACGTTCGAAAGTCGTCAAAAACTATTTTCGTAGTGTTATTTATACCTTCTGTTCGACGTCCAGCTAAATGAATAATACAAAACTTGAACAAGTATGTTGATGAATATTTTGTAATGTACCGTAACCACGGTTTACGAATCAGTTCCTCAATTTTTGAAGAAATTGTTGAATATGTCAGCGAACTTCTGATTTCATGAGAATATATCGATTTGAAGAAATGGTGGACAGGGTTATTCGGCAAGAGAATAGAATTGGATTTCCGGCTGTCTACAGAGGATCTTCATTGAACCGGCGTGGTGGGAAAAGGTGCAGTGAAACGTCCGACGTGTATGCTTTGTCTCCTTTACGATTCCTCGTGATACTCGACCGATGTCGTTAACATTAATGGGGCATTCGTACCTTTCGGTGACCGAGATCGTAGTCGTTTCCACCCCTTCCGCCGTTTCCATCGCTCGCGGACCCCCCGGTGTCCATAAAGTGGATCGTAAACTTGTCGAATACGGAATGCCGTCTATGCATTTACACGCGTTCCGCGGAAGGGACGGTTTCGCGTTGACGAGCGAGAGGACGGGATGAACGAGATCCGGTCGCTCGTCGACATTCAACGTTCAGGCCGCTCTCACAATAGTCCGAGCGAAATGCAATTAATTTGTCGCGTTGTCGCTCAATTTCACCCGCGACTGAGCTCGCCAACGATCTGCGTCGAAAGCGATCGCTCGAAGAACTCGCCATTCTACCTACGACATGAAACAACGGGAGAGAAACTTACATAGAAAAATCGAGGATCGAACAACCGCACGCAGAACTTTGCTTCGGAACAAATTAATAAGCTAATTTCCATCATCGATTTTCACCGAAGTTATTTACCGAGACGCGCATATCGAAACTGTAGTTGCGTCTGAATGGCTTCGAGAACTTAAATTGCGTCTCGTAAAATCTTTCGCAGCGAGCACGCGAAATTGTAACGAGGGGAATACCGTAGCGAGGTCGAGATGCCGGAAACGTAGAATTCTAATGACCTTATCCGCGCCGCGACTCGGATTGTCATGATGAAGTGGCTAACGACGGGTTCCGCAGAATTCTGCGGAGAATCAGCCTGGCGGGCGTGGGACTCGGAAGCCGCTCATATTTTACGAGCATTCGCGAAAGGAAACACGGTGCGAGAGAGTGAAAGTGAGTGACGGCGAACGTGGCCTGAAGCAAAACGCTTTACACCGACATCGGTCTCTGTCAGGCGAGGGTGACCATGTGTCTCCTTCCGGCCGGATAACGAGCAGAGTCTGTCCTCGAGTGGATGAGCTCGTGTCTGAATCGACACTGGTCGGCTCGCTCGGGAATACCAACGGCCAAGGAAATCGGCCCCTTTCCTCGAATAACGGAGTCTCTCTATTAATTTATCCAACTCTGATAATCGCTGATCGTCGCATCTTCGTGTAAAACAAAAATTGCGGAACAAATTTTTTCACTCCTTTCCTTAATCGTTTAACGCTACTCAACAGTAGTTGCTCAGGAGGTCGTAGGATAGCGCTTCGTTCTCATTGGACGGACACTTTGAAAGAAGAAATTGCGGTTCATGTATACATTGACAATTTCAACAAATCCAGTTTGGACAACAGAAAGAAGTCAGACATTGCACAGACTTGCCAACCTTCGCGTTTACTAACATTAGTTCTAAACTTCTGTCTGTATAAACTACAACCACAAGTTGCCCATTAAATTGAAGCACAGAAGTCGCGTTTAAAAAAAATTCAGGAAAGAGATTAATTCATAGAATTTGTCGTTTTCAGGTTTGCGAGCTGGCAATTCCAACGTTTCCGCGGACACGCTCCGAGTGTTTGCCTTGCCAGTGAAATGTCGGCGATTCCGCCGAGCGTTCAACTTCTCATCACGCCCAGCTCGTCGTCGCAAGACATTGTACCATCGCAATGCGTTGGATCGTCGTGGGAATTGCTCGCGATGCGACGCAGACGGTTTTAAAACGGTTCTCAAAACTACATTATGCTGGTTCGTCCAGAATTCTATTTTCGACGACTGCTTTATGCTCTTTGCAGCTTCCTCATTATTATATTTCACACTTGCGTTACATTCATATTTATCTTTATCACCGCGCCCGCTCGTAACTGCCCCACGGTACAAGCATTCTACTGCTGTGTCGATTTCGTAACTACTTTTACGATCATCGCCGCGACTATCTTGTTCAATATTTATTTCGTCGGATCTTCTGTTTCGATCTGCTCATTTCGACGCGATTCCGGAGATTTTTTATCTATGTCAGATGATCGCTAGACTGCGGATATGTTTAGAAAATAAAAATGTTGTGCATTAATGTAAAGGAGGGGCCACGTAAAAAAATTCTTTGATCCTTTCATAATTCTGTAACATACATTACACTTAGTCTTCATTCTATTCTAAATTGTATCTATTATAAAATGATTAATCATAATGATAAAGGCAAATTAATAATCTTATGATAAATACTTAAAAAATTATTAATTTCGATACTATGTAGAAACTTTGTTCTAAAAATTGCTTTTGAATCGTCTGTTTCAAGATTGTCGCTATTACAAGCATTAATATTAGACTGAACCAGCATCCGTTTATTATTCAATAATAATTAATAAAACATTAAACAACAGTCTCAGGAAAAACATTCGAATCAATAGTAGGTACTTACTCTAGAGCGCGCGCGTGATAAATCAATGTTCAGTCGTAAGCAGACATAAACTCAGAAGGAGGAAGTTATTTATCAGCCGAGCCAACAAATAATATCGTAACATCCCTCGGACACGAATGGCGATCGTCCACTTATTTTCCGTCATCCTAACAGCATACTTGTCTGGCCCAACCCCCCCGACACGCTTAACCTAACCATCCTAAGACACCGGACGGAAAAACAAACATCCTCGTCTCGATTCAATTACATTAAATTCGCGACAGCGGCTAGCCGCTTCTCCATTACGATATTAAACCGATCAGGGTAACCGATAATATGTATTTCCGTAAGACCACCCGCGGCTGACATCATCCTCCCGCAATAGAGACTCGATTCGCGAATCGACCCGGCGATATCGACCGGAGATCCGATTGCCTTTGTCTTCGCGGGGAACGGTGGAGGGGGGACAGCTGTGCAAACTGCGATCTGTGCCAAATGCAACCGCCGAACGCGTGTAATCCACGAAGAGTAAACGGATCCTCGTTTTCCCGATGCCGCGCCGGCCGCGGCCGGCCTACTAATATCTTTATATCGATGTTCGTCGACAGCGTTACTTATGGCTGGAATGTCGGAACGCGTTAAACACTATGTTTACAAACCGTTAAACTGCCTCCGAACCGAAAACGAAAGGACACGCGTGTGCGATTTTCCTGCACGACGTTATTTAACGTTCCCATAAACCTCGATCAACCCTCGTACGAATCTGAAAATAATTGCCCGCACAATCCTTTCGTGCCACTCACCTATTTTCGCTTTAATTCAGTCGGTGAAATTTTATTCATAATCTGATATATCAAGTATCAAGTTACACACCATCGTAGAGAAAGGTCTTGGTTTCGAAGGATTTCAAGAAATTTCACGCGAGAAGTGTAGCAGGATTAAATAAAGTAAACGGAGTCTGTTCGTGATAATAAACGAACGTCGGACCACGTCGCATAATTTCCAGATTTTAGGATACCGTTTGGGGAAACGTTCTTTTGTTCGAGACTGAAATTTATGTCTAGGGCATCATATTTTCACCCTCGTCGATTGTTCATCATGGCCGCCGCGCCGCGTCGCATAAAGAAACAAATATTCATTGTCATAATGCTACGTTTTAAATCATATCTTTACTGTTTCTTTTTTTTAGCATTTGTTCTAGTTACGTTATATATTAATAAGACACCACTAGCCACGTGTGCACCTTGCACACCTGCGACGAACGTTTTCAGATCCGGTAATACCGTTGCGCGTAATTTCTCATTGGTTTAGCGAACGTGACTAGTGCCGATATAGAAAACACGTGGGTATTAATAGAATGATAAACAAGCGGAACGCGGCAGCTCAAATTAGATTTAGGTTAGCAGGAGGAAGTCGGTGAAACAGAAAAAGTAGGCCGCGAAGCTGGAATTTCGCGAACGGTGAAAATATTCATCGCAAACGTTATCATCTTAGAAATTTGAAGTGCCTGGCATTCACTGGGTCTCGTTCATGGAAGAATGATTATTTACAATCTATTAATATTTCGAAGAGAAGAAATCAATTTTTATGCAACTCCCCTTTCTTGTAATCAATATAGACAATATTTAATTTGCATAAGGGTCCGCACTCTACTCGTAAAACATAATTTCTCGGAGAATATAAAGTCCGTAGAGTTTATGGCAAGATTCAAATCGAACGCGGAACTATTAGGCATGCCAATTATTTGAATAGTCGAACAAATTTCTCCGCACGGTCAGCCGCCACAATGGCGTGCAATAATCACGAATCCCTGCAATTATCGCTTACGATTGGCTTATGTTTTCTACTTGTTGGTAACACGAACGCAGGCGCCTCGCAGCCGTCACGCTGCACTCGCTTTCGTTTCAAATTAACCGTGACGCAGATCTTCCTGAATATGATTTGTTCGCGGCACAAATACGTCGCAATGTCAGGCCCGCGTTGCCGTAATAAATAGATCGAATCGCGTGTGGCGCGAAACGCGAGACGCGACAATAAATACGAAAAAATCGCGGGAACGCGTGCAGCCTTTAAATATCACCGCGCGATGCACCACGGTATAATTCTATCCGAGGTTTAATAAACCAGCGGCTGTCGCCGATTTATGAATTTAATATCGGTCTGGCGCGAAATAACGCTGGCCGGCTTGGATCGCACGCGAAACTCACAATGAATGCATTTATTAAGGGCAAAGTGCTGCGAATACGGGGGCGTTGCATATTCAGCGGTCTTACGTCAAGGAATGCCGTGTAACATGAATTATAGCGTTCGGTATGCATCGATATGTATACATACATATAATATGTATGGATAAATATTTTATAAAAGATCATTTTAAAATCGATTATTTGAATTATTGAGTAAGGATGCTGTATTGTAGGAAGTCCGGTGGCTGCTCAAGATGGCCTCCGCGGCCGTTTCAATATGGCGTCCGTGCTAGCCTTTCAGAAGTGTAACCTGACTACAAAGTATAGTAGTGGAAGGAACATTCTTTCCAATCGTAAAACCTGCTAATCGATTCTCCAAATTTTCTTTCTTCTTAACCCACAAATAAATGTTCAGAATGGACTTGAAAAATGCAGTTTTCATCGAATTTGTAAATGGAAATGAATTTTACTTTATAAGAATCGTAGCGCCCGTGGTAGTCAGAATTTATCTAAATATTTGAATATTAAATCAGTAGACACTAACAATAAGTGTTCATCGGTATAAATTATAAATTAGAATAAGACCGTAGCACTGTTTGTATCTTTTATTCGCAAGAAATTTATTTGGAGAACAATTCTTCGTTGGAACAAAACAGTTCCAACTATAGGAAAATCTCGTGTCCGGTCCTCTCTAAAGTCGCGCAACGAGTCCGAAACGAAGCGGTACACAAACTCGGAGCCTTCCAACGTTGTTAGAACCAAAAGAACGATTGGGATAGTGACGAACGCGTGTAACCTCTTCCCGTCGGACAATATCCAGGTCCAGCACCGTCGTCAGATTGTAAATCATCCGTGGTAGTGGAGTCAAACGACAGCACCGCCCAGGCAAAAGCAAAAGCGGGGATCGAGACAAACGGCTGAACGGTAGCCAGCGCGAAAGAAGCGATCGCCTAGTCGGTCACCTTAAAACTGACTTACCGGCCTGACGAGATTTATCGGGGAGAAAGTTGCTTCGGTCCATGGCGCGACGATGTTCCTTATAAATCACTGTCGTCGAATATTATTTCGCTGGTGCGGGAGGGTCGGCCTGTTCCCCTTTGCTGGCGGACTCCATCGCAGCGGCAGCAAAGCGGAAAAAGACACACCCTCGGCCAACACTCCTGCCACTCGGACAACCTCCTCCTGGTGAAAATGTACCATCGGGATTCTGGAAACCTTCTCTTCTTCTCCCCCTTGTCGTCGCCAGCACGTGATATATTGCCGATGGAAACAGAAATATTTGCAAACGGTTAGTCGATCTTGCCCGGTGTTTCGAATGGTGTTCCAGTACCCCGGGTATTTGTAACCTACCGGCGCAACGCGCGCTGATTCATATCCAGATGTTATTCGTAAGCTATTGGACTCGGAGGAATGGTTTGCGGAGACTCTTGCAAGGGGAATCAAGGTTTGAGGAATGACGTTTCCCTATTTAATACAATGTCCATAACATAGATGGTGCATATATTGTGGGCCCGAAAGGATTACCACAAGATAGTCAAATAGGAAAGTTCCACTCCCAGTACAAATGCACATTCGATTATACGTTCGAATGCACGTGCTCCGTTGTCGGCGTTTTACTATTACAATACATAATTACACAATCCCGTTCTGGGAAGTGTCAGGGCAAACAAAGCAGAGAACGACGAGTCGTGATAGGTGTAGACGTGTTCCAACAATAATTCCACCGCAACAATGGCAGCGGGAGCTTGCGTCGCGTCGCGTCACGTCGGTCAGTCTCGGCCAAGCGAATTTCCGCGTTTGGTGCGTGCACGCTCGTCGACGCGTGTCAACGAACGCACGCTAACGAGGGAGCGGGTCAGTGCAGACGCGTCTACGCTGCTTCGCGGCCCACTAAAACGTCGTCGAAGGAAAACGCGGTGCGATCCAATTATCGAAATGACGCATGTACACGGCACTGTCGTGGGTGGTCCAATTTGTGACGATGAACACGTGCGCGAGCCCCTTCGCGGAAGCTTCACAATTTGACACGGGCAACCCGGTTGGTCGTTGGGACCAGGTTACACTCTAACAGCGATACCACGACAAACGAATTTGATCCGCACGCAGCCCGTCGATTTTAGAGTATTCGTCGCGTTCACCGTTATGCTGGAAACTACGATTTTCTACGGTGCTCTACAAGCTTCCAATTTTCGTACACAAACAACTGATTTTGTCAGGTTCGTTTGAGATCTACCTTGCGTAGAACGTGGAGGTTGATCGAAAAAAAATAGATAGATGTCTCGGATAAGAAAAAACGGTGCAAACTAAGAACGACTGTTGAATGTTTTTCAACATTGGCCACGTTTCGGAAGCAGTCTTTCACGGAGTTCGTGGTAAACGTAGAAGAAGTAACAAATTCCAGAAGTTTCACGGGAACGGTCCTCGAGACGCGGTTGGACATTCAGATTCGCCCGGACGCCGCGCCGCCGCGCCGAATCACTTAGAACAATGGAATACCTGTTGCTTTGAACCGCCTCCCACATCGAGCACCAATTCATCGGTCACCGGATTTGCGAGGCTCTAGCATCGTGTTCGGAATCTTGGCACATACGTTCAGTCGAAAATACATGGGGAAGGCCCGTTCGTTCTAGGCCGTTTGTTTACGTGTATTAAATCGCGGCGACGCGCGACGTTTCCGCGATCATTACACCGGGTTGCAACAAATTGTTCGGGATTATTGGGCGATGAAATTTTTAGCGAACTCCGCGCGCTCCTAATGGTTTCTGAAATAGAAACCGAACCGTACAATTTCGGAACAAAGTGGAAGAAATCGAGACGCGGCAAACCGTGGCGATGAATCACTGGAACGTTGTTCGAGAACGACCGGAAACGGTAAACGAAATGATATTTTGACAATCTGTAGAGAGAAAGTAACCGTCGATCCCCGCGGCGCGGCGTCGCGCCGAGAAGTTTAATAACGGTGGCTTAATTCTTATATTCCGAAGAAAACCTGTGTGAGAAACAGCTTCGGCCGTCAGCGAGGAGCAGGCTATAGGAAATCCGTTCTGAAATGAAACGAGTTCCCGAAGAATTTCCTTTGAGGAGAGGTCTAAGACGAAGTTCAAATAAAAAGACTCTTAAATCAGAAATTCCGGCGAAAGTGGGGCGCAAAAATATACAGCGGCGGTCGGCGCCGTAAACACGTTCGTGGAAAGAGGGATAAAGAATTTTTCTCCTCCCCTCTCCCTGAAATTTTAGGTTTGTTATTCGCACTTGACGAGGGTGACGGTTTCCGTGTGTACATCGACTACGATTTCACCGACGAGAGCCACCGGGTCGGCACGGTGCGGCGGCGCAGCGTCCTTAATCATCGTTTCGATTATAAATGCATCCCTCGCAACGTACACCTACTTAATTACGTAAAATAATTTGTATATAATTAACGCGGCCGCCAACTCACTAAATGCAACTAGGTAACTACAAGTTTCCCTGACAGGTGAAATATGCCTGCCGGGCACATCTATCTGGCGCTTTCCTCGCAATTAGGCGTTCATTGCTAGGCGGGAGCGCGTGTCCCTGCTGGAATTTTATATATCAACGATCACCGGTGTTAGTTCTCTTCTGAGAACATGCCAATTCGTAAAGCATCACTCTTGATAATATCCGCCATTTTGTTTCTTGTACTTTTGACAGCAAATTCAAAATCAGCGACCCGAAAAACCCCATAGTATCAATTTTGAACTAAATTGTAGTACATACTCCTTCCTATTTTGGCCACGATTTCGGTCGAATTCGCCACTGTGCGCCGCGTGTCACGCGACGCTTTAAACTATCATAACTTTCGAGTTGGTCTTAGTTGGTTTCTGAACTTTGCCCGATCTTTTAGAGATGTTACCGAAATTGTTCCATTTTGTTAGAACACACGAGTCGACGCGAATCACAACTTTATCTCTTGTAAAACGTGAAAAACTTTGACGATTTTCCTTAGTTGACTAAGTATTTCTTTTATAATAAGTTATGAACAATAATGTTTAGTTCCTGGCGCGTTCTCAACATAGATATACATTATTCATAAAAAAAATTGGGCACATAATGATCAGTAGGTTTTCCAGGACATCATTATGAAGAAAAGGAATATTTTCGGTGATAAATGGTATCTGAAAAAGTTTGATATCTTTGAACGCTTATTGTAACGAGAGTTTTTCATAACTTTAATTAATGTTATCATTTTCGAATGTAATGGACATTTAAGAAACATTATACATTCGTTAACCCCTTAACCTACAACTACGGACATAGCCCGTAGTAAGATGATCGGGCCAAAAGTGAATATTACGAGCATTTCGGCCAAAATTCTTGGAAAGTAAATCATAGGTTAAGAGGTTAAAAATCGATATGAGGGCTTTGATTTTTTAGCCCATGAACAGTTAGCACGTCGATTTGAACCACTGTGCGACGCGACGCGACGCAGCAGAGACTTTATTGGGTACGTGAATATTCGCTGCAAGTAGAAACAGCGAACCATGGTCAGACACAGCTCTAACTGCATTGCGGCGCGGCGCGGCGTGGCGTCATGGGAAACGGTTATCAAAAAATATGTTGGCACTCGCTCGTGTACTTGTAACAATTATTTATAAAATAAAATATTATTAAATTGTCATGCACGATATATTAAGAAATTAAATTAGCTATATTACGGCAAGATCGGGTACACACCTGCCCGTCGCGTCGGTATGCCATCATTGCTATGATACGGGGCGGTTGATAAATTTCACTAGGAGGAATGCCGCCGGAAAGTTCCCGACAGTTCGTAATCATAAATTTATCGAAGCGTCGACGCGACACGTCCTGCAGGACATGTCACCGTGCGAGCGGATTAATCGTAACTCTGTTTACGCGCGGTGCGCACGGTTAACCTAAACTTCGGGGTTTCGCGCAATGCTCAGTGAAATCGAGTTTGCGAAAGCCGCTTCGCATTCTCTGACGCCTGATCAGTTCGCGGAACACCAGAGTGCAAATTTTTGTACGAAGTTAGCGGGAGTCTAATCCGTTCGTCGAAAGTCTGATTCTGATGAGATTCGATCTGATCGGTATTCACTGTTTCTACCGAGAGTACAAATTCATAAAGAAATCGTACGAAGTTCGCCCAATTTGTCCAAAATCTTTGCAGAATATCTAAAGTACGATATTTGTGCATGGAACTCCGGCAAATATCAGACAATATTTTTGTACAGTTTCGATCAAGACAGGTGAACAGTGAACAATCGACGATAATACGTCCGACGATTGCACGCCGTTTCTACTGGGAATAACTATTGATCGTTGATCGGTATTGAGTGACGTCTAAACACCACCCAGAAACCTTGCCGCATACTTTTTTATAGAACATCGATGCGAAAGCAAATCGGAGATATAGAATATTTGTTTTTCGTGCCCTCGTTTTCGCTAACATCGAGTTTGTATATTTACCAAAGACACAAGATCGAAATACCAGCATCTAAAACCTCTGAGGTCTAATTATTCCGTGAGTTGCGAGCATCTTTATCGGGGGGTACGATAGCAGCACGCTTACGTAAAAGCGATTCTAAGACTGAAGAGATAGCAATGCTTGAAAGTGTAGCTGAATGAAAAATGCGAGACCGTGTAGCAGTCCTAAAAATAGACGCTACATTTCTGTAAGTAGTCGTGCTAATTTTGCAATCTCGATAACGCAGTGAAAACTGGGTTCTATCTGCCGAGAGGGCGTATTTTTAAATGTAAAGAGCTGGTAAGCGAGCAGCCTTGACTTCGTTCATTCTACTTCTCTCGACATCGGAACGCTAGCAATAACCAGTTGCAATCATCAAATAAAGTATCATATAAAATAAATTTAAAATCGTTATAACACAAATACGATTCCACAGTGGAACGAGTGGGGAAACTAAGCAAGTGTGCTAATTGTCTCTGCTGTTTTCTCGAAAAATTGTTTCAGACTACATTATGGCAAGGATTTCTTCGACGATGATGGTGGAGAATTCTCATTCTGCAACTGGTTACGAGGTTTCGCAATCATCTGTATTTTTCTTACATAAATTATGTCTTTGCAATCCAAGAAAAAAAAAACAAGTATTTTGTTCCAGGGTGCGTGATCCAGCCCGGCGAAATATAAATTCGGCGAAACATTCCCGAAAGTCCGGGCCGCTGGGCCGAAGTTGACGATTTATGGCTGGTGATTCTCCGCGCGAAAATCCCTGACAGGCTGAAAAACAATGCAAACGACAGCTTCCCGTGCTACAATTTAATAATCCCAAACCGCGGGGGATTAATATCCGAGCGTTTCCGAGACTTCCTCTCTCGAAGGCCACGCATGACTTCCTTTTTCCCAGATACACGAGGGCTAATGCGATAGTAAATTACACGCATCTGTCGAGCGTTCACCGTGCCATCCCCCGCCTTCTACCATGCTCGTCTTGTTTCATCCTCACGTCTCCACTCTTCTTCGGGTTCGTCGTGGTAGCATACGATCCGAGTCCTTCCTCTTCCTCGGGGGGGCCGATTCTACGCTCGCGCGGCGGTTACAAGCATCGTCCATACGTTATGCACACCACTCGCGGCTACCAGGTACATGGCGTGGATCCAGAGAGTGTTCCCGCTATATTAAGACCGCCTTATATAACACTCAGTCATATCCACGCGGCTCTCGCTATGAACCTTTAATATGCTGGCCGGTGGACGTGGACCGCGGACGACTTCCTGCGTGGATCTAGCAACGACGACGTCGGGCCGCGCACCGATGCCATTCGCTTTCGGTCGCTTAATTAGATTTTCCGAGAAAACCCCTGTCAAGCGGATCCGACCGGTACCCAGGCCACGCACCACTTCCGGTTGATGGAATTACCGAGTCGCGTTTTATGACTCTCCGGCCAGATAACTGACCGGCAGCTAACTGGTCAAACCTGCTCTCAAGACGACTCCGGGCCTCAGGGTTGATTTTCACCCTGGATCTACCGAATCTGGCAGTCACGGATTTCAGGTGCTTCATCTTTCACGATTCTATAGCGGCATCGAACGAGGGTCTCCGGTAGGTACGACTTTGAAAACCTATCCTGTAGATTTGGTTTTTGACAAAAATCGATGCATCGATGCGCTAGCAACGACTTATTCAAACGGGACCAAAGGGAGAAACAAATTTTTGCAGAAACATTTCAACAATGCAACAACACAATGCAGAACAGTTTTAGTGATAATTATTTAGAACAAGGGTTTCCTCTCAGATTTTGATCATCTTGAAATATGTTATAGATTTCTACGTTTTGAACAACTTTTTCCTATACATGTTACCGCCGCTCGATTTTAGTTTTCGAGATATTCGCAGAAAACTATCGCTAATACAGTATTGAATTTTTCGTATTCCTGCACGCTCCGCGGCAACGTAAGCCTGTCCCGGCGCGGCGTTTGTTTACTTTTTGTTTCTAAACACGCTGCGGAGATGAGAGAGAAAACAGTTTTGCGTTTCCCGTTTTAAATCTTACAAGTTTTTCGTAGCTATTAAAATAGAATTCACGATCACAAATTTTCAGGACTATCTATATGGGGTTAGGAATCTGTACGGGGCTACGAAAAATTATTTTATACTTTTTAGTCCGTTTAAAAAACGTGGTATATTAAACTTTTTTTTTTTAATTTAAATATTATTTAATTCGTGCACCTATCGAACTCGGAAAATTCAAATTGTTAACGAAAGGAACAAATGTGGGCGTAGCTCCTGTCTTCCCGTTAATCTTGCGATTAATACAGACGTTTTCCAGTACGATCGAAATAAGAATCAGGAAATTCGGTCTAATTAATCAGCTACTGCGTGACATCGCGAACGTGTTCGATCAATCTGACAATAAATGGTTTCGCGAGATCGCGAAGGTAACCGGAAATTAGTTATAGCGATTCCGAGAGTGGTCGAATGGTTGTTGCGGTGGTAATCGTCGAATATAGTATGAGCGACGGGAAGGAGGTCCGCAGTAGCTAGCGGTCGTATTTCAGCTTGACAATTCTCCCGGTGGCAAGCGAGTGTTGAAACAATTAGCAGTGAACCGTGCTCGCTAATTTGCACGTTCAACGCGATACCATACGTCAGAAAGGCCGGCCGTTGATCCGCTGATCTAATCATCCAATGTCTCGGCCCTGATATACGATTCCTTGTTAAAAAGCTCTACGACACGGCGCGGCGCGGCGTTGCGATCTACTGGAAATTAGTACAATTGAAGACGCCAACGGGGAGAGGATTGGCGTAATTGCAAGATAGGTATCTCGCTGAGCTATGACATTGTCGAGCGTCGAGTTAATTAGCTGGCTGTTGCGTGGCGCCTATTGAGAACGATAAGGGAATTCGCTGACGAACCGGAGTTCTTTCGGCGACGTTCAGAATCCATTACGCTCGGACCCGTGAGGATTGTTTTCTGCGCCGACGTGTGCGTTTTCCGGAAGGACGGCGGAACATTAAAATGATTATGAAACCGCGAGAGGCGGGAGGCGGGAGGTACGCGGCCCAGTGCGATGTTGGAATTTAATTAACACGTCGCGTAGCGTCGATTCGGTGGACGTTGACCCGCGAGGAAAGTGCGAGCCGTTTCTCGCGTCACAATTAATGCTGCGCTTTCGGTGAAGGTGTTTTATCGTTCCAAAGAATTCTATCGCTCTTTTTGCAAAATAAATTTATGAACCTTGCGTAACCTATCCAGGAATCTTTTGGCTTAGAAAAAAAAGCTTCTCTAAAGAGAATTCTCTTGATAACGAAGAGATGGAACGTCGGAGCCGAAGGACTCTACTCTGGCTTTGCTCGGGGGCTGAATTATTTGTTCTCCGTCGGACCCCTGCCGCACGTCTCCTCGCAGCCGCGACGCTCGGTTTGTTTGAGTTGGCGCCGCGGCGCGCGTTCCCGCGGAAATCGCAAATATGTTCCGTCAGCGCGCGCGATCGTCTGGAAAGAAAATACTGGCGGCTGCCAGTTACATGGTTTCGAATCCGTCTTCAGCCACCGTAGACCACCGGCGAATCCGATCAGATTTTCGATTATCGGATCCAACCGGATTCGCGGACGTTTAATCCGTCGAATCGCGTTCGAACATTTAACGACTTGACTTATCCGATCAAATTACACCGCATTTAGCGAACTTTGACCTGTGGAACACTCCGCCGAAACGTCCCCGATCGGAATAATTTTGCTGCGAATAGTTTCAGGAACGGAAACCTGGTGTCGCCACGAGGCCAAAGACAATAATTGCAAATGCCACGCAAAATTGGACGCACATCCCCGGAGCTTGAAACAGATCAGCCGTTTGTTTGTTTTCAAAGTAAGACGATTTTCGATTGACGTTACGTTGGCGAAAATAACAGCTGTTTACATAGAGTTCATAATGAAGGATAATCGAAGAGAGAGAAGGCTGTTGGAAGCTGATTACAGTCAGAAAATATTCTGCCAGGCAGTTGCAAATTATGGGACACTCAATCAAAGTAATTGTATCAATGTGAAATGCAAAATTAAGCTCAGATTTATTGTATATTAATACTGTTTAATTTGAATTTCAGTTACAAACGCGGTTTCGAAAAGTTCTGGGAGAATTTCTCAGTTTTCGATGAGAATACAATCCAGCTTATTACGAATTTAATTAACCCTCGTTTTTATCCACGCTTCTCTGTCACGATCTCGGTCTATTCCTGAGCGGACACTGGGGAATTGTGATATTTCAGCGAACCGGTTGCGATATCCCCGGATATTTGTGACGTATGAACGTCGTAAACACGAAAGGGTCGCCGTATATCACGGCGCGCGTAGCCTTCGCGAATATAAATTGCATATGCAAATGCATCAATCGTTCCCCGTCCGTACGCATCTTCTTTCGCGAAACGATTCTATCGCTCGTCAATTATCCCACACAACTGGCCAGTCAACACGAAATTACTCACTGTCCGCAGCGATCCGACCGAATCCTCGTCCGAGACGGCAGAAGAGGCTTTCGGAATCGTAGATCACCGGAGATTAGCAAACTTCGGACAATTCATGCTATGCGCGGTTCAATTACTGAAAATCCAACCCGAAACCCCCCCTTCCTAAGGCTTCTGGAAAAAGGAATTTTTCGACACTGTGACATGCTGATGAAGAATGATTTGTCATTTCGTGTATTGAAACGATGATTGTTTGCTACATTGACGCAGATAATAATTAATACAATGAATATTTATGCGCGGAGAACTCTTTAACATATAATACAAGCGCAATCAAGAAGCCGTTTTGCACGAAATTTTCGTTTCTGCTCTTATTTCGAGGGTTAATAAGAATATTCGTCCTATTTTTGATTTTCCCATTTACCCATTTTAGGATTTAGTTCCTGCATACTTGATTTGTGTACGATTATCTTGTAGTTTGATATACTTGTTCATGAACGAGATGATAAATAGTTACTATCGAACAAATCCAAAGAATACCCCTGGGCGTTGAAAATATTTCAACCCTTAATAGTGATATCCAACACCGGACGAGTCTCCGAAAGGGCGCGAGCGTCGCGAGCGAGATTCGAAAGCGCAAGCGGGCAAACTGTTGCATCTCGGCCGAGTTTGAAATTCGCGGAACGTACCTGCGATATAGTTTCGCGAACAACGGCGTGGGACTCGCTCCGGTCCAATGATTTATCCCCGTGGAACGTCACTGGACGACTTCCCCGAACGGGTAATTAGAAACTCCGTGAAAGTCGAAGCGAGGGTGGACGCCTTGATGCGAACTGACTGCGACGGTTTCATTCACGAAGGCGTCGGCGGCCGTCGCGACGCTCTTCGCGCAAGCGCCCCGACGGCCGTCTCTTTTCCCCGTTCCTCTTCTTGTCGACGCACGCGCCCCGGCGCTCGTCGCGTGCCGATTTATTTGGATTAATTGAAATATACCCCCTGATATTAATAGGCAACGACCGCGACCAATCTTGGCCTCGTCGCGGAGAAAAAGGAGCGTTGCCATCGGTGCGCTTCAATTAGGCTCGCCCGTTCCAGTACCTACGTCAACGTATTTCAACCACTTTGTTATTTGTTCATTAGCGCCTCGCGAATCTTCCTGCAACTCCTGGTTTCGATCGTTTGGCGAGGACTGTCGTGGAAATATTTGTTTCGTCTATCGCAGCTAGTCTCTTTACACGCGCGGTTAAAGTAAAAGAACGGATTAAAACCCTGCAAAAATAGTACTCGTGAAACATGTGAGCTGCTGCAATAAAACGTACAAAGATCACATAACTCTGACAACGGCCGTTTTATAAAATGTTAGAACCATCTGTAACGCCAATAGCTCGCCATTTTCAGCATGCACTTTGAAATGTTCAATCACTGTGTCCTCCCCGTCCAATCACGCTCGGATATTAATAGCGCGAAAATTCAATTTATCGGATAATTAATATCCACTCGCAGTTACAAGACGCGGGGGCCAGTATTAACGAACAACTCAAGCAGAACAATGCTCAATATTTTCGATGGTATGTACAAGAATGTCAGCCATCACGGCTGATTAATGGCGCGTTGTGCTCTACTCGTTCGTCGCGCTAAATTTCAGGCGTTGAGGAAGTAGATGAATTAATCAAACACGACCGCGTTGACGTGCGTCCATGATTTCGCGGAATCCGAAATTTTGAAGTTTAACTTAAACACCGAACTTTAGGATGTCATATTCCAAAGGAGTAGCGTGCGCCAAGAGTAAGAGAGAGGGAGGGAGGGAGTCCTTTGAGTTCGAAGAGCGTCAAGTTTCGGCCATGACAGAGCCACGGATCAACGAGATCTAGTGCCGCGATCCTCCCATTTGCGAGTACTAATTCGCTTTTAACTGACAATTGCAAATGGTAGGGCGATGCGACGGCCAGCGTTTCTGAATGGAGACATCATAGAGTTAGAGTGTTAGAGCATCGACGACAACGAAGAAGAAAGTTAGACTCGCGTCCCGCCGCGCCGCGCGCCGGGATGGAATGGAGGAGTCGAACGCCCCTAGAAGCTTCTGCCGGTCAAAAATAGACGTAGAATGACACGGGGAAGCGGATACCGTAATATTTTAGTGTCACCGAAATAAAACTGGGAGCCATCTGGCCAATTATACGAATGCATAAATCCGTACCGAATGCCGCCGGTCGGGAAAACAAACAAGTCGCGTTTCGTCCCGGTTTACGACTTCCGATCGATCGAACCCTCTCACCGGACTTGGTCACATTTCCCAACCCGGAACACGAATAGGAAACGACGAAAATTCATCAAACAACGAAATTCGACACTCCAGAAAACTACATATATCGTAACTAAAGACCGCGTTGATCCACCGATTCGATCGCATCATAAATCGTAATTAGATTGTGGATTGTAGAGAACATTCAATCTTCTATAATTTCAGGTATATACTTAAAGCTGTTCCCAGATGATTTCTCGAAAATGTCCTTGTTCTAAAAATTTGCGAAACGAATAAGTCGATTTGTCGATAAACTTCTACTATTCGAAGCAGAAACGCGTTTGATCCACTTGGCCCGCTACTTCTTATCATTCTTCGAGCCTGATGGGGCTCGCCTTCGTCGGACGTCTGCAAATAAATCAGATACGGTAACAAGCTCCCACCGTGCCTTAGATCCTATCGCGTTTTTTAATACCGAACTTGAAACATTCGTATGTACATCATCGAGAACTTTCAAAGGGCAAAAGGTTACACTCACAGATTTCTCTACTATTTTTGAACGATGTAACTCGGGTTTGCAGATTTCGTCGAATTTTATCTTTAGAAAAGAATTACCAAAATATATCAATGTTGCCACATTCTCACTGTATTGCCGTGTAGAGGCGACTGTCAACAGTCCCCACGGTCTAAGCAGTAATGTCGGACACGTCGACAGACATCATTGCACGATTTTCGCTTGTCAACAACTGCCGGGCTTCGTATTGTAACAAGGAAGCTGCCACTCTCTAATTTACGTTGATCGTTGAGTCTGCATCGCTTGAAAATGTGATCATCGTTTAAAGTTTAAAGTCTCGGCAGAGATCTACTTTGGAATCAGCATTATTGCGCGAGAGGAGAATTCTCGCCCTCGATAATGTTGCTGGTCCACATTCGGAATTAGAAATTATGCTATTATTAACTATGCACAAATTGCGCGAATAATTACTCTCTGTGTCCCATTTAAACTGGCAGAGTCACATTTTCGAGCAAGCCACGCAAAGTTCAATGCGAATTTCAACTGAACGTTCCAAAGAAGAATGACTTTACATTGAATTTTTTCCGGGGGAAACGATGTATTAACTGGATTCGCTGATTCAGTCCCAAATCCGAAACTTGGCCCCTGTTTTTTCAACAGAAACTACAATTTATTCATTTTCCCGACATTGGCCGATTTTCGAGCCAAACGTCTTTGGCCAGATCCAAAAATTAACCAATTTTGCGACACACGCGAATGCTGCCGCAAAATAAGAACCAGAGAGATGCAATTTTACAATCACTATGTTGCACATTAGTTAAATATCGTAAATTTCTGGAGAATCAGGAATGTTACTTTTTAGATCCGTTTCACATATCTCCGAACTAATACAGTTAATTTTCCATTACTTATTCTTCATTTTCAACACAGTTTTTTTTGTCGAATATGTCTACTGTGTAAAAAAAATAATTTTTTATTTGTTTCGGTGTGGTGCTGTTTCAGCAGCGACGCTTTCGATTGGCAGGGGCGTCACTTCCGGCGATCTCTGGTAAAGAGGTCGTTCTGTCCGTCGCCGAAGAGGATCGGAAGATCGGAAAGAGCCACACGGAACCGGGTGAGGGCAGAGGATCGCGTACACAAGACAAGAGAGGGAAAGAAACGGCTATTTCCGAGCGCGCGCCGCTCCAAATTTAAACGACGCCACCCGCCCTCTTCTTCTTCCACTTCCTTCCCTTTGCGTCACTTTGGTTAAGCCGGCACCAATCGCCGCGTGTTCATTAAGAAGAACCGCGCCCGAAACCGTTTAGGACATTGCCCTACCCCGACATCTCGATTTCCCGCGTTTTCCTGTCATCCATTCTTATCGCATCGATTAGTACACCTATACGTAGACGTTCCAATATCATTGAACTTCTCTGGAGAGAAAAAAATAAATGAATCAAACACAGTCAAAACGTTGTCAGCCAAAAATTACTGCGAGACTATAGGCTTGTTCGTTGCTACCGAAGAAGTCTTTTTCCGAGACTCTATCAATGTCTTACGAGAGGAAAATTTCATTTCAGTTTTCTGCGTTTCTCTGCCACTCATTCTTATTTCATCCATTTATGTGTTTGTTTTTCCAGTGCATTTCAGAATTAATTAGATCACCCATAAACGACCGATTCAAAAAAGAAAAGAATCGCCGCCCACATCGCTATACACAACATACGTGTTTCCACCTTCGTTCACCTGAATTCCGGTAGCTATCATACCATATTCAGTGTAGCGAATCGCTCGAGTTTTCCCAAGATACATAGATCCTTTGCAGATTTATTAGTTACAGATAATAGTTTTCAAAGCCGCCAGTCGTTCAAGACAACAGACGTGCAAATTGTCTTTTTTTCGTGAAGTACGATGCGCTCATCTCGCTCGATTTAACGCCACGGTATCGGTTGCTGCTGAATGAACGCGACGTTTTTAGCCGTGTAAACGGTTTAGATTATTTATATTTGATCCGTATAAATAGCTTTACGTTATGTTGCTTTCGCAAGCCCCGTTTCGTGTCAAGATATAGTATTTGAAAAAATCATATGAAATCATACTGAGATTTGAATTGTAGCAGGAAGGGAACGGAGCAAGAAGTTTGACCACTCATATGTCTTTTCCCTCTTTCGCTTGCCCCGCTCCCTTCCCGCTACAATTCTTTCATGCTCCGCAGAGTACTCGTGGAAGGAGAAAAGGAGAGGAAAATCGACCAGTTTTGGCCGATTCTGACGGCACTGCACGCGTTTGTTGACAGGTGACCGCGGATAGTTAAATATTCAATGAAATTGCTATTCAAGGCCTAAACAAATCGGTGGGTGTACACTTCTCTGTGTCTGTATTATACAATAAAGATAATTTATTCGTGCAAAATGAAAAATATTGAATATTTATTACAGCAGCAAAAGATTCGTGTCGCTTTTCCCATAAGACGCAATGTTAATTCCGGCAGGAATTATTTGCTTTTCCTAAACATCCGTACAGCGCCATTTCATGCAGCAGCAAAACGTTCAAACTGTTAGCCAAATGTTACTGACAGAGAAGTACAGTCGGTAATAGCGCCATCTAGCGGTAGATTAGGAACAAAATTAATTGTGTATAATCACAGACGAGATATATATTCTTATATCTGTCACCAACTGACACTCCGACCAACTCCGACTCCGACCTGCTCCGACTCCGATTGACTAAATACGATGCAGAGCATTGCGCGTGATTGCGCGTAAAATAACCGAGATTAGATTCTCGAGACAAAGTTTTTGTAATTATCATTTACTAACAACTTTTTCAAACGACAAATGGTATCGAATGCGAACAATCAAAACTCGTATTTTAACAAACAGCTCGTTTGGTTATGTGTAAACGATTCGCTCGATCAATATAACACTGTAACTATAATGGAGATGTCATTATTTAAAAAGTTCTTATTTACAGCGAGGTAAAGAATGACGTCGCATTCATCTGTATTTATAACCAACCATGCTGGCGAAAGGAATTGAATTAAAGAGATTCGGAGTTAGAGACTGATAAATTGTAATAGACGATGGCTGATACGTTAGACTTTCTCACAAAATATCACAATATATCGAATAAATTAAAAAAGTAAATATACATATATATATATATATCGTTACACGTTGTATATTTTCTTTATTGATCTTGTTTCGTTTTAGACGATTCTTGAGGAAGCCAAATGTTGCTGAAGCAAGCGATCAATTTGGTAAATTTTATATAATTTTTGTTTATAATTAGACTGTGGATCTTAATGCGAAATAAAAATGTTCTGCATTGATTGTGGGAAGCAGGGATAAAATAAGAATTGATTTCATCCCTTAATGACTTTGTTGCATTAAAAACAACATTGCAATTTTCTTAAATTTTTCTAATCCTTCACTGTTTTATATTTCACCCAATGAATTTCTTCATAAATGCATAAAGATCCGCAGTCTATTTCTAATAACTAGACTGCGGATCATTATGCAAAATAAAAAATGTCTAGTCGGTTCCAAGACACAGAAGTTAAATAAAAATGTCTTGTTTTAATTATTTGATTAAACTGAAACTAATACATTGATATTCTTAAATTGTACGTACCAATTTTTGTTACAAATGTATAAAATCCGCAGTCTAATAATAATATATATGTATGTCAATTGTAAACGCATAATCAAAGGTGTACAATAGCATATTCCTCTTTTCAGGACTCCTGGCTGCAGAATGTGAGCAAAAAGAATTATGGCAATACGCAGGCTTATGTTTATTAGCTGCAGCTAGGTGTCAAGGGACATTAGATAATGTATCATTCGAATTAAATTTTTTGATCAAAGCAGGTAGAGAATTTCTTGTGGCCAACAAGAAAGATAAAGATATAGGATGTCCTTCCATGGGACAAGAAAACACGCAGGTTTACAATTCTTTCTATTCGTAAACAGACACAGCCTATCGTAAACTATTGAACTTTTCATTACTTTCTTATTAGGCCGCTATAAGTTGTTTCGGTCATGCTCTAGCACGTTGCCAGAATCAAACAGGATTTAGTACAATGTCCGCTGGATTAGCTTTAGAATTGGCAATAGCTCTAGGTCCTACTCCAGCAGGTATACAACAATTACGTAAAGCTATCGACATCTTTCCGACTGTGAAAGCCATTAGCACATTAGTGTCTTACCATATTAAACAAGGTAATTATTTTTTAAAATGATTACTAGATTGCGGATCTTTATGTAAGGTAAAAGTTCTCTGCATCGATTGCAAGAAATAGAAACTAGATTGAATGTTATTTCTTTCTTTATGGGGTTTTTTCAGTAGTCAAAACTGCTAGATAGAAGATCAATCTAGGCTGCAGTCTCCCTCAAAAAGTCTACGAAAAAAGAAACGAGTCTACCCCCTTAATGATTATAATAGAGGAGAAATCATATATTGGCATTTTGAATTTTTAAAATTTTCCAACAATTTTGAATTTCATCTACTCAATTTTCCTATAGATTGCATAAAGATCCGCAGTCTAATAATCACGATTAATCGAAACACACGAATTAAAATACCATCTATTTAGGAGATTATGTATCTGCTTTACAAATTCTTAACGAGTTCGTCGAGTTTATTGAGATCTATATCAATACTGGAGCGAAAGGCAACTACAGTGTCATACTACATAGGTATAGAACGCAATAGGAATGATTATGTTGCATTATAGGAAGGAGTATAGTAATTACTCTTATTCGTAGGTGCGAAGTAACCAGAGTATTACTGCTACTTATACTTCAACCATCGCCGCAGAGGCTAACGCCTTCTTTAGCTCAAGTTCTCGAGAAGTATGCTTGGATAGAAGAAACTCCAAATATCGGCAAGTAATATTTTCATTTTTATTTTGCATAAAGATCTATGGTCTATTCATTTTACATATTCTAATTGTCCAACGTGTAGGGCTTTTTATGAACGTTGTTTATTACATGGTTGCTAACATGCCTTGTCTTGAATATTTTGGCAATAGCCATAGATTATAAATTATTACAGTTCGGCCTTATATTATAAACTATTACTAGACAGCGGATCTTAATGCAAAATAAAAATGTTCTACCTGATTTCCAACAAACTGGAGTGAAATAGAAAAATTGTTTTCTTACTTAATATGTTTAATAGGTTGAGAATAAGTATAACAATATTTTATAAATTCTTCTAATGTTTTCACTGTTTTAAATTACACCTACTTATTCTTTGTGATAAATGCATAAAATCCACTGCCTAACTATTACAAACAAAATTACAGATTTCAATATGAGCGAAGACGAGTTGCTGTTATTGCAATCTTTAGTGTTGGCATCTCAATCGCACGATTACCAAGCACTGTTAGAACTGGAAGGTGAATTGTGGCCCTACTTGGATGCGGAACAAAGGCAGTTGTTACACAAATTGATTCAAGTATTAACGACGCAATGAACGAACAATGTAGAGATAATAAAAGCAAACGGAAACTTTGCGAATACTTTAATCTGAACGCCTACCCAGCGTTTTCATCTTTCTCATTTTTATAATGGTCCAGAAATAGATATATGTTTGATGAAATACGTTGATTACTTAAGTTTAGTGGATTTTAATGAGTCAGTCCTGTACAAATCGTGAAGATGATGCAACCGGTAACAGTTACGGGTTTTCTATGTGTGCCATCGTCACCGCTATTACATACTATGGCATCGCACGAGGAGGCCAAGTAAACGGTGTGAAAGGAAGAACTTGTTGCAGCAGAAAGCAAGGACTCGAGAGGGTCGAGGTTTCCGAGTGTGCGTGCCTCGACAATGACTAGTATGATGGTATTGTGGAAGAGGGGATGCGTCGCGTTCCACGAATATACTATACTCTGCTTTCTTATACCAGAAGACGAAGCCAGTGGTCGGGAGTCGGGAGGCAGTCAGTGATTACGCGGTCGCGTCCTCGAATCCTTCTGTACCAACTCGACGTATATTTTGTCGCTTTTAATCTTATCATCGAGGTAAAAATTCATTATAAATATAAATATAGATTGTAAACAAAAATCTCCATTAATATATTTGTATACTTGAAACAGAAAAAACTTTGTTTTTTTTTATTAAAGTGTACAGCGTTCGAATTACTGTGTTAGCTGCAAAAATATTTAAAATTCATCGCACGCGTTTGAAGATACCGTTAGGTACACAGATGTTGAATGAATAATTTATGTTATAAAAAATGTCGAATAGTAGTTTTTTTCATACTGAATTTTTTTAGTTATTTTTTGGAAATTATTGCAGTTGTGAAATTGAAACAATTTTATGTGAAATTAAAACTTGATTGAATTAAGTTTTATATTGCTCGTAGACGCGTGTATTGAAAATAAAAAATTAACTGTACGCGTCATAATTGTACTAGTATACCACGTGTGCTAACGACCTTGAACTCCAAATAGTTCACTACAGGTGAACGTCCGAAGCACCTGTGCTTGTCGTATCGTACGTAGGATCGTCTTTACGGGCGAGTCACGTTTTTCTGTTTTAAAAAGTTATTGTAATGTTATAAGCAAAATGTGCGCGGGTAATTTTAATAATATTTCGGTAATCTTGCTTTGATTCTAGAATGAACACCAATTGGAAAACTATTTTTGTGACCGGTGGTGCCGGTTACATCGGTAGCCACTGTATCGTTGAACTTTTGGAAAGTGGGTACGATGTCGTAGCGATAGATAATTTTGCTAATAGCGTGACCGAGGGTTGCGGTGACTCTGCGGCTCTTAAAAGAGTTGAGCAAATAACAGGGAAGAAAGTTACCTTTTACAACTGCGATCTCATCGACCGAGATAAGCTGGAAACAGTTTTCAATAAGGTACTCCGGCAACAATGAGAAATACTTGAGAAATTCTTGAAATGGTACTCTAACGATACTAATAAATAGACTGCAGATCTTTATCAGCAGAAGTTTAATAAAAAAAATTCACGTCATCCTCTAACCGATTGTTTACATTGAAAACTTCATAACAATCTTCTTAGATTTCTCTAATCTTTTACTGTTTTATATTTCACCCAGCAAATTTCTTTATAAATGCATGAAAATCCACAGTCTACTAATAAATATTTTACATTTCAGCACAAAATAGATTGCGTAATCCATTTTGCGGCTATCAAAGCGGTCGGTGAATCGATGCAAGTTCCTCTCCACTACTATCGAAACAATATTATTGGAGCTATCAATTTACTAGAGGTAAAATTTGATTCGACAAGCTTTCATACAAATCTATAATAATTGTATGCTCGTTCTGTTCAGGTAATGAAAGCTGCTGGATGCTTCCAATTAGTCTTCAGCAGTTCTTGCACCGTGTATGGAGAAGCGAAAGAACTTCCAATTACAGAGGATCATCCGACTGGTAATATTACAAACGTGTATGGCAGGACAAAGTACTTTATCGAAGAGATGCTTAAGGATATTTCCAGAGCCGAGAAGGTGCGCTTAAACCTATTGCATTTGATATACCATTCTTCGTTTTTGACTTAATGAAGAGATGATTCGCTTTTGTTCAACAGACTTGGAATATCATATCTCTAAGGTACTTCAATCCAGTAGGTGCTCATCCAAGCGGCTTGATTGGAGAGGATCCTACGAAACCGTTCACGAATTTAATGCCTTACATTGCTCAAGTCGCTTTAAGGCATAAGCCTGAACTTGTTATATTTGGCGGCGATTATCCTACGAGAGATGGTACAGGTAGGTAGAACGTAATCTCCAAAAATATATATACTAGCAAGTAACTTTCGACATTTTTTTGTGAGACCAATTTGCAGAAGCGTGTATACTTGTTTGCTAATGTTATAAATACGCACATAGCTTTTTTACGCGTCAACCGATTTCAATGAAACTTTGTACATGTGTATAACTTTACTTTTTCCTTTGCAATTGCAACCAATAATAATTTTAAAAAATTATTTACATATTAGCTAGTAAACTAATCTTTCTAATGCCTGAAAAAAACTCAAGCTGTTCGATCCAACTTTAAAAAAGTTATTCGTTTTTAAAAGGTGTACGTATACTTCACGTTTGTTCACAGGTATACGTGATTACATTCACGTAATGGATTTGGCGGCTGGTCACGTAGCGGCCCTAAACGCATTACACAAACGACACTTGAGGCTAAAAATTTACAATTTAGGTACCGGCAAGGGTGTGTCCGTGCTTGAACTAATTAAAACTTTCGAGAATGTGACGGGAACAACGGTGCCATACGTTCTAAAAGATAGGAGAGACGGTGACATAGTGTCGACGTATGCTAACACAGACTTGGCAGAAAAAGAATTAGGATGGAGGACCAAGTACACCGTCGAACGGATGTGTAAGTCAATTAATGATTTACTTATGGATTTCAACAATTTCCTAAGAATCTTCGTAATAAATAGGTGAAGACTTTTGGAGGTGGCAAACAAAGAATCCACATGGTTATCGTACAACACTTAAAAATGGGATTGGCGAGCATGTAAATGGCACTTCATAACAACATAATTCGATTATTATTGAAGTACGATTAATTTATGACAATAATAAAAAGAAAGGACATTACCATCGAAATGTTTATTGTATCACTGTGTTTCATTCTACTTACTTAATTTATTTACATCTATTTTGCTACTATTTTGAGCTTCTTGCGACTCCTCTATAACTGTATACAGCGACAAATGCTGAAACTTTAAAACTTCGAGTCCCCAGCTTGTCCAATTCGGAAGCAAGTATCTTGCAAATATTTCTAAACACTTTGGCTCATGCGGAAGATACTCTTTCATGACTTCTATAAATTTTAGTTGTATGTTTATGTAAGATCGATTCAGGATTATTTTGTGAAGAATTAGAGTATGCTTACCTGTAATAGGTGGTTTGTGAGAATGTACTGCACTCGGGACGCTTATTATTAATTTTCCATCAGGAATGTTCACTTTATTGTTGTTCAATACAGATCCCAGCAATAGCAATTCATAAGGCTGCTTGCCAAGCGCCAAATTGAAATTACATATCGTATTTCCTGCTTGAGTAACCTGAAACATAATTTAAAAATCAAACGTTAATTTTTGCACATGAGTGGTGACTCAGAGTTGCCACTAATAATTCTTATACCATTATTCAAAATATTTGTTGCATTATTAAATTTGTATTTAATAAATTACTAAGTGTATTTAATGTTTTAATAAACTACTGAAAGTATTGTACGAGGTATTATCTTAGTTTTATATCGATAAAATTAAGAAGAAGAAAATCATATAAAATGGAAATATTTCAGGCTGGAAGAAAAATTCGGTTTTCGAATTAGAATAGCTCCGAGTGCAAAGGGTTAAATTTTAGTACAGCCAACCCTCCTACAACGCGATTCGTTCGTACTGCGTTATAAGAAACTCAGAATAGAACAAATCAGATCGAATTAAATTGATACAAATCAAGTTGCAATTTTTGCTCCGCGTTATATGAAAGTTTATTGTAGACTCTACACTACTGTAGATGTAGACTGTAGATTACACATACTTTTATCCAGTACCACTTTGCTTTAAACGTGACACCCCACGACGGAAATATATCGTTAAAAATACTATTCAAATGTGTGGGTGCGTTGGTGCACCAGATCGCCACAAGCCCATTTGCACACAACAACTTTCCAATTGGTATCTTGGCTAATTCCTCGTTATACATCATTTTATAACTGTTAACAGAAGAATATAAGACTCAATTCGCGTAGAGCACAGAACACATTTGGTAGTAGACAACTAGTAGTACTTTCCAAAAAAAAATAATTTAAACTATCACACTGTCCAACAAATTTTAACTTTGTTATTGTAATGCAAAATTGATATTGAACAGTGTGCAATCATTCTAAAATGCGTCAAGATTGTTTTAATATTGTGTAACAATACTTTTACGTTGAAAAGTTGCATCTAAAATCTTATTTACCCATATGCTTGAAAAACTGAGAACAAGGAAAACTTATACTATTATCAAAGTCCTTATTCTCACTTATAAACTGTTCAGAAAGTTTGATTTTTTTCTATCGGCTTATACTGAACCATACAAGATCACCTAGCTTCCAGATATTTGGTTTTTTTTCCTTCTTATAGACTTGTTCCACCAAGGGGGATCCAACAATATAAAATCATACTGATTGTTCAGCTCCAATTTCTTGTCGATGTCTCTCACATCGTAACAGTAAAATTTACAATTCCTCGGGAAGGCAAATCTCTTTTCTTTCGCTCCCGATATAATAACTTCGTCTGTGTCATTGCAACCATAAAAATATTCTTCCTCCATGGAGTATGTATCCTGATAAAATTTCTGTGATCCTAAGCGTGCTGCCTCATTATTAGTAGGAATCACATCCAAAGCAAATAAGCCTTCCACTTTTGCAGATGTAATTACTTGATTGAATGCTTGTTTGACATAATCGATCTGCAAAATATACTATGATTGTTAAAGTTGTATTCACCAACTAAAAGTTCATGAAATGATTAATAAATAAATCGACGATTTACATACCTCTTTCAGACCATCTTCTGGCAAAAGTTTCGATCTTTTCCGTTTTCTACTTTTATTTTGCAACAGATTTTCCTCGTGCCTATTGAACTTCGTTATTTGATTCTGACGTAAATATTGCGAATTAATTTCAAATAAGGTCTTATTGAAGATTAACTTACACTGCGTGTTGCAGTCCTTTACATTTTTGTAAATATCATTCAGATATTGCAAGTGGGATATTATCCATCCCTCTTCGGTGTTAAAAATTACGCTCATAATTGGCTATCGATGAACTGGATTAATCATTACTTTTCATTTACTTTTAATCCATTTAATCGTCATAATTTCTACTCTCTTTTGCATATACATTTTACAGACACTACGAGATGCATATACACATATACACGCCCATATACACTGTACAAGTTGGTACAAGTTGTACAAAATGCAACACTATATGTATATGTATTAGGTTATCCCTTATCCCATACATCGTGTAGTATCATCTTGTTCACTTCGTGAATATAAATGTCCGTATTTTGACCAGGCGATATTTTTATAGTTATAGTTAAGGATGTACCTTCGGCGCATTTGTGACAATATTACTCTATTTAAAACAGATCAAGGAATAAGTGTGAATTAAATTTAAAGTTAGCGCCTAGCGTCCAGTGATAAGATATATATATATATTGTAGATATTGTGTGTTTTCTACGCGCTTGCGCGAAAATTTTAGGATCTGATTCTTTCGAAACCCGATTTCTTCATGAATTTTTAAATTTTCGGGAAACCCGATTCCTTCAGGAATTTAGAAATTTTCGAGTATACATACAATAAATAATATACATACATATATATATATATATATATATATATATATATCAGTGGTCAGGGACTGGTCAGGGACGTATCCAGACGTATCTACACAATCTATACCAATATATATTATATATATCAGTGTCCCTAACTGGTCCCTAATAACTCATATCCACTCATATCGCTGCTAGCGCCGAGCGCCGCTAGCGCCAGACAATACAACTTCCGATTCGCAGCTAACTTTTCGGTACAGTAGTTGTTATAGCAACAAAACCTGTTCGGTTATGCTAAAAAAATGGCGGCTACGTCAGAAAGTTGTTAGCTTAGATTGTATGGTTATATTACATGTTTTTCTTGATATTTTATTAATTAGACAGCTAAGTGAGACATATTATCGATTAGAAAAAGTGAAAGATTACGATTAAGAAGCAAACATGAGAATCGCTGTAGAAGGTTGTGCCCACGGGGAATTAGATATTATTTATAATACTATTCAAGAGATGGAGAAAGCTGATAGAAAAAAGATAGATTTGCTTATTTGCTGCGGAGATTTTCAGTCGACAAGAAATTTAAGCGATCTCAGTTGCATGGCTGTACCTGATAAGTATAAGAGTATGTGTACTTTTTATAAGTAAGTGGCTCGTTTAAACTATTTTATATCTCATGCATTTTATATCTCAGAGTCTCTCAAACTATTCCACTAGTAATTAATTAGAGAAACTAAATTCCATTTGTAATTAGAGAATACTTTACAGATATTATTCTGGAGAAAAAGTTGCTCCTGTATTAACAATTTTTATCGGAGGTAACCATGAAGCATCCAACTATCTCCAAGAATTACCATACGGCGGTTGGGTAGCACCAAACATTTATTATTTAGGATACGCCGGTGTTGTATCGATAGGTGGTATTCGAATTGCTGGTTTATCAGGCATTTATAAAGGCCAGCACTTAATGCAGGGGCATTATGAGAAACCACCGTACACAGAGAGTACAATCAGAAGTGTGTATCATATTAGAAACTTAGATATATTTCGACTGAAGCAGGTATTTTCCATAAACTGAATTTTCTGTATATATCTTTTATATCGAATCAGATAAGAAACTTTTTCTTATAGCTTAGCGGCAATATTGATATTTTCTTATCCCATGATTGGCCAGCGGGAATAACCAAGTATGGAGACGAGAACAGTTTGTTACGAGGAAAACCGTTTTTTAGGTAAACTTAACCCTCATCCATCCCTCATTTCACGAACTAAATCTGTCTCTCAACATTAATTTTGCTTCGAGCAGTAGAAAGTAGTCCATTTAAAGGTTGAGCATTTACGAGAAGTACATAAAATTTGCAATACTTGGATTACAGAAGCGATATCGAGAACAATATGCTTGGTAGTCCGCCAAGTATGGAACTCTTGGAATATCATTATCCAAGGTACTGGTTCTCTGCACATTTACACTGTAAATTCGCAGCGCTAGTCCCTGAAAAAGATGGACTAAGGATGACTAAATTTTTAGCTTTGGACAAGTGTCTTCCGAGAAGAAAATTTCTTCAGATACTCGAATTAGAGCATGACCAAAATGTACCGCTAAAACTGCATTACGATTTGGAATGGTTAACAATATTATATTTAACCAATCACTTGTTGAGCGTGAAAAGTGGTATTCATTACATGCCTGGACAATATGGTAACAACAGATGGGTGTTTACACCATCTGCGGAGGAAAAAGAAACTGTTCTGAAGAAATTCAATCACAATTTAGAATTACCATTGAATTTCGTGCAGACTACAAAACCATACGATCCTGACGCTTCGGAGGTTTCAGTCGAAGCACCGAAATTATTGATAAATAATCAGACCACACGGTTCTGTAATAATTTAGGCATCGACGATCCATTCGTTTTGCTGCAATTAATGAGCAATAAGGAATTTAAAGCAAATGAATCATTAATAGATACATCCTGTGATCAAGTAACAGGCTCCATTGATAATTCTGTTTCATTTGAAGAAGAAAATCCTTTAAATTCTACTTTCGATGGTAGTTTGACCGAGGATTCTTTTAATCGGACTTCACCGTTAAACTTGTCCCCGAAAAGTAACAGCGAAGAACAGGATGTACAAATAAACAGCAACGGATCTGTAGATGAAGATTTAGACAATTTACCATCGACAGTCAATTTAGATTGTATAGACGACAGTGAGTGGCAAATTGCAAAATCAATAAAAAAATATTATTTCAGCGATATAATAAAATATTTTTTTTATATTTCAGGTCGTACACCTGTTATACAGATCGAACCAAATTGTAAAAAATTCAAACGACGAAATTATGCTATATACTCGAATACCCTTTAGAGGGTAAATGCAATTTTAATGAAATTTAAACGTCCTGATTACAACACTATTGTATGTAAAAAATGTTAATTATGAAGAGAAATGTATATAAAAATGAACAATTCTGTCTTTTAGAAAATGTTTTCGTAACGGAACAGGAAGATATTGATCATGCAATTGTATATTTGTCCTTTTTTTTGTCAAATAAAAAAAGTCTATCGAATTGCTCTTTTTATTTTTACCGCCTTACCATAATGCCCACTGACATGTGCCGCCATTGTTGTTGACTATGTGCATTGAAATTTCAAATTTTTAGGTTAGGAACAGTTAGGAATCGTTTATATTGCAGCTAAATACGGTGACATGTTGATGTGGAGGAACAGAAAATACATATTCTCTTTCAAGGATGATTACTAAACAAAAGAGCAGAATGCTTTTACAACAATAACTATATATATATATTCATCTCAGTATACATATGGGTACATATGTATTTATTACGTTCATGTAAACTGAGCATTGTTAACAGAAAATGGATAAATTAACCCTTATTTCGGGGACGTTATTCCTTGCTGCAGATGTATTTGCAATAATCAGTCTCGCTATGCCCGACTGGATTATTACCGATGTCGGCGGTGAGTAATTCGGAATTATTTTATCTTCAGACTTCGAATTTTATGCATTTATAAGAAAAATGAGCAAGTACAATTTAAAACTGTGAAAATATTAAAAGAGTATGAATCTATTACTTTCATTACATTAAAATTATTAATGAAGAATATACATTTATATATTTAGCTCCTGCATCTTGCAATTTTTCATTTTGCATAAACATCCGGTGTCTAATTATCTTAATTCTATTAATCACAAGTTTTGCACTCCAAATTTAGCCTTTTGTAAATAAAATATTTTTAAGCAAGTTTTCGTTAAAAAAAATCAAATCAAATGTAAATTAATTGTTGAGAAATTCATAATTTTATTTATTGCTAAGATGTAAATCGAATACTTATTTAAAAGTAATTACCAATTCATTAACTGTGTAACGTATGAAAACTGTGTGTGTATGAAAACTTATGTATATTCATTGTAGCCGTTTTCTGATTATTAAATTCTAAAAATGAAAGTACATATGTATTTATTGACGCGTATTGAGCATTGAGTCTTATGTTTCCCTCACAGTAATGAATATGTAATTTAATCTGTTAATTATTTGAACTAACTTAAATATTCTTAATGGGTGAAATTGATTTGCAAAAGGGTGCATTTGACTTTCAAATGGGTGAATTTGGAGTGCAAAATCTGTATATAGTTCTACCGTGCCATTCGGTAATAACGTGTATAAATAATTTGTTGTGTGTGGTTGTTTATTGATAGGAGATACAAGATTAGGGTTGATGTGGTCTTGTATGACACTGTACAATAGATCTCAAGTTTGTTACAGTCCAGATTTACAGCCGGAGTGGTTAATGGCTCTCTGTTGCATTTTTATCGGTTGCATTTTGATAACGGCAACAATAATTCTATTAGTTAGTTCTCATTGGGATCGCAACGTTATTCCCTACGCAAGATGGGTTGGATTCACAGCTAGTAAGCTCATATAATAGCCGATAGATAATCGCTTGAAGTAAACTCAAGATACTTATTCATTACCGAATATGTAATTTATCTTTCAGTGGTGTTGTTTTGTCTGGCAGCAGTTATATTTCCAATGGGCTTCCATATAGTTGAGATCGGTGGACAACCGTATCAATTACCGAATTCTCATCAAGTTGGAAATTCTTACATACTGTTCGTTTTAGCTTTATGGATCACAGTAATCTCAGAATTGTTTGCAGGCAAAGTTTGTCTACCACATTTCTAGCATTTGTTATTCGTTAAATGGAATTCTTGTCTATGTTTTATATTAACAGCATTTATACTTATTATACCTATATATTATACCTATACAGATATTTAATAGAGTATATAATGAAATATAAGAATATTATAATTAATATTGTCGATATTTATTAATTATAATATCTACTGTAAATGTATAATATAGAGCAATTGTTAAACATGCTGCATCTGAATAAATTGTACATATAAATAGATTATAGAAATACTACAGAGATCGTTTGTGTATTGTTTATTTATTGGAACATACGGTTTGGTATTAAAATTTAGTAATTAAGTGTAAATGTTTTATATAACATTCTTAAATAAATGGTAAACAAGGTTTCCGTAACATATATACATACTTTTATTAGTTTCTATAAACTGTAGATATATATATTTACAATTCCACAGGAAGTAAAAGAAAATTATTACTTTGTATTCTGTCGCATAAATTACAACTGTAAAATGTTACTTAAAACATATCTTATCTACATTATCTGGTGAATAACATGTAAATATTGTATATAAGATGTTTTGCAATGGAATTCTATAACTTTGCTGGTTTATTAAATTACTACATTCGCATATAAATATTACTTCGTTTAAATTATAAGGATTTTTTAAAAAGTAATTCGTTAACAAAGGAAAACAGTAAAGTTATAAAACCATACTTAGATTTAAGCAAAACCGAAAAAGAAAGAAATCACTTAACATTTGGTTTCACATAAAACCAAATACCAATCTGATATAAGTATTAATTTTCCTAAGTTTATAACACACATTTTAATAATAAAGAACCTTGAAATAATTTAAGCCTGTTTATAATATAATGGGCATGATATACCACCAATTATTTGTTAATCGAATATAAATTGTTTAAATTATTCCATTAAATTTCTTACAAAAATTAGAAAACATACTTTTACATGTAAAAAAAGAAAAAAAGAATATATGAATGAGTACATTTTTTTCTTTTGCTTTTTTCCTTCTCTTTTTTTTCTCAAAAATGTAATAATTGAAGATGCAAATCTAACGTATACAATGTAGATTTGTACACGAATTCGGTATTGTTTATACAATCTCCCTTACTATCGGTGTTACTATTCCATCTTACCAATTATTTCTTTTCTAAGCGTTTTCTTCCAAAGCGTTTCAAACTAATTCTCAGTCATAAATACGTTATAGAAACTAATATTAAAAACAAAACAATACTGGAAGCAAATGAATACAATGAACGAAGTTCATTGAATTGAACGGAGTTCCAGCAAACAAGGGGCGATTAAATAGCATAGAATAAAATAGAAGAAATTATTGGCAAGTTGGAATATATATTTATAAGAGCGCGGGAAGGTTATGTACAAAAATAACTTAAGGCATAAGATGTCCTTTTTTTTGTTTCAGATATATATAAAATTTGCATTTCATAGAAATTTTGTCATTAAAGTAGAAAAACTTTTATCTATATTTTTTCGTCTTCTTTACTACAAAGTTATGTATATATTTTGTTTTTCTCACGTATTGTATACTCACAATCAGATAAGAAAGATATGTACAAGAGATCTCGACATTTAATATTTTTATAAAATGTAATGTGTAAGCGCTTAATTATGTAACTTCAATAGAACTATGAGTGCCAAAATCAAAACTCTTATTCAACTTCAACTTTAACTGTCTTTTTATTTCGTGTACCAAGAAAAACTATGCATAAACCTTGTAACAACAATTCTTAGTACAAATATTCGATGGAAGTACAGCATGTTAAAAGGAAATAGCTTTTTGTTTTCTCATGATATTGGATAATAAACACTCTCTGTATTTAGATATAAATATCAACAAGAACCACAAAACTGTAAAAGCCATTCTTTCAAGTTGCCTCTCTTTTTTAGACTTAAAATACAGTTTCACCTACATGTTTAAATTGGTTTTTAAAAAATTTTTTTCTTTCTCTAACGCGCTTTACCGCTATTCGATTGATTATTCCCGATAGTATCGCATCTTCGATAGTATAATAAATATGGAACTCTGGGAGGAATCGGTTTTAATACGTTACCTTCTGAAACACCTTTTAATGAACTATCATCGTACCTGACCCAACCACCGTATCCAACATGAAAGGCATCCGTGACGTAGTGACCCTTTGTCGCTTCTTTTCCATCATGATAAGTAACAGCGAACAACTTGTAATGCTTTTGTTTTGGATTTAATTTTTTCATAGCATTTGGCGATAGGAATTCTGTAATGAGACAGGTTCGTTATTATATTTTCTATATAAAAAGAATTATACGACAATAAATTTACTTACTACTATCTAGTTTCAGATCAACTGGAAACTCTACACTTTTGAGAATTTTTGAGCAACCATCAAGTTTGTAGTCGAACCACTTTAAGTGTAATATAAGAATCACCGGTAATTCTTCCAGAGTAACTTGCTTCCAAGCCTCGATTTGCTGTTTTGTTTTACTACACGTCATTCCTTCTAATTGGTCTTTTCCAACGAGAATTTCGAGCGCGCTTTTCACAGATACAGCTTTCTAAAAATTCATGAATTGGTCAGTATTTTATTGTGTAACAATTGGAGGACAATACGGGTTTTCCGAGCACATTCGGGTTCTCAACAAATTTTTCGGGATTATACTAGGGCTGCTACTTTCCTTCGAAGGTCGAAGATTTTCAAGCTTAAATTTCAGGAGCTTCAAAGATGAGTAGACTGTGAATCTTTATCCAATTATGGCTTCTAAAAATTTTCAAAATATGCTAGAGTATAAAATTTGACGAAATTTAGAACGATTTTAATTTATTCCAGAACTACAAAGAGCTACTGCCACTGAAAATAAGATTTACATGATTCCACTTTCTTAAAATTTGTCTAGAAATATTGAAAATTGCATAAACATCCGCAGTCTAGTGATGAGAATCGAAGTTTCGAATTTCGAATCCCGATATGTCAGAGAATCCGTCGAAAGACTTCATTCGAGAATAAATAAAACAGACATTTCGTTTCTTAATAAACCAAATACCTCGATATCAAGTTGTAACGTGAAGAAAGGTTGAACGTTATCTGTTGGTTGTTCTCCTGCTCGTGACACTCTCGATCTCAATTGTCCGCGGAATATATCAGACAATGGTGTCCTACCGAATTCAGTACATCGTGTGATAGATCCCTTATTTTTTGGGCCCATAACCTACGGCATCGATAAAAATAAATATTTTTCTTTCGCAATCGAATATTAATTTACAATGGGGAAATAAAAAGCGCGTACCTTCCATTCTTCTTCTCCATTGTTATAGTTTATATTAGTCTCAACACTAGTCATTACGTTTTGGTCGTTATTTACTAATTTAATAAGCTGAAAGAAAGAAATTATTGTTATTTCTTGTCGTAGACATGAAATAGTAGAGATAAGAATTAATGATGTGTTCATACTTCAAGCATTTCATCATTGATACCATTCAGAAGGCACGAAAGGAACTCTTCTGCATCTTCTTGGCGTCCTTCCACGGAAAATACGCCCGCAGCTGATGTATTTTTTAACATTGTATATACATAAGAAGGTTCAAAGGCCACTCCACTTTGTATATCTACTACCGTGTCTTCCCCTCGTTTGTTTGCTCGATCTTTTCTGGCCAGTCGTGCACCGTCCGACAAAGGTGTAAACTCATGTACAAATTTGATCCTATATAGAAAACGAAAGATATGGAAAATCTATCGACATCGTTAATACAACTCGAAATATCTGATATGGCATTCGTACACTTACATATTATCGACAAGTGGAGTGGAAGACATCTTACTGGGATTTTTAGAATGTGGTAAAGCCATTAAAAGATTATAAAAAGGTGGACAAGCTAGCAAAGCTTGCAGTATACTATTAATGTAACAATAATTGCTACGATTCGTTAATCCTCGAGGTAACAAACTTACAGTTTGCTTGTCCATTTGATAATTTAATAAAAATTCTAGAACAAAGCACATTTCAATGAATATAAGCTATACACACAATGAATGAATGAAAACTAACACTTACCACCCATTCTATAGGCAATAGGGTCATTGTACCGATTCTGCAACGATTCCGCTTGTACGTTTTTGTTCTCGTTCGCTATGCTTTGCGGATTCGACGCTGCGTTATCATTCGCAAAACTCGGCGTGCCTGTACGTTGACTTTTCTCCGATTGTGCCTGTACTTTTGTAATTACGTTACTTTCTGTGATCGGACTAGCGGGTAGAGGATTAATGCGTGCCATAGGCTTGTAATTCGATAGAGTAGATTGTGCATCTGTGTTCCCTTTTTTTAAAACGCTTGCCCAAGATATACTAGATACGCTCGGGGGGTGGTGTAGCAGGAACTGGAGCTGCCGGAGTACTATTCATGGCAATGGAAGAGTTGTTCGGCGTTTTACTAACAGTTTCTTCCAGCACACTCTTCGCAGGAGAATCCTCTTTTTGTGGTTCGCACTCGCCTTTGGATATGGGTTTGGACAATGTTTTAACAACAGTGGTCTTAATGCTAGAAACAGTTTCGTTTTTATACTCCTTGTCGGTTTCTCCATTCTGCTTCACCTCGATGCTGCTATTGATATTCACGCATGGCACATCGTTCTTCTCAGCTCCGTTACAATTCTCATTTACAGTCGACACGATATTGTGCTCTATCTTCACGTTCACTGGAGGTACTTTCCCATTCGCATTCGCATTCTTCCTGATGGCAGTATTGTCGTCCATACTGTCGTTGCACTGTTCAACTTTACTGTTATTTACAGTAATCACTGTAGTGACTATATTGGTCTGAGAAGAGTTGTCCTCTTCGTTTATTTGATGAAAGGGTTGCTTCACTGGCGTATAAACGTTCTGCACTTGCTTTTCGTGCAATTTCGTAGTCTGTATCTTTGCACAGTCTTGTGCAGGTTGGGAGAGCACCGGTGCCGCTTGACGGATACACCTCATGTTATTTGAAGGATGATGATATGGAGGATACCCGTACGTGGGCTGAGCATGAGGGTGTGTACTTGTGTGCGTATGAAGATTCGGCTGGTATATTGCTAACGGATAATGAACATGACCAGAGAATTGCTGTTGCTGAGCTTGATCTGGGTACATCACTACAAAGGACAGTTGCGGATGAAATTGTCCTTGTTCTCCCATGTATCCCGGTTGCATTTCGTTTGCAGGATTCATTCCACGATTGAAGTTGTCTCTCCTTATACCTCTCCCCCTGTTGTTTCTTCTATTATTTTCTCTATTACAATTGACATCATGAATTTCTCCACCAAGGTTATAGCCAGGATGAGAGTAAGTCATCGCAGGCATAAATGGTTGTATGTGGGTGTCTGTTGGAACAGGATATATAGGTGGTCCCTGCCACTCGTTACACATGATTTGTTGCGTATACGAAGGAGGTGGTGGTATTGCTACATCAAAGAAATCATGGGTTAATCTTAGAAATTATGTTGCGTCAATAGACTGCAGATATTTATGGGGACAGATATTTATGCAGATATTTATCGGAGATATTTATTTATTTATTTATTGCAATAAATTGAAAAAAACCCTTTGCACTCGGAGCTATTCTAATTGAAAAAAACGAATTTTTCTACTGGCATGAAATATTTCCATTATATATGCCTGGTACGATACTTTTGCACACATTCTCATTTGAAGACTATCAATTAATATATTAGCAAGCAAAGAATAGACATTCAGAGAAATGTAATATTTTTAGAGAAACAATAACAAATTGTTGAAAGAAATGCAGTAAATGTGGGTAATCAAGTACCCAGTTGGCTACACAGGGGTTAAAATATTGAATACATTTAGTAATTTATCGAATACAAATTGAGTAATGCAACAAATGTTTTGAATACTGGTATAAGAATTATTAGTGGGCACCTCAGAGTCACCAATCAAGAGCAAAGGGTTCAATTCCTTTTGAGCTTTTAATATTTTGTATTCTGTTTTACCCTCTTTGGTTGTAAATGCATAATATCCGCAATCTATTATTAGATTTACACAAAACCGGCTGATGCAATTACCATTGTGATACCACTGGTTTTGTAACTGTGGAATTTCTGTGATAGAAGCGTTGATATCGTTACTAGTTTCCACAGTGTCCCATGGTAATTTTAAGGCATCGCTAACCACGGGAGACTTTAGAATACCGATTAAATGATTCTTATCATTCTCGTTTAAATCATGTAAATCCAAAAATTGAAAATCAAGCTGAAACACACAATTACACATATAGAATGAAAATAATCAGGAATACGAAAACAAAAAAAAAGAAGAGAAATATTGCTTTGCAATGAAATGATTATTTGTAAAAGTCGTTTCAGTCACAGGAACAGAAATATATAGAATTCATTAATAATTTTAGGTCAATCAATAAATACTCAGCAGTGTTACCTCATGACTATTTTATTTTTTGTTTTTTTTTTCGAAGTAAACATGCAGCTATTTATTTGTCTATTTCGTTTTGTAGAAAGTTCTAGGCATGCAAAATCTGAACGAAAAATCGATATTAATAGGAATTAATATAGAAACTGGCAAACAGTCTATGCGATAGCTTACAGCATTGTTTAAAAAACAAATGTCTTTGATCGATTCTTATGTAATAGATTATATTGTTCGCAGTTAAACATGATTTTCCATTGGCTGCACTTTCTTCTATAATCAACGATACTTTCAATTTTAATATGTAACCATGAGCCTAACCTCAAATCTTATGGCGCACAGTACAACCGTCGAGAATAATTAAGATATCGTTCTAGCAGTGTTGTTGATCAATTACAGAATAATAACGTACCTCATTTCGAACATCCATGGTTAAATCCAGGCGCGGTATAAAACATTAGAAACAATACCAGCAGAGAGACATGAGGCTCCGGTGATTTGTGTCGGCGATAAAAAGGGGTAGACGGTGGGTTAACGAAAATGTTGCTTTTCGTTCTCGTAGAGATCCCGTAGAAAATACTGTTCGATAATGAAATTAGAATATCCGTATTGTCTCTGCGCAACGATAAAATGGAAGAGGAAACCGCGAATTATTAACAAATTACACAATATGAACCATCATATTTCGGCAGTTGTGTAGTTAAAATGGGCCAAGCACGTTGCTCCACTGCTGGTTTCTTCTCTTCCCGAGATTGGCGTCGCCACCAGTCGCCACTGTCATTGCTGCTGACCCGCAGGGCGCATAGTGGTGAGTTCCACCGAAATTGCGGCGAAAAGTAAACAATTTTTTACCATAGTTTAATAAATAGTCGGTGCAGTAGTACTTTATCTATAAGTGTCAAGCACGTTTTTATTTGTTACAACGAATATTTAACACGTACTTCTGTTCGGAGATACGTAAGTTCAAAGTTGGTAGTTTTAAAAGATTAGCATTTTCAATCGTATTATAATTAATAGTATGCAGTTATTATCTCTGTTAATCTTACAGGTACTGATAATTACTTTTTGTAAACATGTTCAGAATGAAATATTAATTGATTATATTATTATATGTAGTCTGAAAAATTTTAGTACAATGAATAAATCTTGCTATTCTCTAATTATCCTAAACACTTCCTCTTTTTTTAAAAATGAAGTTAGGTAGTGGAAGTTGAAAATTTGCAATCTTTAGCCGATTTTGAAGAAGGTTTTTCGCATTTAATCATAATTTAATCACATTGAAAACGTTTCAGAAACTCTTAGGCGTGTGTGCCTATCATAAAACGCAATCTTCCTCTTTTAATTTAAGCCCTCAAGTGTGCGAAAATTAAAAAATGAAATACTTCCCCGAAATTGAATAAACCGCGAGAAATGGAGACCACAGCTCCGCCAGGCGGTCGATTTGGAAACTAAACAAAGACCTCCTCACAGCGCCAATTGACGTAGTGGCGAAACGCTCAAACTGATAGCCAAACTTACCGACAACCGCATATCCTATTATCACCGACGAGATACTCGTCAAGTAGAAGAAGGATGATATAGTGTAGAATGCTCACATTACCCATACTGTAATTGCCTTATAATACTGTCACCGACGAGATACTATCTCGTCTCTTTACCTAAATAGAACCAGACGATATATGACATTGTTCACGCCCGGGGCGAAACAGTTTGAATAATACATGTGTTTTGATCTGAAGGAAGGTAAAATTGCAAAATGTTGTGAAAGACAATAGGTATAGGAATAGAATTTATTGAAAAATCAACATATTTATTAAATGTACAGCTATTGGCTCGATATTATCCTTTATTCATAAGACACTAGAAGGTCTTACACATAAAGGATAATACCGATTGCCCAGGTCTCACCACGAGGAGGTTGCTGCACAAGAGACCCGAAAGGGAGTCAGAACGAATGCAATATTCCTTCTGGCTCCCTTTCTTACAACGACGGACTTATACTAAATTACGCAGATATATCGAGTAATTATCGCGGAGCAAAAGGTGTGAATTGGAGAAGAAGTCTCCGATCCACGGGGGATCAAAGGCGAATCAGGCATAAGGCTCTGATTCTTTCAAAGTGAGAAACAAGGGCGAACCAGAGCAGAAGGCTCTGGTTCGAAGGTGACGCGGCGCGTACAATGCTTGCAGCCCAGCTCCGGCCAGAGCCGATACCCGACGTGTCCTCACCAAGAGAAATGGACATGAGAAGTGTTCAAACGATATCCCATTTCTCTACCAACTACCTGTCACCAGGCAACGCAATGCGTTGAGGTGACTCGGGTAGGATGACGAATAGAGAGGATACTGTAGCATGGCTACACGAGTGAACAGGTCTCAATGAACCATCCCTCTCAATGTATCGACGCCGAGTACCGGCCCCAACCGGTCTGGTACATACAAGCAAGGTCGTGTCGGAAACAAGGAAACGAGCAAAGTGAATTTACGGCAATAATTACTCGACATATTTACAATGACGACATACAATCTTAATATATAAACCAGATATAACTAACTTAAAAATACACTGCAGTCTTCTTCTTCGTTGGTGTGTCCTCTTCATTCGATGTGTCGTCTTCGTTAGCAGCCGGCTGTTGTAATCTAGCTGAAACAGACTAATCGTATTTAGAAACAATGCACTTGAATACGGAATTAAATCACGCACGCGAGTGCGAATGTAACCAGCGAACCAGTTCACAAGAACAATTGTAATCGTGCACATGAGTGCGAATACAATCAGAGAACCAACTCATGAAAATAACTATAACCCCGCACATGAGTGCAAATACAACCAGCGAAACAATTCACAAGAAGAATTGTAATTCTGCACATGAGTGCGAATACAACCAACGAAGCAGCTCACAAGAGCAATTATAATCCTGCATACGAGTGGAACGCTCAAAATGTAATTTTTATAAAGAATAAAGTTGAAAAATATTAGTAATCAAACTTACCGCTGTTCCTTGAATGAACAGCTGAAGGTAGGCCAGGGTAACTGTAGATGACCCCTTGTCCACCTCTGGTCCTCTTGGCGCTCCTGGTCCCGCAGCACGTCCGCTCACGCCGCTCCCCCCCGGCCCGACTGACTGACTGACGGAGAGCTCTCGCCGAGCCGCCGAGCTCGAGCGGCGCCCCCCACTCCGCCGAATATCGATCGATGTCGATCGCCGTGACAATTATTGAAAAATTTATTATTTCCAGCTGGTTAATGTTTATAACAATTCTATTTTACAGCGATGTCCACAAGTAATTCCTTGGCAATCTGACCACCTAATTTTTTAGTCAAAGTGGCTAATAATTTTCGTGATACGGAATAACTTTTAAACCATAACATTCGCACGCATTAATTTATTCGATACAATTCACAGATAAATTTATTATTTCTGGCTGTTTAATGTTTATAACAATTCCTTTTGCTACTGATATTAACGAGCACTCCTTTGACCACCTTGCCATCTAAATTTTTCGTAAAAATAGACAATAAAACTCGAGATTGAGAACAACTTTTAAACCATGAACATTCGCACGCATTGATTTAATCAATACAACTCACAGATAAATTTATTATTTCTGGCTGTTTCATGTTTATAACAACTCCTTTTGCTACTGATGTTAACGAGCATTCCCTTGACCACCTTGCCATCTAAATTTTTCGTAAAAATAGACAATAAAACTCGAGATTGAGTATAACTTTTAAACCATGAACATTCGCACGCATTCATTTATTCAATACAATTCACAGATAAATTTATTATTTCTGGCTGTTTAATATTTATAACAATTTCTTTTACTAACGATGTTAACGAGCACTCCCTTGACCACCTTGCCATCTAATTTTTTACAGTAAAGTCTTTTCAAAATATTTCTGTCCAGATCGATTCTTGGAACATTTATGCATAAAAAAGTGAAAGGTAATAATTCTCGTTTATGAAATGTTTTGAAATTACAAACTGAGGTGTCTCGTATAAAATTTGAAATAGGAATTGTTGATTTTCCTAAAATTATGATTCAATAATATATTTCTAGGAAGTCTGAAATCTGCTCGGTACAGAATGTAACAATTCATGATGATCAATATATGGTTCCGTGACGATTTGCCTTCTCACCGACGAGAATCTCCTCAGTAGCCTTCTGCACCGACGAGATCATGTCGATGGCCTTCTGTTTCTCACTCCAGTCAGAATATATCTTATTGTTAGAGGGCGTAAGAGGACACCGAAATTTTCGAGTGACACGAACTTCCATAAGGCTGGCAGTCTCTCGTCGGTGGTAAAGGTTCTGTTTCATTCTGTTTCGTCTGTGATGGTATGGTCGTTGTTTCGTGGTAAAAGCGGGCTCTACGGTGCGCCTAGGAGCTGTTCCGTGCTAAGCGTGAGCGTGCCAGAAAGTAGTGGTAACTCAGTCTCAGACCCGAGCATGAGCACTCTCTTATCCTCATCCTCTTTGCTTCAGTCTACAGCTGAGCGATGTTCTGAATGTCGCGCACGTCGCGTAAACGTTTCACGCGAACACACGGATTTTTAATCCGTACTTCCTGCTGTCGACGCTTACGGGATTAACGAATCATTCCACGACGCTATATTTTATTGCGTTCATGTTATGCCGATAACGTCCGATAATAACGCTTGTATGCGAAACATGACAGATTTTGAAAGTATTCAGTTACCCGTAGACGTAAGTTTCTAACTGTCACGATACGTATTTTGTGTTTTTATGATCCTACAACATAATTTTCTCGAATCGTTTCATTATTTCTAATCTACCTACTCCTGTTTTACGGACGGAAATTTTTACACGATGACTCGATAACCTTAATCTAACAATAATATATTTATCTGATAAGTAGACTGCTGATCTTTATGCCAAATAAGAATTGTCTGCATCGATTGCAAGGGATAGAAACTAAATTGCATGTTATTTCTTCCCTTAGTGGTTTGAATAGAGAAGACATCATATATTGACATCTCCAATTTGAAAAATTTTCCAACAATTTTGAATGTCACATAAAGACCCGCAGTCTACTAATAAGATAGAGAATGACACTGTAATGCACAACTCAAAGCATTTCGCTCATCAGTGCTAAATATTCTATCTCAATTGTTTCATTTGTTGCCATCATTTTTTATTAAGCTTTAACTACCTATGTCCTGAATTTTGACATAACTATCCACGCAGTGTATTTAGTACACCACATATATCACTGTGTGATTGAGTACTGTGCAGAGCATGAGAGAAAACTAGCGGGCAGGGAACAGGGAAAGAAGATTGCCTTTGCGTTCCTCTTGCCCTGTTCCCCTCCCGCTAGTTTTCTCTTGCGCTCTGGACAGTACATATATTATTGTATTGGTGTACTTTTTACACCAGCGCGGGTAGTTAAAGGTTAATGTACAATGTTGCTTTCAGACGATTATACACATATTGTCGTATCTGTCTACATCCGACAGGATGTCAGCGAGACTAGTCTGCCATGCTTGGAGAGAGGCATCGCTCGCCATGAAATTTGTGGATCAAGAAGCGCTAGTCCTTGGTCGACCTCCTGCAGACAATCTCAGTCAAGTAATGGAGGTTCTCCAGCAATCTACACGACCATTTTATCACTTTATTTTTAGAGAAGTGGAGTTGAAGAGGAGTATGCCGGTGTGGGACCATTACGGACCTTACATGAAGAGTCTTGTATTGGTACGATGCGTAATTTCTGTCGAATATCGTCAGAAAAGAATTGCCTTATAATTCTGTTCACTTTTTATCTTCTTTTCGTAGGTGTGCTGCGATCTAAACGAGAAGATGCTCGTACAAATTCTGAAATGCTGTAGTTCTTTAAGAGTATTACGTATAAATGCTTGCAGAGAATGCCTGATGTCTGGCAAACTTTTGGAGGATGAGAACGACATAAAGGAGCTCTCAGAGACGTTTAAAAACCTGCGAGAACTTAGTCTCGATTACAATAGATTTCTAAGCGATCTTCTATTTGCTAGATTAGTTTCTTGTTGCTCAAACGTGGAGTCTTTGAATCTCATGGGTTGCCAAATGTCTTTCCACAGCGGATTATACAGAAAGTTTTATCCCCAGAACTGTAAACCGCTACCACAAGCGTCCAGCTTTGTTCTGACGTTTTTGAATACGTTGCATTATTTGAAACGACAAGCGCACAGATTGAAGCATTTGAATTTTGGGTACACTCTGATCGACGGAGCCGCCTTGACTACTTTGGCAGCTTTGGAGGGTTTGAAACTGGAGTCGATGATACTGCAAGGTTGTTATCACTTGACTATCGACGGCATCCGAGGTCTTACTCAATATCAAACATGCCTGAAAGTCCTTGATATTAGTTTCTGCGTGCGAATCACGGACGCCAGCTTGCTTTGTATTTGCAAGAACCTACCGAAGCTAGAAACGTTCAAGATAAAAAGGTGTCGCGCGGTCACTGACAACGGAGTACAGTACATTCGGCTACTGAAGAACTTGAAGGAACTCGACATTTCGGAGATGGAACAACTTACTGGGGACTGCATAACTCGTGGACTTTGTTCGAGTCGCTGTATGGACGACAAACTCGAGGAAAACATTGAACTGGCGAACGTAAATCATAGATCTACCGGTGAGGATTATGACGAGGGAAAGACTATACAAAAGAAAAACATGCAGATACTCTATGCAAACGCGTTGCACCTGCAGGAAGAATCGATCGAGTGCATATCCAGGTCGTTTCCCAATTTGAGAGTACTCGAGCTCAGTTATTGCTTTAGCGGTGTTACAGATAGAACGATACAGGTGCGTGTAACTATTCTTTTGCTTTATGTCTTCTATAATTTCGTATTTAGAATTTTAGAAAGAACGGGATTCTTTGGTACATTTGATGCTGATTGTTTTCGTACACTTTCAGAAGTTACTAAAAGTTCAAATAGCCAGTGTAAATTCACATAAATGTATTTTGGTGCCAGTGTGGTGCATATAAAAGTAAGTTTGTTTTTTATAGATGATATTCAAGGAGCTTGTACATTTGGAAACATTAAAAATAAGCCATTGCGATAAGGTCAGTGACGCCGGCTTGACGGGTATGGGCGCCGGTAGCAACGAATGCGTCGAAAACATACAGGTTGTATATAAGCCAGAATTTACAGAAACCAGATTAAGAATTAGCCTAAGGTCGAGGGCCGAGGAAGAGATAGTACGCGACGCGGATCGAAAGCGAGAAGTGATGAAACTTTGTGAAAACGTATTCAGACCGTTGGACATCAAATCCCTGTTCTCGTTGAACAGGCTGAAACACCTTCGAGAATTAGACCTTTCCGGCTGCAATCGAATCACCGATGTCAGTTTAAAGCATGCATTCGCATTCCCAGAATTGAAAATCTTAAACCTGAGCCAGTGCCAGCAGGTAGCTAGAAATTTCAATTTAGTCAAGCCGACATAATTTAGTATATTAATATTTCCTCCAACCGAGTAAAATTGTGTTACAGGTGACGCACGTAGGATTAGATTATTTATCGAGGAATAATCCAGCAATTGAAGACCTGAACCTGAATCAGTGTCACAATATATCGGATATTGGGATATTGTATCTGGTACAACGACTACACAGATTGAAACGGCTTCTCATACAGGTGACAACTTGTATAAAACTCGAACAAATACTTTTTGCAAAGCTATTTTTAGTACAGCTTGTCAAACCTAGCTGTGCGGCTGAATGTCCCCCGCAAGTGGAAATGATCACGCTGCGCAGTGGTAAATAGGCGGAACTTCGCAACGATAGAGAACTGATCGTCACTTGTCAAACGATGCACGTGGCGACAGTTCAGGTCACAAGCAGGGTCAAAAAAATTCAAGCAGTTGAAGAATTGCAATAATTCTTATATTACAAAGGTGTTTGATTAAACGAGCTTAAAATAAAATAATTCGTCTGTGTTAATATACTTGTCGCATCGTACAATTCAACTATCATATAAACAGTTGTTTTGTATGTTTACTGCTGTAAGAAATAATGGACAGTACCTTACCGTTCAAATGTTGCATTCTTCTCTCGTCGAGTGCGGTCTTTGTTTTTGTCTGCGCATTCCTAAATAAGTTTTGGTCAACCGCACAGCTAGATTTGACAAGCTGTACTTGCGATAAAACTGTTTACAAGTTTACAATGAGTTTCTGAAGGATGTTTTGCAGTAAGCTGATCAGTGGACAGCGGATCTTTATGCAAAATAAAAATTTTCTAGCCGAATTGCAACAATCTGGAGTGAAATGGAAATTTATTTTCTTTCCTAATACGAAAATAATATAACAGTGTTGTTAAATTCTTCTAATATTTTTTCTATTTCAAATTACGCCTACACATTTTTGTCATAAATGCATAAAATCCGCTGTATAGTGATCACAATCGACCTTGATCTCTAGTGTCCCCGACTTCGATCACCGAACATTTGATGTGATTTTGAAGTTGAAGGTCGATTCACGGTCACTGTCGTTGAACATGACTTTGCTCCTCTAATAAGGAATTGTTGAATTTGCAGGCGTGCTCGCAGCTCACAAATCGTACTCTCGACTCTATTAAAGTGTACTGCAAGAGTCTTCATTATTTGGACACACGTTATTGTCGCGGAATGACAGTGGCAGGTCTCGAAAGTTTGACACACCTGTACGTCGACTGCAACAAACACATGGAGGATCTTGATATTGTCTCGGCTGGAAACGAGGCACTTCCACCACCAGCACCACCTTTGCCATCGCTACCTTCTTTACCATAGAGACGACTTCAATATCTGCTTTCGCATTTCAAAGACAGGGTAAGAGAAAACTGAAGTGAAGTATTATTTAATGAAGTAGAACTCGTTTCTAGGGTTGCGAGGATTCTCATTTCTCGATAATGCAAAGGATGGGGTTTTTCAGTAATCAAAAGCGCTAGATAAAAGATCAATCTAGGCCGCAATCGTCCTCAAAAGTCCTATTTCTACATAGTGACGGCCCAAGTCAAGTGGAGGCCCCAAATGATACAAATTTTGTGGACCTCAAACTTAAGTTAGAAATAGAAGTTGCAAGAAAACTCTCATGAACTTATTAACAAAAAAGCGGGGACCCACGCGGTGGCTTAGTCCACTTGCCGTTAAACTCGCCACTGTTTCTATGTTTACGAGGCGTAATTTGTAGTATTCGGCAGCATGTAAGTACCCAGTCAGCCAGGCCTGCCTCGAGCAGAAATCGAGCCCAGCCTGGCGAGCAGGTAACGGGCATTATACTGGCTGAATGTCGCTCGAAGCTGTTCGAAGCATAGGATGCTCGAATTGCTCGATTTTGGACTGGTATCTGCGCGCGCATAAGCCGGGCAGGCAGAAAGACCGGGCATCTGCCCGGCCCGGTCCCGGCAGAAGCTGTTTTATTGGGTAGCTGTCGTAGCTTTATGAAAACATGTGCAGCTTCATGCGTCCGAATAATGTAAATTAGCACTTTTGAGGGCAATCGCGGCTTTGATTGATCTTTTATCTAGCGCTTTTGACTACCGAAAGACCCCATCTTTGCATTATCGAGAAATGAGAAAGCGCATCCCGCACTTTTGCAATCCTGGAAACGAGAGAGAGAGAGAATATCAGGATGGATAGTACAATTAAGCAGGGGGTTGTAAAATGTGCATAGCATAACGTTTTGTACCGTCCATCCAGAAACCGCGTACATATGTATATATGTATTCTGTATATGGACTATGGACTTAGAGCCGATCAAAAGAGATATTGAAAAAGATACGGTATCATCTTATCGATGTCTATTTCCGTGGAGAAGGATTTTAGCTCGAATATTATTCACAACTAGAATCAATATTTTATAATTATTACCGAATGGCGCAAAGCAAGCCAGTTTTTTCACATTTTTCAACTTGAAATGTTAATAATCATGATAATATATAACGTTATACACAAAGCAATTGTATATAGGGTTGTATAAATGAAGAATCGTGAGGTTGAGAAAATATTTATGTGAAAATGTTTATAATTGCGTGTGAAACAGGACAAACGGATATTGAAAATGCGTATTATGTCAAGTTTTTTGGCAACGATTATGACGCTTTAATAGAGAGATATTTATATATATAATAACATTAATTAAAACTTGTGTAATTTAAACAAGTATTTATTGATTACTGATTAATATACAAACTAAAAGGTAATTTTTAATGTATGCGTTTATAAAGCGTCGGGTGATAATGTGATTTTGATTGTGTGCAATAAATGAGCCAAAAGAAATTACTTAAGTAACAAAAAACACATAACTAATAAGATGTAATCGATAAGGATGTTACAAAGTTATTTTTCGATTTTCGGACGAGTTTCTTTCGCGTCCACTTTAAATTAATGTTGATATCGTAATACCATTCTATAACGTATCTCTATATAATTTTCAACTTTACGTGTGTGTTAAAAATCCATAGCTATGACAATGGTATATGTACTTGCAACGCAGATGACATACAAAATTAAAAGAGTTATGCTTAAACTAAAAACTGATTGAACGAGACAACTCCGCTTCTATCATATGTTTAAAAATATGTAGCTGGAATAATTTCTGTTAAGGATGCTCTTTGGAGCAGACGAAAGGAAACGTTTGAACGAGATCTTTGAATAAAGATTAATTCCACGAGACATAGTACAAAGTATAGCACGAGCGATCGTTGTATTAGAGGTAGACTCCAAATATTTTTGCTGCCACTTGAATCGACATTGAACTTAATAAATTTTCATACGTAGCGTAAGATCCGTTTTTTGAAAGCTTATAAAATAAATTACATACTACAACATTCGAGATACTATAGTTGAAACGAAATACGAAATAGCTTGTCTCGACAAATCGTTGAAATGAATGTTTTCACATGTTGGTGATGTATAGACTGCGGATTTTATGCATTTATGAGGAAAATGAGTAAATTTAAACATACTGTTATATTATCTTCAACTTACTAAATATAATCGGCAAGGAAATAAGTTTCTATTTCATTTCAGTTTGTTGCAATTCAGGTAAGCAATTTTTATTTTGCATAAAGATCCGCAGTCTAGTGATGTATAATCGTTAAGACACGTATTATGGTATATACTTAATTTATTTTAGTCGTGCGAGACTCGAGTACTTTTAAATAATCGCAATTGTAATATAAAGCTTTATTTATCGAAATCGTATATGTACCATTATATACAGAATATTGCTCATGTGATATATTGAGGAAAAATAGTTGATATCAGGATGTATAGTTGCAGTCACAATGTTATGTAAACAATTTCTAAATTTTATTTAAAAACAAACAAGTTTTTAACATTGTTTTGAATGGTAGTTAAAAGTCTATTTGTGTCGAATAAAGAAATTTTCCATAAAGATTACAGTTTTAAGGATACATCGTTATACTCTCTTTAATCGATCGTTTTTCTCCTTGAATGTATTTGTATTTATCGTGACAGTATTTGTTGTTATTAGAAGGAAGAATAAAGTCAATTTTCCATTCGTGATACAGTAAAGTAAGCGTGAATATATGTATATCAATTTGTCCAAGGTGGATTTGTAGGCAAATAAAGACAGGTGGTGAACATTTATCAATATTTCTGTTCCCTCCAGTTTTACACCGATGCTCGCACACACGACCTAAACAGGCTTCTTTAATTCTATTTTAATCAGTATCTTCTTTATAATTAGTAGCAAAACACACAAATTCATAAAGAATAGCCGACGAATCATCATTCGTTCATCACCCATTAGAACCTATCCTTCTGTACAAAATGTTTAATGTATCACAAAATCTGATGCCTACAAGCAGTGTAGTATCAACTATACTTTTGCACAGGATACACATTCTTTTGATTTTACTTGATCGCAACTTTTATGCGAATTGGTCTTCTACGAACGAAGGAATCGCTCTACGCTTACAGAAATCATTGATCAGATGTGATGCGTAACTTGCGTATAATATCTAGCTGGTTCAAGATATCATTCAAGATACCTCAAATGAAACAGCTTCATATTTTCGACAGCATTGAAAAATATATGTACTCTATAGAACATCAAGATCAGTAACATCTTTTTCTCTCGTTTTACAGCCATTTAGAACAAAAATAAGTAGTCTGTGATCTATTTTGTATCGTTGAGTAAGTGATAAATTTGGAGCGAATGCATAGAGAAGTAATTTGAACTATAACTGCAAACTAAAATTACAAAACTACAACTGAGATTAATTTTGAAAATGGAGAAAGAGGTAAAATACATACAATAAGAAATGTATGGTTGACACTTCACTGTATATGGAATTACGTAACATATACCAAGGTTTCTATTAATTCGTAACATAATACGAATACGTTTTCTCGGTTGTCTGTTAATTGGTGATAAGTATACGTACGATATAATAATCTGATCCTATTATCTCCTGATACATAGAAACACAAAATAGTCAACTTATATACAGTGACTCCCATTAATATTCGGACGCTCTAAAAAAGACGATAACTTTTTTAATATTGTACTACACGATTTGAACTTTCTTCGGAAGCTAAAGCAATTAGTTTACTACAGGATGTGAAAATGAATTTTGTCATAAATTGCATTTGGTCGGAATTGTAGAGAAAATACTAAAAGTTGCATTTTACAACTTTTTTATGCGGGCCTATATCGAAATTTTAAAAAATACGTTTTGTAGATCTGTGTCAATTAAATGCACTGTGAAAGTTTCATAGAAATTGGTTGATGCGGGGAAAAACGATGGGCATTGAAAGATGTTAGAATCCTTAGAATTACTGAAGTTGGAGGCCGAAAATCGTGAAAACTGCAATTTTTACCATCTTTAAACGTTTGTAGATCATTACAACGTCGACCGATTTTCATGAAATTTTCAGAATATGTTTAAATGATATAGATCTACGAAACGTGTTTTCTAAATTTTCCATATAAGCCCACATAAAAAGTTAGAAAACACAACTTTTAGCATTTTCTCTGCAATTCCGACAACTTGCCGTTTTTTCCAAAAAATTTTGTCACGTTGTGTAGCAAACCAATTATTCTAACATCTCCAAAAATTTCAAATCGTATATTCCAATATTTAAAAAGTTATGGTCTTTTTAAGAGTGTCGGAATATTAGTGGGAGTCACTGTATGTTAAAGGTTCAAGGCTAAGATTTCAGTGTTGAACGTAAATATATATTCGTTTTATTCTCGGTGCAACAAAATATCTTATGATTATCGTGAAAAATAGTTAGATATACTCTACACATTTAGCACTATCAATACTGGTACGCTATGTCAGTTGTTTAATGGTAGCCATCGATATTTCATAGAACTGTATATTCATCTACTTACACAATTTACTATAGAACGTGAATAGATAAGCGTTCAATGATATTAGAACAAAATAGAATAGTACATCTCGTTCGAGGAATTCGAAATTAAACTAAAGTGGATATGCTGATAGAAATGTTTAAACAAAGAGACACTGAAATCTTATCTTGTTATCACGTTTTCTTAGTTAAACCTTGTACCACAGCAAAGTAATGATTATTAAAGTATAATGACACGTTAAACAAATATTTTAACACGCTGTTCTCTCTCTCCCCTTTTATATATATATATATATATATATATATATATATATATATATATTTTATATATACATACATACATATGCACTTATATGTATATATACGTATCGCACCGTATTTTATTTAGTTTCTAACAGTGTGTTCTATATACACACTCTATATAAAAAATGTTAATTCTTTTCTGCCAGCGGATATTCATAGAAAATATCCTGTGTCGACTCATTATCGATGATCGTGAGTTATTCGCGTGATTATATACAAATCAGTGAAATCAGGGAATCGTTTCCCCTTTAGTTGCATATATAGATATAATGCATTTTCTCATATTATCCGCTATTTCGTAGAGACAGATTTGAGAATGAGTTAAGTGTCACTAGCTCTCGAGAAACGTGACAACGTACAATCTCGGTTCGAGAGAATTCTTCTTCCTGAAGAAATTCTGTGCACGCCTCGATTGTTTCCTTTTCTTTTTTTCTGTTCGCGTTCTAAACTTGTCACAGGGCTCATATCACTGATATTTATTCTGAATTAAAATGAAGGCATTACCAACGAAGTAATTAAAAATCCAGCAGTCTTCCTCCAAGGCTAAAATAAAAAAACAATTATATAGATGCGTAAATTGTCAAGCAGAGCGTGATAAGTAACGTTGCTCGGTCTATTTATGGCGCACAACTTTCTTGCGAGACTCTTTTGTTCGCTTGATTTCCCACAAAAAGAAAAAGTTCAGATTATTATTCGAATGGCCAATGAGATCCGTCCCGTGGATTTTAATTAATTCTTTTTACTTGATAAAGGTCCATAAATTGTACAATCGAACACACGTAGCTTCTAAGAGAAAAATTTGTAATGTATACATTCTTTTTTTGTAATCCGAAAGAGACTCTTTCCGTCCCGTCTCGCGTACAAAATACCTTTAAAAAGTATACGTTCGTACTTTTTGACAGTGACTGTACACTTTAGGACTTCGTCAACTTGTGGACCAATTGTTTACGTATCTACTACCCCTGGCAAAAAGTACTTGATCAGTCAAGCTTAAGGTCAGCTAGAAAATCATTGAACTTCCAACGTAGAAAATGTTCTCGCTCAGAGTACGAAAACAGAATGATATATCTCAGTCGCGTCTATTATAGAAACAAAATATTAATGTAAAAATTAAAACTCTTGTTTATTAACAGCGTACAAAATTAAACAGTTTAATATTAACTCGAGGCAACACTTAATCGTTGTTCTCTTTAAACTATTAAAAAAAGTTCCATATCACATTGGTTACGTGCTACTTAGATTGTACTTTCTTTTTCAAATAATTCGTACAATACATTTTTGCTTGAGCAAATAATTTCTACTTATAGTGATCGCGTTTACAGTTTTGTTTGAACACTTTCTACCGGGGGTAGCATGTCAACTAAAACATGTTTATATACATTTATTTCTGCGGTCTTATGAATTGTCTTGGACAAAATCAGCAGAGAACAAAACATATCAAGTATATTTTGGCAGATGATTCCTGACACAGGAAAATATAAGGTACGTGTTCTCGCATTCTGTACGCGTTCACTTAATATGCTTTTCCACATTCCTACGTTCCTTAATCGAAATTTCAATAATGATAATTAAATACTTAACTTAACACAATCGTAACGGTTTCAATGAAAAAAATTTTAATACGTTTTTACAATATCGAGACGAGTTTTATATATGTATATATCCATGATATATACCATTGTGTACGTGCGTGCGCGCGCGTGTATGTGTATGTGTATTTATAAATAAAAAAGAAAAATAAATAGTTTTATGAATAAACAATGGCTTTACACTTTACAATGAGTCGACGTTCACAGATGCATGAATGTCCGTGTGTGTTTATCTTAAAAGAAAACGTCTTTCGCGCACATATTTTCTTCTTTTTCATATAAAAATACAAACTCACGCATTAGCGTTTCTTCCTTTTTTTTGTAGTTATACAAATCCTTGATCTACAAGAATAACTGTTTAAATTGTCCACGTATACGACAAGAAAAGTACACTTCTTATTCAGAGTACAGTACAAAAAATACGAATTTCGTATATACTTTTTCAAGTTATTCACGTATAGGACCTAAGTGGTCGAGCTCAAATCCTCGTAAATAATGAGATCATCAGAGATTACGGTTGGCTCTAAGCACACATTATTGTTTCTTTTTGCATAAGACATTTGTTATTCAACCGAGACAAGTGTACAACAATTGCTTGGACTGTTCACACGTTATCAAAAGAAGCGGAAACTTTAGATAAACTTTAACAGCGAAAAGATTGTACATACTTGTAGGAACTTTAATGTTTAGACCGTATGATTAACAAAAAACATTCTTAGGCACCTTTTAAGCTGTCAATTATTATAATAGAATGTGATTGAAGTGCCTATCGCGGTAACAAGTACTGCGTGATGTCAATAAAACGAATCACAAACAAACAACGATTCATATCAGTTCCTAGCAGCAAATCCAGAGGATTTTATGCGCTGGTTTTCTTTTGATCATTTTCTCGGTATATCCTCCGCAAATGGACCCGCATTGATTCAGAGACACCGCATTCTCTCCTCCAGTATAGGGTACAGTTTTGCCGAGAAGCTCGTTGCTTATTTGGTCATCGAAATACACACCCGGACAGAGAAAGAGAGAGAGCATGTTCGTGATGATCCGTCGAGTAATAAAACATACTGAAACCAAAGTATTCGGACGCAACAGTGTGTGTGTGATCTGAACCTGCAAAAAAATCTATCCTAAGACAATTTCTTTTCGTTGAAAGAAGGATCAATATCTCGGCGAAAAAACAATCTTCTGTGAGATCACACTTAAACTCGTTAACGGTGTTGCATTTAATTGATCATATAATATAAAAAATTATCAAACGTTCATAACTTCACCCGACAATGTAAAGGCAACGCTTATCGATCTGTGCAATAGAAAGAGTACAGTAATGTTTCGAGTCAATTTCACGGTAAAAGATTCTTCAAACATTTGCCATATTGGTATCTTTCCTGTTATCTGCTCTCCACTTTCGTCAGACTTATACAAATTATGCGTATAGGTCACACTACTATTACGCGCGACGGTAATAAAAATATACATATATATATATATATATACTCGTTTAAAAAAATATCTGCGACCTTAAAATCTCGAAAAATGTGACCTCGAAAAAATTTCTTTTTCTTTTTGCTTACCACAATATTTGCACGTTCAAACCTTATCACGATTTCCTCTGGCGTTTTATTCTATTATCAATAGACTGCGGATCTTTATGCAAAATAAAATTTTATCTTTAGCAATTGTGTATAAATTGAAAGTAACATATAGATGTTCTTAAGGGCCCCTTCTCCTAGCAGACGATACTCGCGCGTGAATGTGTGGTACACTCACACACTTCTGATTTCTCGATAATGCAAAGACGGGGTTTTTTGCCTCAAAAGGCCTTTTTTTTACGTTTCCGAGCAATGGTTTAGCAATAGTCGGCTGCACGTTGCCCGTCAGATGGCGCTGCAGTTACGCCGGCGTACTAGTCTCTCCGACGGGCAACATGCAGCCGAATATTGCAAAACCATTGCTCGGAAACGTAAAATAAGGCCTTTTGAAGCAAACAGCGACCTAGATTGATCTTTCATCTAGCGATTTTGACTACTAAAAAACCCCGTCTTTGCATTATCGAGAAATCAGAAGTGGATTCCCGAACCCTTGCAATCCTCGCGTATGTATACGTGGTGTAGCGGTGTGTGAGTGTACCACACATTCTCGTGCGAGTATCGTCTGCTAGGAGAAGGGGCCCATTTTTGTTATAGATGCATAAAATCCGCAGTCTAATTATCAAAAATAAGCGAGATAAGCGAGAAGAACATCCTAATAATACATACTAGTACATATATTACACATTACACTATATAATCGGAAAATAGTAACAGGCAAATAACAGAGAAGATTCCCATATTGTTACTCCGTAAAGTTATTTTATGTAAAGAGTTCAAACGCTTCTCTTCTAGTCTAGCTGAAAGGAAATTAAGTAACTCACCATTGGAGTAAGAGTTTATGATGAAGTGTCAACATCGTTTGTTAAAGACTCGAGTAGCGAAGCTTTGTTATCTTCCAATTCTAAAGGATCTGAAGCGTAAAGACTGTTTGTCGTTACGTCGCATGCTGTACTGGTTGCAGGTGATGTGGCATCCAAGAACATGTCATCGTCAAAATCCAACAAGTTTTGCGTTGGATTGTATGTCATAAGTTCTCCTCCGGCTGTTCCGTTAACATTATCTGCAACTGCAACAAGAAAATACCTTTTTTTTAAAAAAGAAACAAAGTTATTTACTGCTTATATGGAAAATAATAGTTGAAGAATTTACGGTTAGCATGGTCGTCGTCATCTTTCTCCGAATGTGGGTTCAATTCTGGATTAATGGGCAAACTAAACGACATTGGATCGTCTGCTCCGAACAACTGCAAATGCACAGAATTCTAAGAGAACCGAATAAAACAAACACTTAAAGAATAGAAAACCATTTATCAAAGTTGAACATTAATTAAAGATATATCGGAAACATATATAATTGATAGTTATACTGCGGATCTCTATGCATTTATGGTTTGTGAAAATTTCCATAAAATGCCAGAGTATAAAATTTACTGCTACTACTGACCACTGAAAATAAGATTTTATTTGATGTTCCACTGTTCTAAAATTCGTCTACAAAAATTGCAAATTGCATAAACATCCGCAGTCTATTGATAATCATTGGTTGCACTAAGCGCTGTCCAACTTTGCTGCTTAACGATCGACTAGAAATGAACTACTTACACCGAGAAGCGTGTTTGCATCGATACTGTAACCCTCACCACGGAGGATATCACGTAAATTGTCCAAATCTGTCTGCATTGATTCCAGATGATTATCCATATCCTCCCTATAGACAATTGTTTAAAGTGGATCAAACATGCATAACAAAACTACAATTTCGCACAAGTTTATCCATATTTGAATGGATGAACAAGGGAAACGTTGAAAAGCCTTTTCCTGAAAAGTACAATCTTTCTATTTGGTCAAACGATAGCGCAAGCAGTCTTCCGTAAAGCATTTATTCAGTTTCAAAGAATACTATTTCTGATTGCTGCTCGCGCTATCATTCCATTGGAGAAGTTTCTGTGCACAAAAAGAAGTTTTCTCAAATTAAAAATATTATATGTTACCTTGTGTCGAAGGTACACGAAATAAATGTCATGGTGGAGTGACAGCAAAATTTAACATGTATGTACACATAAAAAATCTGATGGATAATTTCATTAGTCCAACAAAAGATTGTTCTAAACAAAATGAATTGAATATATGCTTTGTTTTTTCTTTACTTAGAAATCAAAATCAAATAGCAAGTTTTCTTAAACGAAATTGCAAAGCTAATTGTAAGATTTTAAAATTGTAAAATAGCTATGAAGCTAAGAAAACGTTATCAAGAAATACTGGTTTACGTCGTCCTGCGCGAGACACATCGTAAGATTTCTAGACCAAAGACGAACGATTTAGAAGCTCCTATGAAAAATCGTCTCGCATTATTGTTAGTAGGGCGTATACACCATTAAAATTAATTCATGATTGCTCGAATATGTTAAAGAAGATAGAAATATTAGTTGGCTCCCACCTCTATGTCATTTGATTAAGAATTTCCATGAAAGGTAAAGGAAATTCATTGGACACAACTTTATTTAGCCATGGTCTGTGTTGAACTTACATTGATCCTAACCTGTAAGCAGCATCAGGCGAGCCAGAGATATTCACGCAGCTCAAAGATAAATGATTACTTGTGCCTGCTCCGTTGGAGTAGGCATTCTCTTTTTCCAGTGATCTCTCGGCACCGTTCACGCGTGCAACTCTCTGGTTGCCATGCTTGGCGATTCCATCAACGTTATTTAGCTGATCGAATGTATCATTGGTTTCACTAGTTTTTAAATTTCCCTTGTTGTCACCGTACTCTATCAGCTCGTTATTCTCCACGTTCTCGTTCTCGTTGCTCTCTATGTTGTCCTCACTGATGATTTCCGGTACTATCAGAATGTCCTGCAGTTTCACCAAATTCGAAGCATTTTCCTGAACATCTTCCTCGATGTCCCCAGCTGTTTCCAGATCGAGTTCGGGTTCTGCATCGGTTCCTTTAGTCATATTAGCTGCCATAGCTGCGAGTTTAGGACTGCGTGTAGTCGCTATTGGCACTGGCTTAGGTACCAATTTATTTTCCAGTATAGAGATGGTCACCGGCGATTCTTCAAGTGGCATTTCAAGCATATGTGTTTCTTCCCTAAAATAGTGAAACAAGATGTGTTGCCATTCTTCGTCATCTTCGGCTAGATTGCTGTAGCCATAATCTGCTTTTTAATAGGCCTTATTTACTTCAAAAGTTGTAATTTTTGCTTTTGAGCGATTCTTGACTACTATTCTCATCGATGGAAGTATTGCAAGAGCATACACAGAAACATATGAAGCATCATGAAAAATAAACATGCTCTCTAAATTGTACAGTGAAATATACAAACTGTTAAAATGCTATTCAGCCTGTAATAAATAGTAATAAAAAATCTGTATGCACAAGCTATAGAAACAAAGAGGAGAAAGTATTCTTACAACAAACTGAAGGAAATTCAAGAATATTGTCCGATTCTCTTTCGAAAATCTGTCTCGACTTGAACTCTTTAGTTTCTAGGTAATTGAAACAAAAATATTATCGAACATTCGAAAATTGATTTGCCACATATCAGCTAAACGACGTGAGTACAAATGACAAGTGCATAAGGAAACATTCCATATAATATATCTTGTGCAAAAATTGAATTCTAACATTCCATGCATATATATTTAGATGAAAAGAAGAAAACAAAATATTAGAAAGATAGAGCGACATTTATACTGCACTAATACTTGATATATTCTATTCAGAGGCATAGATAAAACGTAAACCACAAGATATCGGCAATGATGCAAGTAAACAATGATACGGAGCAACTCAACCAAGGATTAACTAAGAATTCTCTCATGAATATAAAAATTCTAGAAACAATCTTTTCGTTTACGCTTTCAATTTTGTTCGTCGAATTTTATCGACACAACAGAATTAGAACTGCCAGTAATTTGAAAAGCAACTACTACAAGTTGAAAAAGAGTAGCCAAACTAAGAGAAATATCATTTCAGTATATAAATCGAATCGAAGAATGCTTCTAAGAGAAATATTATCGCAATATTGCTACATGTTCATGCAAAACAATAGAACCAAACAAAATTGCGATACTGCTCAATGTAAATATTCTAGGAAAGAAAATAGAACACCAACACCAAAATAACAACAAGAGAAAAATGTTAACCTCGGTTCCTCTCCATTCTTCGTTGATGGGATCAAAATTTTGACAGGCACCTTGTTTTTCCTCCTGGTAATATTTAAATTGTGGTGATATGAGTGACACTGAGATCTAGTTAACGTTACGAGCAATATGAAATAGTTTCATTCATGAGAATTCTCTGCTTTTCTGCTTTGAATAAATATAATCCCGTAGATAGTTCTGCCACAATATGGTATAAAACACCATCAATTTATGCCCCTGTGTCTTCCGTAAGAAGTACATAGAGCAAAATTTTTTTCATTGAATTCGGTTAATTATGCAACATTTCATGCACGGAAAGTGTATATCAGTACGAACAGACAAAACTTTTGTTATCATTTGATTCTTCTACCGCTCTTTGAGTTTCAATGTAAGATAAGCACAAATGAAAACGTAAAAATGTTACTGAACAGAGTGATAAATGTTGAAATTTTGTTTGTGTTCACTGTGCAAAACTCCATCATGTTAAAATATCAAAATTGAAAGATTGTACATGACTCAGTTGTATACATATAATATATGCTGTATTATATACATCTATATTCAACTATACATACATATATATCTACATACACACATGTATACATATTGTATATATGTTTGTATAGGTATATACATATGTAGATATGCATATGTATATATCGCTTAGCTTAACTTACTTTTTTTTTACCCTTACATCCACGTTTCTTCAATCGAGCATCAATGTCTTGTGGATTGACCAGTATGTCAGCTTGGAACTGCATAGAATCGTCGACTAAGTGAACAGTTTCCATATTGCCTGCGTCTATTATCGATGCAGAATTATGTTCTGGACTTTGTATCGCTGGATTTGAATCTCCTTCTAGCATTCTGAAGGGCGAAAATTCATATGTAACTTACAACGTTGTATAAAATGTTCCATACTATAATATTCTGTCAACATACTCTGCAACAATGTAATCTGAATCTAAATCTGGGTCAGATGCATCGAGCTCGTGAATTACTGGCCCAGTAGGCGACGCTTGTGCCTAAAGAAAGAAAGAAATATTAAGATAGGAGTTACACGAATCTGGCTTATAATTAAATGTAATAACAGTAGAAGAATTTAGAAAGACAGTTACATTATTGTCAACCTATTAAACATATGAACACATTATCGACCGGTGATTATTGCCTAATTTTGAAAAATCTCTGGTACATGGCTAAACACTTTTTAATGACTAACAAGTCATCCTCAATAACGTCATCTAATGGATTCATTTAAGATTGCAAGGTTTACATTGTAAAAGAACTACACTTCTGGTAGGTAAGGTGTTAAGAAAGAACATCAATTTCTATTTTACTCCGGTTTGTTGCAATCCGGGTAGAAAATTTGTATCGTGCATAAAGATTTGCTGGCTACTTATAATTGTTAGGACTATACGTTTCTACCTTCGACATCTTGCTCTGTTTACGTTGACGGTTCGAGTCGTCTATCATCAATGGATATCTCCTTTTAACAGAGATACCTCCGCTCCTCGACGGTTGTACCAGAGTGACTAAGAAATGTATGAGCTTATTCACGATTTGCTGTTGCTTCAGATGCTTTTGCCTGAGCATTGCTAGCTCTCTCCACAATGCTTCATTCTCTCTCTTCATGGCTCCGAGTCTCGAGTCTAAATGTTCTTGACGACCCCTCATACTCCTGACTTCTGTCAGCATTTTATTCATTAATTCTGGTTTAATAGGTGTAAGCGCTGGATCTTGCCCTTTGCTCGATGCGATCTGTACAAAGTCAGGTGGAACATTGAAAAATTGACAAACAGAATATTAGCGAAATACGTACTTTTCTCTTAATGTGTTCTACAAGATACGGGTGTCCTTTGCAAAAAAAACTGATGCGCAAACTCCATTTCATCTCTGTCACATTTTAAACCACCTAATTCTACAGAGACCTTCTTGTGAAAACCATCTGAAATAAACAAACAAGAATTTCAGAAAATATGAAAAGAAATGTTCGTAATCACATCGGAGATCTGTTTATAGTTACTTACACATATTCAACTGGCGAACAAAGCTGGCCATATTATTATGTTTATAATAATGTGGCAATAATTCCCTGGCAAATTGTGCCTGATTTCTAATGAAAAAACTTCTTCCATTCTGAAAAATAGCAACAAAGTTCCGTTAACGTTTCATCAATCTATAACGAAAGAACCATTGGAATTGCATCAGTGTTCGATACTACTGTTCGTTTGATTGAAAAAGGATAAAATTATATGGTTAAGAACAAAAACATTGCAACAGACCATTGCTATTTTACAATTATGTAAAATTTCAAATTCGTTGGTCCTCTACATGAAATTCGCACGTGAAAGAGTTAATAAAGATTTCTGAAAAATGATAAAAAAGGGACCGGGAGAATTGATAGTTGTCAAAATAATGTAATTTATTACATACGTGTATATATGTACGCGTATACATATATATATATATATATATATGTATGTATATACATATGATGGCGCAACTAAGTACAGAATAAATTACACCGACAGTGTACATGCAAAATATAGGTTGTGTACGTAAAAATGTGTACCGCGGGGGTCAACGTTTCTCATACGTTTCCGTCGGTTTCTCAGACGATGTTAACATTATATAGAAACCTATTCTGATCGTAGAAGAGGCAAATGAATCGGGGATGAGTTCGACTAATTGCACGTTGAGTGCTTATAACGTAAAAGGCACTTGGAAAGAACAACAAAATAAGTACTCACGGGTGACCAACAAATAAGGTCGTCGGTTTCGGGATCCTCGACCAGCTTCCAGAGCTTTGCAAGAAACGCCGGCACGGTAGTACCTAATTCTGGGATCGTGTGCATTGCGGTGTCAATAATTTCCTTCGGTCTGCGATAATTCCTCGGCTGTTTTCACGAACAGATCACAAGAAAAATCTTCACATCTCACGACAATGGCTGATCGCTGACGATGTTATTCTGCTAGTAGCACTGACAGGTGGGGAGAGGCGGGGAATGATTGGCGATATGTAGCCTTTCCATTTCGAGTAACGATGAAACCACCGCCAGCGCAGGGCATTCGTCATTGGTCCTTTCTTCGGGAGACATGTTATCGACCAATGAGATTGAATTTACAAGTTTTCATGAAAACTGAGATTAATGCATTGCATATATCGTATATATAGGGTGTTTCACAAAGAGTGTCAGAAAAAAAGGACTGACTCAGCATCCTGTTCTCTTGTCGATTCGTGTAGATATGATTTATTTTCTAGTTATGAACTGATATTATCTCTCGGCGGTTCACGGTTGGTTCTGGGTTCATTCTGGGTTAGATGTGGATATGATTATGTTTATTGAACGTAAACCCGGTAAGGTAGAAAATAACACTAAAATCTCTTTGACCGACTTTCGGAAGTTTACCTACTCTTTGAAGATACCATTTCGCTTACGTGTTTCCACGCTAGATGGCTATACCGTTGCTTTGAGTGGGTAGAGTTGTCTTCCATCAGGTAAAGAATATCGAAGTTGATTGAAGTTGAAACGTTCCCTTGCTTTCCGTGTCGCAGGATGAAATATGTGAGGGATGATCCAGAGGGATTCTCCCGTATGATCCAGTGCGAGTTTCGCGCTCGAAGCTTTCCTATTCGGTGAGTAAAAAAATGTTTTTGCAACAGTTTGCTGGAAACAAAAGTAACGAAGCTTCGCCCTACTGCATATGTGCCCACAGCTACGAAAGTGGTCTATATAAATATATTTCTTCTTTCGAGATACATATCTGCATTTATGCATTTATGAAATTTGATGCATTTATAGCTAAAATGGATGGATGTAATTCTAAACAGTGGAAGGATTAAAAGGATCTGCGAATATAAACGCATTGTTTAGAATTAACCTGAACAATGTTTACTTTGCATGTAGATACGCAGGCCAGTAATGAGATTAACGAGAAGTTTAGCTTCCGCCGACAAACGGTCTGGAAATGATCGTCGAGCGTGCGAAGGGTTAAACTTTTCTCGCTCGCGCGATAAATATCGCGGTAAGTGTTTGTTTCGCGAGTTTCGGGCACCGTAGAGATCGTAGAATGGAAATGACCTGCGGTGTAAGGTTACACTGGGTAAAAAGGAAAGAAAAAAAAATGGCGGTGATCCAACTGCTCTCGCCGGTCCAGATTGCGATCTTTTCGCCCCGGGGACGAGAAAAAGTAAGAATGTCGTAATCTCGATTCAAACATCTGTGAGAAGCGTCCTCCGGCACGAAGGCTGGAGTAAAGTAGGGGTGGAGCTACAAACATGTTGCTAAGAATTTGTTGCACCGATCTCTCGGAACCACCTCGAGTCATTTTTCAATCGCAACCCCTCGTGACCTCGTACGTACCCCCCGAAGAACGGTTTAATCGTCCGTCGAATTTTATTAATTGTGCTATCGCGGTTCATCGTCGAAGAGACCTTAATTTGTTCGCGATGAACGAACCGCGCGAGCCCTTCGCGAAACTTCGCTCGTCTCTTTTGCACGGTTTTACACACAGGCACACCGGTAGAATGAAACGTCGCTCGTTTCAGGAAATTAACCTGGTCGCGGCCGGTTCCGCGCCGACGATATTAATCGAACTCGAAATTTACCGGATTTATCAGAGGGAATTATTAATTGACATTACCGCGAGCAATTGAACTTTCATTAATAAAATATATCTACGGTTTAATTTGGCCGGCACGGGTCCGGATTTGTAATCGCGGAGGAACGGCTATTGAGAACGCGCGCGCGTTCGTGTTTCAGCGTCGCTTTTCTATCCACTGGTTCATCGTTATCGTCAGATTAACAGTTTATACCTGGTTTAGTTTATTTTCAACTTCGATTGCACACCTTATTAATGTCGATTCATTGGTCATTAGGAGACCGCGAATTTTATGCGTGTACGAGAAAAATGAATAAACAGAATTGAAAGTAGTAAAAAGATTAAGAGACTTTAGAAATTTCCAACTTACTCATGTCATTTTCCATAATGATCCTCAGCTTAATTAGAAGGTAGAAAAATTGTCCACTGCTACATCGTCGGGCTCGTATGAAAGCTGCTTTATTTTTTATCAAAAATTGTGTCTTCGGTTTCGCTTCAGGGCCCGTTCTAAGGGGAGGGCGCGAAAATTTAGGGGCGCTATTTTGACTGTAACTGTGAGAAAAATATTGATGTGATACCCAATTAATAGAAAATTTGCTTTTATTAAAATTTAAATAAAATGATTTGATTTTTATTGAAGATAAAAAATATGTACCTTTATTTAAAAAATATATCTATATTCTTAAGGGGCGGCATTTTGTCTTTATTTATTTTATCTTTCAGCGATAAGTTGTTATAGGTAGCATAGGTACACAGCTTGAAAAAATCTCCGTGTAAAGCAAAATAGTTTCGCTTTAAATCGTTTTATTCGCCTCCTGTAGAATTTACTTTTATGGACGTCGGCAATTTTCATACGAGGCAGACGATATGCCACCAACAGAATACATAGGTTTTTTGAAAGTCGCGTTGACTCTCGTTGATTTTCCCAAGTTCCGCGAGGTGTTAAGAACAATCTGACCGTTGGAACCCGGTGACAAGCTATTATGCTAACCCATATTGTACCGGCGGTATCCAGCGAAACATATTGCATTATTTATCGTCGCACAATGGCTTCGTCGGTCTCTCATTCGATTTCCTGGCGGTCCAATACTTTCCGCGCCACCCCGTGCATTGAACCAGCTTTTCAAACGTTCCATAATGCCTTCAATATGTTTGCCGCATTAACAATACAGAATGCGTGTGTGGGGAGGGGGTTCGCGCGGGTTTGTAGGACGATGGGCGAGGGGGTGAAGAAGGGTGTGGGTGGGATGCTCGTTCTCTCCAACTAATAATCAACGAAACCGCAACAGCAACGAGTTCTCGAGCGTCATCAAAATCCGAATTACACCGGAACAATCGGTCGCGTGGTTGGCTGCGAGGGGATGCAGAGAGGGGCGCGAGAGGGTGAACGGGGGGAGTTGGTTCATTTCGGTTCGTGTATCGCGGACGTATTAGAATTAATCTCGAATTAATTTTGGTAACGGTGTTCCCGTTCTTGAATGGCGATAGCCCGCGAATTATCATAAACGCTTTTATCGGTTGTCCATTGTTGCTCGACTATACAGGAAACGCGGGCGGGTGGTGGTGGGTCGGTTGTTTTGAAACCGTAGGTACGCACGCGCGCGCTCTCGCGTATTTCTCTCGTTATGACTGGTTCGGCTGTCTTTCACGGTGTCCCGATGATGATTCAATTATGGTCGGACGTGCCGCGCACAGAGCCGAGGCCTGAACGGCTCGCGGGACCATGAATATCGTTCGGCCGCTCGCTCGCGCCGGATGACCACACGCGCTATACTTACCCTAATGGATAACGAATGCGTGCCTCGTAAAAGTACGCCCCGAGGAGCGTTTAAGGCGATCTGATTCATATAGCGGGTGTCCCGGAACGACCTGCCGCCGCCACAGTATACCTACAATGTACCGAATGGCCACTCTAAGCGGATAAAAAATCCTACACATCAGATGCGGCTGTCGATGTCAACGTATGTGGTGTCGTTGTAAAGAGCAGGTCTCAATCTTTGAGTTTATGGTAATTTTAATCACGAAATAATCTTTGTTGAATTTTTAACACTTTGATCGCCACGTCACCCATATCTGGGTGACGGGTATGCTTCCGTGGGGGCCTCGTCACCCAAATATGGGTGACGCTCTTCTTGTTCGAGTTAATTAAAAATAGGATTTTATATATAGGATATACAACATGAATTCTCGCTTTTCGCTGTGTTTACGTTCTGTGTACCGACGGTCGGATTTGGGCCCCGCGGGAAACTTATTGTTAGCCGAATTACGCTGGGTGATTAAAGTGTTAAGGAAATTTAACTTTCGCGTGCTATAGTGTACCTAATAGCCAATCTATGTAGGTGGGAAAAAATCATGGATCGTTTTACGCTTCTTTAAAACAGAGTATGTACTACCTTATATGTTTTCAAAAACTGTTTTTTGCAGAGAGAATATCGGGGTGTAAACGCAGAGGTTAAGGTTAAGGACAAGGTCCTCTGGATAGAGGATCTATCCTTTTTTCGGGACTTAAAAGGCCTCGAGAGGAGGACTTTTCGCGACGAAATTTCCCCCGAACGTTCTTTTCGCCCCGCTCCTTCGAAAAGCGACTTTAGAGGATCCCGGACGGCGTAAGGTTCGCCGTTATGGCTGTTTAACCGGTGGTATACGAGCGTCGCATGCTAAGAGTATCAGAGGATCGAGTTTTTAGTCGAGTTTCGTTCGCCGAGTAAACAGAAGGCGCAGCGAGCCGTGGAAAACTTACTTAAACGCGTTGACCGTCTAGCTGATTCCGGAAAACTTTTCCTCCCCGGTCCCGTTGGCCTCTGGTTTTCTTCTCGTAATTCGTAACTTTAAAGCTCTCCCCACTCCCAGCACGCGGCAACTTTTTCTTATTGTCCGGCGGAGTTGGTGTAACAGTTCGCGATCAGGCTGGTACAATTTGCATCCGAGTTATTAACATCGGTGCAGGGCTCCGTGGCGGATTACAAGGAGCAGACTCATCGAGCTCACCGACGATTATCGTCTCTACAGTATTTTCCTGCTGGGGAAATTGCAATTTGTATTCCGTGCCATATCGCTCAGTAGTATACAGACTTAGAGGTATTCATCTTGAATGAACTAACTACTCAGATTCGTTAGGAAAAACATAGTTATTACTAGACTGCGGATCTTTATGCAAAAGAAAAATTGTCTGCATCGATTGCAGGAAATAGAAACTAAATCGAATATTATATCTTCCTTTAATCACTTTAATAGAGAAGCAAATTTTCATTTCCTTAGAAGATTTTTTCTGTTGCAAAAATCTTCTGATAAACAGATAGTCTTTTCTATTCTTGTATTATTAGTAGACTGCGGATCTTTCTACGAAATAAAAATTGTCTGCATCGATTGCAGGAAATAGAAACTAAACCGAATGTTATATCTTCTTCGAATGATTGTAATAGAGTAGAAACCATACATGTATATTGAGATCTTCAATTTCGAAAATTTTTCAACTTTCAATTTCATTTTCTCAATTTTCCCACACATAAATGCATAAAGATCCGCAGGCTACTTTATTACAGTTGTAAGGTCTATTGTCTGAGGACATCGGAACATCTAGCTAACCAATCTTCTAACTGCGATGTTGACGAGTTGATTCGTCATCCCCAGCAACATGGGTGTTTCAACAGACAGAAGCCAGCAGTGGTGTTGCAATTCGACTGGAAGCTCGCGTGTAAATTAGAAAGCGGTCCTTTGGAGGCAGAGTGTCGGTAGGCGGGCCCAGATCGTACAAAGTTAAACGGTCCCCTTTTACTGGGCCCGGCCCTGTTTTATTTATACGGAGCACTCCGAGCGTAATTACTCATGGCAAGTGGAGAGATATCGATGGACGAAGGGACAATCATTTTTTTCCACCGCGTTAATTAGCGCCCCCCTCGCGTAAAGGGCACACTGTTGCAAATTGCGCGGCACCGAAACCCGTGGCTCGATCTGATCGAAGAGATCCCGACCGAGATCCTCGCGATCTTTCGTAGCTTTACGACGCGCAAAGAATGTATTTGGAAGAAATGAATTCTCTCTTATGTCTCGAGAGACTTAATTAAACATTGTCAGACTGTCGGATACGCGATCTGCATAACCTACCTACAGTACACTCCCGTGTAACGCGACTAGAAACTTGTTTAAAAAAGAAGTGCATGTACAAAACATTACGTAAGGCGACTGTACACTTGCCGCCAAAAAAAGATACAGATACAGAGTAATTTTAAACAACTTTGTTCATCGCGTTATACAGGAGTCCACTGTGCAAACTTAAAAAGACCTGCTGGAATAATAAACGGAGAGAACGCATAGAAAGAAGTGTTCAAATGAATTTGACGACCGACGAGATCCATGAACAAACAACTAGAGTACTATAGAACTCATTAGCCATTCGATTAAAGGTATCGAGCATTAGCGGCGCTCAACGATGTACAATTTTGAGTAATGAGCAGTTCCACGGATATCTGGATGGTCGGTATTAAATTCCCCGATGATACTAGGCCATGAAGTATGGCCAATGGGTATTTATGATAATTAGACGAGCCAGAGCTAGCCCTTTAATCTCTTAAGCAGCCAGACTTGATGGAGAACTCGTTTTTAACGTCCCGACGCGCTCGCTGGATCGTTGGCACGCTCAGGAGTCCGCCGTGAAACGTGTTCCTTGCGATTCTCGATTCTCCGCGAGAATGTCTGAAATATTCTGAAATCGCCGAAGAAAGATTCGACAGGAGACATTTCGCGCGGAGTTTCATTCATTGTTGGAAAATTTTCAGATGCCAAAAACGCATGAAGTTCCGCAGTCTATCGATCACCCTTCACCAACCGTTTCCGTCGATCTTTCCGCGCTTCATCCAGCCAAATTGTTCTATATTATTCGACTTCCTCTTTTGGAACAGCCTGTAGACATATCGCAAAACTTTAAAGTTGTTTTTACAAAAGAACGATTCACTTGATACTTTTGTTCCTCGCTATGAGTAGGTACTACAGGCGCGATAAAAAGATTTCACCTTGAAAACAGGGTCAAGTTATGCGGTTCATTGTTTTAGTAGATCCCCGATTCGGACCACCGATCCGCAATAATGATCCATGCACTTTCGCACGATCCAGATCCCTCCGTCTGTGACCAATTGTCCCCGACTGACCATAGCGTGAATTATCGATCACCCTTCACCAACCGAGCGCGGTCGCCGTGCGAAAAACCGTTTCCGTTGATCTTTCCGCGCTTTATCCAGCCGGCTCGACGATATTGCGGCCATGCACGCGGTTTCGACGGGTCTCGCTTTATCATCCCCTTCGGATTCGCATGATCGACCTTGCACGAGCGCCGCGATGTCTCCGGATCGGGATTTATGTCGGATCCACAGCACCGAGCCGGTCGCGGATCGGCGAAACTCCGCTTGACGAATGGGGACGGTTAATAATCGGCGGCTCCGTGTGATCCGAGGCCCGCGACCCGCATCGTTAACGCTATTTATTGCTCGTTACCCGACGTCTTAACACCCGACGGGGGGTTACTCGAGCAGAGCGGCCAGGAGGCGGGTCGCCCGTTGGTTTTTCCGGCCGCGGCGAGATCCGATCGAGATGATCGATCGTCCCGCGCGGATCGCCCAGAGGAACTCGTTTGACTTGTCAATCGCGAAAATGCTCCCCTTAACCCGTGACCGAGCGTATTCATCGTCGGATTAGCGTGTCCCGTCGCGTCCTGGCCCATAAGACATCTCGTCGAACGCGAGCTTCTCCGAGATCGTTCAGATTACGCGGATTTCATTTAGTCAAGCTTCATACCACGACCGCGAATTCTCTGATACTTTTCGAGAGGAAGCCTCCCGCCAAGCATGAAATTGGTTGGGCGAAATACAAAACGGTAAAAGATTTAAACAATTCGAGAATGTTGTAATGTTGCTTTTAATGTGACAAAGTCCAGTAGGTTCTCTTACACGATCTATTGTCAGAAGACAAGTACGGCTTCAACCATCGAGATTCTTCCACAGCAAACTCGCAGTTCCGCCCGTTCCCTATAAGGTTCTCCACGATCACGTAGGTAAAGGCAGAAAGTGAAAAAGTAGGGAAACGTTGGCTCGGTAAACCTTCAAAATCCCTTGACGCGGCGCGACGGTGCTGGGGGAACACGGTTTACGTGCCGCATTCTCCTATAATTGCCAAGTACGAAAGCATCCGGGACATCCCGCGGCAGAAACGAGAGGATCCGGCAGCCCGGCTGACTGTAGAAATCACGTTGTAACGAACGAGATATTCCAGGATTTCCCACTTTTCGACGTCCGCGAGGAAGCAGTTGGCAAGCGGCGCGTTCTCTCTCGCTTAATTTGCAGACGTGCCTCGTCGTCGTCGTCGTTGTCGTCGTTGTCATTGTTGCCAAAGTCGGCTCTTCTCCCTTGGTTTTCTGTCGCAACGAATGCATACGTGCGTCCTGCACCTTGCAGAAACTGCATCCAGTCTCGTGAATTCTTCCAGAAATCCCGCGTGTTTACCTTCCGGTCGCATTTGCTCCGTGTAATCCGGATAACTCTGGAGAGTACGCTCTCGCCTCCAAACGCTCTAAATAACAGCAAATTGGTCTAACGTATTTAATGTTGAATCACATTAAATGTTTCTTCGTGATACTACTACTACTACTACTAGGAGTTAAAAAAACCGGCAAAAGGGGGATATGATCGCGATCCAAGCCGAAGGAAGCGTCTCTTGGATAGAGGACAGTTGTAACAGCGGTAACCAAGGAAGGAGGACATCAGGTAGACGGTTGGAACAACGACAAAAGCGGGGAGGAGAGACAGACCGGGTGAGTTCTGGGAGGAGGTAGTCTGCCGGTGAGTGGCAGGCTGCCTCCGATGTCTCGTTTACCATAATACAAGGCCTCGGTGAGGGGCACGTCGCTGTGGATAAGGGGAAGAAGAGAAGAAGAGGAGAAGTGGAGACCATCGGATCGCTCGAAACGGTAGCAATGCATCAGGAGTCCGTGAAAAGCGCGTCGCGGATCCCGGCAGACTTAAAGGACGCGGAACAGAAGGGAATACGGCGCACGTGATATCCTGTCGTGGGTTCTGTCCAAACGTTCTGTTACGAGGCGTCCCCGGGTGTACTTTCGACCGACAACAAGCGGAAAGAACGATCGCCGGGGCAAACCGTTTGAGGAGAACCTGCTGCCTGGAAATTGTGCCGCGAAAGATGTAGATAGGAGAAGACGAGAGGCGAAACCGAGGAACGCGAACGAACCTCTCGGATTTGTACGACGCCGGAGAGACCAGCATCAACGGTCAATCGAAACCGATGTAATTGGACGAGGATCGTGGAATTGTGATTACACGCCTGTTGGTTTATCGGTAGTCCCTGTCGCTAGACCCTTCGAGTCGCGACAGAGGTCCTCTTTCGTCAGAGACACCGTGTCTTCCAATCGTTTAGGGAGTTTCACTTTTCAACGCGTTCCGTGCCGCGTTTATACTCAACAATTAAAATACGTTTTTATCGCATTAAATAAATATATCAGCGTACACGCGGCACGGAATCTGTTAAAAGATGCCCACATTTTTTGGAAGACGTCGTAATTCGTTGAAGGACGTCTTCGTCTCCCTGAGATTTCCAATTTTTCCTAGCAGATTGGAATCGCGTTGAGCCCATCGTTGCTCGAATACTTCGATCCTCTTCTTTCGTCATCCGGTTGAGTCCTTTTCTCCCTTTCTGTCTCCCGCTATCGCATTTCCTGCCTTTTTCTTCTCCTCCCGTTGCTTGTTCTTCGACGACGACGACGGTCACGATCGGATACTCGCACTCGTTCGCTTCTGTCGCGCGACCATGCATCCCGAGACCTCTAATGAAAGCCTTTTCTCCGACTGCCAGTTAACCCCACACACGCGACACCCGTCACCAACACGCAGGAGGTGGGGAGGAAAGCTCGAGGATGACACGCGTTGCACCTATACCGACACGCTGCCTGCGACGCGTTGCATCGCGCAAGACACGCTCTTGCTCTCGGCCGTCGCGTCGCGTCGTTGCGCGATGGTGTTTAATTGCATGTCGTCGAGGGTCCACCGTTGGTCTCCTGTCCACGCCAATGGTATCCGAAGATGTTCTTACAGTGGCAGCCAGCATGGCGAACTTAACACGTTGCTGCTAGTCGTTTTTCCAACTTTTCTAACTCTCGTGACAGCCGGGCAAAATGAGGAATTTCGAAAACTGTTTGCCACGGACTTCGGTCATTAAGACATTCACGCGTATCTGACTACGGACATTTCTGACGTGCTGATCTTTCTGTTCGTTTTTCTATGTTCTGGTAAATTACGATGTCTCTTCTGTCGTTGGAGTTCGTGGATTATTCGTTTATTTACTTTTTGGTGAAAAGTCTTCAAGAATGTCGCTGGAAGGTCTTCAGAAATATCGGCCCCCTCTCTCTCTCTCTATAAATCCTCTCTCCAGAAAATGAAAGTTTCCATGTCCCGGAGAAGGAACCAACGGCTCATTTTCTCTCGAAGTCAATCCCGTTCCTCAGTCTGGCCACCGATCATTACCGACACATTTCCCGCTGTGTCCGTCCAAGTGTCCCATTAATACCCAGCGACTGCACCTTGATAAAAAAGGCGTGGGAAGGGGTAGGAGGGCTAGGAGGAAGGGATCAAGATTTTCAGGTGGGCACGGTATACGCGGTGCCATTTGACGAACCGTGTTCCTCGTCCTTTCTCCTCGAGAAGGACGCTCTGCCGAGGATCCTGCTCCTTCCCGCGGTTCTCTATCTTTCTCCCTCTCTCTTTCTCTCTCGGTCTCTCCTTTCCTCTGCCGAGGTCCCCCAGTCCTCCTACTCCTTCTACTTCTCTTTCGGACGCTGTCCCGTACCGTTTCTTAGTGGCTGTCTTCGTTTCGCCTTGCCGTGCGATCCGCACACGCCACTTCTTCTTCAGTGGCCGCTGGTACCACTCTCGGCTAGATCGCGCGAAGCACACCTCCTCTTCCTCTTCTTCTTCTTCTTCTCCGTCGTCGTCGTCGTCGTCGTCGTCGTCCTCCTCCTCCTCCTCCTCTTCTACTACCTCTTCTTCTACCTATGCGTCACCACCACCGCCGCAACCACCACCACCATCGTCATCGTCTCCTTCGTCCTCGTCGCCGGCATCGTTTCGCTGCCACCACTCGCCGGCGAACACACCACGTCCACTCCACCTCCTTTGCTATTCTTCCAGCTCGATGAAGTAACGCGGAACGTGTGCTCCTTCCGGAACCTTGGCCCTCTCCCGCCTAAATAACCCCCTTGATCAACCGCGATCCGTTAACCCTCGGTGAAGACGTCTACGGTAAAAAGTGTTCGCGGACTGTGTTTACGAACGATGTCCGTCGTGCTGGGTGTCTCGGATCGTGACAAGGATAACATGGTAGTGTGCTGTGGGTCGAGTAGCTTCCGGGTCATTCGTGGCACCGGTTCTGCTGACTTAGCTACCCTTCAGTGGAGAATTCAGTGACCGGGACTCGGAAGTGTATACGTTCGACGATTTTCGCGACTTGTTCCAAGTGTTCTGGATTGCTGACGATCATCACGTGGTAATGTGCCGCGTAAACGCTGCCTCCTAAGCCAATTCTCTCGTGGAGACCCGGATTGTCGAGATTAGCTACCCTCGAGTGGAGAAATCGGTGAAGAATCTTGAAAGTGTTCCCATCGGAAAGTTTTCAGTCGATTTCGTCTGGTGTTCTTGACTAGTGAGGACGGTAACGCAGTAACGCAATACATAAACGATTCTTCGGGAACTTAGGTCAGTCCCTGTCATCCTAATTTTCTCTAGGAATCAGGTTCAAATACGTCTTTATCCAACGATTGTTATCAACCTCGTCAGATGTCTTAGACCAGTGGCAATATTAACCCTTTGCACTCGGTTGTCCCCTCTGAGGCACCACTAAAAATTGCTGTACCATTATTCAAAATATTGTTTACATTAGTAGATATATTGGTGTCTAATCAATTACTAAACTTTTAGGTACTGTATGAGCTATTATACCAATATTTCATATCCATAAAATTCGAAAATCATAGGGAATGGAAATATTCTAGATCAGTAGAAATGTTTAATTTTCCAGTTAAAATAGCTCCGAGTGCAAAGGGTTAACAACGATAACACAATAATCGTATACTATGAATTAATTGAATAAATATCTCGATCTGACTCACTTAAGTTTCCTTCAGGAATCGGATCAGTGTCCAAAAGTGTCTTCAAAACTCATCCGACTCTTCTTCGGTAAATACCTCGGTGTGTTCAAAGTGTCTTCGAATTGTCTAGAAATTGCGTGAAAAGTGAAAATGATCCACAACGATCCCTAAAACCACCGGAAGTCCCCTCGAAGGATCGTTCAGCCGAAACTGTCGAATAAAAAATTGACGGATCAATGTCGGACGACGACGGTGTCGATGAGAAGTTCATGAAGAGATCGTGGACAGGTACATCGAAAGATTCCCAGGGTAATTCGATTCGGAGGCTCAAGATCGATCGCGACGCGTCCTCCCGTCTCGTTTGCACGTGGTCACCTTGACACCGCGACGCGCACACCTGATGCGCGGGGCGAGAGTGTCGGGAGATCGAGAAGCACGTGGGACACGAGAGGCGCAGCTCGTTAACGTGTCTCCATCGTTCGTTAATTAGCGCCTCGTTAGCCGTAGGCTGGCCGATTCATTTTTCTCCGTGGTATATGCAAACTCTACCCGAAGAGGATGTAACTTGGACTCGAGGACGGCGGTGATCGAGAACAATCGATTAAAATCCTCGGAAATTCTCCAAAATCCTTCGGAGCCTCTCCTTTATACAGAAACGGATCGTCTCGCGCGTCGCGAACCTTCGATCTTCTCGCGAAAGTCGTGCGAATTCTGCGTGATCCTCTCAAATTCTGCGGAAGGCTTCTTGGAATCTTCGATCTTCTTGGTCGAATTCTTCAAAATTTTCACACTTAACCCTTTACACTCGGAGCAAAGCATTTCAACTCGAAAATTAAACATCTCCTCCGACCTGGAATCATTTGATGATTATGAAATTGATATAATACCTCGTACAATACTTAAAGATTAGATGCCAACAATATTTTGAAGTTAAATGAAGGGTTAATAGCCTTAAACCGTTCGATTTTCTAGTGGATCTCTTCAAGACTCCTTCCTCGTACCTGAAAGACCGACTTATTTACCTTGAAATCTTTCAGACTTCTCCATCGCATGTGACAGATCGACTCGTGCACCTTCCATCCTTGAATTTTCTCGTCGATCCCGTGTTATTCGGTTGTCTGTGCTCTTCTCGAAGGAGTGGGCGGCTACTTTGGGTGCCGGCGCGTGGATCCGACGTGGGTGGCTGCTTTAGACCATCGGTTTTTTCGTTCCGGGCGGCGCGACGGGACTCTCGTTTGTCAACGCGCGATCGGCCCGCGTAGCATGTGTTAAATTAATGCGAGTTCTTTCGCGGGACGCCGCGCCATCTCTGATTTGTCACGCGTGCTTTTCTTCGCGCGACCCGCTTCGTAGGGTACGAGGAACCTTGATGGATTAACGGTCTGGAACCGGGACGAGAGGAAAAAACGCACAACGAGAGAGAGAGAGAGAGAAAGAGAGAGATTTGTGTGACAAGGAACAATAGACGATAGACAAGATTGACTTGTCTTCCTGGACAGCTAGATTGTGCTTGATTGTTTATTGTACTTCGAGGTTTTCGGATAAGATGGTGGTGCCATAATCTTGTGTGAAGTTTCGCGAGACGTGGTACGGAGTCTCGACCGGCTGCACGACGCGACGCGACGTCTGTGATTTCGATGACCGCATAGGACGTGTCTCGTTCGGAATGTGATTGTGCGACTTATGGATTATGATGGTGGATTCGCGCCGATTAGCGTTGGATTGGATATGTGTTCGGAGGGGATGCTGATGGTTCGTTGAAGGTGAGAGAACGATATTTTACGTGGATTTTTAACGCGAACTTTTATACCGGAAAATGTCCTAGAAAAGGACAGAAAATTTATAGTTTTTGTATGGCTACATTTATTTTAACGCTTAAATATTGATTACAAACGAATCAAATTTGATTTCGTCTAAAAAGAAACACATGATATTCATACTTTGTTAAAAAAAATTCACGACTCGTTAAAATACGGCGAGGGGTTAAATGCTTTTAATGTTTGAATGTCTAAAATTTTTCGACAATTTCGAATTTCGTCTACTCAATTTTCCTATAAAGATCCAAGAAACGGAGTTACTTTCCAAACGACCTAATAGATATTCCATCGAATAGACCTTATCGAATACTGTCGAAGAATAGAGCAGCAGTCCGAAAGAACGAATTGATCGAAAGAAATATAGGTCATTGGGACAAGGAAAAAGGTTTGCGGGAAAACTGTGGAGTACAGAGGATGGCGGAGAATGTCGAAGAAGGAAAAGAACGGTATCCCTGTGGAAGTAGCGGGCGCAAAAGGGCGGCGATTACTCGGAACGCCTTCGATTTGCATGAGACAACTGTTTAACGATTTGATCGGTGCTTTAATTCGAAAATTATACGTTTAATCGACGGCACAGGTAGCGCGGATATATAGTCGTATACTCGAGTGTCCCCAGGCCCGAGTAAATATTCATTAGGCGGCCACTTCTCCCCGTCTTTCCACTCCCCTCTCTCACTCTCTTTCTCCCTCTCTCTCTCTCTGTCGCTCGCTCCCTCTCCGTCTCTCTTCGTTCACGTATCATCCTCTCTCCCTCGGAATATACATCTCTCTATCCCTCTCGATTTGCATATCACAATCAACGTCATATCATTGTTGACTTTAAGCCCGGCGACTGCATACGGTCGGACCGGTGCGCGTCACGGTTGGATTCGTTCCCCTGTCTGCCCGTTCCCGCTTTGCTTCGCGTTCCTTCTTCTTATCGGGATGCACGCGCGCGCAGTCCTCTGCAGTTTCTTCCTCTTGCGCGTCCGCAAACATTTCTCGAGCTCCAGGGAGAGAGTGTATGAATGTATGTGTGTTTTCGAGCTCGGCTCTCCGTGCGTAATCCTTTCTGATTCGGCTACCGATCTCCGACCGGAGAACGTCCGGGAAACTATGCTCAGATGATTTATGATGACACGAATTCGTCGCTCGACCCGATGGAACCGTCTTCCGGACCGTGTCCGAGAGAACATCTTGACGATGAGTCCGTTTTACGATGTTAAGCGACTGTGGATCTTAGATTAATCCTCGAGAGACGGACATTCTTCAGAAGTCTGTTAACATAGAGGTCTGGGACCTATCCGATTTTTATTTACCGATTTTTCGTTGTTAGATCGAATTGGTATAAATCGTTGCTTAAGTTGAATTTGATTTTCAAGTCGGGCACTAGCTTATGCAATCATTCGAAATCAAGTTTCTTTTTTCTTCCACGACATTTTAGGGGATAAAGACGTTTGAATCAGTCTGATTGTAAAGAATATGTTACGGAGAGGGGTTGAAAGTGTTTCTATGTAAAAGATATTTTGGAAAGAGGTCGTTTCAGATCGTTTATATTGCAGGTGGTTCTAAAAGAGAAACACTTGCACAATTATTGTTTAAACTCAAAATGAGAGAACGTGTCTTAAAAGTTGTTCTTTTACGACAACACGAAAGCGTTTAAAAAACTGTCCCGCTGTCATCAACGTCTAGACAATTAAGGGAAAATTTAATGTGAAAGAACCGAAGAGGAAAGCGTCGTCCACCCCCGCCAGTAGAAAAATCGAGCGTAGTCGAAGCGGAAGTCCCCGAAAGCAGCCAATATTCTCGGCTGCTCGAACCCAACCCAAACCAACCCATCGCATCAGGGGAGGGAGGGCTGTTTCCATTTCTACTTACATTTCCTGTAACCCAATAACGTCACGTTCGTTCCGGCGGGTCGCTGTGCGCCTCCTCCCCCGCCCCTCCGGCCCCTAATTTCCTACGCAGCGTCATTACGCTGTCGATCGCGGCGGAATTTCAGTCGATCGGTGCCGATCGGTCGAACGGAGGGAAAAAAGAACGCGGCGAGGAAAACGCAGCGGCACGGAAGGGATTCAAATGAACTGGAAATCGAGAAGTCGCGATCGAAAGACCGGGTGCCGACGCTTTCGCGAATATTCGAGCGACGTTCCGACGTGACGCGACGGCCCGCGTCGTTCGCACAGCGTCACAGAGTCGCAAAATGTTGGGCAAAATCCTCTCAGCTTTGTTAATTCATATCTTGCCCTACAACGTCCTCTCAGACTCTTGACTAGACCGCAGATGCTTATGTTTCTGTGGTAGTAGCCTTTGTAGATGCGAAATAAATCAGAATCGTATACTAAATTCTGTGGAATTTCATTTTCTAGCATTTGTTGAACATCTTTCGAAGCCATAAATGCATAAAGATCCGCAGTCTAATTATTACGAATGTTGGTATCTAATCAATCACTAAACATTTAAGTATTGTACAAATTTAAAAAATCATAGAAAACGGAAATATTCTTGGCCGGAAAAAAATGTTTAATTTTCCAGTGAAAATAGGTCGTAGTAGCAAAGAGTTAATAAGCAGTAGGTTGAGTTGTTCCACGACAGGAGAATGTCGAAATTCACAGGAGCCATTTCAGAAGAATGGGCCACAGTGTTACGCGGTGGGTATCGAAGGGAAAGCCCGTCTCGGTGTGTAGAGCAATAATTAATCGACGGCCCTCACGGCGAAGGTGCTCGACGTGCCGCGGCTAATTGATCGCGACCCTCCACCGGCCCTTGATTGATCGTTTAATCGTTGGCGAAAAAAAGGAAGCGGGTCGACAACCCTGCTCCGGCTCAGGATCGAAAACGTCTCAAGGGGTACACGAGAAGGAGAACGCAGAGGCCGTGTTGTCTCGTCACGAATCCTAGACATCGATCCTAAGCTGCAGAGCAACGGTCCTTCGTCATTGAGCAGACTACTCTCTACGACGCGACGACGACTATACCTCTACGCTCGCTATAGTCGTCCCGGCACCCGGCAGAAGGGTTACGATCGAGAGGATCGTGCTCGCGTAATTACCCCGGGCTTGCTTTTCAACGACGCCGGTAATATCGGCAATGATTATTCATAAGCGTAATTCCAGCCATCCGTCCTCTATTTATCTCGTGAATATCTTGTTCATAGCTCGCCGTTTATTGGCGAGCTAAGTGGAACACGACCATTAGCGTGCGAATAAATAACCGTGCATGGGTGGTACGCGACGAAGACGAATTCCCGAACGTGAACATCTAACAGGCATTAGAGAAGCTTCTTGCGTTTGACGTAGCTTTTCGCCTTGGTTCTATAGATGTAAGAGAAATTTCTATTTCTTGAGGGTGGAGACCTAGGATGTGGAAAAGCGAGCTTGACTTGAGAATTTCTTTTGTATTTTAAGAAATACATTTAGTACGCAAGTTCTGTCCCACTTTCATCCAGAGAATACTAAATTTTGGTTAAAAAGTATCCAACAGAAATGGGGTGGCAGCCATGTTTATGAGACCCGTTGATTATTTTCAAATCTTGAGTCGCTAGATCAGGGGAATTCACTCTGAAATATCAATCTGATTCCAGCTTGTTTCCATTGAGGTAGGCAATTTTCATTTTCGTTTCTAAAAGATCCGCAGTCCACTAATCGCGTTCGATATTCTTTGATAAACGGCAGAAAAGTCGTGCTCGGATCGAGTCACGGACGATCCCGATACACCCACGCGGCACTCACGGTTCCATTATGCATCCCGATATTGATTAACTCCTGCATATTCATCATGGCTGCATAGCATCCTTGCATCGAATCTTTTCCTATCGCGGCGTTCGAACGGCGGCGCGGCGTCGACGTCTCCGAGCGTCTCGAAGTAGTACGAAACTAGATACCAGCCGGCATTACGGGGACCCATAGAAGCGCCGGAGAAAGGAGAGTTTAAGGAAGATAAGACCTCATGACCGTGAAACCCGTATGGTTTCCGGAGAACGGTCACGACCAGGCAAACGTACATTGCTTCACCGGTGTTTGCCATAGAGAAGGGCAGCACACACGGGGAAATGTATACAGGGTGTCCCGCATACAACGGACGACGGATTAGGCAATAATTCTGCACGCAAAAGTCAGACGAAACTGAAGAATACGTTTTCGAGTAAATCGAGTTTGAAAATTCAGCGAATACGCGTGTTATTAGATAGGAATCGCCTGATGCATCTGACCATGACCTAATCGATTCTACTGCTTGCTATATTAAAGCACGCGACGGATTTTTAAACAGAAATATATTATTTTTTAGTTTCGTCACACTTTTGCGTGTAGAATTACTTTCTAATCGGTTGGCCATTATATACGAGACACCCTGTATATACATATATAGAATCTATATAGGGGGATAGAGAGAGAGGGATCGTAGAAGTCGCGAACCGGGTACTTAATCTTTAATAGAATCGTGTAATTCGTCGATTGCCGCAAAAACGAGCCGATCCCAGCGAGAGCAACGTATCGCAAAAACTTGCGTAACAGCCAGCGGTCTCCGGTACTTCAGGTTCGCGTGACCGTGAATTTTTTCCTCTTATATTGCAAGGATTTGCGACTATTGCAACCCGTTCGAAGTAATATTTACGTAGTTCGGAATTGGCGAGGAGAAGTTCTCGCGAAGGAGAGTTTTATGGCGCCTAATGATGGGATCGCGAGGCCGGGGACGGTGGACGTTTGCATCGAACATTGTAATCGCTGAAACACCTACTCAACTTCGAAAAAAAGGCTCGAGATCTGTCGAGATCTAGGGACAAGGAGACTTCCTTGTTTGAGAGTGGCTTTTCCATCTTGAAACACGTGTGAACGCGACGTGCCCGTTAGTTAGTTGGTAGTTGGTACCGTGATTCATCTTGAACAGCAACAGTTGTAGGAATGTTTGGTGCGTCGTGTAATATTTTGAATTTACAATTATTGTTGCGCCACCGGTGACTGACCGCTCTGTATGCGACAAGATTAATGTAAATTCCTTTGAAAGCGTCGCTAGCGTTAGAGTGCCGGGGCTCCCGGGGACATCGCAGAGGAGTTTGTTATGGTTCTGCGAGTCCACGTTCGCGGAACAGGAATCGTTTAACTCAATTTGGCGAGGGAACGATCCCCAGGTGGCTCCCGGATCACCGAACCTATCGATTCACCGTTACCCGCTCCAATTCTTCGGACGCATCGGCCTTTGAGCGGCTCGGAATTATTATTTCTCGGTAAGGGGACACACCGTAGAAAATTCCAGCTCCCTTCTCTCCGCCTGCACGATGCTTGTCGTCGCAATTCGCGATGAATAGAGACTGGAGAGAGGCCCTATTATCGTTGTTCTTTAACCAGTTTCTCCCAGGCATTCGAAGGCGACGCTAATGGCCGGCGAACTATCTTCCGCGTGTGTCGAAAACACACGCGGTCCGAAAGATGACGAGAATTCAGTTAACGACCACCGCCAACTATAGACGCACGCCGAGAGGGGACCGTGTGGGACGGGGGAGAAGAACGTCGAACCCGTTCAGATTCGACGCAGTGGACTTTGTCGACGTTTATTACGGGCGGAAGTGACACCAGAATGGTCCGCGGACGACGCGACGCCGGTTTTTTTCGCGAGCACACCGACCGCGTCGACACGCGCGGCCGAGCGCCTTGAAAGGACCGTGGAACGCGTCAACGAGCCCCTTCTTATGGAAATTATCGCGATCCCGGGGCTATAATTTGTCTACTAGCCTTACTTCGCTGGCCAATCGCTTTTGTACGCCCTGCGTCCACACTTCCGGCCCCCGTTCGACGAAAGGCGACGTCATTTTTATAGAAGATCCACCGAGTTGTTAGAAGACCGACTGCAGGATCCACGGTTTTTTTAGAAATTATCGGTTTGTTTGGTCTTCAAGCGCGACCGAGTTTTCTATTTCGTTGTCGAAACCAACCCTGGAGTATAACAATGTTGAAGTTAGTTAGAAAACCCATAAAAATATATTTCTTCTCTTATTAATTCCATTATGTCCAAGATGTAATGACGGTCCAGGATTTTTCGAATATTTTTATTTGTATTTCACCTCCCCATGTTTGTCATAAATGCATAAAATCCGTCGGTCGATAACATGGATTAGTAAACTGCAGATATTGATGGAAAATAGAAATTTCGAATTTTGTAATTCGAAACAAAAATACATAATGTAAGAATGGTCTTAATCTCTTCTAATGTCTTCACAGTTTTCTTCTGTAAATGCATATATGTAATCCGTAGTCCAGTGGTTAAACACGTTCGCTCATGTTACTGCCGATGACTATAACTCGATATCTATTATTCGACCACATTTGGCCACGTTTAGCCAGGTTTAACAGGTGCACAGGTGCGGATAACAGACTGAACCGGGGCCGATTACCTGTGTGGGGTCGCAACATTTCTATCACAGAAAATCTGTCCCGATCAAGTAAATCAAGCTCTCCGGATTCCTTTTTTCTTCCTTTTTTCGAGCCATGTGTGGGACTGTCGAGTGATCGGAGTCGACCGCCGACTCGTTTCCAATTAAATCGATACGTTTTCACGGCGAACCGGGATCCTCTCGGTTCACCGTGCACCCAAGCTAATTAGAATCCGTTCCGACTAATCTTTAATTCATGACTGATATTCAAGGCGTCCGCTCGCGAAGGATATCGGTTTCCTAGGAGCCGTGTCCTTGCAGAGCTCTCTTTCGAACCTACTAGACGCAGTCGAATTATTCGCTCCGCGCATAATTAGAAACGGTTCTAGGGATTTTTCTGGCACGATTTCAAACCGATTCGAAGAGAGCACAGCTTTCGATGTCGATCGATGCGACCGTCGCGCATCGCGTCGCCGAAGCGCATTTAAATTTCTAATCCGTTACAATTAAGCGCGATGCTCGCCTCTCGATGCACCCGAGGAAAGCCAACGGAATCCCATTCGCGGCTCGATTTACGATCGATGGACGGTTCTTTCGTTCGACAAGTCCCTCGGCACGCAGCGATCGTTGCACCGGCTCTTCCGGTTGCGAGTTTTCATGCAACGTTGCGCCATCTTTCAAAAAATACATCATATTCCGTCAAACGGATCGTTCAGCGAAGTAATTCCTCATTTTTCCAGTCAGAACGCGAGAATTAGATTGCCGCACAGTGGTCCGGATCGCGAAATTCAGTGATATTTTGTTATACCTTTCGAAAATATTTCAGAAATAGTCGTTTTCGACTGTAAGTAATTAAATGTAATTAAATGTAAACGCTAAAACATTGTCGTATAAGATATCTTCTGTTTACGCTCTGTCGGACCGTCTAGCATTGTCAAGAATGCGTTCAAAATGGTGGCATTCGAACATACTTGTAAGATTCGCAAGATCCGTAATCATAAAATAAATCGTAATGCAAGAGGTTAAAGCTGACGAAATTCATGAAACATAAATATAATTCTGTGCATAAACAGAAAGAACACACAACAAATAACTCCCGCTCTGAGATTAAACTAACACGGACAGAAATTGACACGTCTTCAGGACCAGTTTCTGAAAAAAACAAGCCACTCTAATCGAATGAAGTATGCAGCAATCTATAAAGAATAGTTAAACATTTACACTAAACGTTAGGTAAGATAATATCGTTTGCAGTTAGACGTCCAAGTAGGTGACAAGTGTCGTGTTGAGTCCATCGCTGGCTCGTCAGGGTGGGAAACCGGCCTCTAAGAGGATCAAGACCGACTCCGAGAGGTGAAACTTAAGATATTTCCTGGAGGAAGCGAGGCTGGCTTTTTGCCGCCATTAGCTGCCCACCCCGTGGGATTAAACGAATCGTGTGGTTTTCACGTGGCGAGAAGACTCGTTCGATCCTTGTTATCATTCCCGAACGCCGTTTTGCGCCGTTACCGGCGATCGCGTCTTGGAATTTTAATCGAGAAAGATCGATAATCGAAACGATTAGTTCCGATCTCTGTGCGCAGACTGGCACCGAGTTGAATCCGAGAGTTTTACGATCCAGGTATACCGATCGCAAAACGTTTTTTCGCCCGATCGATCAGCGATCCTGACGGAAAAAGAAAACGGCATTTAGAGGCCGACATTTTTCTTGAATGATCGCCGAAGGAGTTTCCTTCGGTTCCTAACGAAGATAACGGTGCTGTTTAAGTCGGGCCTCTGTGTTTTCGTTCACCGCGTGATGAATCATCGCGATTTGTAATTCATGATGTACCTGTTAATCACCGCTATCGTGGCCCCGGGCCATTGTCTTTGCTCAGCCGCGCCGCGCCGCGCAGCGCCGCGTTAATATTGATTCGAGATTCCCCGAAGTGCCGGGTAATTTGCCGGGTGCTCGCTCGGGTTTCCACGTTTCCTGCGCTTCGTTTTCCGATCCTGCCGGCAATTAACGGCTCCACAATGATCGGTGGGTCCCCACCGACCCGGAAATTCAATTCTACCTCGCACGGTTCCTCTATGGATGTCCCGAGACACCAAAGCTTTGCGCGGTCGTCTTGCGGACATTTCTGCAATTGTGTCTTCGCTGAACTTGTAGACGCAGAGAAAATAGTAATTTTCATGAATATCTTAATGCGAGTAATGAATTTTTACACAAGTATTGTAATCGTAAACAGACAGCGGATCTTTATGCAAAATAAAAATGTTCGATCTGAATTGCAACTGACTGGGATAAAATAGAAATTGATTTTCTTTCTTAATATGTTCAATATTATAACAGTGTATGTCTTGAAACTCCTTTTATTAAATCTACACTCCAAAAAAGTGATTAAAATCATTTTTTACCATGATTCATTCAGCAAATCTTTGATTTTCAAACATGTACAACTTTCGAAGAGGCCCTTCGAAACATCAGGAATCGCAAACAAAATGGTTTGCATCGATCACGTTCTTCTTTCGCAAAAGCCGTTTATTCTTTCACTTAAAATGGCGTCACCCGCCAGGACAGCTCGGCGCGGCGTCACAGTCGAAGACGCCGTAAACGGTATTCCTCGGAATCCCTAATGAATCCCAGGATCATCTTAATAACCGAGCTGTTCCAGGTTTATCTTTATGGCAGCCGAAACCGCTGCGTGAAAAACCATAAACGTTTTTCGGTGACTCGCGAGGTCCTTCGTTCCCGTCCTCAGCTTCAGAAAATAAAATGTACGCCTTTTGCACGGTTCCGACGAGCATACAGTGGAGTGTAATGTGCATAATGGAGGTCACAGGATTCATGTTGATAGGACTGTCTCTCGCGTCTTGACGGCCATGAACCGGAGGAGCTTGAAAGACGAGCGACGATCGAACGTTTCCGCGGAATCGAGGATGTAAATAATGTAGGGCGAAGTAATTTGGGTTAATTAGTTCGGTCCGGGTTGCCGGGGAAACGTGCTTGTAACTTCGGAGGCATTGAAAGCGTGCAGTGATCGGTGCAGAGCGATCGTCTCCGTTGAAGGAAATTAATTAATTAAGATAGTGATTGATCCTTCGTTCTATGGGCAAATAGGGAGTAACAGGTTTCGGCTGGAACTAAATGGAAGCTGGAATTCTACTTATCTTGATGGCGATACCCGGCAGGGAGTTTACACGAGTCGTTTCCCATTTTTATCAAGAACATTGCCTACATTGTCTAATTCGTACTCGCGAAACCAGAATTTGTAGAAAAATCTTCTTGTACGAGTTTCTAGTTTCCTGTTACATCTAACAATCGTTTTGTACAAGAATAATTAACACTTTTCTAACCCTTCTACATAATCGTGTACAATGTCGGTTAAAAATCGTGTATAACAGGGTTGGTACGAATTACAAGGGTGTCACCCGGTACATAGTGGATCGCACAACAATATGTATAATAGGATACGATCACGCGGCTACTATCCCGGTCCCCGTTGCTTCTCTACTTTGTTACCGGTCGCTTCTTTATTCGGCATATGTAGACATGCCCTCGCGGGAGGAGCGACGCGAAGGAAAGAGAGAAGGAGAGAGTAAGAGATTCACGGCAGATTACGCCCGTAGAAGAATGCGTAGAGCCACTGTTGCGCCGGAGCCGCGATACGGACACCCGTTACATTCTAAATACTTGTAAGCATGCCCTATTACCTGGCCGAGTTTAAACAGTATTACAATACAATAGCCACGACCGCCCCTTTCTATGTTAACCTTGTCCTTTCGTGCCCCATAGACCGGCACCGATGTTCGCGCTGAATCAACCTACGGGGTGTTCTCATCGACCACGACACGACCATGGTATTCCGTGATGATCGATCGAGCGTGCGAAGTCGAGCGAAAATTGTCCCTTCGATCTCCAATTCTCCAAAAATAAATTATGATAAAGACCGCTTTTCTTTATCTATTACAAAGGGATATGATATTCAAGGAATTTCCGACTGTTTATTTTGCAAGTTCCACTTGAATGATGTTCGCAGAAAATATAGATAGTCTGTATCTTGCCCCTTCTCTGCGTACAGTGCTCCAAGTGGGCGTGGTTTCGTTGCCCACGGACTCGAATGGAGTTGGAGGGGTGCCCCAGAGGGCACTCTGACCAGATATCTCGCACGTAGCCGCGCCTGTAGTACAGAAAAAGGGGCGTGTGACTGATAATAACGACATCTCATATCTCGATTAACAGCTTCCAGCAATTACGAAGGGCTGAAGTTCGTACACAGTGACCTCTCTGCCGGAAACGAAAATTACCGATGGATCAAATAGTGTCCTAACCGCGCGGTATTCGAGAGAGCATCTCGATGGGAATCGGCTCGCGGATCAACCGACAAAAGGCGGTACACCGAGGAATTATAATTATCGGAAAATTATTGCCTCGATATCCATCTAATTACGTCTAATTACCCTCGAACAGCGTCCTCGTTCCCTGATAGCGGGTAAACGAGGCTCTCGCGTAAATTTCAATTCTGGCCATCCTCACCATCTCTCTCTCTCTCTCTCTCTCTCTCTCTCTCTCTCTCTCTCTCTCTCTGACTCTGATTCTCTCTCGCTGTTTGTTTCTCTATTTCCGTCCCTTTCGATCGTTCAGCTCGTTTACGGAGCGATGGTTCGATTTCTCTGGAAGTCACCGGTTTATAAAAGCGACAACCCCTGCAGCGAGCGAATCGTGATGCATGCACCGGCGTGCACACACGTGCGTGCACGTGTGCTGCTCCGCCGCCCGCCCCCTAAACCCCTTCGCGCTCATCCCGTCGCGCTAATCTACCATCTTAGATCCTTAACTGCATTTGCATTTAAGACACGACGATGTAACGCCGACAATTACGAGACACCAGAATTACCTCGCCGCGATTGTAGTAATTACCGCTGCGTGCTCCTACGAACCCGGCGAGGAAGAGCGGGAGAGGGTGGGCGTGCAGGGGTGGGACACGTCAGTGATTTGTCCGTTTTCGGCAACCGGACATTTGCATCGCGATCGTTTCGCGGTCGTTCACCCTTCCTTTACGTTCTAGCATTTTTCAAGCGCGCCCGAACTTCCGGTCTATCGCGAGAAACGTAAAATTCAAACGCGATCAGCTTTCCGAGAACGAACGATTAACCCCTTGTACTACAGGGTGTCCCAAGAATGTTGTACTTCCTTGAGACTGTTGAGCGTAAAGGTGCATTTATATTGACTTAGGGTCGACTCTAAGTGTAGACCAGGCATGTCAAACTCTTATACCACCAAGGGCCTCGCGAAGCGTTATAAATTAATTCGAGGGCCGCAGTGAAAAAAGCAGACTCGAAATGAAGAAGAAACACATTTTTTTTTTACTGACATTGCAGTTACACATACAAGATAACGTACATACAAAACGCAACAATACTACAAAAATGCATACGAAGTATATGAAACTTGTTTTCTTTTCAAGTTTACTTTATTTGAATAAAACTATTTCATTTATTTGGTCGAATTTGTTGAGCTGTAATTATTTTTGAAATTGATTCGAAACGCTGGTCTGTTAATCTTGATCATTCCGCAGATTTATTATTTTTTAACGTTCAAAATAGTGGTTCGCATATGTAAGCGCTACCACTGCCACCGAACATAGCTAAAATACGCCTAATTGCACTTAACATATTGGGAAATCGGTCGACAGATGAATAATTGTAGAAATATGAAATACCAACATTCATATATTACTGTTTCAATACGGAGTCACACTGCATTTCGATTAATTCCAGTCATAAATTGTTAGCAACAGTTTCGAAGTTTTTGGTCGGGCCGCAGAGTACTTGTCGGTGGGTCGCGCGTTTGACATGCCTGGTGTAGAGTTTTGTACTATCTCGTTACGTTAAATAAAATAATATTAAAACGTTTCTCCATGTGCACCTTTTTTTTTATCAGAGGCAACAGATTTCTGAGGTGATTCGACAGTAACGTTTTAAGAAATACCGATAACGATATATATATATGTATAATACTCTTTCGACTTCCCCACAGTTTCTTACTGAATGTTTTAACGTGGTCGAACTTATCCCAATCTGTTTACTACATATATTAGGCCATAATAGTGTTCTCGATCAAGAATAGTGCAGAGCAATCCGCATTCTAAAGTCAGACGTACCGTAACACAATCTGCCCAAGCAGATTCTACAAATAGCTGACAACATTCAATTTCGGCAATCGATTCCGCAGCACGGAAATCACTCGGTTCATGAATAGAGTAGACATATCAGAAATACTGAAGGATAGATCCATTTTCGAGCGTTCTATTTCGAGGGTAGCGTGTAGCAGGGGCCTGTCTGTTAAAAGCACAATTTATTCGCTGGCGTCGTTCTCAGACTGATCTCGCGTAACGAGGTTTCGATGAGGCCTCGGCTCCGAGCCAAGGGAACGAAGAATAAATACTTGCCGAGTAGGTGGTAAAAAATAAGTGGGAGAGTCGAGAGGACTCGGCGAAGAAGCAGACGGCGGCGGTGGCGGCGCGGCGGCGGCTGGAGGAGAATTATCGGTGTAATTTGTACCGTTTCCGCCTCTATCCCTTTCGCTCCTTTCTCTGTTCTCGCTCGCCACCGGTAAAGCAACTTCGACCGTTTCGAACGTGACGTATCGCGGTGCGGGAAGTTTCAAGGAGCCGGGGGAAACCGTTGATAAACTTGCGTCTGGATGATCTCGTCGAACAACTGGAAAATGGGTGGCACGAAGGACCGTCGAGAAACGGGAAGAGCTCGTTCGAAGCGCCGCTTCAAGCCCGGGAATGTGTAGGCGACGATCAACGGGGACTCTCGCCGCTTATTTATCTCCCGCGAGGATCTCTAACGAGCATTGTTCCGAACCAGCTCTTTTCCCGAAATTAATCAGCCGGCCCCCCTACTCCGGCTACCACCGGCCGAGAGAAGGCGGGGAAATCTTTTCTTTCCGCCACCGGACCAATTAATAACGCGATTTTAACCATTTCTCTTTGTATATCTCTGAAATGAAAGTGACATCAACTTCTCTTATACGGTAAAAAGAGACGAAAACAACAAACGACAAACAAAAAGTTACGACGTAGACGTAGCTTAACATTGTAAGACGTTTTTGCGTGATACAGCGGCGGAGAAATAGAAGTTTTTCCGAAAATGCTACAAGTGGAACCGTCCTAAGAAACATTGACAAATTTCCTCGACGAATCGATCTATCATAGACTTACAGATTCGAGGTTCTCATTCACAACGAGCGCGTAGTCGAACCTGATCAACCTTACTGTCTTACATCCGCTTCCGCCGCCAATAAAGTCCGTAATTCAGCTCGGAGCTTGCAGTCCAGTGAACCACGACTACCCTCGTCGGTAGACTCCTGTGGAAATTCTGCAGTGTAGTCTCGCATCATTACAGTCCCATCAGCGTGTGTCGAGTTCGGCATAGTCTCTGCTACAGACGACGTTCTACTAAGTACCTACCAGTACAGGTGGAAGGATTCAATTAAATTACTGAACTCCTCGAGCTGACCGTCGAAAAGTCCAAGTGACAAAGGGGGGCCGTGGTGTCAGCTAAACAGAAGACACGCAGCACGGTTCTCGTTCGGCGAGGTCCACCGGTGGTGCATCGTGCACGCATCCCACGTTCAATTTAATCACTGTGCCAATCGTTCTGCACTTGTTCGAAAGTCATCGGCCGGAAGCTGCCGGCGCGGCGCGGCGGGGCGCAGCATCGAACAGCCAGCAGCTAGGTTTGCGCGGGAGGAGGCAGAGCATTCGCTTGCCGGTATTCAATTTAATTGCCGTAGCTATGGGTCCACCGGTTTGTTCGAAAGTCCTCGACAGAGGGTAGAAGCTGGTCGTCGTCGGCTAGCAATGCGGCGGTTCGCCTTAAAACGACGATGCCACGCGATAACGATACGTATGCGATGCTCTATGTGTACCACCGGCTAGCTCTACGGTTAGGCGAGTCTGCATACACTGCCGTTCAAAAGTATCTGGACTCTTGCAATTTTTCAAGTCATTTTATCGAATGAATACTTATTATTATACTGCGGATCTTTATGCAAAATAAACAATGGAGGTCAGGAGTCAGATAAAAATGTCATTCTTCTTTTGATTATCTTGTTAAGGTGAAACTGATACACTGGTGGCTTAAATCTTTTTAATATCTCCACTGCTTCAAATTGTGCGCAACCATTTTTGTCATAAATGCATCAAATCCGCAGTCTACTTGTATTATTAGACTGCGGATCTTTATGCAAAATAAAAAATGTGTGCATTGATTGCAAGACACAGGAGTCAAATAAAAATGTCATTCTTCTTTTGATTATCTTGTTAAGGTGAAACTGATATACTGGTGGCCTTAAATCTTTTTAATACCTCCACTGTTTCAAATTGTACGTGCCCATTTTTGTCCTAAATGCATCAAATCTGCAGACTACTTGTATTAGTAGATTGTGGATATTTTTGCAAAATATCTATCATCTATCTATCTACCTATCATCGCGAAAAAGCTTAAGTAAACATTGTGCAGCGAGCACTGTGCAAGGCGTACACGATGGTCATTTGGTATCGTTATGAAGTGTTTTCTAAATCCCGGCGTTCCACGAAGCGTCCGAATGCCGCGTCGTCGTTTTCCATTCCAGAGGCCATTCCTCGCCGCCGCTTATGTTACCTTTATCCCGATACTCTTTGAAGCCGAATATCGGCTTCGCAGCGATAATTGCGAGCGAGCAAGGTAGCTAACTCTCTGGTCAGCAAGTGAGCGACCGAGCAAAAGCGTACGGTTCGTGCGGCGCGACCGGACGCGATTACGATGAGAGATTAGCCGGTAAAGAGAGGTCCGTGAGTACTACGGGCTCGTGTACGTGTGTAAATATGGGGCTGCTAAATAGGCACTGGGGCTGTCTCTCTCCTCCCCCTCGGGTTCTATCTCTCCGAGTCCCCTGATTTCCCTTTTCCTCTTTGGTCCTGTACGAGCAGGACGTGCGCGGTGGGTTACACGTACAACGCCTCTCAAAAGTACAATATCTGGAAACTTTCTTAATTGCCGAGCAAGTGGATACTTTCCCGTGTAAAATGCACGTTGGCTCGTTGTTGTGCGATGTTTTTAAGCCGAGTTGCACGACCTCAAAGCAGACAGCATCCCCTTCGCTCAGCTTAATTCTTGCGGACCACTTTGACTTCGATATCGAATAACTTAGCTAAACAAAATCGTACGACGATAAACCAACATTCCCGCTACACAGAAAACCATCCGCTTTCGACTGGCGCGAGTCTCGCCTCGCTGAAACATTTTGTTCATTCCGTATACCATTGCATAGTTAAACGAAACATAGAACAGTATTCGACAAATCAAACAGGAGTCACACTAATCCTGAAGCCAGCTGAATAAAATTCCGCAAAGATCTTGCAGTCGTTTAAACACAATTTGAAAAAGTATTCCAGCTGCCAAGAGATCGAAGAAAGACTAGGAAGTCGAGCAGGAGCCACACTAATTACGATTCATCCGTTTTCTTCTGCACTCTACGACATCCCGAGGCCGGTAGAACAAAATTGAAAAATCTATTCAAACTGTAAAGAATTGTGGTCCATGGAACACTAATTGTAAGAAATCGAACAGGAGCCACGCTAATTGCAATTACCGATTTCCTTGCAATCTAAAGCCTCTTGAGGCCATCGCTATTTTCCTGCATGTGACTTTTGCTGCTTGTCCCCATGCAAAACGTTGGTTCGAGGTGTATCGAGGCTTCCAGGCTCGAGAAGGGGACACCGATCGTAGCGCGTTTCCTTAATCCCTTCTGGCCACGGCTTATCGCCCGACAGATCGTGATCGTCCAGTGCGGCTGGCTGACACCGTGAAACATCGGGATTTAATTAGTCTAGAGTCGCGCCACACGACGTCCTCGTGCGTGATCGGACGTCTCCAGTCTCCCACATCGGTGTCCAGAACCTTTTTTTTATCTAGACCGAACACACATGGGTCGTTTGAGGTCGTAGAGTGTGTCGCAGAGCATCGCAGATCGTCGAAGAGTATCACGTTGAATTCGCGCTCGTTCAGATCGTGTAAGCGATAAACGGCGATCGAGCTCCTGATTTAATTTCAAATTCAATTGCTATATACTTGGACAGTCCCCCTTCACCCTAGGTAACCTCTCGTAAAAATGCCGATCGAGATGTCCGAGCGATATTGCGCTAATTTTGTTTTGATTAGGTGTAGGAATGAATTCGGTGCCCTTTTAAAACAAATTTGGTATTTATTTATAATGTAATCATATTTACATATGTTATTTTTCGAAATAGTCTCCATTATTTTCGATGACTTTGGTTCGTCTTTTAGGCAACTGGCAATTTTTCATTAATTGACTAGATCTCAAATGTTTCGTAACTGTAAGTGTTGGTATTTAAACGTTACAGAGTTATAAATAATTTAATATCAAGGCACCGAATTAATTTCTACACCCAATACGTATCTACAATTGTGAGAATTTCTACGTCGTCGATAGTTTCAAGAGAATAAAATTTCTATTCTTTGTATATTTAGTGAGGATCGAGAAAAATGGAATGTGATTTTGCTATGACAAAAATGGAAAACGTACGGATTTAGTAAATTTTGTTTAAAGTTTTCATCGCAAGTCTGACTCATAGCACAATTCAGATTGTTCTATGACGATTGGATAAGGGGTTAATAAATTCAATATCAAACGAAGCTTTTTAATAACTTGCACACCTAGTATAATTCAATTCTATATGATTTTCTTCATTTTATGGATACGAGATTGCTGTAATACCTCACGCAATACTCAAATGTGTAGTAGTTGATTACACACCAACATATTTAATAATCTAAACAATATTGCGAACAATGGTATAGCGATTTTTAGTGGTGCTAAGGGTTAAGGAAGACACTCTAGAGGAATCAGGGCGAATGACTCTTCGCCAACGAAAAGTCCGGTACGTAAAAAGTGTTTATCGGGCTTCGAGTAGTAGGATTTTCGAAACTCCAGAGAGGACCAAGTCCCTAGGAATTCCACGTGCGAAGAAACCCTGACAGCCTTATAAAGAATAACGCCCAGCCACGATTTTCGGTGCTCGATCACGTAGATCCTGAGCCTCGATAAGGAAGCCGGAGGGTGGGGGGGATAAAGAACTGTTTTGTCCACGAGTTTAATTAATCCCACCGTGTCTTGAATCTCGTCTCTTCTCGTCTCTTCCTGGAAATAGAAAGTCCCATCCATGTTATGGCTGCGTGGAATCTTGAAATCTGATCGTTCGAATTATTTAGATCGTAAAAGCGTTTGCCCTGCTGTGGCCAGTTGCCACTTTGGTAGGAATGTTTTGGGTAATCGGCTGTCTTAGACATGTTCGAGTGATAACGATTTCCTGGGAGAAAAGGTTCATATTTCAGGAAATTGGGTAACGCTAACGCGATACGACGCATTCATTACTGTATAGCATGCTTGAGTTATTTTATGGCATTGCTGGTGAATTTTTTATTTTGTTTGAATTATTTTCTGGCGGTATTGCTCAGTTTGTTTTACTTGATTCTCAGGTGCTGGTGCAACATGTAGTTTCTTACAATTGGCTCCTAGCGAAAAAGATGATTCGCCATCTTTATCGGAGGATGTTTAATTGGCTGCAATAAGAAAATCAGCGAGACTAGGTAAAGTATCTTTGGAAATGTGTTAATAAGAATAAGAAAAGGCAGATCGCTGAAAATGTCACAGATTCAAACGGGAAAGGAAATGTGAGGAATAGTTAAATAAAAATGGAGAGATTTAGAGAGTGAGAAAATTAGCAAAATGTTGTGGGAAAAGCTAGAAATGTTCGAAAACGAATAAAATTTGATCAGAGAAGTTTCGAAAGCTCGAAGATCAGCAGAAAAATCGCACAAGCTCAAGCAAAAAGCGGACTAGAGGAGCGACTAGCAAAATTGATGGAATATGCATTTCTGAGTAGTGCACTCGAAGCAGTAGGGTAAGAAATTGGCGAAAAAACGTTCGAAAGAAGAAATCGTCGTCGGGATCCCGTCGTATCCGATCGGCACGGGTGTGCAGAACGGGAAACCCGGCCAAAAGTTTCGATCATGATTTATCGTCGTGGTCCGCCGCGAAATTGGCCGTCCGGGTGGTTCGGGGAGGGCGCGTTGCACCGTTGCAGCGTTGCAGCCCGCAGATTGCACTTTCGTCGTTTTTTTCCCTCGTGGCCGGTGCACGCGCACGTCTCGCGGTCCGTCCTCGGGGCCGGTCGCTCATTAAAGAATTAAGTGAAATCCCCGATGGATAAATTAACGATAAAAGATCTGGCCCGACGATCCCCGAGCAGTCGTGTCCCGGCTCGTTTAGGTTTGCGTTTCGAGGCCGTGTAGCAGAGCTGCACGATGTTTCTTTTGTGAAAACATTCGAATTAAACACGAAATTTTATACGAACGGGTTGATTTGTGTGTTCTTAAGTTTATCCATTTTTTGAATATACATACACTGGTTAATTACCACGAGAACCTGAACAAAATTCATATTTCTCTTGGGTGTACGTAGACTGCGGATTTTATGAATTTATGGCAAAAATGAGAAAGAGACACGTAAAGATCCGCAGTCTCATTATCATACTGCAGGAGATTTAAATAAAAAAGAAAGCCAATCGTAAAGTAGTCGGTGCTTTGCGTGACTAGAGAAGGAAATGAATATTTTATAAAGTCAATCAATTAATTATTTTAAAAAAATCCTATTGTACAATATTATATTGGTAGTATATACTCAACCCAGACCAACAACCAAGCGTCGTAACCCAGTGAAATAGCAAAAATCCGTATAAATTCGGTCCGAAAATGTCGAAAGCCAAAAAATTAATTTCACCGCGTCCGGGCTGTATCATGGTTACACCTTGTGGGTCTGAGTTTGAAGGTCGTGAGAGGGGAGGGGGACTATGCATCTCGCGGACTGGGCCCTGATCTTTTTCACCGTCCGATGCAAGAGTTTGGGGGGAAGGGACCTCCGCCGCTGGCCTGACCCTCTAATTATATGGTACATCGTGTACCGAGTGAGCGCGGGTCGTCGGGTCACGGTTACACAGAGGTAGAATGGGGCCCGTCGGGGCCCGAATGGGGGGGGAAAGAGAAAGAGAGAAGGAGAGAACGCCGAGGGGATATATCGAAAAATTTGCCGGGCCTTATATCGGCGTTCAGGTTTTCGCGGCGGGTAGCCGGCCGGCTACGAAATTTACTGACCGTCCGATAATAATTATTCGCGCTTCGTTCGAGGCTGTGGTGCATCTTCTCGATTGCTCCCACCGTCGTTCTGTGACCGACGAACAATCGTCGAATGAAGAGGAGGATCACTACTTCGTACAGTAAGTCCTCGACTTACGCGGATTCTTAGATGCTAGTCAGATAACCAATTACGAACTGTAACGTTCGTTTTTTGATTGCCGGAACGGGAGTTTTGTCGGTGCGTATGTGACAGAAGCGAAGATAAGTGTTTGCTTGTGTACAGCGTGGGCATCCAGCTATTTATCAGGGATCTATTTTCCATGAACATAGTTGGTTTGTTTGAATTTCCCTTTCAGAAAGCAGATCGTAATAATAACCTTTAGCTACGCAGAAAATTTATTTCATCCTTTCTGTCTCCTCTGGTTTTACTCAGTAGAACAGGGAGAAGAAGTGGCGACAAAAAAATTGCTCGATATTGCTTCGATGTGGTCACGGCTTAATAAACTAGTCGTCTGTAGCCAGTTGTAGTGGTCCATCGATCTAGTGGTAACATTCTCAAAAATCCTTGCTCGCAAAGGATTAAGGAGACGAAGAGGGGGCTGAAAATTAATTTTCAGAACCCAATAAGTTGATTTCGTAAAGTTCAATAGATATCCTACAACGATTTCATCGAAGCTATTCACGGAGTAAAGAGTTTGTTCGAATGGCGAAGATTCACGGATTCGAAACGCTCGGTTCCCGGTTAAAAACCGTCGCGACGGCCTTGGAACGCGGCCGAAGAGGATTAAGTCAATTACTACGTGTGCCGGTGATCGGAAACAGGGAGACATAAATCATTGCGGCCATCTGTTACGACGAGATTATTCCTCCAGCTTCGTCCGGGGCACGCGGTTCGCAGAAAATTTGTTAAGTTGATCGAGTGCTGTTAATAATACCGGAGATTAACGTGCGCGCGGCAGCTTGCATTGTTGGGGCTGCTCCTCGGTTTCCCCGCGAATAAATGTTGAACTCCGCAAAAAAGTGGTAAATTGCTGATCGCCCCGGTTGCCAACCTGAAAAAGGGAGCGTCCCTGGGACGCGGCGGCAATTTTCCGTAATGAATCGGCCCTCCGAATACCGCATTACAATTACAGATGACAATTTTTGCCGTCCCTTAAACCTTGCAAAATTTTTCTTGCGCTATTCCTAAAACGATCAAACTGTTCGCATTTTATTCAGAGAAATGTCAGAATAAATTCGTCAAAATATCGAACCAGTCGTTCCAACGAATTCCGTAGTTCTTGTAAAACCAATTTTACGGTGCACAGAGATTTTCGATCAACTAATTAATAAAGTACAATTAACAGGGACGAAGGGTACTGCGAAACGCGTGTCGTCTTCGAATAATATCCACCGACTCTCTCCCTCTCTCTGACTGTGCGCTGTCCATCAGTTCGGTTCCGAAGCGACGCGACGGTGGCGATAAATTCCGGGCGAGGCTTAAAATATTTTCTAGCCGATCGGTCGAAGGGATTTTTCAGGTCCGCAGCCCGTGGGGGAAAGTCGCCTGTCCGGTCAGCGGTTTTCTATTTTTTTACGGTCCGGTGGCCGCTGTAACACCTGTTGCCGAGAGTAGAGGACCGCTCGAGTGGAGAGGAACACACCAAAACGAAATCTCAATCGGCGTGTCATCTTACAAGCCCGCCTCTGATCGCTCGCGTGTCCATGCTCGAGCTGAACCCACGCTTCTGCCTTGTCCGACAATGATCGGGCCCGATCGTCCTCCTTCTTTGACATCCTGCTTCTTCGGCAGCCATGCTTGCCTCCTCTAACACTAAACTTATCGCCGTCGAACGACTAGGTTCTACGTTTTACAATCTTCGAAGTTGCGACGCGCTACTAAAAACAGTTGTAGGTTCGCCATTTCTGGGGATTCCAAAAAAGTATTCCAGGGAAACGTATTCTTCACACGTTGAATGTTAAAACTATACAAAAATAATTCTTTTTTTTCGCCGTCATAGTGATAATAAGAGTTCAGCGATGGACACTCAGAGCGGTTGAACAATATCTTGAGAATTACATAGAAGATTAATAAAGTTATACTAACCTGGCAGCCGATTGCCAACATGAGTCGAGAATAGAAACGGAAAAGTGAGGGTTGCTGTTTTCAGGGGATGGAAAATGAAAGAACGTCTCGCGACGCTGCGAAGGGGTGACATGAGATTTGGGAGGCTGCGAGGAAGGCGTGGGTGGATTCACGGTCGTTTGAATCTGCAGTTAATGAAAGAGGGCCGGGGGAGGAAGCTTCGTTTCGCTTCGTCGAGCGAGGGTGGCCGAAAAGGCTTTCGAACGAAGGTAACGTCGTCGAATAAAAGCCGGGCCCGCTCTGCTCTGCTCTGGTCCGCTCCGCTCGGCTCCGCTCGGCTCTGCATCGCTCTGCTAAGCTCGGCGCGGCTCCACGTCGCGAGCAGAGGCCGGCCTTTGAAATATTCCGAGTGCACGGCCGCTTATTTATTTCTGCGTTTTCTCGAGACGTCGTCGCGGCATCGGGGGTTGGAAACACGGGGGTTGAAGCGGGCACATCGCTTTTCCTCGACGCGAACAGACTTACCGAGCCTGGAATTTTAATTAAGCTTTTTTTGCCACCCGCTCGATCCCCGGCGCCAGAGGAACCATCCCCTCCCTCTCCCTCCTTGCGATGCTCGCGGAAGACCTAGTCTAACGGGTGTCCTTCTTCGCGACGAACAACCCCTCAGATTTTAAAGAAGATCGCGAGCAGAATACGAATCGTTCTCTTTTGGTCGCGAGACTTTAATCTACCTGGAGCATTGATTCTGCGAATCGAGATACGCAAAACTGCGATGGAAACTGAACAAGGGCTGGTGAGGATCGAATTTGATCGATTAGGGCATTGTTGTTCTTTGGGAATACATTACCAATCTACTACTTATTTATTGTAGTTGATCGTGTTCAAAATCATCACCGCTACACAGTGGTCGAGGAGCCCGGCTTTTGTGGCCAAAATTCAGACCCCGAGACCCCGAAAATCCCTCATTTCTAGATTTTCATATAATTCTTGCGAAGAATTGAGTCTTGGCTACTTTTTCGCAGTTTCTGGCCCATAGTGTGCACTGTGAGCATGGTTAACACGATTTTTCAAATATTTCCAATGATCTTTATTCCTCTACCAATGTTCAATATAAAAAAATAAAGAAACATTTTGTTTCTTATAAAAATTGAAGGTCACCTCAATTTTTTAAATATTAACATATACTTTTTACTCCATAATATCCCAACTGGTGTCGAGGCGAACAGTTTCGGCCAGAAAAAGCGGGCTACCGGACCACTGTGCGCTAGTCTGACTCGATATTAGAAGGGATGAATTGTGCAGATGTTTGGTCGAAATAAAAATGTCTTCGTCGATGACAAGAGACGAGGGTTAGATAAAAATGTGTTTCAAAAAGATACAAAGCCTGTTTATGTAGCACAAAGATCCACGAAGAAGAATCGCAGTACCGAGTTACTGGTTTCGAGGCTCGGGATCGAAGTTCAGGCAAGATGTGCCAAGTCTATGGTTCTCGAAATCCGGGTCTATGTGAAATTGCCAGCCACGCGAGAGCAAAACAAGGCCCGCGGAACGAAACGCGGCCGCGTACGTGTATAATCAAGCGAAACGGGCAGGTGAGGAGGGGCGAAAGTGGGTTCGGTGTGCGTGAGTCGGCGGGCAAAGTGCCGGGTCCTGGGTTGTACACACGATGGCGTCGATGATGACGTGCTGATGTTACGGTGCTATTACTTAGCATCCCCCTCGTAGAAACCACGCCAGAGAGGGAGAGAGAGACCGGACTCTCGTGGGTCACGGAAAGGTTTCCAAAAGGCCTCGCCGGAAACCGGGGAAACGAGTCGTGGCGGCGATCCATCGATCGTGAGAACCGCCGCCTTCTCCGGATCTCTTTGCCTTTCGTCTCGACCCCTTTATCTCCTTCAAAATTGTACAATTACTCCCAGGTGTCTGAGAATCTCATGGAAAATTAGATAACCACGAAATTTAGGGTACAAGACATCTTCTCTTGTGAGAGCTTAATTTTGTACAAATTTTTACTTCTCCAATCAACACAGTCCCAAAATCTCGCAGAATCAAAGTAACCTAATCGTTGTAACGAATAGACGGCGGATCTTTATGCAAAGTAAAAATTTTCTACGTAAATTACAACAAATTGGAGTGAAATAGAACTTTGCTTCATTTCCTAATATATTTAATAGGTTCACATTAATGCACAACAGTATCTCTAAATTTTCCTAATATTCTTACTTAATAGTGAACACTTAAGCTCACGAGTACCCTTGAAGGTATTGGAAGGATCAATTGGAAGGTATTGGAAGCAAGTGCTATTATCAGCTGAAGCATTCTCCAGCGAGAACGAAGTTACAGTAATAATTAAACATTCAAGCGATCGATGCGCCAGACACACAACGTGCATTATCTCTCGTAAGATGATATCGTTAACCACGGCTCAGGAAAAGCGCGTGGCAAACAGCAGCTGGCGCGAGATAACGCTTCATTTCCGGTAGGAGTTTTCCTCCTTTCGCTTGCGCGCCGTACGAATTCGCGGATCCACCCCTTGCCACTCGCGGAGCTCGGTTCGCGAAGCGGAAGGTTTTAATACACGCGCCAGCAAACGCGGATAAAGCGTTGAAATTACTCATCGGTGAGACTGCTCGCTCTCTTGCATTCATTGGATCGTTCCCTGCGAAAAAAACAGGTTCCATTAATCGGTCGTTTTCGCTCAATTTGTCAACTAACTGACTAAACCGAGGCAACTTAATTTAGCATCACGTGCTATTTATCGTTTATAATTCCTTAGATCGATTCAATTTTCTGCATTTGCCATTAAGTAGACCCGAAACGTCCGAAATATCGTGAATCCGTATACTCGGTGCTTCGGCGAGGTTACAGAGTAACAACGCCCAATTGAAATGAAGTTCGAATTGTAGAAGACAATACTCTTCAAATATATTTTTCAACTTAACAATGTACAGGGTGAGGCACCTAAGACTTACACCGAAAATATCTCCGTTGTTTTTAGTGTGATCACTAGAAAATGTTTCAGACAGAAAATGTTTGGTTATTCTGTAGGCCATATTTTCCGATATTTCAAGATCTTCGTCGCTTTTTTACTTTTTGTCTCGCAGCATCCCTTCGTTTCTCTATAGTTGATCCCACAGTGAGGTGCCATGGAACAGGTCGCGGAAATCGATACGATAATCTCCGTTTCTTGATTCACGGTTAGCGGATCGCGGAGGTCGCAGCCCTGGAATCGCGCCCGGGGGATGAAAGCTACAATTTCATTGGATCCGAAGGGGATAAGACCGCTCCGACGACAATGGAGCCGGGGGGAGAGTGAAAAAGGATGAAGAAGAGGGCGGAGGTGTCGGCGCAAATCCGATCGAATGGCCTCGTAACACGATCCACGAGTGATAAGTACTTTATAATCACCCTATGTACTCGACGATCGGTCCACGGTGACTGGGATTCCTTGAAAACCAATATACAGCATCCACGTCCGCATCCTCTTGCACACACTTCATATTTCAACTTCGACGCTCCGAGCATTTTTGTAAGACGCCTGCGAGTTATCTTTATCTCATAGTTAAGCTGTGGATTTTAGACATTTATGACAGGAATCGATAGTTGCAATCTAAAACAGTGGACAGATTTAAATAATTTGAGAACATCATTGGATTAATTGCAGCTTATGTGAACATTAATTAATTAATTATTTATTTATTGATGCCGTAAACCTAGTTTGGTTTATATAGCATACATTATTAAGACATTATACAAAAAAAAATAGAGAAGTATATAACATAGAATGTCTTATGAATATTATTGAAGAATGAAAGAAATTATTACTTGGCACAAACGATTTTTATTTTGCATAAAGTTCCGCAGCCTACTCATAATTTTTCAAACTGAACGGTCCACGGTTAAAAGAACCATTGAGGCGACCTTCAGTAACGTCATCCAAGAGTTTCAGATTATATTGTAAAAGAGAATTGTTATTTGGGGCTAACTTTAAGATGATGGACGAGCCGATACGTTCCCACGCGGTCTCGCGGGTAAGTCTGAAAGCCGTCGGGCCCTTTCTCCCGTCTCTGGACTCCCCTCCATCTCTGTTGTAGTGGGCGTTTATAAGGCCCCGAGGGCCCAACCGGGGCCCTAATCACAGGCTCGCCCTCGCTCGTACGCAGAACGTATGCGTTCTCCTTAAACGCGCCAGCTAAAAGCCGAGTAACGCGAACGTTCTTAAATACACGCTGTTATCTCGACCCTCCTCTTGCTTCTCACCCCCGCAAACATCCCCTACACCTCTCCCATAGCCCCCTCGACGTACGCGGGATTTCTGCTTTTCGTTTTCTCCGACCTTCTCTTTCCATCCGTTCCCTTTGTTTCTGTATCTCAATCCTATGATGCGAGGCATCCATTCACCTTTCCACTTCGTTCCCTGCGGGTCGCCATTTTTTCTCTAGTGCGTCTGGTTCCTTTTGCTCTTGCTGGTTGACGTAGGCGTCGTGTCTTTAATTTCTTCGCATAATTGTATTGGCCGCTCCTTTTTCGAAAAAAGTGTTCCTGGTCTTTATGAAATCTTTCGAGTTTAATTCCACAATTGGCTTCGGACCGTTTAATTTGTTGAATTCTAATTATTCGGAAGGGGTACGCGGGTTTCTGTTATTCTATTTTAACTCGAAAATTAAACATTTTCTTCCGACCTAGAATATTTCCATTCTCAATGATCTTCTAAATTGGATGCATACGAAATTGTTATAATATCTCATACAAAACACTTAAATGTTCAATAATCGGTTAGATACCAACATATCTAATAATGTAAACAATATTTTAAATAATGGTACAGCAATTTTTAGTGATTTACCAAAAAATGGAGGAATCTTAGGACATGAGGGACCACGTATCAAACTTCTTCGACACCGTAAATAAAATGGAAGCCAACTGATCAGCAATTTTTAGTGACGCCTCAGAGTTACCATTCGAGTGTTAAGCGATTTTCAAGTACCGCGCAATTCACACGATTATTTCTTTCGTTCGCCACACTGGTGATCAGTTTCCGGAAACTGCATACAGTAGCGCTTTAATAGTTGTAAATGAATCTAGGTTGTACCTACAAACTGCTGTAACACCTCGTTAGTTGCAAGTGAACACGGTTAGTCGCCGAAACTATTGTAGACCCTCGATACTTGTAGCAAGCCTGGTTAGTTTCATGAACTACTAAAGAACTTTGATGGTTGCCAGCTAACCTGGTTAATTTCCTAGTCTACAGTGTTACCTCGACGATTACAAGCAAATCTGGCTGGTTCCTCGAACAAATATATCGTCACATGAACAATTTGATTGGTCAATCGGAGGTCCTGTTGGTTTCAACAATTTCTGACACTTCCGTAAGAAGTACGCGCATAAAAATGTGGAAGAAATCTGTCCAACAATTCTCACCAACACTCCCACAAACATTTGCGATATTTCCAATGGAAAAAATCGAAGAAGATTCCAGTAGACGTTCCTCTTCTCTCTCGTAGCACGTTGTTCTTCAGCGTTCCCAGTATCTCTCCGTTCATTCCGGTGCACACACGAGGGTGTTCACGGCGTGGTCGGACACGAGGAGGATGCACGTGTCCGCGGTGCATATTATATGTTCACCGGCCGCGATACACACGCGGTTTACACGCACGCGATGGATACGCCGAACGGGTTACACGGCCGACGAAATAAAATTATCGCGAGCGGCCTCGCGTTCTATGGTAAATCTCCGGCTCGCTCGGCTCGAACGCGACCGTGGCTGAAACTAAGTTTCGCCGTCTCCCTCGCTGTTTAACGCCGCGGGCTTATCGATTTACGAGGATCGGCGAGAGAGACCGGCCGCGGACTCGCATTAACCACCTGAATCATCCCCTTTCTTACGCCCGCGCCGGAGACTGACTCTGGCCTCGCTTTTCTGACACGTTTTTAACAGTTCGGGACTAAAGAATCGGAAGAAGGAGCTGTTGATCGCGCTTAAAGGATATAAAATAGGGCTTTCGATGCAGAATGGTGTTTAGAGAACCTCGAAATAGAGCTGGAAAGACGTGAAGCAGATGGTACACGAGAGCAAACTAGCGGGAAGTAACGGGGCATGAGGAACGCAAAGGAAATCTGAATGGTCAGGCTTCTTTCCCCGTTCCTTCCCGCTAGTTTTCTCTCGTGTTCCGCACTGCACATAATTGCAGCGCTATTTTTGGTTTTCCATTTGGTTCACATCTTTCCAGCGCTCCGCACTGTACATTATATGGAGAATCGAAACACAGGGCTCCCGATTGTGTTTACCGACGGAGAACCGAGAGATAGGGCTTCCAATGATGGACAGTCCTTGGAGAATTTAATAATAGGGCTCCCGATGGCATACAGTGCTTAGTGAAACAGTTCGGTTTCCAGGATTACGATCCAATCGTACAATTTGAATATCGTTGATTTACGTTCCGCGATTCGAAGCCAGTAAATCGAAACGTGTATCGCCTGCGACGCGACACAACGTGTCATGTTTTTTAGTTATCGTCTCCGTAGAAGCTTGACGCGGAACTGATGCAAAACTATATGTATACACATACAGGCCTCGTACACCGGCCGAAGACGAAATTTATTGCTCGCTAATGCGTTTTAAACTCATCGGACGTAAATTTATCAGAGGGCCGTGCGGTTCCCGCGCTGTCGCCGCGGGCGCTGCCTTTCGAGCTGGTGCGGCGAGTTAAAGCCGCGGAACGTGAGCGGATATGATGGACGATTGATCGTATCGTACGCCATGATCATTAACACTTTGCCTGCACCTCATATTTTAATCCCGGGGGCTGAGCGAACCCCGAATTTCTTCGGCGACCATGTCCGGAATACATTGTTGAGAAAAATCTCCATAATTCTCCACTCTCTACCACGGTACAGACTCTTCCGTCCTTCTTCTACTTCTGCTAGGAATGAAATTCATTATTCTTTACTGTACGTCTTGATTGTACCACGTAGAATCTTCGAGAAATGCAATATTAAAAGTATTTTTACTATAATTTAGTTAATTTCAGAAGGAATAGGTTAATACACTCGGTGCCACCGATTTTCATTCGAAATTGCTTCCGAGCAAATCAATGGCGCCGATCACCAGCGACCACCATGGCAGTCAACGTGTTAATCATACTACAAGAGACAGAAAGGTTCACAGAATCTTTGTCGCATCGATCAAATTGATTCCACACAGTTCGAAAACGCAGAGCTTCCTAGCCGTTCGATTTTTTCCGTGAAGATGGCAGCTCTGATGTAAATCGAAGCGATAAACGCGATGCTCTATCCCCGGCGGCCATAAATCCCGGCATGGTTTATGTGGTCTGTTTACGCGGAACGTAGTTAGGGGATCCTTTTAACGGTGAACGGCTCCGTATCTCGTCGGCTTTCGCCGAATACAGAAGCGGAGCATCCCTTATCCGAGGATGGCCGGCTATTGCCACCCGGTTCGTCTCGCGATCTACGACGATCCGGTCGATTGGCCGGCTAGATTTCGCGTGAGATAGTCAGAACGAAGAGGGAGGGAGGGAGAGAGCGAGCAAAGAGAGAGTGCATCGATTCGGCGGGACGAATGGTTTCCTGGTGTCGGCGATCCTCCGGTCTGATCAAGAATTCCGATCTCGGGCCGCTCGCGCTCAACTACCGGGGACCCGGTGATCGTGTCGCCGCTGGATCCTCGATCGTGAATATTGTAATTCACCGTGGGTGGCACGTGTCGAGTCACCGCTCTTCCTTCTGCTTCATCGCTCTTTATGCATCCCATTAAGCCACGTTCACAGCGACCCGAATGGCCGCGATGTTGTCGTTGATCCTCGCTGACGGACCTCGCGCGGTAATGCGTTCTCTCGAGATCCTGTCCGTAGTTCAATTTACCAATCGAATTGTTACCGCAGCCAGATTGCTGCGCACACGTCGGAGCAACGAATGCGGCTTCAATTTTTCGAATATGTCTGGACCGTTTATTTTGACAGTGGTGTGTAAGTCCATTTTTGTTTAATGTATCTGGAACACGAAAGTTTCTTGCAAAAATTCATATAATGCAAAATATCCAACCATTAGAGTAGATTTGTATTTATTATCGCATGTAATTTCCTTCTCGATATGCCAAAAATCGTGGTTCAATGAAACAGAGGCTTATTTTTGAAAAAAACACGTAGCCCAATACGTTGCACTGTGTTTCAAGAGTGATTATTAGACTGCGTATCTTTATGCGAAATAAAAATGTTCTGTATTGCATCTCATAACGACTTTGTTAAAAATCTTTTACTGTTTTCTATTTCACCCAACCAATTTCTTCATAAATGCATAAAGATCCGCAGTCTAGTGATTATTATGTTTTTACTAGATACTATTGTAGTATAGCATACGTATTCTAGTTTAGTTCTCTTTACAACCACATGGAGAAACGAATGAAGACACTAGGACAGCGTGTGCTCGTTGGTTTGTAACGTGTGGCAAGCTTCACAGTCTAATATTGAAGATTGTGAGCGTTGCTTAAAATACCGGAGCAAGTGGTCGCCAATAAAGTTTATCGACGATTAAGCGGAATTAATTGGCCGGACCCATGTGCGTTCGCGTGTCGAACGATCGTCAGTCGCTACCGGTCGTTTTGTCGCGATCCTTTTGGGGCCGAATCACCGCGTCATGTTTTGATTAATGCTTTAGACTGACCCTATACATATTCCGCGGTTACGATCCGGCTCGTGTGTGTGTGTGTGCCACAGTTTTTCTTCCCGCATGGTGAACGAGTTCCGTAGCATAGTTATTTTCTGGTAGCCAACATTCGAAATCCACAGACTCTCGTACCGAAACCACTGGTTCGAGCGTATCGTTGCCATTATCATTCGTTTTATTCAGCCCTCGAAGCTTTATCCCGCGGAATACGCCGCACGGAGAGAAAGACAGAGAGAATAGGAGGGGTTGCCCTGAACCGTGGCCTTTTGTCGAAAATATACGTTGTTAATCGCGTCGGCGGTGGTAACGGAACCGTTAATATGTTTATTGTTGGCCGGCCCCCGGTGAAATGGGAATGGGTTGCGCTATTAAATCGTACCGCTGTCTCCCATAATCCACGAACACCCGCCATAACCCCGACGCTGTTTTACTCGTGTCTCATAAACGGTGGAAATGTATCAATTTCCTGCGCGGTGAATTCCAAGGCTGCCCATTATTAACCGTAACGCTGGCCCTTTTACCGTCTCTTCGCACTAAACAGAAAAAATCCTACCTTTCTACGCGCGGTCGACCGAACGAAAATTACGTTAGCGACGGGCGCACACTTTTTCCAACCGGACTCTATTCAGCTGCCATAAACGCGACGGCCGGTTAATACTGCGTTATGCAGCGTTCGGCAAACGTCGCGCTAATCTCGAAGTGATTGGCAATAATTAGCGTTCGCTTCGAATAACTTTAATTTCGTCAATTTTCAAATGTCAATCCGTTGAAGAAAAGGTTCGTCAAGGGGACACTTGGGGCTTTATCATAATTTTTTTTTAATTTCTTTGAAACTATAAATGTTTTCACTATAAGCTCCTAAAAACTCATTTTCATCGGTTTGTTAGTTCTAGTCTTATGACTTAATGAAGAAAACAGTGATACACTTTTCCTTAGACGTCTGTAAAATCAACAAATTTGATTTTACAATGAAATACAATAAGTGATGTACATAGAAAACATTTGTTTTGCATTTAACAGTCATGTTTTTCTGTCTCGTTCAGATAGTCGACGTCCTACCGCAAACAACGTGCAAAACTTATTGCTCAGAATCGTTGAAAAAGTGTTGAAATGGCAAGAGGTACGATTGAGCCACTAATAACGCACGCCTAACAAGCAGCTTCAAGCTCGTACATTAGTAAAAATGATGATCAACTCAGGACGTGCTTACAATTTCCTCGAACGACTTCATACTTGTTTAGCAACGATGTTAATAAGCCACGTTTCTTCCAGAAGCTTACTGGATTGTGCCTTTTAACTAACCACTGGGAATGATTTTGTGTGTTTTTTTTTCAGAGGCCAGTGGCAATTCGAGAAGAAACATGGCGTGGAAGTGTGTCGCCCGTAAGCGATACCCCGAGGAAATCGATTCGTTGGAAAGGCGAGCCTGGTCGCAGCCGAGCTCGGCTCACGTTGGAAATCGACTCGCGGACCATCGAATCCGGTGAAGGCTACGAAAAACCGGCGGTTCTTGCGGCGAGCCGAGAGAGGATCTGGATCGATCTTGGATCCCCGGTTCCAATTTCGGAAATTACGATGGCGAATTCACCTTGGATTCGAGCCACGTAGCCCGGAGACGATCGCCGAGCTCTTGGGGGAGCCTTGACTGCTGGTTTGGAGGATGCTGTTGCTTCCAAGGAACCGATCACTTGGGGGCTTCGATTCAATTAATAGAACATCCGACGATAAGACTGGAAGCTAGCCTCTTCAAACATTTTGTTAAGACAGTTGTCAACAGCGGTGGAGATTTCGATTAACCCTTCTGTTGCTGATGAAGGCTCTGGGATGACGATGACGAATGTTGTTTGAATTACAAGGTGATTATAGTATGAATCTAGCTTAGATGTAGCCCTGAGGTTTTTAAAATTGTTTAAATTCTGACGTCAAACAATCAGCGATTCATAAAACAAAGTGAAACTTGAATGGGTACAATTTGTAATGGGTCTGACGCGGGCTGTAGAAAATGATAGCAAGTAACCATTAGGAAGACAATGCTAAAACGATGGTAGAACTTCTTTGTTTTCAATAATTCCTTTATGACATTTCGCTCAACATGTTCCAATACATCAAGCACTGTTACTCCTTGCCAGTACTCTAAGCTAGTGGTCCCAATAAACCGTCCATCATCGGGACCCAAGTGAAACCTGGAAAATCTGAATTCTAGGTTCGACAAACACACGTTGCTGCTCAGAAAGTGTTCCGAGTTAATCGCAGCACGGTTCATACGCCTAATTCGCCGTGCGCATGGTCTGTCAAAGGAGAAATCGCGTGGATTGGGGTTAAAAGAAGGATCTCGACGTGGTCCGCTCGACCGAGACTCGTTTCCTGGCCGATTAGAGACGCTTTTCCGAGGCAGAGAGGGCACGGCCAGGATTAATATGTGCTTTGGACGAGTGCCGCGGGCTGGAAGTTGCGAGACAGCCGAGAATTCCGACGACAGCTGTCGAAAGGAACCCGAGGGGATCGAGGTGGAGCAGCAGCCGCCGGGCTGCCCGGGGAGCCTATCCTATCCCGCGGGAATGGGTATGCTTCTGCCCGACGAGACGTACGAGGAACGGTCCTCGTCCTCGAGGCGAAGCTCCTGCCCGAACGTTCTCGCCGACATCGACGAGGTTGAGGCCGCCAAGGCGTTAGCTGCCTTCAGAAAGTGCGACGAGTTCCTGAAGAGGCACGGGATCAGGCCGGAGTTCTTCTGCAGGCATCGGGAGAGGATTGCTCTTCAGACATGGCTGTTGCAGAGGTCCAAACTGTCCTCCGGTGAGTAGATCTGTTCGTTCATCTTTCTTCTGCTGCGGATTATTGTTCCACCTGGATCCGGGACTCCAAAGAGTTCGAAGAAGCCTGATCCTTTGATGCATTTGCAGCTTTTGCCATGTTGATCCAGCTAGACCGTGACTTATTTAAACATTTTGAGACATTTCACAGTGAAAAACTAGTTGTAAGAAGGGCTTCTCTCCCGAATTTCTTCTTGAAAAAATTTCAGGAAATTATTAGCTACCTTTCACGCGCCTCCGCAGATCGAGGTCCAAGAATTGTCAGACTGGTCATGACGATTGGAAAATTTATTGTCGAACGAGATAGAGGAGCTAAATGATATGACAAGATAGACGAAGGATGCACGGATTTTAGGTGCCCGGTGCATACTGGTTGTTTCTTTCTTTTTTTTTTTGGCAATGGGGAGAGGGAACGTATTGACGAGCCAGCCACACTTTTAGCATACAGAGTTAACCCGTAGGATTTACCTTGTACGGTTACACGGCAGTCTATCAGGGCGCAACTGACTCGAACACAGTTCCCGTGTTACCGTTAACAGATTTCGGTGGAAAAGAACCGTGCGCAGGGTGACAATTTACGCGGTCGGCCGCTTGCGGACCCGTTTCGAAACGTCCGCGTCCCAACTAGAAACAGTTCAATTGACCGATCCGGACACGAGCAGTTAAATCGACGTTCCTCGTTACTTTCGCCGGTTATTTTGTTGCGGCGGCTTTTTTCGCGCAATGAAACGCATCGTGCCGGTAATTGGACGCTACCCTCTCCCCTCCATCATTCTCTATCTCTCCCTCTCTCTCTTTCTCTCCCTTTTCTATGGGAAAATCGACGCGCTTTCGTTAGAGGATCCGATCGAGCGCCCTCCAAAGAGATTCGCCCGCCAAAGGCGCTATCGTTGAGACGAATATGACTTTATTGTGCGATTTTCTTGGTTCTTACAGACCCCTTTGCATCAGACACAAATTGGCAGAATTTAGAGGCCCCACTACCTAACCCCTAACTTATTGTAATAATTAGACTGCGGATCTTTATGCATAAGTAACGTTTTCTGCATCATTTGCAAGAAATTAAATTATAAGGGTCCCTCTAAATTAGATTATCATAAAAATTCTTCGAAATTTAATTTGAACTCGAAACCACCCCTAAAATTAGTTGATTTCAATCTCTTTTTAAGTGCAGATTTTTTGATGATCTATTTACGCTAGCGATGCTGATGCAGATGACGTTTTTGACGAATTGGAAACACGAAAGTGGAAAAATGGAAATTCGTATTCCTCTCAGTGGATAATTCCGATCGGAAGCAATTAACCTACCAATCAACCGACCGATACTATCGCGTGATTATTATACCATTTTTCCTCTTTATAGTGGCGCGGCTGGTTACAATTCCCACAATTGCCAGGCCACAAAATAATATTAATAACACCACTCATTTCAATAGTATGAATAATATCTACTCATTACGATAACGCATCAACGATCAATTCAAATTACAGTTCTCACGAATTTGAAATTCTAAAGTTCATTGATTCGAACCGAAAAATCATTGACAGATCTAAAAATCCAGCATCAGCATGATGTACCTCCAAAAACAAGATGATATATAATTCCGATGAAACATCTGAAGTTCAAACAAATGCTTCGACTGATTCTCGTATCGATTGTTCAACCGAGCATGAACGAGGCTCAGCTCAAACATCAATGGTAAGGAGAGACTCTAACTACTAACAAAGAAAATCGACAATGTCGATCGAAGTTGTTATTTAACAATCGCCATCCCCCCGAAAAAAAAACGACCAGGTCCATTAACTACCCAAAGCAATGTTTGACTGTCACTCTTTCGAACTGGACTCTTCGTAATTCTTTCGCACGCGTCACAGCTCGCGCTCGCAAATTCGGCGAGCACCGCGAAATTATCTGCAACAATTACAGCTCGAATAAATAATCGTGGACAGCGAGGCCCGCGAGTCATCACCGAAAAGATTCGCTCGGGGATCGCGATCACGGTCGATCGGTCGCCCTTTATCGATTTCCCGGGGCCAATCGCGTCAGCAAACAGTTTGCCGGTTTTTTCCTCGCCGTTCCACGACAAAAGCCCCCTCAGCCCACCCCCCAACCCAAATCCTCTCGAACGCGGGCGTTTGATGTTAATTTCGATTTCGAGGGCGGACACCGATAATTTCGTTACGAGACACGTACTTAACGATCCGGCGCGGCGCGGCGGGAACGCGCGAATTTCGCGGCGTGCGCGCGGACCGGAGGGCATTAATTTTTGTTTTTAACGAGCCCCGCGTATTTATGCACAGGGGGAGAGAGCCTAGCCGATGCGAGTATTAGCGCAATTGATTTAATGCCGGCGCATTAATCGGGGCCATTCAGCCTCGCGTAAATTATGAATGGCAAAAGTTAATTTGCCGGCGGCGACGCCGATCGCCGCACGCTTTATCCACTTACAATGGAACCTGATCGATCCTCTGATTCTGTAATTGTGAACTGTGCTCGCCAGTTTCCCTCGGCCATATTCTTCGGTTGAGGAGAATCTCGAAACGGTTAGCGAAATGGGCCGGTCGAAATACAAGGAAAGTGGTAATTATCCCGCACAGTGCAACGCGCAACGTGGCGTAATGAGTAGAGCTCTTGACTACGACCGCGTGGGCCTAGCTTCGAATCCCCGGTAACGTCGAAAAGGGGTTGTGTGCGATTGTTTTTCCAACGATTTGTTCACTGTAAATCCACGATCTAGCGTTGATGCACCATTTACGCCGCACAGTGGGGAAAAGTGACCTAACTCGATTCAAAAAGAAATAACTTTCGATAGAAATGAGGTAGAGCGATGAATTTTTTTTTAAATTAAAGCTGAATCTCCATAAAGTTATCTCCCTATATTTCCCATGTTCTGCAGTTTCAGCTTTAATTTTAAAAAAAATTCATCGCTCTATCTCATTTCTATCGAAAGTTATTTCTGTTTGAATCGAGTTAGAATTTGAATTTCGCATAGAATTTTCAGTCTACTTCGCGAATTTCCAAATGTTCTGACTAAAGGTTCGAAGATATATTTCAAATTTTCGATTCCTGCAATTCAGAGTTGAAGGGGAATTCCGACAATTCCGTGAAGTGTTGGGCAAGAATCGAATTCGAAATTCCTCACGAATTGCCTCACGAATTCCTGCCAGAAGACTTTTCTTGCGAGGCAAGGCATCATTCAACCGAGAAGCGCATTCTTATAGTCGCAGAGAATTTCGTGCCAGATCACAGAGGTTAATTTGCCAGTGCGGAAAGAGTTAATCGTGTTCAATCGCACGAAATGTGGAGAGTTCATCAAATTCGGCAACTCCCTCGCGACTTAAAACGCGGAGTAACCCCGATTTCCGTGGATTAAACGAGGCGATCGCGCGAGGATTTATAATCGGACCTGCTCGCTGAACACGATGAGTCATTCGTTTCCTGTCCCCGTGAACAGCAACGAATTATGGGACTCGACACCTCGAGCTATTGCATCGTGCCTTTCAACGGAACAGTTTAAGACCGAGCGATGCGATGAGAAGCGATGGCGCTGCGCTTATATCATCATTCGCGAAGAGAGCGAGTTAGCGTATCAGAGAACTAGTTGGCCAGCGTCTGGGGTAATCTTGACTGACGCGCAGAACGAATGCACTGCACCGCGCCAGTGCAGTGCGGTGTATGCATTTCAGTTCCGCTGTAGATGGCAGGGGTATAGTTTCGAGGCAGAGGTTTCGCGCCATTAAAATGACCCGTTTCCGGGGAATTGTTGCTCGCCAAACTACTCCTTTCAACTGTTTTTGCAATTATGCTCGTACGCGTTTCACCTTTGACCCACGGCCACTGACATCCATCCTCTGCAACAACCACGCTTTCGCTCCTTGAAGAATGTTTAATCGTTTCACCGCAGGCATTCGTGCGCAACGAATGTGACCGAACCTGCACTCGGTCATAATTTAGACCTCTGTAGTTCTTTGCATTGCTCATGAAATAATAATATAATTAGCGGACCTTATAAAACACTGTGCTCGTAGACCGGTCTAGTTAGTGAATAATGTAGTCACGTTTAGTGCGCTGTAATCCGCTGCCACCTGTTAGCAAGCTTAAAAATTCCCTCTACAGAAAAACTGACAGGTTAAAGGCAAGAAAAGTGTCAGGAGCACGTTCAACATCGTAAGCACGCTATTTTTGCCTCTATATTAACAACTAGCCAAGTCAGAGCTAGGTGACAAAAATATTTATCCAACAAGTTAATCAACATTCTAAAATTTCACAAATTTCTACATCATTTCGCCTACTCGTTTTCCTTATGAATGCATAAATCATCGTCGAATTGTCCTTCACGACCACGTCTTATTCGACAGTTTTATTTGTAAATTATTTTAATATACAATATGCTATGCGGAAACTTCTTCAAGCATCAACACAAGACTTTGTACTTCACTGATAAATAATTATCATCTTTGATCTCGCACACTGCAACAGAGTATAATCAACTACGCTCTTCAAGAAAATCGAAAGTTTTATCTAAAAAGAAAGACAGAGAAGGGAAAACTCTTGGCCCATTAGCAGTAGAGGTAATCACAAGCGTACACCGCGGAAGCGTTCAATCACAGAGCTAATAAACAAACAGCAGAACTTCGTAGCTCACAATTGATGCGCGATAAGCTCGTTGTAAAAAGAAGTGTCTACTTCCTTTCAGGAAGTTCTCCGCTTAATCTCGCAGCTCCTCGTTCGCCGCGTCGAGTTTAATTTATAATCTCATTACGGGCCGGTCCAATTTTGTTCTCTCGCAGCTCCCGAGGCGCGGCCCTGCGTTGCGTAGATCGCGAAGATAGCTTCCGGCTTCTTTAATCACGGCCAGATAAACTTCTCTTTTCAGCCGGTCGAAAACAGAAGAGGTCCCTTTAAAACCGTGCGAGCAACCGTTGCAGCAACTCTTCTCTCGCGTAGAGGCCTCGGAGAAGAAGTCTCTCTCTACCCTCGGAGCGTTGCCGTCGCGAAAACTTTGAACGTGCCGTCTTGAAAACTTCCTGAAACTATCAAATCATCGGATATCACGGCCCGCTTATCTACCGGGGAATCGAGCCTCGCGGAAATCTACCTGTTACCTTCAGCCTCGTGCCGTAGTTCTTTGGACGTTCGGATATCTTGGACCTCGACGTCCGCGCGACTTAATTAAATATTCCTCGTTTCGAGTCTGTACACTTTTACCTTATTAACCGAAAGGTTCCCGTCTTCTTCTTCTTTCTGTTACTTTTTGTCTTTTTTTTCGTTCTTTCACCTCGGTGTCTCAGTTTGTCGGGTGAAATGATTAAATATTCCACGCTCCGCGTAAGAAATGCTCCATTAACACTTTGGTCGGTACCATTTTTTTTTCAATGAAACCTGTACATCCATTTTTATCGCAATCTATGAAGTAAATTGATACGCTCTCGTTCCCATAATATTTCTTTATAACACGTCATTTGATACACTTCTTGAACGTGCGAATCGCTGTATTTCTGCTAACGGAGAATATTTCGAATAAATGAAATGATTTTTGTCAAGATCTTTTAACTACTTTTGATTCTGTATAGCCATTCCGGTTAATTTTGGGACAGAGGGTGTAGAACTTCTTAGGACGTTGATTTTCACAGTTGAACGAAATGATACAGTAAAATGATTCCCAGTAAAAATATTCTATAAAAATCGAAGAGAAACATCCCAATAAAATATCCGAATAACAGAAGACCGAGATAAGAAAGAAACGTGATGCTTCGGAAGAGAAGCAGTTCCACGGAATGTGTCAAATGAAAGAAACATTGAAACGTATTCTCCCCGCTTACGGTTTTTGTCTTCCAGAAAAATCTTCCCGCATTGAGCGATACTGCACATTATTCCCCGTCACTCGCGCATCGAATTACCAGCCATAACCGCACGTTGGAAATTGGCGAAGCCTGTCGCTCCGCAGTTCCCACGAACATAAACGCTCCGCGCAGTGTCGCAATCGCTCAGGGCGCACTTCGTCTAGAAATTGGCCGTGTTTCGTTAAACTTCGAACGAAGAAGACCGTGCTCGTTCCAGTTACACGTTGTCTGCATTCTTTTATCGCCGGTGTCGATGCACGAACGCAATTCTACGCGACGCGATGCGACGAGAACAACGAATGGAAGAAGTTATATGAAGAAAGTTAAGGTGAACGAAGAGAGAGGGAGACAGAGAGTGGTTGGAAGCTGTTATCCCATCGTCGTATTCGATTCCTTGTGCAATAAACAAACGCGACCGAGGCGGAACCCAGAAGCAGCTCGCGTTTATTCGACGGAGTTTGCAGCAGCAGCGCAACTCTGACGCAGCTCCGCGGTGCATCGAAAACGGTTCAGCAGCGGCGCGGCGCGCAGCGCGACGATTAATATGATAAAACGGGGCCGGCCCCGGCGACCCGCGATACGTGGACGTTAATTGTTCGTTTCGGAGTGCCGGATGTGATTACGTTGATTATAAAACACGGTGTAATTTCGGACCCCTCCCTTCCCCGTAATTACCCGGCCTTTATATTCTGATCTGGGAACAACAAAGCGTCACGACGCGGAATTTACCCCGTAATTGCGTATTCCGCGACCGGTAATCGCTCGTTCGCATTTTCTTTACAGCCCGACGAGGAATTAGTAGAAACCGATAATACCCGGACCGTTAATCCTTTATAGCACGCCCCCCACCCTCCCCGCGCCGAACGATTGCGGGGGCGTTATACTTCGACGAGTACAGTAGATTAATACCCGGAAAAACTCGTTCTTCTTCGTTTCTGTCTTGGCGCAAAATATCATTTTTGAATCCTTTCGAAGCAAAAGTGGACGGGACCGGACTTACTTTTCCGAATTTAATGCGTAACATTTTTATTCTTTATTGATCAAATTGTTAAAGCAGAGAATTGAGTATTCTAGAATTTTTTCAGAGTTTCTGAAAAGTCTATAGAAAAGAATAGCCCTGGGTATCGTGTGGCGTTGACGAACCACTTACACAATTGGAATTCGAAATCGATTTCGAGTACAAGATTCGAATCAGAAATTCGAAATAATCCTGAAATTCAATACGAGGGCAAAGAAAACATAGTATAAAGAACGAAACAAGATTCGATATAATTCCTGCTTCTCGAAATTAATTGCAGGGAATTATTTTGCATGGAGATCTGCAGTCTAGAAATAAGTAATTCGTTAAATATTATTATTATTATATACGGACCGAGGTCCTTTTATACAAATGTATACAGTTTCTACAGTATAACTGATAAAAACAAAAAGAAGACATAACAAAAAAAAAGTCGTAACCAAAAATCTTAACCTAAGTCTTAACTAAAATTTACATAAGAATGGACCGCGCGAAACTAAACAAATACAGGTATGATTAAGAAATAGTATTGCGCAATTTTGTTTCGAATGCTTGTAACGTGCCATTAAAAAAATCCATATTGTTGTAAAATATGTTAGAGCTAACAATAATGCGATTTAATGGATTTATTACTCCATATGAGGATTTGGATTTCATTGTTTGAAATCCTCTCGTTCTCAAAACACGTTCAGGTACGTAGAAATTGATTTGCCTGAGGAGTGCGGGACAATCTATATTATTATTAATCAATCTGTTAATCAAATCAATCAAGTATGTTAATCCCAGAACGCCTTGACGATCCAAGCGCTCTGCGTGTGCCAGGAGAGTAAAAATCTGAAAAATTGATGGGGAGTCGAGCTATCGATGGGGGAAACAAACGAAATTCGCGGTGATTAGCGTGAAGGAGAGGGTGTCAACGTGCACGCAACGTGCGAACGTGCTAATTGGAGTACTCGTCGGAACAATCAGCGGTCAAAGACAGAACGACACGGAATCGGGGCCCGTGAAACTGCCGTGTCTACTTAGGGCCGGGGCTCGTGTCGGAGTCTGGATTCGCGTAATTAGCGTGCCCGGTGGTAATGAAGCCTCCATTATAGGCCGAAGCCGTCAGTTAATTAGGTTGCACATTGATTTATTGCGATCGTGAGGTGTCCGTTCGTTAGAGACGCGTGGACGCGTCTCTCCTGTGGGTTGCTGCTGGTGCCTGCCTCCTGTTCCGCCTTCGGGTGTTCCGTTGAAAACACAAAAGAGTCATTTGTCTTGTAATTGAATGGCAACGGGGTCGTGCTCTTTGACGCCCGGCGCGAATCGGCCCTGGATCGGCAAACGGGAACGGCTGAACGAGAGGAGAACTAGATGGATAGAGAAATAGCCGGAACAGACCTGGAAACCGATGTCCTAATTGGTTTCGATGTTTCGCACGGCTTCTGAATTGATTTCTGGGATAGAAAGGATCGGATCGAAGCGGTAGAAATACACGGAAAGTGGCAATTAACGAGAGCGCGCCTGCTCGTGGCGTAATGAGTAGAACTGTTGCCTATGACCGCGCGGTCACATCAAAAAGTTCTTTTTCCAGCGATTTGTTCGCTGCGAATCCGCCCTTTCTCGTTGATGAACCACTTACGCAATTGGAATTCGAATCCGAACTGTACGCGAAAATTCGGAGCGGCGATATTTTTTTTCAAATAGGGATATAATCGATTTCGTATGTGGACTTGAAGTTTCGAATTCGATGATATTCTGCATGTTTAAATTCAAGAATAGGAGGTCAGAGTGGGTCGAATTGAAAGATCCAAGTGTGTTCGAACAGTAATAATTTCAAATACGAAATGATTCTGAATTTGAAAATTTATATGGAAGGTGGTTAATCTTTTGGCTACCACGGACAGACGAGATATCTCGCGCCCCGATACTGACCGATTAACACTTTTGACGAGATATCTCGCCACCTAGCACCAGTGGTTTGGCATTATAAACGAAATATTTTCTGTTTCATTCGGCCATTTTACCCGAGATAAAGTTCCGTTTTACAAATCAGAATATAGTTACGTATGTAGGTGGCCAGATATCTCGTCAAAAGAGCGTTTATCGGTTAGTATCAAGTGGTAGTGAAGGGGTTAAACGAAAGTTAAAGTGCCAGGTTAAATCGAACTCGGTCGGAATGTCGGACCGCGCGTCCGAAATTCGACCAGCGAGGAATAGTAATTGGTTTCTCGTGAAAAAAATCGATCGTGTCACGGGTATTATCGGAAGTACACTGCGCTTGACAAAGCACCGCCGATATATCAATGGGGCGCGCGAATGGCGGACGTGAGAAATCTTCGGCAAATTGGTCAAGCACAACGATGCTAGAAAGAGAGAGAAGAAAAAGAGGAAGACAGAGAAAGGGAGAGAAAGAGAGAGAGGAAACGTCATTCGTTTTCGTTCGCGAACGGACCGCCTCGAATTTACTTACTCACCGAGCGATAAATCATTTCGCGCGGTCTCTCTAAATTACGGCTAAGCATCGCGCACGTTTATACCGTTATTTATTTGGTGAAAATTTATGAACACATATATTACGAAAATTGATATTTTGAGCAAATGGTGGACAGGGCAACAGGGGGAAAGGTGAGCGGAGGAGGAGGAGGAGGAGGAGGAGGAGAGGTTTGTGTGACGATCGTGCGCGTATCCAGCGAGAAACCGAGACGAATGAAATCAATTCCCGGGTCCATTCAGCGTGACGTCAATTCAGAAGAACCACGGAGTCAGCTCCTGATCGCTGCGATGCGCTTTCACAGCAATTTATCGAGCTTTCGATCGTAATTATCTTCCAATCGCTCATATCCTTCGATGTAATTACCAAACGCTGTTATTCCTTCGCGATCGAGGACGAGATAGATCCCCTGCTTTCTTGTTCAGCCTTCGACAAGCGTTTTCATTCATCGAGTCGCCTTCGCGGTGGCCTCGTTTCGGTTCATCGTTCACACAATCATTTTTAGTCGCATCGATCACTTTCAACTTTTCGGGAGAGGCATTCTTGTACGAGTACTCATAATTATTCTGAATGCCGTTATTATTGTACACTCATCATGGTAACTACGCTGCTGCTGGATCAGCGGCTATAGTACAACTTCAAATCAATTATCGTTATCGATAACAACTGCTGGGATTTTTCTTTGTCAATTTTTCTTTGTATGTAGCTGGGTGCTCTTACAATTTATGGATACAGTTTTCAATTTCCACTTGATTCCATGTTCTTAACATTTACTTATACGATATACAGTGAGCCACGAAAGTATTCGAACGCCCTTCGCGTTCAGAAAACGGAATAACTCTTTTACAATTGTACCAAATGACCTGATTTTTTATAATCAATTAGAAGCATTGGTTTACGAAATGATGTGCGAAAAAGATTTTCCAAAAATTATAATTTACAAGGTTACATGCAAAAATGAGAAGCCATTTTTTCTAATGAAATATTAAATTTTCATTAAGGGCACAAATAAAAAAGTTTTAAAAATGCCTTTTTTATTCTTGCACGAAACCTTGTAAATTATAATTTCTAGAAAATCTTTTTTGCATATCATTTCATAAACCAACGCTTCTAATTGATTATAAAAAATTAGGTCGTTTGGTACAATTATAAAAAAGTAATTTTGTGTTGAAGGTCGTTCGAATACTTTCGTGGCTCACTGTACATAGCTGGAAAGGCATTAGCAGTAACAGTGAACTTCTTGTCGGCCACACGCGACTAAATAAATTCAAGGAATGATTTTCAACATCTTGAAGATTAACGAGACGGGATTGGACCATTTCGACGGTCGGTCTCCGGTCATTGTTGAAGCAGCAGGCACCCACCCGGGAACGTCGTCGAGCGTGTTGCATGCGCAGTGATCTATTAACTGAAAGTAGCCGGAACAGAGAAATTCACGGGGTTCCTCAAGTTGCACCGGACAATGGCTAGATTGTCCAACGCCGGGCGCGTATGAAAAACAACTGGCGTGCTAAATCCGATGTTAAATTGAAACCCGTCGATTCGGAGCGTTTATCCCGCGGAACGAAGTGTGCGCTCGTTCCAGTCACGCGAAACGGGGATTACTTGGGGCCGAATCGTGAATTATTTTAACTGCGTGCGACACCGGGATCGTGCCCGCTTCTATTATGGGATTTCTTTTTTGCAGCCCGGTGTTGTTATCGATTTGGAAAAGTCAAGAGAGAGAGAGAGAGAGCGAGAGAGAGAGAGAGAGAGAGAGAGAGCGAGAGAGAGAGAGAGAGTGGACCGGATAAAGCGGGACCGTGTAAAATTTCGTTGCGAATCCGTTTCATGTTCCGCGCTCCAACGGAACGATTAATTCCGTGCCCGGGATCAAAAGGATCAGCGATCCCGCTGGCAGAGCGATCCGCAAACACGTTTTTCTTTGTAATCTCCCTCCGAGAGCCCCCGAAACGACCGTCGAAATTATAAATGAGCTACCGGCCTAAAACCCTTTACGAGCCACGTCGCGTTATAAGAGACGGTTTTAATTACAATCCGGAATCGAAGTTAGTTCCTGGGTGAGGGGAGGGGAGAGGGGGTAGTTCTTGCAACGGAGTATTTCATATCCGGTCACGTTTAACGACCCGGCCACCCTCCCGCGAGCTTTAATAGTCCGTAATCGCGGCCCGGCTGCAATTGCTTCGGTCCCAGCAGGACTCTTTTCGAAAAATTTCCCACTCCTCTCACCCCCGCACCATCACCGCGGAACTTAATTGTCCGGAAATATCGCCGGTTGTACCTGGTGCAACAGCAAGTAGAATATTGTGACATGATTTCAATGTTTTCATTGCTCTCGTTGTACTTGCTCTTTCTTTTTCTTCTTTTCGTTTCGCTATTATTGGTATCGAGCTTTTGTTTTGCTCAGCTGCTGGTTATTTAATTTAGTTACATTTTTCATTCGTATTATTATTCCTTTTCTTGTTCTTCGCGAGGTCAATTCTATTTCTAGGTCTGGGTTAGGTCGTGGGGCAAGGGTTCGGTTCGCACGTAAAATATTTGGCAGCGTTTCCTCTCTGTTTCAAATTTGATAGCGGCCGCGTCGTCAGAACGGGATTCAAAGCGGCAGTTCGAGGAAACTGTAATTACGCGATTAAATTGCTCGCGGATTACCAGTCCCCTTCTCTCCCACTCTCTCTCTCTCTCTTTCCACCCGCGTGCAGAAGGGGTGGTTTCTACCCGGTTTCTCGCCTCCGGTTGATTTATAACCGGTCGCGGGCTTTAATTTACTCGGAAAAATTCACTTCCGGAGGCGGCTGAATCTTTGGTTCGCGTGCAAACAGATCTGTTGCGCTTATCAAGTCTCAATTAACGTGATTTTCACGCAAACACTGCGAACACTGTGGACCTTCTGACCATCCAGATAGAGAGAGAGAGAGAGAATGGATAGGGAGTAGAACATAAACACACAAATTAAATATACTTAGCAGAATAGTCATTAATGCGATGCAAATACAATCAACATAATTCATACAAAACATAGATACTTCCTCTACCATTACGTGTATAATTTTCTCGATTCATGAAACAGTGAAACGGTCGAAGCCAAGCAGATCCAAGCTTCTGGACGATCTTCCTCGAGGTAGTTTCCGGGGGGGTCTAAAAGAGAGTGGCTGAGAAAGGAGGAGAGGGAGAGGGAGGTGGGTTGAAAATTTTATCGGGATTTATTAGCCACGGGAAATCGACTGGGGCCTCAGTAATGACCGAGGCATTACTAATGGGCCGCTAGTGGAGGGAGGGATGCAAAAAAGGGCGGAACTGGCTGCCGACGTAACAACGCTGACGCAAAAGCGAACAAAATGCCGTCAGGTGTTGCACCCATAAATCACGTCATGTACGTACCACCTTCCCTCGGTCTTCGTCGTGACGCGTTGCGATGCGATGCGATGCATCGCAGCCCGTCGATGCACTCGATAAATAAAACATGCAGCAGGAGGGACCCCGGGTGTAGATCTCTCGCTGACGATTGCACCGGGGACTATGGGCTCTTCGAGTATGCGTCCGCCGTCGCGTCGTTGCGCAATGCCACCGTCACGTCGACGATGGCCGAGTTTCTCCCGTCCGAAGTGAAACGGATAGGTCGATTCTAACAGCTGATAGCAATCCCGGTGGACTGAGTGGTGGGCTGGCGACCTTGGGATACTGAGATTATTTGTTTCTTCGGATTGCAACGATTTCTTTAGTTTCTGGCAATTCGCAAAACATGGATCAATCAAATACAACATTGGAAAGACGTTAGATGAATTGAATGATAGTATCATATTGTTTTTGACTAACAATAAGTGAAATTGTTCAAGGAGGAAATACATTTTCGATTAGCTTCTGTTTCTCACAGTGCCATGAATTTGAAAAATCATTGAGATAAATAAAGCAGAAAATTTTTCTGAAAATTCTTCGTTTTGAAGAAAGGGGACCGAAGGGAGTCGTGTGTTCTCGAGCCACGTGGATCGATTTTTCGCCTCTCTATGCTACATATTCTTCGGCACTTCCTCTTTTTTGCACCGACCTGGCTTTCGTCCAGCTGTAAATTCTTTCGTGTAACGTCTCGCGTAACGGCGGTAGTAGCTACCCGCGAACGTATTACACAGCCGAGCCTATTTACGCGACGAGCGTCTGCTTCCTATTCACGACGGTGTAGTAAATATACGAGGTTGAGTTGCGGGAGTGGGAAAGAAAGAGAAAGGAAGGGAAGAGACACTTTCTATCGAGGTTATCATAAATTTGCATTACCCGCGGCGTAGGAGGATAGCGCACTCCACAACGCGCTGATTCGCTGTTGCTCTTGCCCAAATTTACAATTTCAAGAATACACTTGCCGGAATCAAGATACAGTCACGGAAAATATATTCTCTGTTACGTAGAATAGGATCGTGTCGCAGGAAGTTGCAACGCTTTATTCATTATCAGACTGCGGATTTTTATGCATTTACGAAGAAATTGGCAAGTATATTGTAATATTGTCTTTAATGCAATGAAGTCGTTAAGGGATGAAATCAATTTTTATTCTACTCCTGCTTCGTAGCATGTATCTCTATATAAGGATTGAGCTAATTATCAGAACTTTCCAGGCTCATGCTTTCCTCATCGTGGTGGAATTGACTGTCGTCCTGGCTCGTTCTATGATTTTATGGTTCTTTTGAATGTAAAAACTAGATCTCCTTCCGCTGAGAGTGTTAATTAAACAGTCTAGATACCGGAGACACCTAAACTATGTACATACTCATTTCAAGCTCATATACCGTTAGCATTTAATTGTAGATACATTATAACAAGGTGTTTTTACGGACAGAACAAGTCCAAAAGAATACCCAAAAGTCCCGAAACAGTTAGATGGGATTTTCCTTGCTTTACCTCCATAAAACCGACCGACGCACACTGGGACCTTTCGTCCAAATCGGAGACAAAATCAAAGAACTTTCGATAGAATTGAGTTAGAGCGATGAAAATTTTTTAAAATTAAAGCTGAAACTTTGCAGAATATGGGAAAAATAGGGAGATTATGGTAAGAACGTTTTTTAACATTGAGAAAATTCGTTAAACATGTAGAATTTCAAGAAATCGATTTTGCAATATCCTGATGTCGTAGACAAATTTTGAGACCAGATTTGAAATCAGCGTGAGAAAATCTACGGGAAATGAAGTACAGCATGTTCAAAAAAAAATTTTCCCTGCGTGGTATTGGAAAAACCACAATTTTCTCGAAATTGTGCAAGTTTAACGAATTTTCTCAACGTTAAAAAACGTTCTTACCATGATCTCCCTATTTTTCCCATATTCTGCAAAGTTTCAGCTTTAATTTAAAAAAAAATTCATCGCTCTACCTCATTTCTATCGAAAGTTCTTTGATTTTGTCTCCGATTTGGACGAAATGTCCCACTGTGCGACGTGCACTCCGTGCATACGCGCGCTCGCCGGAGGGTTAAGCCGAAGGGTAACAAGTCCATCAGTTTCGTGTTTCAATCGAAGCGAAACAAACCGAAACATTTCGAACGGAACCAAGTATCGCGAGAAAAATGAATTTCCAAGGATGGCAGACAATTCGCGATACTGATGTTCGCGAGCGACGTGGCAGAGTGGACGTGTTAATCACTCCGGTGTTGAGAAAGAGGCCTGAGGAAGTGAGTTTGTTCGTCCCGGGCTGTTATCGTCGGTTGAAGAGCGTGATTCCCCGGACTGGAGCGCCGGTAATTACAAGGCATTATGAGGCATCGATGCGTTGCCGCGGCTCCGTAGTAAATCAAGACAGATTCACGGGTCTGGCCCCTCTAGTAGACTGTGCTGGCAAGAGGCCTGGCTAGGAGATAAATCACCTGGGCGGGCTCACCGGGTTTCCGGTGAGCGCTCTCGGACCCCGACTCGGAAATTCGTCGAACCTAGAGCGGGAGGAACACTCGGCTCGCATTTTATCCGCTTTATCAGGTTTTCAGCCGGCGCGGCGCGGCGTCCGATACGCGCCCGGCCATTGTTCGAGCATAATTAGATCGTACGCTGCGCCGGATTCGCATATATTTATCGGTTTCTCTGTACCCAGAGCAGAGGGAGAGAGCTATTGCTGCTGTTGCTGCTAGCTTGGAGATGATGTCGATCTTTGTGTGTGTGTGTGTGTGTGTGTGTGGTGTATTTGCGCTCGCGCGTGCGTGACCGAAACCGTCCGTGCAGACGAAACACAGAGGCCCGAGCGATAACTCAGCCGGCAGGTATATAATTATCGAACTGCGTAATTGTTAATTATTGTACCATTGTTGGCGACCGGTAATTAATGCGGTGCCAAACTCCGCGGGTACGTGTCTCACGCGATCCTCCGCGATTGATCGGCGAGATCTCTTGCTCCTCTTGCTCTTCCGCGTCGACCTTGCACGAGCAGGCGACCGGAAGTCGAGGCTGCGGACGTTGTCTTACTATGTATGTGGAATTTTGCAAGCTTTACCTATCGCAGTAACTAATTTCTTTTGAAAATGTTCCCTAGAAAAGCAATTCCTTGATCGGTACGCATTTTAAACAATTTTTCTTAGCAATATTGAACATAGTAGATCTCACCCGGTCTATAGTTTAACTCGATAACTAGACTGCGGATTTTTATCGATTTATGAAGAAATTGGATCGGTGAAATATAAAACAGTAGAAGATTAGACAAATTGAAGATTATTGTAGTCATTAAGGGATGAAATAGATTTTTATTCTACTCCCGCTTCCCACAATCAATGCAGAACATTTTCATTTTGCATAAAGATCCGCAGTATATTAATTCCTCCGATATTACAATTGATTAGGAGATTGTCGAAATGGCAGGTTCCAAATTTTCTGGAACTGATTCAATATTTCTAGATTCGACTAACTCGAACGATCCATGTTTCCGTTCGCCACGCGATCGTTTCCACTAATTAATTAATCCGTCAATTAGCAGCCTGGCACGGGTTAGGCGGTTGGCGCGTGTGCGTGCGATCGTTCGCGCCTAAGAGATCTTCGAACAACATCGCGACAAGAAAAAGCGGTCTCATAGGGAGAGAAGAGGGAGTAGAAGAAAGGGGTGAGAGTCAGACGGAATTTAATTAAACAAGGGACGAGGGGCGAGGCGATACAGGAGGACTCCATGTCGGCTGCAAGAAGCTTCCGTCGAAGAGCCCGGGCCCTTTCGGCTCGCCTAATGATTTTCTCGGTCGCCGCGCGAGAGCTACTTCTCTACCTGCTTCCCTTCGCGAAAACGATGCCAGCTTTTTGCACCGGCTCGCCAGGAGACGCGTGCCTGTGCGGCGAATCCGATACGAAACGCTTTATAGGCCGCGAGGATCCGAAATCTTGCCCAGATATTTCGTATTAGAATTGGGCATCGTTGTTTTGCGGATGCGAGTTGATATCTTGTGACGATTTCAAACTTGTGTATTACTGGCTGGGTCTATCGTGACCATAGTACTTGAAGATTAATGCTAACATACTATCGATTATGCTACAATAAGGACTTTCGAATAGATCCTTCAAGAGCATGACAGAAAATTAATCTATGTCAGGATTGTGCGATTAAAACGTTTCAGCTTATAAAAATGACAAGGCTCCATTTATTTAGAGTTTGTGCAATTTTGTATCTCAGTATGTGGTTGGACAAAAAAATTTGTCGAATCAATTCCCATGGGAACAAATTTATAATTTCAATAATTGTAAAATGAAGGATATGAAACCGATCATTCGACCGGCAGTGGCAGGTTTAGCGTTAACGAAGAGCTGGTTTAAGAGCTTGATGAGAAATTTCTTTGGATGGAGCGTAGTCGAGGATCTAAGATCTAGGGATCATCTCGGGCAAGCTTGCCGGAAACATCTGTAGCTCGGGGGGGTTAAGAGGCTGTCCGGATGCGCCTTGTTCCCGCCGTAGATTCATCGAGAGGCTAACGCGTCCAGCAGCTTGGATTAGCTCGTCATCAACCGGGCTTGCAGCTATTATAATAGATGCGTCTTTAACTATGTTGCCTCCGCAGCGAGCTTGATCATGTTCCGAGTACCTACGCGTTCTCGGCGATGCTTAATTGTGTTCTCCCAGGTGTGTGATTGGTAGCCGGCGTTAACAGCACGATGTATATTTGATAATGTCTAATTGTGTCTGATATTGTTTGGGGCTTGTTGTTACGATTGTCACTGGGTCGAGGGTGGTCATATCATTGCGAAAACTAAGAAAATCATTCTGAAAAATTCTCTTGTTAGCGGCTCACCCTTTCACACGTGGTTTGTCTTATTTCGTACATTTTTCTGAACAATCTATATTGCTTCAAAATCAATGTAACACACTTGTGTCCCCTATGTAACATATACATAATTTTTAACCCTTAGCACTCGAATGGTGACCCTGAGGCGCCACTTAAAATTACAGTACCATTATTCAAAGTATATAAAAAGATTATTAAACATTTAGGTATTGTATGAGGTATTATACCAATTTCATATCTATAAGGTTGGAAGAAATGTTTAATTTTCCAGTTAAAATAGCTCCGAGTGCAAAGGGTTAATATCCAAAAATTTTGAATTGTTCACTGAAGAAACTTAAATGGTAGGTTTCAGGAAGAGATCACTAGGAAATTGTTGAATTGCTCCCTTAACAATGACATTGCATGCTGGTTTAAAGATTAAGGACGCGTCAAGTGTGAGGTGTCACCAAGATGTGACTTCAGTGCAAGGAGTTCGCGCATTATCAAAAAAACGAAATAAAATGACAAGCAGCGGGCGCGAAGTCGAGGTAACGACGCGGCACCGATCAGATAGTGGCAGATCGTCCTCGGTGTAAAAGCGAAGATGGTCCAGGAGTGCCGTCACGGTGGCCAATGGCGTTGCAGTGTACCGCCATAGTGATTTATATCGGACCGACACTCGCGGTGTCAGTAATGCACTCGGAAGTTCGCGAGACGAAGAAGCGAGTGTCCAGGTTCGAACCTTGTCCTGTTCTCTCTCCCCTCTTGTCTCTCGTTCTAATTAGAATTTATCGGGCTCCTTATCTGGCCCGGGGAATCGTAATAAGCGGCTCTAATGACTAATGATCCCGTGGCCGGCGTGCGAAAACATCCGTGATTTATTTCCGGGCGAGTCCGTTCGCTACCGGGACCCTGTTCCATTGTAAACCGGCCACCGAACCAGATCGGACACTACCGGGAAAAATATAGAGAAACACCGGCACGTGTAATACCCATCGAACGATAATTAATTACCTCGAGGCCTGTCGATAAAAACTGTGCGCAGCCCTTGCCGACTAGGAGGGGTTCGCTTGTTTAATATTTCGCGAGTGGGATGAACGGACGTTAAATATACTGTTTCAACGGTGTCGTATACCGGTAAATCGATGTGCCGGACTGCGATATCAGGGTATTAACAGTTCTCCAGGACTAATCGGGGATTGTCGAACCCTCCGGCGATGTATATCGGTCGCTAATACTCGTTGGACGGGTCTTAGATCGCGACAAATCCCCCAAAACCCTTCGGCACACTCGCGATGTGACCAGGGAAATGCGATGAAAAGTGTAGGATCGGTTCGCTGTTCGAAGATGATCATTTCCCTCTTCGGGCTAGTAACAAATGGCTAGTAACAAATTCTCAAAGTCCCAAGACGATACTTTCCTCATTTCACCGTTAATACACACAGAGAGAGATATCAGATGATTGAAATTCAATGCTTCAATTGTAAAGAATACAGCTTTATTATTGAAGGAGTATTTATTGAAAACACATGTTTAACGTTTCGCGGTATGTTACAATCTGAATCCAAATGTTAATTACAAACGAATGTCGCTCGTTAACAACAAATCGATCGTCGGCACGTAACGACGACCGGCGAGATGTTCGCCAGATCGTCTCAGCTGATCGCCGATGATCGATCGGCACCAACACCAACGTATCTAACATCTAATACCTACATTATTGAATTTTCTTTGTTTTTTAATAGTAGCATTAACATAAACGGAAATAAATAGTCAACGAATTGAATATTTCGAAAGATTTTCTAGGAACGCTATCTGCGAATTAATCTATATTTTTTTCAGTGTTGTATACTTATCTTTCGAAACTTGATAAAACTCCACAGGTACTTATGCAGACGAATCTTTTGTTACATTCCTGTACACGGTTAACAATAGAATAGCAGTACACACAGAGAGAAAGAGATAGAGCGAGAGAGAGAGAGAGAGAGAGAGAGAGAGGGGCAGCGTTACACGCACATAAAGTCGAAACAAAAAAAATGAATTTGGCGTCCAGCCAGGTAAGACCGTGTCCGGTCTTTTCCATATAAATCACTAGCGTCGTTGATATCGTGCGTGCATGCTCGCTGGAAAACTTGCGCGAATTAAAAAAAAAAAGGAAAAGAAGAAAGATAGCGAGGTAGGAACAATCGCGAGGTACAGCACCGATTCGTGGGACGGTTTAATCTCCTATCACGGATCTCGAGGAATCATCGAGAGGAACTGGTCCCGGCTCGCAGCAGCGAGAGCCCATCCACTATGCATAGACGCGCGGCGAAAAAGAGAAAGAGGGAGAGGGAGGGAGAGAGAGAGAGAGCAAAAGGAGAGAGCGAAGCGCGAGCACACGAATGCTATACGAATCTCATTTTCTCCTATAGCCGCCATAGCTTCTCCTCCGGCCGAGATAAGCCGTGTACTCGTTGAATCTTAAGGATGCGAGGCTGTGAGTCTTCTTCGCGAACGCCGTAAGTAGAGGGAACGAAGATAAGGCCGGATCGTTTCGAGGTATCCTAAGGCACGTTCGTCGAAACGGCCCCGTAATATTAATAGCGGGCCGCGCGGCTCTCCGTTTCTCCCCCTCTCTATACCACTCTCTTTTTCTTTTCCCCTCGATATACACATTTTCGTAATCCGCGATACACCTCCGCCGGTAAATATCAAAGCACTCTCCCGGGTCCTTGATAGGCCGAAGACGGCGATACTCCGCGAACATTTCGCGTACCTACATTCGCTATCGAGAACATCGGAACGAATCGAGCTTTTGGGGACTCCGCTGTCTCGTAATTTTGACCGGTGCGCTTCTGATACTGTCGTGCTCCCTTCATTCGGACGATCCCGAACGGTTAACGACTCGTTGATTGCCCGCTTGGCAATTAAGTTGCTCCGCGAGATGTTGACCAGTTCGAGCACAACCCGGTGTCATAACCGGACAGCGGATTTTATGAATTTATGACAGAAAATGAATAGACGCAATTTAAGACACTAGAAACATTAGAAGAATTTCAAAATGCTATCATATTATTTTCAACCTGTTAAAGGTATTAAGATGTTTAAGATAGAAAATAAATTTCTATTTCACTCCAGTTTGTTGGAATTCAGGTACAAAATTTTGATTTTTCATAAAGATCCGCTGTCTAGACATAACAATTTTGATATAATCAAGTTCAGAGGACGTCTATAGATATAATATATACAGGGTGAGGCGCCAGAAACAGACCACCTGAATAACTCGGCTGATATTGGTGTTAGGAAGAAATGCATTAGATGGAACTTGCTTTCTTGGTTTCGAGGGGGGCATTAATCTGATGTCAGTAGCTGTTTTGTAGATGGACGCGCGAAGGACATATGAAGGTCAACTTAATTTTTCTAAATGGAATGAGGTATTTTTTAATACATCAATCGATGCAGCTGGACATTCGTTATAGAAAAGTACTAACCATGTATGTCGAAAAGTTAGTAGTTCAGGAGATATTTCAATTTAAATAACTCTAAAATACTATTACTGTCGCACTAAGACGTTACATAAGTAAGTAAACACTAATTAATTTCTTCCTAACACCAATAGCAGCCGAGTTATTCAGGTGGCCTGTTTCTGGCGCCTCGCTTTGTACAGAGGGAGGCGTCACTAAAAGTTGCTGTACTATTATTCAAAATATTCTTTACATTATTTAGTCATGTTGGTATCTTATCAATTACTAAACGTTTAAGTATTGTATGAGGTATTATATCGATTTTACATCTACCAAAATTTTAAAAATCACAGAGAATAGAAATATTGTAGGTCGGAAGAAGCGTTTAATTTTCAAGTTAAAATAAGCTTCGAGTGGAAGCAATGGAACAATCAAAAAGAAGATGATTCTACCTGCCTCACCTCGAACGCACTCCGGACATCACTGTACCCAACACATTCACCGAATTATCATCGGTCCAGCCTATAGCGTACATCATAATCCACTCGTCGAGCGGTCGAATAAATTACACTGTGGAGGTGAACCACCGAGGGAATTTAAAATACCCGCTCGCGCTAAAGTGACTAGCTCCAGCGGGCAAGATCCTGTCAGGGGCAAAAAGAAGCCTGGGGCGGGAAAGTAAAAAGGAGGAGACTTTTCCTTTCGTCGGGACAGAGATACATACACATAGCTGTGTGTACGTGTGTGCACATTGCAAACGATACTGGGTGAGAGTGATCCATCATTCCGCGTCGCCTGCGAGCCGCGTACCACGGACCGGCATAATTTGTTCGCTCGATTAGATATTGAAAAGCAGCAAACCCGGTCCGTCTGGTCCAAGAAAGAGCAACAAAGACGGCGAGAAGGCACGCGTGCTGGTACACCGAGCGAAAAGGATAGCCGCAGAATCTCTACGGCGCGTCGCGATACCTCGAGATTGCATCTCGCGAGGTGTCCATAAAATAATCAGCCTCCCGGCGCGTGCACCGACTCGCGGGTGCATCCTGCAAGCGGAAAAAGTCGCATTTGATTTTCTGCCCCACGCTGCGTGCACCACTTTTGCGCCAGGCTTCTAATCACACGATGGGAGAACCAGTTAAAACCGTCCCCCAGACGATCCTTATCGGCGATCCTATTTAACGGATACGTTTCCATGGGGATCGATCATTTTTCATATCTAGTTTCCAAGAAAAATTGTTAGAGGGGTTTCGTAAACGTTCTCAGATTTAATTGAGCTGGTGATTGGTTCGTGTTTTCGGTGATTGGCGCCTTTAGGGCATTTAGAGTTCCTGTGTATTTTCATTTATGCTGGTTTTGTTGGCTTATGAGTGGTGTAGTATTTTTTTGCGTGACGCGTTTAACTCGTATCTGTGTGAAGATCGATGAGTGAAAGGCGAGAAGATAGATACAGTGAACATATCGAGAAGGTGTGTGATTTTCTCTAGAGAATTTAAAGAACGGGTCATTGAAACACGTGTGGTTCGAATTGAAATCATTTTCATTCATTGTGGATAACTGCAAACTGCATTGGTCAGTAGAACGATAAATGTATGATGCAATTTAAGAAAACCCCGTGAAGTCAATTAAAAATAATACAGATGACGACAATTGCAAAATGCACCGACCAGTTAAAAGAACACGGTTGTCGTTCATTGTTGTTGAAGATTATACACTACATTGACCGGCGCATCGATGAATGTATAATTCAATTTGGGAAATAACTGTTGACCTTCGTTGTGTACACACACGAGCAAATACATGTTTCAATTTAATAAATAAACAGAAGCGGTCTGCATTGAATAGCATTGCAAATTTCGTTAGTCTACGCGTTAAAAAATGTATGATCCAATTTAATGAAAAATAAAAACACGGTACATCTTTATTGTAGAGAATTACGGATTGCATCGATTTGTACATTGAAAATATGTACGAATCCAATCTGATAAAAACACGGTTGACCTCTGTTGTGCTCGGTGTATTGAAAATAATAAGTGGGTGTGTGTGTTCTTTAAAATTCCATTATAAATATATATTTTTCGATGAACCGATCGATGCAGTTTATAATTTTCTACAATAAACGACCGATGTGTTCTTTTAAATTGCACTCTACATATGGACCGTTTATTTTGAAAGTGGTCCACTTTTCTTTAAAGATGAGATATCACATAATTTGTGATTACTAGACTGCGGAACTTTATGCAAAATAAAAATTGCTTGCATCAACTGCAACAAACAAAAGCCAAGTAACGATTTCTTTCCGTCTTTAATAATGTTCTTCAGCTTCAACTAACACATTGATGTTCTTAAATGTTTTTCATTTGTTCACTGTTTTAAATTGCAACTACCCATTTTTGTCATAAAAGCATAAAATCCGCAGTCTAGTGATTATTTTAGTGTAAACTTTTTATTTATAACTAGTCAATGTTTAATATCTTAAAAAATGCCAATGCTTTGTTCAATTTAAAGTTGGCCTATAAAAGAAGTTGCGTAGCGATTGATTATGAAAGTTGTGCAAGTCCAATTTCTATAGACAGAATTATTATGATGTTTTAAAACAATGTAGACAAAATAATAAATTTATTTTACACGAAATGAAACGAGAGGATTTCGTTTTAACGAAAAATCTACAGAAAGCAATTCAAAAACGATGAAAAAATAATACTAACGGAAAAAAGGTAAACTGGCTGAAAATATGTTGGATGAGGTTTTGCAAAAGTGCACCGTTTACTATTTTATATAAAACATCGATGGAGGACATAGATCTCGTTATTATTTATAAACAAGATTGGGTTAATGCAAAATATATTTGAAGTTTTCTGAATTGAAATTAAATGATTTTTATAATTGACTAATTATGAAAATGGTGAAAGTATGTTTACAGCTCGCAAATATATATTATTTTAGTTAAATTCGCATGAAAGAAATTTATATAATCAAATTACACATTGATAAATTAGTAGAAACATTGTCAGACTTGACATAATTAATTTATATTTTCGAATTGACCAATATGCTAACCTTTAATTTTCTCGAAACAATAGAAAATGCACTTGCACCAATTTTAAAATAAACGGTTCATATTTTGATGCAGTGCTCGAGTGCCGTCTATTATACAATTCTCCTCTAAAAACATACTAAGCCACTTAGTAAAGTGGAAACTGAAACCCCCATTAATCCAGCGCAGGTATTCCCGATCCCCGTGCTACACAAATTCCAGAGGATTATTTCAAGCGAACATCCATTTTTCAATTACTGTAATGAAGTGATGTGAATATAGCAATCATTGAAATGGCTGAATAAACAGTCGACGAGTCGCGTGTACATATTATTTCAGAGCAACAAGTACTGCAAATTAAATTAAGCTAAACGCTTGCTGGAACCTAGCAAAAAATAACGCTCTTCATTAAAAAAAAAGGACTATTTCTATAGAAAAACTGTTCTTAGAAGGAGAAAGCTGCTGATTTTCATTGTCAAAGACACACATAAGTTTTCTTCACATGTCAGCTCAGATGTCCAGACTACAAACGTCTCGATGTTTATAGCAACGTTTATATAGTGAAAATATCTGGTCAGAGGCTCCATATGATCGGTAAAAAAATAGTATTCAATCGAGCTTCCGGCTCTGCCACGTTTCGTGGACATTCGCCGGGCCACACCGCGTGTCTGCCGTAACCGCGACCGGAAGCCTAGCAAAAAGTTGGGCGGGCCACCATTGTTACGCGGCGGCGACGGGCATGGGTTTCGTGGGTCGATGCCTCCTTCGATCCATCCAATTAAACTTCTCCAAAAGAACAACCCTGGAAAGAGAAGTCAACCGTCCTTGCGAAAGACGAAGATTATTGTGTTTGTGCCGGCAGAAGCGTCCGGCACGAAACAACGTTTATTCACTTTTGTATTATGCTAGATCTCCGTGTCCGATAACAGAAGAATATTTCTAAATCAAACGTAATGTGTATTTTGCAAATTTCATGGGAAATCGGATGTACTCTTTTCACTTGGTCCTTGACTAAGTTGCTAGTAGATATTTGTGTTTGTACAAACCATTTTTCATTGTACTCTATTATCAGAGAGTTGTAAAACGAAGAATTTAGTCGTTTCGATTAGTTCGATACTTGAGCCAACGACGAATATAGAAACGCAAGTGCAGAGGAATGCGGGAGAAGATGCAGCGCAGCGAGGAATTCAAGGATGCGCGAGATGAAGGGATTCATCACGCAGAAGATGTCCCCAGCAGCAGATCTGTTCGTTCGGTTCGTTCTCTCGTCTTCCGAGGCCTGATCTGGGGGCCCGTTGGTCTTTTGGGCCCGGCGTCCTCCAGAATCCAGCGGTCGGGTGCAAAAACTGCGGCCGTTGCCGGCATCGAGCACACCGCGATCCTGAAATAACGTTGCGGTTCGCCTGGAAATCCAGCCTCGTATCTTGTTACCTTTCGAATGGACGCTTTCTTCGGTTAGGCTACCGTCGTCGTCGTTGTTGTCGCCGGTTGACACGTGTTATTCCCGGCGCGAGTTATAAAGTGTTGGCTGCTGCTGCTGGACTGGACTGGACTGGCCCGGAACGCCACGGATAGATCAATTTGCCTCGCGATCCTGGATTCCCGTGTGTTCAACGCGACAGATGCTAGCCGGGGAAAAACGTCCCCGATTCGTCGAGTCCTCTCGCAACACCTGTCCGATCGAGTGTTATCTAATCAATTACGCTCGCCGGATAGACGCGGCAAGAACAGACATGCCGCGAGAAGCACGCTGGAATTTCTTCTGCAATTTCTGCCCCGACTCACCTCCCCCCGATGGAACTCACGCCTCGCTTCCCGATTCCTTAGACGCGGAACGCTGTTCCCCTCAGTCCTTTCATCGGTTCTTTGATTATTAGCGTTTTTCATGGGGGGTTTTGATAAGACCTCGCTGCGTTCGGCGAGGCGCAGATGTCTTAACGTCAAACTCATCGTTACACTGCAGATCTTTATGCAAAATAACAATTGCCAACAAGGTGGGACAAGATGGAATAGTACACCGCTACTTTGAAATTATTTCAAACTTTGTACACCTTGAAATTGCTTAAAATCAGGCTATTCGTCTGGGAGCTCTGGGAAGCTGCATCAGAGAATGGCCAACAAGTACCTCTTTTTCAAAGACTGGTTAAAAAATCCACGAATTCAGTGTTACATCGTGTTGTAACATAAAAATGAAAAGCACATGGAAAAATGCATGGAATCAGGTCGATTTTTACAAATCATTTTTCGAGGATGTCCGCGAGAGTGTTTTAAAGAGCAACGGGAACGTACATCGTTTTATGGGTGGCTCTGGAGGTTATAGAAGTGGAATATGAGATGATGAACAAATGTGGAAGTTAGAACCATTTGAGGAAATGTATTGGGTCCGAGGAACTATTCAGGAACGATCACAGGCAGTCGAGACGAACGTTTACCTTAGGATGAACACAAGCTCCACGGAGCAACGTGATTTCGTGGGGCCCCAGATAGTCCTTGGACGGGCTTACGGGCCCATCCGTCACCCGCTGACACCGGACCCGATGCGTTTTTGTCCCCCTTCTCGGAGCCCGCTCCCGCCGACTTCTGATTCGCCGACCCTCGGGGCCTGCCAACGAAACCGACGGAAAAAATTCGGAACCGCTCACGAAAGACGCGTCACCGGGCTCCTCGGTGACTCGCGGGGCCTTATTTCGAATATCTTCCACGATCCATGCACTGTTCGTTGCGTTGGAAAATTCTTTCAAAGAAATCCTAATGAACTTACCCCATTTTGCTATTTTATCCCCAGTTAGGAATAATAATATCCTGTGTAGAAGGATTTGTAAACAATCTTTTTGGATAATATAATTATTCTTAAACTTGTATATATGTTAAGACTATTTCTATCTTCTTCTAGCTGTCTACAAGACACCTTCCAAATTTTTAATAAAAATTTAAATTGTTCGATAAATCTATTTCGTTTAATATAGAAATGGTAACTGGTGGTACAACCGAAAGGGGGTGATTCTAATTGAAAAAATAAGTCAAAATAGATCTACCTAGTTCAATTAAATTCTACCTAATTCAATTCAATCCTTTGTGCGTCCTATTTCTTAAACACTTTACTCCTTCTACAATAAATAGCTCCGTATAACACGATTAAAGAAAACCGTATGTATGAGTCTTCTGTGCCGCGCCGGTAGATATACATACATATATGTATACAGTCTCAAACAAAAGAAGTTTTCGTGTGCATGTACTGCCAAATAAAATGCACACGTACATTTTCTCTGAACAGTGTTGCGTTAGTCGGGGGGTCTACATTGATTCAAAACGAACATCTACCGACATACGACCCACCAACGATTTTGCAACCGCATTCAGTAATATTTCAGCACAATGCAGACCACATTCCGCTGTGGCATAGCGCAGCCGGAAGTAACGTGGCTCGATTATCTCTCCATTGAAAATCTCTTTGTGCAATCGAGCATTAAAATCTCCTGGCGCGATAGTCGAAATAACGAAATCGAAAGAGGGTTTGTAGAATGTAGAACAGGGGTGGTTGAGGGGTTGCGTGGGGAGCAGTGGGATATTCCGGATAAAGGGATTCGAGGCTGCAAGGGGATCCCTGGCAGCGAGTATTTTAATTAGGCCAGGCTTTTGAGATCGCCGATACGCAGAGAGAGCATCGAATCGCCGCATCGCGTCGCGTCTGGTAATCAAGGGACGCAGAAAACTGGATTAGCGAGCATTCGCCCAGATATCTCTCTCTCTCTCCCCTTCTCTCTCTTTCTCTCGTTTTTGTCGCAGAGCGGTGCTTATCAGCCGATAAGTCGTGGAACAGGGACGTCCCATTTGCGTCGGCCTGCGATCCTTTTCGAGGCTGCTCCTATTATCGGCGAACAACGTTGCCCGCCAAGCGCGAACGATGACGCGGCCACTTTGCGTCTGCCGGAGAACTATACTAAACACTATGCACTTCTTGTTCCGCCATTTTTCGCCTCTGCGAAGTCCTTGTGTTTTCTGTGACACGCTCTCTGAGGTACCGCATCTCTTCACTCTTCTGCAGGAGTTTCTAATAGTTTGCTTTGGAAGTTCCATTTAAGCTGCGAGCAATCACCAATTTCTATGTATAGTGAGTCACGACAGTATTCGAACGCCCTTTAAAACAGAATAACTTTTTTATAATTGTACCAAACGACCTGATTTTTTACAATCAATTAGAATCATTGGTTTACGAAATAATATGCAAAAAAGATTTTCTAAAAATTATAATTTACAAGGTTACGTGCAAAAATAAAAAAGCCATTTTTTAAAACTTTTCTATTTGGACCCTTAATGAAAATTTGAAATACATGTTTTCAAATCGATGAACATACACACGCGCTACAAGCGGTTAAAAATGGAAACGTGTCGTTTCTTCCTGCGTCAACCGATTTCGATGAAATTTTCAGCATGAGTATAACACGCATAGATCTGCAAAACATATATTTTAAATTTTCATTGAGGGCCTAAATAGAAAAGTTTTAAAAAATGCCTTTTTTATTTTTGCATGTAACCTTGTAAATTATAATTTTTCGAAAATCATTTTTGCATATCATTTCATCAACCAATGCATCTAAATGATTTTGAAAAATCAGGTCGTTTGGTACAATTATAAAAAAATTATTCCGTTTTAAAGGGCGGACGAATAAAAGTTTCAGTTTTGCTAAAATGTGAACTTGAAACATTTTGTAGCAAAATCATCAATTATAACGGTGTACGCAGTGCTACCAAAAAGACTGAATCGCGAAAAATATATTTTTACAACTTTCTATTTGGGCTTGTAACGAAAATTTAAAAAATGTGCTTTGTAGATTCGTATAAGTTGTATACGTGTTAAAAATCTCGTCGATATTGGTCAAACGGTTAACGAGTTATACACGATTGAAACGGTTGAAATCGCATTTTTTCACGATTTTCAGCATATTTTTCCCGTTTTATTCTCGTCTTATATGAATTCATAACAAGTAAAACAATTAATTTACTAACAAGTAAAATGAGTTATTGCATTTCCTCAAATATGTTTGTTACACTGTGTCAATTCTGTCACATATTAGATGTAACGAAATTTTTAGAAGCGGTTTAGTGCAAGGCGCATTGCTAGATACTGTAATTGTGTTAGAGTAATTTCCACCGAGTTTTAATCACCAAGTTCCCTGTCCATTGAATCGTTGTTGCCTAGATGAACGAGTCCTGCGTTGTTGTTCCCGCTTCCGGGTAAAAGTCCGCGGAAATGAATGGCGAGCTGTGGCCAATAGGTATTATTTTATCGCGAGCAGGCACTAGACAAACACCGGTGTTAAATCTGCACTCATTAATTCGCGGCGAAACCCTTGACCGGCTCCCAGCGCTTAATTACTCTCGAAGGACCTTATGTTAGTCCTTCGAGAGGATCTTGGGAATCCTTAATGACCACCGAAGGCCAGGAGCCTCGGCCGTGGCCGCTGACTTCACCGAACCGTGATTAGAACCGAGACATTGGTCACTTAGAATACCTGTTGAATACCTGAGATTACGAATATTACACGCTGCAGTGGAAAATTAAAAATTCCCATTGTTTTCTTTTGGTGTTCAAACTGTCCCTCGTGTCAATTTCACACAGTTTTCCCGAAATAAGATCTACTGTTCCGTTATTTCTAGGTAAATTAGCCCAAAACCTCGTGACTTTCATTTATTTTATACAAAAGCCTAAGATGTAGATATTGTTACGTCCTAAGAGAGGGGTGGACGTATTATAGATTGTATAGTTTAATTGTTATTTAATTGAAATGATTAGAATAGAGATACAACGCAGTTTTGAACCTAGCTGTATTCACCGGCTTCGGTTCGAGTAATTGAGGATTTCTTAATATTATTTTGTGATTTTGATCATGGAATTGAGAAATGTAGAAATAGAAATTGGGTAATTTCTTTAATAAATGATTTGATATTTTATTTGTTTGAATAGAAGTAAACAAAAGTATATTTTAAATTCCAAATTTCGGATGCATAATATTTCTCGATATATTATTATAATTTGTTAGTAATTACCGCTAAGTAGACTTCTTCCTTATCAATTAAGATAGTCTTCTTGCTGATGGGGGCTGATGCGTTGCCTTTTCCTTTAGAAAGAATAACTTCAGCCTCACCACACACACAAACACAATAAACTGACAAGTTAATATGATTAATATGGTCCCGAAAGGACCATAATGAAGCGACTCCCCTGTTTCACGAAGTGTCCGGCAATCTTGTACGAAACAACACGAGTGTCGAAACATCCATAAAATCGATCGTGACATTCGTGAAGATCGCTGTCTATTTTGCATAAGCACATCCGACTCGTAAACGCAGCGACTTCTTAATCCGACCATAAAATTCGAACGTCTTCTGCTGGGACCGATGACAGTCACAATAATACGACTCTGGTAGCAAAACCTGGTTAATTTACGACACTTTCTCGAACGTCCGTCGCCTTTTCTCTTCGCGTGTTGTACAAAGACGGTAGACGAACAACGCTATTCATCCATGCGAGAGAGAGAGAGAGAGAGAGAGAGAGAGAGAGAGAGAGAGAGAAAAGGGGAAAATCACCTCGATAATCGGCGAGAGCAGCATTTAATAAACGGTCGCACGAGAAGATCGTGTTTGCGAAGGGAGTCGATAGGTATCGAGGTCGAGCAAGAATTTCTCGATTATCAACCTTGTTACAAGCCGGATAACCGGCCGGAGATAATCGAGGCGACAAAGTTGCTGGCACGTTAATTAGTCACGCCTCCGATTAGGCGTCCCGACGATGACAGAAATTGCCCGTTGCATGGCCCCACGGCTCGCGGAATAGGCGTGATACGATTACCGTAATCGTCGGCGATTACGCTCGCGAGAGAGAGAGAGGCGAGACGAACCGACTACACACTGTTAGCGAAATCTCTCTCTGTCTTTTTCTCTCGCCGATTACGCTCGAAACGAGAAACTAACGGCGGCAAAAAGAAAAATACAAGGAACCGGATAAAACCGTGTGCCGCGGCGGCGGCGTCAGATATTTCAATTAGTTGTTGGTAATTAGGTGCACGAGGTGGTCGCGATTGCTCGATATCGTGTCACAAAGCGCCGAGTGTCGTGGCGAATTCGCTCGCGGATCTGCACCCCGTGAACGATTTCTCTGATAAATTGCTGCAGTTCAAATATTTAACGTGGCCGCGCGTACGCTCGACGAAGAGCGAGCATTCATTAACATCCGTAGCTCGGCCATGAAATCGCCGTGCGTGATTATTAAACTTTGGTTCCTGGTTGATGAAGGGGCAGCTTCGTTGCTAAACCACCCTTCGACAGAATCTGATTGCAATGCTGCACGATCTCTTTCTTTTTGTTCGATGAAAGGAATATTCTCTGATATTTTCTTGGCATTCACACGTCTAGCCGCAGTTCTGATGAAGAGTGACGAATGAAGTATAAAAGGCGCTGGGAGAACAAAACGCTGCGTCCAGACGCGCGAAGGAGATCCACCTTTATTGAGAAAATCGCACAGATCATTTTGTACAGATCGAAAGTGTGAAACCAACAGAAAATTGATAATGATATAAACGTGAATTGGAAGCGAAATAAGTATACAACGACTTGCTGTGAAAGAAGATAGTGAAGGGGTCGAGGCAGATGGCAGAGGGCTGAAGTAATCTGAACAATTCTAGGCCTAACACGGGACATTGCAATGCGCATTGGCGCACCACTAGGGAATCATCTCGCGTCTTCGATTTATCTGTCCGTGGGCCGATTTATCTGTGTGTGCACCCGGGCCCCGACTCATTACGGTGAGTCACGACTAGCTTGACTCCCTTAATCGAAGGTTAAATCGTGCCGCATGGCTCGACCGTTCGATGTCTGTATTTTATTAACACTCCGTGAGCGCTGTTCGAGGCGAGAGAAAGAAGAGAGCCGAAGAGTATGCGTGCGCCTCCATGCGAGATGATCGTGTGGGCTAGAGAGAGCCTGCGGACAATAGATAACAGCTCTCGGATCTTTCTAGAGCAATTTTACTGGCTCTGTGGGGGCTGTACCGAGTTCCCAGGTTAACAAGATCGGAGATTCATCGAGTCCTAGCTTCTTTCTGAGCAATTTAAATTGTCCACAACAAGCTCCGCTGAATCTTCAGGTTGCTAATCGAAGGCGTTTTAAAGATTTCATTGTATTAACGTGTGTTCGTTCCAAGACGAGAGAAGGAGGAATCGTGCTAATCACGTGCAAGAACGATTCCGGTCCGTGTCACCAGCGATTATTGCTTCGCCAGCGATTATAGATCGTCCTGTGGTATTTTCTATCGCGTCTTGACGATTCCCGGAGATTTATCGCGCTGCCATAAATATCAAACTCTCCTCGATCCGATCCTCTAATTGCTGTTCGCTGACTTCCCTGGGTGCTGGTGACCCCCGACAGCCGGACAAGACCGTTTTATTCCAATTTTTTTCGACTACCCTTTGATTTACTGAGGATGTTGGGCATGTTATAGCTAGCGTTCGGGTTACGGTTCAAAATTTTGTCTGCGAACAAGACAGACCGTTTTTGGTAAGAAGACGTACAGCATGTTCCAAGTCTGGCAGAAGTATCAGAATTGTTGGTGAATTGTTGTTAATTTAACACAGCAAGTTTAATGCTGAATTGACTTTAAAATGAATCCAGATAGAGTCTCTGATAGAGTATCATACGATTTTTTAATTACCCACAGTATTCAACGATGGAGCGATTACTTACCAAAGGGAATCTTCAATACCAATCGTCTATCAAACAATCGGTAACCGATCTGACAAGCATAAGGGCCCTCGTATAGGGCCCTGTTCGATGATCGGTAACCTATCCTCCGTTCCCAAGCCTTTCAATATCTGTTCCTCTCACCAGATCGTGCTGCAGGTCCACGGGGCCCGTGAGTCCCCGATCACTCTCTGCCTTATCGGCCCGCAGTTAGCTCGAACGAAGTATAATCAGGCCCAGGACGCTCGGGGCCAGCCGGGAAACCGGTTTTGCGGCGGGCGTGCACAGATCTCTCGGCGGAGATTTGAATTTCACCGCAAACAGCGGATCCTCTTCCTTCTTCGCTGGGCCTTTCTCCATCGGGTTCAGGAGAAGGCTGCGGGCCCGAGGAAAGGCGAGAGGGTAGGCCCCGGTGACTTCCTCGAACGAACAACCACGCCGGGCCCTCCTGTATTTTCGTTCGTATTCGCCGCGGTTTTACGCGTCTCCGAACGATTACACGGTTCTCGACCGGCGGATTTTCTGACGGGCCCTGACCTGAAGACTCTATCTCTTCGGAGATTCATTATAATCGGGCCCCGCGTGCGAGATATAATTTCCTTGGCGCAACAGAGCCAGCCAGTTAACTGTACTCTTGACGATTTTTTCGCCGGGACGAGTCCTCGTTGCTGAAACGAGCTGCACTTCGGCCTTTCGTGCGACGCGTTGCACTCGTGCACTGTTGCATTCATGCGTTTCTATACGTATGCCGACGATGGTCCCGGATTTTTTCTCTGGATCTACAGACCGCGAATTTGTAAAATGAATGCCCGTGTAAAACACGTATTGTCATGAATATTTGTAGCACTTTCAGTTTTCCTTGACTGGACAACGTCTTTTTGCATAGCGAATACATTTTTGTAAAAGTATTAGAAACATTTAAAAATACTGTTATATTATTTTCAACCTGTTGAACATGTTAAGAAAGAAAATAAATTTGTATGTCGCTCCAGTTTGTTGCAATTCCGGTGAAAAATTTTCATTTTGTCTGTATTCTATAAATTGTAAAGAGCTCAACTGTTGAATGAGAAAACAAGTTAGATTCGATGTGCACAATGTGAAGAAGATTACATAGAATAAAAATGATCTTGGTTGTGAAAGAGATGTCTCCATTTAAACGAATGAAAATTGCTTCGAGTGCCAAAGGGTTAATTTTAGGAGTTGATACATCGTTTCGGGTTTGCAACGGAGCAGAGATTTTGCAGCGAAGAAGGGTTTCAGGTTGTGGCTTGATGCAACAGACACGTTCTTAAAATCTCACACGCGACAGGTGCTCCGACGGGCACGCTGGGAGGGCCGACGCGTCCTCGAAATTCGGGTTCTCACACGTTTCGAGCATGGGCTCGTTAATCAACCGTGCGGCCCTTCGGGTAACCTCCTTGCAGCTGATCCTGCGACGAGAACCTACTTACTTAAACGGTCGTCGTCGTCGTCTCTGTGTCTCGGCGATTCGAGCCACTGCTTCGATCAATCCGTGGACCACATGTGAACCGTATAATCTTCCGTGTCTTTCCAACCCGATGAACCGCGTATCAAGTACGCCTATATAATTAATCTATCTTTTTGTCCCTCTTTGAATAGGCGATAGCACTCGCCGCGGAACGGAATGTCGAGTCTTTTCGGTCGGTTTGCAAGACGAAGGGGATAACGATCTCCGTCGGATTCGTTCGTTCGACTTGTAGCGTTTCGAACGGTCCAGGTTTACCGGGTTCATCTACAGTTTTCCAGTTCCGAAGAAGGATTTCACTGGTTCAACTGGTCGTCCTCTGTTCTATCGGAAGATCATCATTCTACAGACAATTTACCATTGCCTTAAAACTGTCGTTCGAAAAGTGTGCTACAAGTTTTCGAAACACAAGGCGAAAGTTTCGAAGAATTCATCGTTCAATTTCTTGGTACAGTCGTAAAATTGTGGCCTGGAAAAGTGTGTTAGCCATTTGCACTCGAATAGCGAGTCTGAGGTGCCACTAAAAATTGTCCATACCATTATTCAAAACAGTTTTAACATTCTTCAATTTGTCTGTTTTCTATAAATTGTAAAAAGCTCAACTGTTATATAAGAAAACAGTTTCAATTTCATGTGCACAATGTAAAAAAGATTACATAGAACAAAACTGATCTGGGCTGAAAGAAATGTCTTGATTTTGGAGTTCAAATTGCTTCGAGTGCAAATGGTTAAAACTTTCAGCCGCGAACACAGAATCCACTGAAAATCGTACAAAATCTTGATGAATTTTTCGAGAAGAAAATTCGTCAGGATCACATTCTCGATGGTAGCGAACTTGTTCAGGATTTCTGTTTCCTGCGAACAAACGCTGAGCACAGTTTCCGTCGAAAATGGATTAGCAATTTGTATACGAATCCCATCGCTGGGTGCACGCTAACAAAACAGAACCGCAACAATATTCCTCATTATCCGAAGCTATCGGACTTGGAGCTATCGTGAAACGCAAAACACAGGGGCCGGCTGGCTCTGTCTGTTTGAAAATGGAAGTAGCTTATGGAACAAAGTTCGGAACCGTGGCCCCTGTAACCTCGAGGAGTTAACCGAGTAGCTCCTCTCGCACCCTCGACGCCAAAACTCTCTCTCTCTCTCTCACTCTCTCTCTCTTGACGACGACGACGACGACGACGACGATGACGACGACGGCGCAGCAACGAGGCAAGTTTAATCTCCGCATAATCGTGCCTGGAAGAGGCCGAGCAGGTAGCCGAGGAGTGGGGAACGGCCCAGAGAGTTGGGTCCGGTAGTGGTCGTCGGCCCCTGGTGAGACCTACCTTTCCTCTTCTTCCCAGCCTGGTCCTACTCTCGTGGAGGGTCGTAGGAGGCTCGTGTAGAGTGGAACCTCAGTTGCCTCGGAGGAACATGCGGCGCGGAGGTGAAGGGAGAGGACGGGAGCCAGCTAGAGGTAGCGATGGCAGTCCTCTGCGCTGAGTTCTCCGATGATGAAGCATAGTTCTTGGTTGTTATGAATTGAGGTAGCGGAGTATCTTCTGGTACCAGTTGGTAAAGTCTTCTCGAACTCGAGAAGATTAAACACAGGCTCCAGAGCAGTTGTAATGTTTCTTTAGAGGATCGGGTAAACCTCTACGATGTTGCACGTTGAGAGAGAGAGATAGATTCTTCAATTCAATGATCACAAGTCTAGATCGGTGGAAGATCTCAAGGAAATGAAGTTGTAGGATATATAATTAAGAAAAATCTCTTCTGAGATCCTCTGAAATGTCTTCATTCCTCGCAAAACGATGTCCACCATGACCACCAATGGCCAGCATGGTCCTAGAACGAAACGAGACCACCATCCAGTCGTGGGCCTCGTGTGGAAACCATTCGTTGGCTCCCGAAGCTCCGGTGACGCGTATCGCGTGTCACCGCGCCAGTTTCCAACTACTTCGTCGATCGAGGGATCGATCGAAGAGGCTGCTGCCATGGTTTTTACGAGGATCTATCGCGATTCTCCTCGGCCCCGTAGCTAGCAGACTCGCATCGAAACTATGCACCGCTGCTACGGCAACGGGCAAAACATCTAACAAAGTAGCCGAGGAATGCTGCAATGTTTTAATCAGCGCGTGCTGATCTCTTTCAGCTACCCTTTGGTTACGGTGGCGTTGCCTCGCAGCGGTTGCACAGTGTTGGAAAATTGCAGCAGCCAGCATGGTGGAAAGGTGGTGGTGTTAGCGTGCGAGGTTTTGATTTTGTTGGGTACCGGTTTCAGACCTCAGATGTAATAAAGTTATTAAAATAATATTGTTGCCTGTTGTTAGAAAGAGGATGCTATCGAATCATGGCAACTAGTTACTGGTTGGAAGCAGTAGACCAGAGTGGATATAGTTATCATGATTTTCATTTAGTTTAATTCGGGTGAAAGAAGTAACTCAATTTTTAACACATTGAATGTTCTAACCATAAAATGATATTCCTGATGAACAATTTTTCGATTTTTCCGCTGATTCTGGAACTTTCGAAACCGTTCCTGATAAAATTTTATTCATTTCCTAACGTTTCCAGCTTCCTGAGAAAATTTTGCTGATTTCCGTCTCGTTCTTCGAATCTGTCCATTTGAATCTGTGACTTTTTCGGTAAAATGAGATTAGTGTACTACCTAATCCTGAACTTGGCATGCACGAGAACAATATCAAGCATTAGAGTCATAGTAGACAATAGTCAGGAACCATTCAAGCATACAGATATTCTTTTTCTCTGGCTGACGGAAGCATGGACAAGCATCCAGCGCACAGTTCCAGAGAAAAGGCACTCGGAAAGTTTCGTACGTCGATCCAGGGGTTCCAGCAGCCAGATTACGAGAGAGCCCGATTTTTTAAACAGCGGCCGCGACGAGCAGGAAACGTTCGAGCGACAATTGCCTGTAAATACGGCACTTTAAGCTCGCGCGCATATACTATCATGGGGTAGGGGGAGGAGGAAGTTCGCGCAAGAAAGTTTCCATGGAACGACCGTCGCCGCGAAATGAGTGACTGAGCGTGTGCGCGTACACGCGGGGGTGTATTGTGAACGGCTCCCAAGAAATCGGATACTTCGCGGAATGATAAAGTCACTCGACACGCTCCCGGGGAAGTGCGTCGGGTAATAATCTGCTGGCTTCTCTCTCTCTCTCTCTCTCTGGTTGTATCCGAGAGTAGCTGTACTCGTTGCAGAGGCAGTCAATATCACGGGGAAACTGTAGACTTGTATGTAATAATAGTTGGAACACACTTGCTCCCGTGGAGTCTAGTCATCGTGTGAAACTACACTGAAAAAGGACACGAAAGGCGATATTTGCAATGGAAATGTGTTTCAATATATCACGCGCGAATTCCCATTTGCAATTCACTGAAATTATTTAATAAAATTGTTTTATATTCGGTGCGATGTGTAAGATAGATAAGAACTTGATATTATAATAATTATTCAACAACAAACAGCTTATAATTTCAGTTCGCCCAGGTGAATGGCACTGTACATATTTTGAACGCAAAGAAAATTAAAACGTTTAAACAATTGGAAAGTTGTCAGCCTTGCGGAGGTGTTAACCATTCGATTTTTATCTGGTAGCACCGTGTAGAGGGCTTCATTTCATTTCTCTGCTGTTTTATGCACTGTAATATGCCCGTACACAATGTGTCGCAAACATTGAAATTTAGGTAAAGCCCCGGCACCATAAAATTGTATTATAAACAGCCATATGAAGTCTGTAATAACCGTGCTTCTAAAACGCGTTGAATCTTGCTCATCCGCGTCATCATTATCCTCATTATCATAGACGATAGTTACACACAGACAGCAGAATTTTATGCGTTTATAACAAATTGGATCCAGTAATTGCTAGCGGACTTAATATTCCCGTCTGTGCCTGGGAACGGCGTTTGTTGAGGCAGCTCGCTTCCGATTCGTGTTTTCGCAAACTGTTACTCGCGTAAAATGTTACTTAAAAAGTGTCGGTTAAAAAAATGCTATTTACAAAAATATAATGGTTACAAACAATTTTAAATTGCACAAAGCATCGGCATTTTTTAAGATATTAAACATTTACTAGTTATAGATAAAAAGTTTACACTAAATTTATATGATCTCATTTCTTTTTAATTGGACTTTTACAACACTTTCAATATAAACGGGCCATATATCAATGTCATATCTATAAAATAAATAGAAATTGTACAGAATGAAATTACTTTAGGTCGGAAGAAATGTTTAATTTTCGATTGAAGATAGCTCCGAGTGTAATGAAAAATTGCAAGGCCCATTAACAACTATCTCAGACTATAAAGAAGGGATTAGGGTAATTAGGAACTCGTGAAGGACCTAATAGCAGCGTGCCAGTACACGATATTGCTTTCATCCCTGTTCAAGTTGCGGTTTTAGCGACTTCCGAAGGGAGGGACAGCGGTCGCGATACGGAAGCGACATGCCAGACGTCCGAGACCGTGTGTCCGAGTCTCCGGTGACCCTTTGACAAGCCATTTCTTGTCCAAGAGAACGGCTGTCCCAGTTCGTCGCGAGACATTGGCAAAGTGGGCTATTTGGTGGAACCTCGGCTCAGTTTTTACGAAACGCCATTCGAGTTGCTCGTCCATTAACGTTGACCATGCTCGCCGGAGCCTCGGCCCCGCATAAATCACGGGGCAAGGGACGCCGCCGCTAGATACTACTCGGTAACGAGCAATTAGCAATGAGCCGACCTAGCTGGCAATTATCTCTACGCACCGGCAAACTTTCGGACGCCGAAAACGGGCGACGACTGCGCGGACACGCTGCAATTAGGTTCGTCTGCTTTCCCTCCCCCCTACCTTTGGCTCCACGTTGCGTCCACGATTTTCAACTTTCGAAATCGTTGAGGTCTCCGAAGCGAACGTGACTTTTGCGAATTTTTCTGGGAAAATTGCTGCGTCCATTTTACCGAACGAGCACATTGTTTGAAAGTCCATACATACGTTGCAGTGACAGTATTTTTTCCAGGCGCTATTTTTTCTGAAAAATTATATGATTTTGACTAGTAGATGGACCAAAGAGATTTCATGAATATTTCGTTTTTATTTCCTGGAAAATTGGTGGATCCTAGAGAAATCGTATTTTTATGTTGGACGACTATTGCATCGTCGAGAATGAATTTTGTTGAGCACTTACCACGAGCACGAGAATTTTCATAAATTGACGAATGTCCCAGCGAAGGGTTGAAAGACGGAGAACAGTTATTCTGATTTAGGGTAGGATAGCGCCCTACAGAATCCCCCATGCCTCAAACAGCGGCTAAGTATGGGAAAGCCATTACCGGAGGTGAATGAGTCACTTAAATTACACCATCGTCGTATAATTGATTTATTAGGGTAAGTCTGCTAACAACTGCCAGTATTATCGGTGAATACCATCAAGACCAGTTCACTCTACTCTTCGGAACATAAGAAAATACTTCTCTCAATCGTTTATTAGTTGAATAAATTATAATACTATATTCTAGACGAAGAAGTTTCGAACTCCGAATATTCTGAACGATTAGAAAAACAAAATGCTTGTGCACAGAAAGTAGAAACTAAGTGGAGCACATGTTCACATCCTGTCGTTGTAAGATCGTCGGTGATTGACGGGAAAATATGAAACTCTGTCGCAGTGGTCGTTCAATTAACGGTCCGAGAAAGAAGGAATGTCTACAACGCGAGGTATACTTTTTTTCACTGCGGAGCGACCGGCCCGGGAACGTTTGCAGCTCTCATATTCGTTAATTGGCTGAAATCGATTACTCGTTGGTCAATCGTTTGTCGTTCGACGGCCTCGAAGTGCTCGGGAGCAGGATAGTTCGCTCTTAAAAACAGCAGAAATCTCATTCCGACGATCCAACACGAACTGAAACCAATCCAGAGCTTCCTATGAATGATCACAAACGAACGAAGACTGTTTTAGAAAATGAAGTGGCTAATAGAACCATTAAAAACATCGTAGGTGAAACACAATCTACTTGATCCGCAACCTTCCGAAGCCTCGAACTCCTCTCTCCCAAAATAAAGCAAAGCCAATCCAGATCTGCTGAATGGCAACAACGACGGACCCAAGGTCTCAGCCATCAAAACATCAATCTCCCAGCGTGCGCATCGCGCGCATACGTAAACACAGGAACAGTTCATCGAACGATTCGTCCGAAGGTTCAGGATGCGGTGTATCAGGATGAAAGAGGATCGGAATAGTCGGTCAGCTCTCGTAGGAGGTCGAGGTGCCTCGAGTCTAGGATCCGAGCAGATTTTTCCGTTCGCAGCATCCACGAGCAACGGTCCGGTTCGGTGCATGTGTATGTGTATGCGTATGTGTATGAGGGGACCGTGTTCTCCCACTCTTCGCGATCGGAGCCCTGTTGCTCGGGCAGACACGCTGGGCCCTGGCCGTGCCTCGTTTCGCCTAACTCGCCTGTCGGTGCTCCCGGAGTTATCCCGAAGCGGCCTTAGAAGAGATAGGGCCCGGCCAGGCCAGGCCACGGAGGTGGGTTCCAGCCAACAATGACGCCCAGTTCAACTCGGCGAGTCGCCACTCTTCGTGCTCTCTTGCGGACGCGGGTCCGTCTGGCTACGAACCGAAACTTCTGAGCTTGCGAAACAGGTGTCATCTACACCATAAACATCGTCCCGTCGTTCGTCGACTATTCCTCGTCCTCGGGAAAAGCTCGATAGATCATCGGGAGGTCCCGAAAAGAACTCGCGAGAGTTACAGAGAAGAGAAACATCATCAAAGGTTCCTGGTTCACGACATTTCGAGTAAAAAGCGTCCTTCGACCCCGAAGAGGATATCGATCGAGATCTTGTCGAAAACAGTGTCTCTCGACTTGAGTAGGATTTATTCAGTTTGCAGCGAGTGCTATGTGAAACCATCGCGCGTGTTTTCGGTGCGACGACTAGTGACAGGTAGATGATCAGGTGAACGAAGATGTGCGAGTGCGGTGACGAGTGCGCCGAGGACACGATGAGGCTCGCGGGACGTTGCTGTCTGTGAGCATCGTCGGAAATCCCTACCTTGTGTCTGTTCTTCTTCTTGTTGTTTTTTCGGTCGTGGTAACTGGTCTATAGTCATTCGGTGGATTGTGCGCGCCAAAAAGAAAGCAGCGCTCGCTCGCGCGAGGCCAGCCGTGTGAACGGAGGAAAATTCTGGCCGATAACAAGCCTCGAGCGCCTGAGATGGCCACCCTCGGCCTCTCCAAGGTCTTCATACTAGACAAGTACTTCACGGAGCTGCAGAAGTTCTGGGAGACCGAGAAGAAGCTACAAGGTACGCCATTGGTCGCGCGTCTTCTCTCTCTTTCTCTTTCTCTCTCGCTCTAGCTTCCTCCTCGCTCTCTCAAGGATCCTTCTCCTGCTCTCCCTCGCGTCGATACCTACGCTGCACGATTTAAATGCGACCAGGCTGGGGAAGGGATGCGTCTCTGCTTGGGAACCACGGAACTTGGCCCCTGAATCGGGTGCAGAGAATCTTTACTCGAGATCACTGCTGTAGAGAATTCGATAAAGATGTTTTAACGGTCGCGCGAAGAAGTCTCCGAACATTGTTCCGACAAGAATAACTGAACAACATTTTTAGAATCAGTTCGAATGTTATGATTTTCTTCGAGACAGGTTCAGGACAGAAGGACTGGTTCACTGGCACACTCTGCTGTGAAGAACCTTGTAAAGAAACGTTCAATTACGATCAGTCGAAAGAGTCTCCTTTAAAATCTCCCAAGGAAGGAAATCACTAACATTCCTGAAGTTACACTTGGTTCGCCAACGATGACTTTAATTACGAATATCTCGAACAACACCGAGAGCCTGCCGTTACAACGGCAGACTTCTCCAACCCGGAAAACCTATAAGTCTAACTCCGGAAAGTTTCACCTAAACCGTTGACCCGAAGACGCGCACTCTCAGTTTCCCAGAACCGAGCGAAGAACTTCTCCGCGCTGAGAAGAGCGTCTCGGAAACGGAGCGGGATTAAGGGTGAATTTTTGTAATGGTCGTTGGGGGAAGTCCGGGGTCCCGGGTCGTTCCTCCTTTGCATTTCATTCTTGGCCCTCCCGGCCTGTTTCTTTTTACGCGGCCATCAAAACCGTCCCGGTTTTATTCGTCGCGCGGGACTCGATTCAAGAGTCCGAACTGTAATCAAGTTACAAGTGGCTCCTCTTTTACGGGAGAGGGGGGAGGGTGAGGAGGAGGAGAAGGAGGAGGAAGGCTACAGTATTTCGGAATTGCCGGTTCTTTAACGAGACAAACTGAGAGGGGAGAGTAAAACTCCAGTTCTCTGAGGTAGTAGCGGAGGGGATAAGGAAAGGGCACAGGAGGACGCAGGTTACGCTCCTGAAATCTCAGCTGAAAACGAACAGCCTCGTGTCCGGGGAAGAGATGTTACCTGCGTTTTACAGTTAAAACAGTCCTCGCGGTTTCTCCACGCTGATTACCCCCGGCTGCATTCTTGCCACTGGACGGACGGGTTAAGGTCTTCAGGGGGGGAAAGCCGCGGAGATTTTCCTCTCGCCGACACCACCGCGCCGCGTTTCACATTTATACGGCCGCGGTTGAGTTATCTGGACACCGCGTTCGTCTTCGTTCAGGCTCGTAAACAGTTCGGTTTATTTTACGCCGGGCCGAGCGACGCCAGTGCCAACTAACTCGGCCAGCGAATTATTCAGCCGGAAGAGGCATGGCTTTTTTTATGAATTTTCTAGAAGACAATTCTCCTCCCGCGGGAGACACTATCTGTGAAACAAAGTCCGCCAGGCTATTGTTGCAATGATGCTGCAGCACTGGAATTATCAGTTCAATTTTCTTTCCAACACCAGTTAATATTTATACAAGAGTGTTGTTGAATTTATTAATTCGATACGATGAATACTTCCTAGCTAAACATCGTTATGCATACTAATTAATGACCCGACAGCCGAATTTTATGCACTGATGACGAAAATGAGGATGTGTAATTTAAAACAATAAAAACATTAGAAGAATTTAAAAGTATCTTTATCAAACTCAAAATACACATAAACATGCGTACATGAAAACATAAATTGACGTTTTAATTATCGTAGTACGAGAGATTCTCAACTAAACTTCACGCGACCGTACTCGACTTACCTATCGCATTTTCTTCTGCTTTCTGCTGGATTTTCGCGGCCCGGTGAAAATCGCGGGAAATTCGTGACACGATTTTCGCAACAGGGCTCCTTCGCCATCCCCCGCAGCGTCTCAAGTGATTTTTTCGATTTCCTTCCGGGAATTCGCGTCGGATTCGTGGGCAACTTTTCGAATTTCGTGCACCTTATCCGCCTGTTTCTGCGTCGCGAGGCCGCACCGCCGGATGCATATTCGATGGTGTAGTAGGGACACATCCGTAGATTTTGCGACTGCAGATACCCTTCTTGTGCATTCGCATCCTCTTTCGCTTTCTCTATTTTTTCTCCGATTTATACCGAGGCCCGGACGATTCCCGTCACGTACGCGTTTCCCGTAATCTCGTTGACGCGACAGAGATTAAAATTTCGAGCATTTCCCATGCCGCACACTATATTTCGCAGCTTTTCACCCCCTTCTTCTCTTGTCCCAATTTCTCTCTCTCTCTCTCTCACACACTCTTCTTTTTCTTGCTCTCACTGTTTCCATTTTTTCCGGCGTGCGCGTGCTTTTTTCCTGGCAACGAAACCGTAGTTGTGATTCCAGAGTCCGACGCAGCGCGGCGCGGACGCGCGAGCGCAGTTAACGAAATTTATTATCTCATCACAGTTTATTTTCCTTCCCTCCCCGCGATAGCAATCGTAATTCTTACTTTATACATTAATCCCCGGAGGCATATTGTTTCCTCTCATAAACCACGCGCTGAAACATTAAGTGCTTTATCATCGTTTCACCCGTCGTTTCTTGCGCTATACACCTCCGCGTAAAAAGGAAAAGGGAACCGAATAAACGGGGAAACTGCCGGCGAACAAAGTTAAAAACGGCGGATTCTGAATCGTAAGAGGACTCTGTTTCGCTGCGATTCGGTATTCTCTATTTTTCTCTCCCTCTCACTCTCTCTTTCTCTCGCAACTGGTTGCCGAATCCAACCACGCTCGATTCGCCTCGCTCGTTCTCACGCCCACGCAGTTCCCACAGAGTTCGACCGTTGCGTTTTCCGTCTGGTTCGCGAAAACGACGCGCGAAACCGATTTCCGCTGTTAAGTATCGCAACGATTGGCCAATCGAGGCTCGACGAGCCGCGTTTCGAACACGTGCGCGATCCGGAACGATGAGATTTATGGCTGCGGCGATCCCGATGACTCGCAATCGAGACGTTTATCTCGTTTCTGCGAGAAAAATAACGATCAACATCCATCATTCCGCTTTTTTTTTTCGCCAATCTAGCGACCGGAATTTTTAGCCTCGTTGGCGTTCAACTGTTTTTTATTGCTCGGAATCCTTGCGTAACAGTTGTTCTCTCCTCGGCGTTTTCTACTGAGTATGTTGAGCGTAATAAGCAGTCCGAGATAAGAAAGAATTAATCCTTCCCTAAAAATATATAGCGACCTCGAAAAATCACAATTAACCCCTTTGCCGTACTTTAACGAGTTAGACTCATCACGAAGATTTTAAAGAAAGTCTAACAAATAAGAATAGTACACCTTTCATTTTAAATGAAGAAAAATTTGATTCGTTTGTAATCAATATTTAAGTCTTCAAATGAATGTAGCCATACAAAAAATATAAATTTTCTTTTCTTCTTTTTCTATCTTGCTTCACAGATAAACCAAGATTTCACTCGGACATCAAACGAACTATCCATCGTATCCAAACGTAAAGAGGCAAATGCTCGACCTTCGGATGACAAACGCGAGGAAAAATCGTGTCGGGTCCCCGTTACAATTAAGAAAGCGTAATTTCATTACTCGCGGTTAAAGGAAAGTAATTGTAGGCATCGGTGTAAGCTAAGAGAACGAGAAAGAGAGGCCAGGGGTGGATCGATCGGTGAGCGCGAAACACGGTCTATGCCAGGGGTCCTGATATCGTCGCAGCCGGACTGCGTGTCGCAATTACGGGGACAAAAGGAACGAGTGCGCGGATTCAATTGCGAAAAAGAGGGGTTCGCGAATAGAGGGGACGAGGGGATGGCAGGAAACGGATACGGGGCCCTGGGGCTTCGTAATTACGTTTCTTGCGGGAGAGCACGCATAATTGTAGCCCGTGCGCGCGAGATCCTTCGAGGTATCGTTCCATCGGCGCGTTATCCAGCAATTTATTTCTCCGCGGCGATTAATTAATAGTTTTTATCTCGCGATTAACTCTCTCTCTCTCTCTCTCTCTCCCTCTCTGTCTCCTCGTCTTTTTCCCCATTTTGTTTCTTTTACACGCAACCGGCATTTTTCCGGGCGAGCAGTCTGCCGCGCAATTAAGCTGCTTTAGCAAAATCCCTGGCTCGCGATTGGCCAATTTTACTCGCGGTTTCGCGGATCGTATCAACCGAATTCGCGCTAATGAACAGACGTGTCGGCGAACTTGGAATTAGTGATCTTTCGGAATGTTCGTTCTCGGAGGCTGCAAGAGGTTTTTGAAGAAATCTTTCTGGGTTTGAAAGAACGTATTTGGTTTAAAAATTGTTCATTCGTTTCGAAGTTATAGTAGATTTCTGAGAGGACCACCTAGGCTACTGAAAAAGCCCATCTTTGCATTATCGAGAAATGAGAAGACGCATGGCGCACCTTCGCAATCCTGGAAACAACCCTCTTAATGTTTTGTATACTCGTATATTCTTATTTTGTAAATGTTTCTCTTGATTGTCATTCTCATATTGAATTCTGTATTATGTGTTGAAACAAATCTCTTACGAGACTTTCTACGATAAAGCAAAAGGTCCACCACTCCGATCAGACGTCTCCGGTTCTAACATCAGGTTTCTTAGCTCGAGGTCCCCTAACCGAGGTAATCGTTCGCCATAGGATCCTTGGCCGAGGCTAGCGAGCATGCCAGCTCTCTTCCCACGTGTGTATGGCCCTTAAGGGCAGAGAAACAGCCGGGATTAACCCGCATCTGATTAGACCCCGAGGTCGAGGTGGGTTTCTCGCCGCTCTCTTTTCCCCGAGGCGGCTTTTGTATACCCGCGAGTTTCGGTTTCGCTCGAAAGGTCGTGAAAAAGGTAGCCATCGACTTTCTTCCACTACTCGGAAGGTGTACACGCATTCCCCTGGTCCTACGTCATCGTTTCGCGTGAGATAATAGACGGGCAAACGATTCCCTTTTGGCCTACGAAACAAAAATTCATATTCCACCTTCATCCTCGTCAACCTGTTCATCGAATACCCTCCCCCAAGCTAAAGGCGAGTTTACACCTCCTCTGGACTCTGTGAAAGATCAAAACTGGTGTACACATTTGGTATTTATACTTCTTTAACGATCGAATTCAATTCACTGTGTAATTGTTCAATTGCTTCAACTAAATTATCCAGTGAATTCATCAGAATTAGAAATGGGAGGCGAGTTCAATTTCGATCCCGCATGATTCATCCACAATGGAACAAGTCTAACCCTGTTTAAACAAATGATCGGTGTTCATTTTCAACAGTTACAATGCTCCGTTCCGTTGTGTTGTACTCCCTCTGTCCCATAATAATAGTAACAGTTGATGAATTTCATTTGTCCCATCATAATAGTAGCAAAAGAAAATAAATATAGAACGCAACATTTATTATCGAAGAACTAGATTACATTAAACAAGAAATTAAAAATATTACTCCTAATTTTTATTTTGAGTGATCAGATAGTTTTTTTGGATTTTTCAATAACTTCGTTACTGCGGTTTAAACTTGTAGGGAGGATCCCGTGGCTGCGAAGCTTTGCTTTCTCTATATGCGTGAGCTTAAAATTATTGGAGCCATCGTTTTTCATTGCTTCCAGCATAACTTGTTTCTTTTTCATCTTACTTTTTCAATGGGTTGATATTCAACCCATCGGCGGATGAAATTAGAAAAATAGTTATAATTCGTAATAATTAGGTTAACCTATAAATTGAAAGATGTGTCGAAACAAATGGTAGATGTCATGAAACATTGATTTCGATTGAAGGCTTCGCAATTTTGCTCCTCTCGTTTAAATATTCTCTTGCTACTATTATTATGGGACAGAGGGAGTACATATTTGTATATCAGCGAAGTTTAAAAATGTCTTTCTCATTTCGAGAATCTGGGAATTGGATTCAATCATTGAACAAGTATGAGGACACCGGCTCTCATTTTTCACGTTCTTCGCGGTTGAATCATTCGGGATGTATGCCCGAGAGAGGAAGTGTGTATTCGCCTTAATCCATGCTCGCGAGTCGACGAGATTGGGAAAAGATGCGAGTCACATTTCACGGCAGAACTACGGGACGGTGAACTTTCGCAGAAAATAAAACGCATGAATTACCTCGGCTATTGTACCCACCTCGGACAGAACTTGAGAACTTCGCGATAACTTCGCGGAACTAACTTCATCGTTGATAATTCGCTCGAGAAAAAGGAACTTGCGTCCCGTTGTTAGTCTGCGTTTACCCTTAACGTGAAATATTGATAACTGGACGGCGCGGCGGCGGAACTTTCTGCGACAACCGAGTTCACGGTCTTTTGAACGTCGAGTCGTGCACTTTCGTTTATAATCTACGGCTTTTCACTGGACAATTTTATATTCAGACAATTTAGCTCATTTTTCCATCGTTTCCAGCCGACAATTCGTTCAATTTCTGTCTCCGAATGTCACAGACAATATATTTATTCATTGTCTCTTATTATTATTCTTACTATTTCAAGTTGTGACTCGTGCGATTATTGTCTCCGAATGTTAGATCTTCATGCATTTAAGAACAATTCAAGTTCGACTATAAAAATTGGCAATTGCATAAACACCCGCAGTCTGATTGCGTTACTCTTTGATGAATTTCAGTGACGCTATTCATTATCACGAACAGAAATTAATTCTTGATCATCAAAGAGTCGAGGGACTAATCACTGTAAATAATTCTAGCTTTCCGGTTCCTGTTCGTTTCACAGAATTTTTCAACTGTTTCACATTCGTTTCATTCTCTGCAATTTTTTTATATGTTCAAATATGCAAAAAAATGAACGGAACAGAATTGGTTATATTCGTTTCACAGGAGAAATGGACGGAAGAATACGTTCCACAGCGATATATCATTCTACAGAGTAGAAATATCTTTTGTGTATTTATTTCCGCAGCAAACCAGCTGAAATGTGAATTTCATTTACTAAATTTCACGAGGTACTCTGTGTATCAGCAATGTGAAGCTCGTTAAGCGGAAATATAATCGCGAAGTAGTCGCAAATTTCTGCGGAATTCGGTAATTACGATCCGCGTAAAGGAATGCAAAAGATCTTGTCCGATCGATTCGTCTTCTTTCTTATCTGGCCACTCGTGCCGAACAGGCGTGCTTAAGATAGTCCCTGGCTGCTTCCCTCTTTTTCTCGACACTTTAGCCACCTTATTTCTGGATGCTTCGATAGCCAGCAATTTATCTTTCGAGGCTCTCGTCATCAAACGGTTGACCATTCATTACGACATGAATATCTAATATTCAAAGCGTTACAGCTTTCTTAAAAACAATTGCACAACAATGAACCTACGCTCATTTTAAAGCTTGAAGCTTCTACTTTCACTATTCATGTTCGCCTAAAAAATGTTTAACCGATACACTCGCTGGAAAACTGAGTACATGTACTTTCTCGAAAAATGCTGCAGACTAAAACGTCTCTATAAACTTTGGAAAAATGTTTCTTCGTCGCAGAATCTATAATAAAAGAATGTAAAACCGTAATAAATTTTCTTCGAACGGGAATTTTCTTTCCACATCTCTTTAGACTGGACGCCTGCAATTCGCAGCAGACGCAACACAGTCATGATTACAGAAATAACAGAAAACTGTTTCCTTTCACAGCAATCAGTATCACTGGTCGTTTTTCGGGCGGAGACGCCGTTCCGGTGTCGGTTGTAAGCTTAACCGCGCGATGCGGGAATTCGCGTGGCGTATTGTTATTAAAACAAACAATAATTGAGTCCGCGATTAAGCCGGCGGGTAGTATTTTGTATCAATTATCCCGCGATCCAAGTAATTGCCGCTAACGTTCCACGTTATTGTTCTCGGCGGCCTATTCTTACGCGGTTCTGCTCCGCTTCTGTTCTCCGCTGTACGGAGCGTTGCGAGGCTATTTGTTCGTCTGGGCTCTTTAATTTATTTCCGTTCTACGAAACCGCGCGGGGACGATCGAATCGAATTTAAATAATTCCCCGGCGCTGGCCCCGACGAATCTTCGGAGGCGGATTTAATGCCGAACAAGTTTTCTATCGTGTAGACCGCCGCGCCGCGCCGGTTGGAAGTTTACGATCGCCCGGCGAAACTCGTTCAACAAACAGACTCAAGTAACCGTGCATAATTTTATTCATTATAAAGAGTTGGGAGTTTCGAGTGGCGTTCGAGGCATTCGAAGCAACCCGGGCCTGTCATGGTGGCGCGATCTTAATGAAAACTTGAATGTCTCTGTCTCTCGCTCTTCTCGCTCTCCGTGTTCATGTTTTGCTCTTTTTCTGTCTTTTTATCTTGAGAGAAAGAGAAAGAGAGAAGGCTTGTGTGTGTATGTGTATCTGCGGCAAAGTTTCGAGTAATTGAACGGCCCCATTCTTCAGCTTTTATCGTTAAAGACACGGCCAGACGAGAAACGAAAGCACAAAGAATATGCCACGAGGAGACCAACTCCTAAAAACATTTTTCAACGAGCTGTCGTTTCCTCGCTATAACTTCTTCTTGTTTAACAAAACGATGCCAGCGAGCGCTTCTGGGATCAGCATGCTCCGTGTTAATGTTAATCGCTCTTTGAGAACAGTGCTTCAGACGGGATAGAGTTCTTTAGCCGAAAAGTCATTACCGGATTCAGGATGTTACGCTTTTATGGTTATCGACGTTGCGCTGAGCGAGTTTAAGATTGGAGAGTGGCTAAAAGATTTTAGGAGTATCGATTATTTCGAAACTGTTAAAATTGTCAGAGCAAGGAAACAGTGAATCAATTTGGCTCCGATTTGTTGTAATTGATACATACTGTTTCAAACAGAAAATTCTGTATTCCTTCCGTAACGGACCCAAAACGTCACAATCGCGCTGTATATTTTACGCGTTAATCACAGAAATGGATAGGTGATGTTTAAAACAGCAGATTAAAAGAATTTAAGAGAAATCATAAAATAAAGGAGCGTGTGTGTGCTCGCTTTTTCTATCTTGAACAAAAATGTTCATTCTATACAAAGAATTTTTGATTTCTTCTTTTCGATATTTGTTAATGCACTGCGTGTGACGATCTTCTGAATAAATACACATTCTCAGCACATTTAGAAATAATATACGGACGTGGTTGTGCAAAAAAGTGGTTTGAAAGGGGATGAATTAGTCGCATATGTTTAAATCGATTTTTATATATATAGCTGAATATTCCCTCTACGAATAATCCCACCGAATTTATCGTTCAAATTTTTGCGGTAGCCGGAACAATTCGCATTTACATTGGCACGTGATGAAACATTTTTTTTTACGCGTTCACACCACTAATTCGTTTTGCTCAATGCATCCCTCTCTCTTCCCTCTCTGTTCTTTTTTACATAAAGACAGTTTTAATCCTGGTTGGAACAGCATACAAAATTTTTAATCTGCCTAAAACTCCGCTGTCCGATAATAATCGGATAAAAACTGATTTGCGAATCAATTTTGTCTCGCATTAAAAAAAGCTCGTACTCGAATTAAAAATAATAGTAATTTCCCTTTGTCCGAGAACAACTTAAATTAATTTATAAATCAACTTTGACTCGCGTATAAAAATGGTGGTGAACGAATAGAAGTTAAATAATGTTTGAATGTGCAGGGGTTCAATTAACACAAGCAGCTAAGTATGTGTATACATAGGTGTCGGTACGCGTTTCTCAGAGTTAACTTGACTACGGAGAAGGGGCGCGCAGGGTCCCGTGGGAAGAAGAAGACGAAAAAGAACCTGTTTTCTCCGAAGGAGGCCCTCCAGGCCCGAAAGAGGGTACCTGTTCGCTTTAATTCCGCCGCGGCAGGACCTGCTATACCTGCTTTACCTGCCAGGACCCGCGTCCTTTTCGTTTGTCTCTCGTTGGTCCTCTTTCTTGCATGGTGTTCATGGCTCGGGACAGCCCATCGAAAGTGCCGAGGATGATTAATCATCGACTGGGGCTGGCCGCGGGCCATCGCCTCGCCTCGCCTCGCCTCGGTCTGCCTGGGAAAAGCTGAATCGGTGCTGGGACTCGATGGGACTCGCTCTGCATCGAAATTCGGGACGACTATTAATCGTTGCGGGGGTGGAAACGCTGAAACATTCAAAGTTTCCTATGTTCGAGCAAGCAGGAAACTAGCTACCACTCAGGAAATTAATCTAAATTTCATTTCAATGATCGAATTGAAAGTTTGTGAGAAAGTCAACGAGTCTTGCGATCGATGCAGAGAATTTTTATTTTGCGGTCGATATCGGGCCAATTTTTCTCGCGAGAACTTCTGGCATCGAACTACACTCTCGAATCCACGTTGAGAATAGTTCGATCGGCGTAACCGCTTTAATTAAAGCGCATCGCCCGCGAAGTATCGAGCTTTGCGAAGTTAGGGGTGCGCCAGGGGTAACGTAAACAATTTTTCCCGCGAGTTCGCGCCACTTAAAATCGTGAGCTCGCTTCGGGAAGTAAACAATACATCGTTCCCGAATAAAGACCGCTTCGTATCGCTTTCAGGCTCGACCGGGCTTCGATTGGCCGCGCGCAATTGAAAGTGTTCGCCCCCCTTCCCCCTCTCGATCGGGTTTCATGAATCGCGATGCATTTGCCGCCGCAGAATGGGCCACTAAACTTTTCCCTCATTGTGTGATAAACGACTCCCTACCAACAACTCTCCCCTCCCTGCCCCTTCGTTTTCCCTTGTTACAGGTCTCTTTCCCCATTCCCGACGAAGTTTCGGCTTTGTTTCACCCCGCTTTTCATCCCCTGCCCTCCTTCCCTTCTCCCGGAACACTCCCTTTCTCTCCCATTGATCTTCAGATCCTCCGGATAGCTTCTACTCCGCCGTCGAAAATCATTTTCGTCGCTCCCAGTTTTATTTTACTTTCACCTTTTGATCTTCACGCCAGCTAGCACTCTTCTTTGAATTGGCCCGCTGATTATCTTTACTCACTCGGTCGCTGTGGACTCGGCTTCACGGCGTCTTCAGTCTTCGGACTTCAGCCTCTCCGCGTGCGGTCACTTTGTTTTTTCGGTGACTCGACGTTATGCACCTCGGAACGTTTCTCAGGCGACTTTTCCGCGTGATTTTCTGTTTATCTTTCTCATTTCATTGTATCCCAGCAATCTGTCGACGAAATAAACATTTATTTTCTTTCTTTAACTCGAAATTGGCATAATACCTCGTACAATACCTAAATGTTTAGCAATTGATTAGATTTTTTAGTGGCGTCCGAAAATTTAAATGAAATTTTCGGAGCGTATATAATTTATACAAGTTGACCAAACACACATCTTTGACATTTTCGTTATTGGCCCAGCTAAAAAAGTCGTAAAAATCAATTTTTACTACTGTTTTTCACAATTCCGACCAAATGCATTTTCTCAACATATTTTTTAGACGTCATTTACTAAACTAATTCATGTAGCCTTACGGAGAAATTGAAGTCGTTTGGTCCATTCATAAAAAAATTATTTTGATTGAAACTGTGTGTGATCAGCTTTGCTCCTAACTGTATGTGCAAATGAATGTTCATTGCTAAAAACCTTGAGGTGCCTTATCATTTTGACCACCAGTGTGTATGTATATATTTGAAATTGGTAGTATATTGTTATATGTATGTATTTTTGGTAAATCTCCAATTTGTTGGTAACCTTCATCAAGTCTCTCGACTATTATACAACATAAGCAAGGATTTAGGAGAATGTCAGTGAATCGGAGACGTTGTAGATTGTTAGACAATCTAGAAATTGATTACGCTAAGTTCAGGACTATTTATTCGCGTGTGTTAGCAAATCTCCATTATCGTACAGGCGATATTGTCGAAAGTATCCCGGGTTTGGGAGTCAATAACGCAGAGACAACGCGGCTGAGCAAACAATACGGCGTACACACCGATCCGCGTTAAATAACTTATTCCCGAGTCCCAGAACCTGTTGTGTAACTAATCTCGTATCCGGAAGTACGTTATACGTTGTAACCACACCGAGAGACCGAGAAAACGGAGAGAGAGAGAGAGACTCGAAGGCAACATGAAGAGGAACGATCGAAACGGAGAAAGAAAATGAAGAACACGAGAGGTAGATCGGAGAAAAGAAGACTCTCTCAGAGAAAAGAAAATCCGGGAGAATGAGCTTTGTTGGAGAAGCTTAATAATGTACATGCAAATAAATTCTTGCTTTTTTTGTGCTCGCGAGTGGTAGTTTTAAAACAGACTTGATATCAGACTGTGCACCTTTGTGTTGATATTCCAGAATGAGAGCGAGCGTGCCCATTAAAATGAAATTAATGGAAACTTGCTATCGGAGTGTGCATATCTTCGTGTGCAAATTCGTAGAATGTACTTGCATTCGTTGCTCAAGTGTGTTTGTTGTAGTGAAATTTATAGGAGGTGTGATTCATTTTTGATACTGGAATTGTGGAAGACCATAAACTGAGAATATAATTTATTTATGGCTTCTAAACATTTTCAAAAAATCCTAGAATATAAAATTCCGTAGAATTTAATACGATTTCGATTTATTTCGGATCTATGAAGGCTACTGTCACTGAAAATAAGATTTTACTTTACTTTGTACCCACTATCTTGATATTTGCCAAGAAAAATTAAAAATTGCATAAACGTCCGCAGTGTATTCACTTATTACGAATAAAGCAGACTGGATTTATTGTTGGTTCGAACAAGAAACTCGTTCGCTCGAGTAAAAATAAAAGAATAAATCGAAAATTGAGAAGTGATCGAGAGAAATAGTGTTACACAATTTTTCCCTAGAACATGTCAAAGATATCTGCTTGCCGACGGATTCTATAGAGGAATTTTCGCGGAAGAAGAAGCTCCAATGGAGAAAATCGACGTGTTTTGACCATGGTGAAACGCGCTTTTCAACAACGATCACCAGTTCGACTGGTTTCACGAATATGGGACACGAGGGAACGGCCTGTTCCGCGGTTCACGGTACGCAGGCAGATATATGTACAGTATACGCGGCGTGGCGGATAGGTTTGTCGCATGGAACGGACGTGTTCGTTTTTTTAAATGCGCCGATTAGAAAACCAGTATGCCCCGTTCCGCGGAGAAACGGCACTCGGTGGCTAATCTGGACGAGTTGTCCGCCTGTTAGATGGAACAGTCTGATAGAGCTGTGATACTATAGCTCTGATAGACCTAGAGCTCGAGATCCGCGAACCTGAAACTTGGATAGCGCCTCGAGACAATGTTCCGATCGATATCGGACCTGAAGCGATCACTATCGTTGACGACGTGTCCCGAGGAATTGAATACGAGATTGTTCGTGCGAGTTTCTATTTTAATATGGCATTTCTAGCAACCAAGAATCCTTCGGGTGTTGCAAAATGTTGCTCTTTATAGTTGTTCCTTCATCCAGATTTATTTTGAATGTTTTAAAGTTCTTCACAGTGAATATTTCTTTTTTTTTGAGTTTTTTTCGGACAGTTGCAGCTTGTACAATACTATATGTTACTCTTCTTGGAACCACGTGTTCATGTAACAGGCTTACGTGCCCAAATAAATAGCTTTCCCCTTGCGGAAAAGTAATATATGCAGCTGGAAATCTTGGGAATGTCTTTCAGATTTTCCTATACCCCCACTGCCATTTTTCTAAACAAGTTTCGACCATATAAAGGGCTCGAGCTTGTCCATCTTTCGGGGCTCAGTACTAGACTAAAAGCGGAGCTATTCGTATCTTGTGTGCGAGATAGGCTTCTTATTCCTTTTCGATCAAAATCGAGAGCGTGGGAATTAGCTCCCGCGAATTATGCTCACACTATTCGATGACAAGTGTATCCCCATCATACTATCGAATATGTTGTACTTTTTGATATAAGACATCTGAGAGTCTTTAATATAATTTCCACATCCTTTAGAACTCCAGTAACTAGCAATTCTCCAACTTCGATAAACCTCTACCCCTCGAGGTTTATCGACAACTCTTTAAAGAGTTACGAGAGCCGACCTTCCAAATACCTTACCCTTACCGAAATCCCGTGACACCCGGTGGTGAAAGAGACAGCGGCTAGTTCGTGACAAATCACGTTCGCACGAACAAACCTCGGCCACGTCTTATCCGCCAGCCGTCGGCTCGTAACATATAATAATCTTAGCAGTGTAGGCGTTGATGATGTAATTGTTAACTGTGTGAACAAGAATACAACGTCACAGAAGCGATTCTCCATTCTCTAAAACTAACTGAAAGATTAAACCATGTCACCCACTGACCAATCGATCAATTTAACAAACACACGCCGGTCACGGTGTCACGTGTTATAAGAGCCATTATTCGCATATTTGCCAAAGAAAGACGAAGCATCCAGTCGAAGACCGCATTTCCATGATTTTCATATCATTCCGGATATTCCGACAATTCGGAGCGATGGGTGTCTCCTGCTGGCAATTTAAACGGCACCCGGTTGTCATTCTTATGACAGTGGGTGTCAGCTTTCGATCCGCAGGTCCCCAAGTCCCGGTGATCTCTTCGCGTAGCGTCTGCGAAACACCTGTCGATTTAGCGTCGGAAGAGAAGGGCGCAGCTGTCAGTCAGTCAGTCAGTCAGTCAGTCAGTCAGTCAGCTGGTTCCTGACACCGGGGAAGAATCCCCGAGCTGGTTCTCGCAAGTTGTCACCTGTGACCTTGGATTAACAGCCGCGACAATGGACACTGGAGGAGCACTCGAGGCTCTGTTCACTCTGCTCGCTCTGTTGGCTCTCCAGGTGCTCAGGAAAGAGAGCAGTCGTCAGTGTGCCCCGCTGTAAGGAAAACAGGAAGACGAGAAACCGGCGCTGCTTCCGGCCTTGTTCTCCATCCGAGCATTTTTTTCGTTTAATTTCTGTGGTTGTTTTAGCCGGTCGACTGAATGCAGCGTCTTAGAACAATGAAGAGAGGGAGAGAGCATGCATTACTTGTTTTACCTTTTCCCTCTACCTCCTTCTGTTCGAGCTCCGAGTTCTCGCGGAGAAGCTCTGTTGGCCCCATCAAGATCCAGCATTCTTTTCAACAGTTCCGACAGCTCTATCGAACGTTGAAATTGTTTTCATGTGCTACGATAGCTCTGACACAATTTTCAAGAGTTCCAACTAGCTTATCGACTTCCGACCACCCCATGGAAAGTTCCGAATTCCCCGTCAGGCTCGCTCAGCACCCGCGCAAATCAATCACCGACCAAAAGAGAACAATTACAGCGGAAGTCCCGCGTGACCAATCAATATCGAAACAACAAAATAACGAGCATCAATAATACACCGCTCGCGCAAATCTCCGAAAGGCTCGGGCCGCGTACGCTGACGGAGAGCCCACCCCTTCTCTCCCGTCCCCCATAAAAACGAAATATTATTCAAAATTCCGCAAACAGCCGACGAATCTGTCTCTGTCTCTCTCTCACCGCCACCTTGTCTCTCTCTCTCCCTCTGTTCCTCTCTCAGTGTGACGTGGCTATTTAAATTCATCAGCCGGGTCCGTCCGTGTTTTCGCCATAACGCAATAGATTAAACGCGGGGAAACGTTTAACGAGGAAAACACCGTTTCTCTCTCCTCGACAGCTTCCCTCTGCCCCCCTTGCCCTCGGCTACGGTGTTTGCACCGGTCGAACGTGTTATTCCCCGAAAAATTCACGTCCACGGATGTTTGCAATTCGAGGCACGGTACTCGCCGGGCAAACGAACTTCGGCGGCCGCGCGATAAAAGGGTTGTCGCGCGTTTCGCGAGCCAGCGCAAACAGCGTATCGCAAATTCTGACCCTCGTTTTCTAAATGAATTATTTTGACGGCTGGCCAGGGTACCGCGGGGGCGGCAGAGGACAGGCTGAAAGGGGCGCAGAATTGCGAAACGGCCGAGGGGGTCACTGGAAATTCGCAACGATCGCCGACGAGGCCCGTCGACTTTTCCTCCTCCGAACACGCGATTCGCCCGTTTAGCGGATGCCGGTCCGTTAAATGTGCGACACGGCCGATCGGTTCAATTAAAAAAGAGCAGTAACTTGTACCAGTTCCCAGAATCACCCTGTATATTAAACCGTGCCGTTTGTTGCATTGAAATGCATACGTATACTACGTTTCTCACGTACGCGATCGAAGGATTCATTCACTTTTAATTACTCGCATATGGACCGTCTATTTTGAAAGTCAATTGTTTGTTGTTTCGAGAAAATTAAAGGTTAGCATATTAGTCGATTCAAAAATATAAATTAATTGTGTCAAGTTTGGCAATGTTTCTACTAATTTATCAATATGTAATTTGATTATATAAATTTCTTTCTGGCGCGTTTAACAATATAATATTTGCGGGCTGTAAATGGACTTACACGATTTTCATGATTAGTCAATTGTAAAAATCATTTAATTTCTATTCAGAAAACTTAAAATATATTTTGTATTAGTCCAATTTTGTTTATAAATAATAGCGAGAAATAAAATAGGAAAAAAATTTGACTGCAAGCAGATTGGAATTATCGCGATTGCGCGATGAATAAAAACGACTGTCTCACAACCCAACCCGTCTCACAACCCAACCTCTTCCCCTATTATTTTGTCTATATTGTTTTATAACACGATAATAAACCTGTGGTGTGGTAAACACGTGATTCCGCCACTATCTATATGATCCCACCGCATGTCTATGGAAATTGGACTTGCACCACTTTCATAATCAATCGCTACGCAATTTCTTGTATTGGCCAATTTTAAATCGAACAAAGCATTGGCATTGTTAGTCGACCAGACGACCAAATATCCATTTTGCATTAAAGTAGTTGTTTCATTGAATACAAGTTTCATACGTAACCAGTTACGTAGAAACTCGAGTGCGAGTAATTGAAGGTTAAACAATCTACTGCATGGTTATCTTCTGAGAAATGTACTCAACCTTCAACCTGTCCGGTCCACCTGTAACCATCCTCGAAATCCCACCCACTCAACACTCGTTATCTACCATCTCCCAAATCCATAATATCTGTCTCACCAACCAAAAATACTTTTACGAGTCCCGACAACCATAAAACCCACCAAACGTTCCCGCCACGGGAACACAGCCAGCTCTCAACGCGAGTAACAGGGAATATCGGCCGTTCAAGGTCACCGATCCCCGCCAAGGCCTCGTTCGAGTCGGTCTACAGATTATATTCGACTCTCTCGTATAGTGCGTGTATACTATAATATTTGATAATTTCACTGGTTTTGCACAGGCTCCTTCAAAATTATATGTCGTGACCACTGTGGCGTGATTCTGCACCTCTCGATCGGTAGAGACCTGTCAAAAGAATCGATCGCGACATTGACCTTAACCTTGAATCTCGAGGTCAAACTTATTCTTTTTTTTTATTGCATCGTATAATACTCATCGCAACGTACAAAAGTCTGAATGATCTCGTTTCGGGTAATTTGGTTTATATATCATTTTGGGACATTTTGCGAGCCTTAAAAGAAACATGTTCCCTTATAAAAACGACAAGATTGCTTTCGTTTAGACTTTATGCGGTTCCTATTGCAATGCGTGCTCTACTAAAGATATCTGTACAATGATTTCATGTGAAATCATTTTTGTTATTTCAATAATTGTAAAATAAAAAGCTGGAACCGGTCATTTTGACCTTAGTTTATTACTACTGAGTTTACCTGTTAAACTTGTGTTTTAAAAGAACGGTTGAGTCGAGATCTATAATTCCTTTTAGACTTCTGTTCTCCGCGCCGAGTACTGTAGGTTGCGACAAGAAACTTTTCACCTTGAACAGAGAGTCAAGGTCAATTTTTCGGTCCGTCTTTCTAACAGATCTCCAGATATCTAGAGGTGCAGTAAACCATTTAATTGATCTAGATTTCTAGAATACAATACTATCAGGTGATTGCATAAGTTCGTGCCCGATTGCCATAGATGTTGCAAACTGTACTGCAAGGCGCGGGGTGTATAGAAAAGGAAGTTATATACATACAGTAAGGAGTATAATTGATTTCATCAGAATCAGAACAACTTTTTTTATGAATTGACCAAACGACTTCAATTTTTCTGTAAGGCTACAAGAATTAGTTTAGTAAATGATGTGTAAAGAATATGTTGAAAATATGCATTTGAACGGAATTGTGAAAAACAATAGTAAAAATTGATTTTTACAACTTTTTTAGCTGGCCCGATAACGAAAATTCAAAAGATGTGTCTGGTCAACTGGTATAAATTGTATACGCTCTGAAAATTTCATTGGAATTGGTTAATTGGTTTGCGAATTATAAACGATCAAAAGTGGTAATTTCTAGTATACCATAAAGTGGCAAGTTTCACCATTTTTGATCGTTTATAATTCGCAAACCAATTAACCAATTTCAGTGAAATTTTCAGAGCGTATATAATTTATACCAGTTGACAAAACACATTTTTTAAATTTTCGTAATTGGGCCAGCTAAAAAGGTTGTAAAAATCAATGTTTACTCTTGTTTTTCACAATTCCGACCAAATGCATATTTCAGCTTATATATTAGACTAAACTACTTTACTAACCTAATTCTTCTAGCCTTACAGAGAAATTGAAGTCGTTTGGTCCATTCATATAAAAGTTAGTCTGATTGAAAGTGTGTCGAATCAGTTATGCTCCTTACTGTCTAATCATCATTCTTGAAAATAATGAATGAACCTGTATGCTTGGGAATGTAACCATTGAATTTTTATTTTCAAATCGAGCACGAACTGGTGCAATCATCTAATATTTCTACACAAATTCCGGGAACATTCCGGATAAACAGTGTATGTAACAGTGTGGCAGAGAGCAGCAGCTCACGGAATATCGGTTTGCCTTTTACAGATGCCTCGTCCTCGAACGAAGCGGTGCACCTACAGCAGCGTCTAAGGAGCTTGAGTACGGAACTGGTGACCCTGAGGAACCGGCTGCACGTGAGCCAGCCGCCGAACAACAATTCAGGGCCGAACCAGGGCACACCGGCCCCCCTTTCCAAAAGCCCGGAAAAAGGATGCGTGCCGTCTTCCCCCGCCCCTGCCGTACCCCCCAGGACCACACTGCCATTAGCCGCTACCTTGCCCCACGGTTTGGGACATCCTTCATCGGGGCACACGCTGACGGCCTCCGCGATCGTTCATCCGCACGCGAATCACGCCGCCGCGAACACTCTCGGCCACAACGCCACCGCAGCGAATAATTTAATATCTGGTCAGTATATGCGATCATCATCTCCCTGATTCTCTGGCTTTCCTAGCCTTCGGTACGGTTACGAACACGTCAACGATTCAACCGGATTTACTCACTACCTGTTCGATAGGGCTGGGCTACGTCTGTATTAGCTTTTCTTCCAGGTCGGTGAAGTAGGCCTTCCTTTTTGTCTTAACATTCTGACACTCTTCTGCAAGGAACACGAAGAATTTTATTTTTTCCAGGTGTAACGCTGCGTTGCGAATGATAGGTTCCATTTTGTAACACTAAAGTGTTCGGGTAACCAGTAGGGTATTTATTTATTTATTTACCGACCTCACTTGATGAATTTTACCCATTGCTATATTTTATGACGTATTTGGACACAGTTGTGTGGACAAAAGGTAACAGCTGAGGAAAAATGGGATGGGCCCCATGAAGATAAATGGAAGTACAAACGGATGTTCGGACTCGAGGAGTGGATGAATGAATGGAAACAGAGGATAGAAGAATGAGTGTAATAATAATAATCAATAAGGAAACATCGATACGCAGCTTATTTCAATATCTATTCCCCCTGGTAGTAATGTCGCGGTAACGTATCCTATGGGGGGTGCTGTGACAGGAGGTGGGATAAAAGAAACAAAAGTAAGACTCCAAACATTGACAACTTTTCCTTCTTTAACTGTTTCTGTACACCCTCCCACATACAATGGTATATTTTCTAATTGCATTGTTCATTTTCACAACACTGTTCCAATAAGGAATCTCTAATTAATTGTGAAGATAGATCAGCGAACATTTCCAGAGCCCCATGCGGAGAGGCTCGAAGATCCCATAGGTTAGCGAACGCTTCATCCAAGTTTGTCTAAGCAGCTTTAAACCGTTGAATAGCGGGGCCGCGCTTAATAATGGGTTTAATAATTTATATTTTCAGAAGTTTCGCCTGAATTCTCATTTGCCGACAGCGTCTACAGTCTACGGGATAATAAATGTACTTTCTTGATCCTTTCTGATGCTGGAGACCGTATTCCATTTGCTGTTCAATCTTCAGCAATTTTGCAATTGCAGTGATAAACACACACAGAGAGAAAGAACACTCGATTATCCTGTTTTCAGATTATTATCTGCACGAGCGTTTTTTAATAGCTGAATTAACGTGCGACGTTTAGTTCGCAATTAAGACAAACAACGAATTCCAGAGATAAGCCAGCCGTTGATTTTTCAACGGGAATTAGGCTAGTAACTGTAAGTAAGTATGCTAGCAAGCATCAACATCATCGCGTCATCTATTTAACTCCGCCACTAGCATGCCCGATGCTCGACCGGAAATGGCTAGTAACCTCGTCGGCAACGGTTTTAATCGCCATTCGATCCGATCACCGCGAATTAAACCGAACCAGCCAGTGCATAGTAGCTGAAATAGGAGCGTGTGTACGTCCACGTGGATACTGACGACGTCCATCCTGCATCGATCGGGTTCGTTAATATTTAAACGGCGCGTAATATCGTCATTGCCGCGTTAATTCGCGATACGCTCCGCGATTCTGGAACTGGTCATCGGCTACATACACCTACAATTTTGTCTCTCTGCTTCTCTCTATCGCTCTGCCTTTCTCGCAGCCTGGAACGAGGGTTGATATTTTAAATAACCGAGAACGACGAGCGATTTCTCCGCTAAATCATCGAAACGGTAAACGCGGCTGTTTACACAACGGCTATCACGGCCCGGATTCCGTTTTATGATTTATTTACCATTTTTTGACGCGGACCACGGCCACTCACTGTTCTCCTCGCTCTCGTACAGGTGAAAATAAATACTGGTGAATAAAATTCGCCGTTTAATCCATCCTGCGTTCATTTCGAGCGGAGCGGCGTCGCTGTGGTCAGTTCCCCCGAAAAGGCCGGTAATATTGAAAGAAAAAAATGCCGACTGTCCTTGAAGTCTAGTTAACGATATTAGTACACATGTGGTTCGCCTGTGATACACTGTTAGCTTTGTGTTTTGGCACCTAGGCATTTCGAACAGATTCCGCTTCGAATTCGATGAACAGTAGACTGTGCAGTTTTCTGTGAAAGAACAATTCTTCTTCGAACAATTCGAAAATTATTTGAACCCGTAATTCAACTTTTAATTACTCGCACATAGTAGTTATGCGTTGTGTCGACTGTTCTAGCAGCTATCTATTTTGTTTATTTATGTTGGAGTCATATAAAGTTCCACGTAAACAGTTACGTAGCAAATTGAGTGCATCTCCGACGGAAAAGTTGAAGAAGTTAAGATTGGCGACTGTTGTTTGTAGATTTGGACTCCCCGAAACGCCATAATGGGATCCCAGACGATGGTATAGTGTCCTGCGTGACGGCCCTGGGCTGTTTGCGATCGCCCCCAATCTCGAGCATCATCGCAGACGTGAAGAACGCGAAAACCAACCAGGGTCAGCATCGATGTCTCCCGAAGGGGACCACGAGCTCATCGGGGCCCGCGACCTCCACGGCCTTGGACGACCTCATTCACCTGCCGGGCCCCCTAACGGAGGACGCGGTCCTCAAGTGTCTTCAGGCCCGATTCTGCGCGAAGCAGTACCACGTAAGTCAACGCAATCTTTATCTACTTGATGCATTTCATCGAAACTTTCACTGGCATCCCCTGGCAAGCTGAAAAATCCAAACGTCGATAATTGGTAATGGCAACGTCAATTTTTTCATTGTTTTTATACGAAGATGATTGTGCTATTCATATTCAACGGGAACCATATTCCACCTTACGAAATATAATGAAATGGAATTAAACTTTTCGCAGTATAAAAATCCGAATAAATTTCAATTTATTACACACACTTTCGATCTTCTCGTTTAGAACATGTACTTTTAATTGGAGAAATGATTTCCACAAACTAAGGCTAATAAGTAGACTGCGGATTTTATGAATTTATTATAAAAATGGATAAGTCCAATTCAAAAAAGATTAGGGGCAAAGAGAATTTGGAAACACCAGTGTATTATTCATTTCAACTTACTAAAATTATTAAAGAAGGAAAGAACTTTTTCCCTGGCCTGTGCTTTTTAAAATTGATGCAGAAAATCCTTATTTTGCATAAACATCCGCAGTCTAAATACTAATAAGGCAGTCGAAGTGTTAAATGCACGGTAAACCAGAGAAGTATTGGAAGTCGGTACGTCCGTGCGTTTAATGTCAAAATATTCTAACTGTAAGTAACTCCTCGAAATGCTGATGTATAAATGGTCGAGCGTTTATTACAGGAACGTAATGAATCGTAAAGCGCTCGTAAATGCACCATTTGGAGTTTTCGGTTCAGTTCGCGGAATATTCCTGATGCTGCGTTTAGGCAACTTTCGATAGACTGGTACAAAGTGTTCATGCAACGGGTATAGTTTTGGATCGTTGGTATCTGTCATGAATTTTTAATCGCGAAGCAGAATTATTGATCCGCTCGATGCAGTTTTGGTTCATCAATAATTCCCTGCCGAAGGAAAGCAGGATTGCTGACCAGCGTTTCCTGTTCCGATTATTCCAGCAACGAGGATTTTCGCATGAATTCTATTAATATTCCAATTGAGATCAATCGGAACCGGCTGGAAATTATGTTGGCTAACTAACGTAAGCTGACGGAACTTTGCAACAAAGATAATGTGGAGTTTGCGCTCTACTTTCTGTAATGGTTAATTATGCTGAATTTTATATTACACTGTGGCACGTTGAATGCTGGAAATGTAGAACAAGGTTTAGTTACGTACGCACATGCAATTGCAGATAAAAATTACATGTTGTATTTTTTGCCACTTGCACACTAGCCATGTCTGCCGTTTATTTTATTTAGATGAGGGAGGATTCCACTGTGGCATACTAAATATTGCAAATTTTCGTGTGACCATCGACACATCCACGACTTGAACAAACGCAACAGCACATTTTCCACGAGCAACGTACGTCAATGGTTCCGTGTTACGAAAAAGTGCGCGAAATGTCGGGACAGGAGGAGTCTTCGCTAAACGTTCGCAGAGCATATCAGAACCGGGGAATCTCGATTGGTCCGTGGCGAATCGAAGCATTCATCTCAATTAGAAGGCCCGCGAACTTATCGTGTCCGCGGACGAATTACACGCTTCGCTATCGAGGCACAGAGTGATCGATGCGCTTTGCGATTTTCTCTAGAATAGGGAGAGAGAGAGAGAGAGAGATGGACGGGAAGGGAAAGCGCAAGCTGCGAATTTCATTGGCAAATCGTTTCGACCGAGCCTGAAAGCGTTTCCTGGTCCTCCGGAGCCGATCTCCAAGCGTCTTCCTCGATACTCGACGCCTAATTGCACCGCCGCAGTGCTTCTCGCCGAAATATCACCTCTACCAATAAAGCCAGTCGAGAGAGTTGCGATTTATTCGCGAAACTAGATGCTGTGGCTCGGTTAACGATGCCAGACACTGTTATACGATAACTAGACTGCCGGAAGTTGCGCTGTTTTGCTTTTAAGTAGGCATAAACGGGTCTGGCTTGACGCAGTCTACGAAAATGCGATCTTTGGGCATTTGGTCTGGAGAAAGCAGCGGAGCTCTTTTTTCAAACGGGGATCTTCCTTGGCCTATAATAAATTCCTACAAACAGCATACTTGCTCAAATTCATACTGAAATAAGTTCAATCTCTACTTGATTCCTGTTTCTTGCAACTGATGCAGACCATTTCTTTATTTAGCATAAAGGTATCACATCACTCAATAAGTGCCCGGTCTGACACATATATGGCAACATTGTTGACAGACCCACATTATTTCCGGGTAGTACTGACCTTCAAACAGTACGTGTCAAAATTTCATGGCATTCTGACCGTTAGTTTAGAGGTTACAGTCGTTTTAGTGACCCCAGTTTTGTAATTTTCAAGACAATGGATAGAAAGGAATTTCGTGTGTTGATTAAACACTGTTTTTTGATGGGGAAAAATACTGTTGAAGCCACACAGTGGCTTGATAAGCATTATGGGGACTCTGCACCAGGGAAATCAACTATTATTGACTGATATGCTGAATTTAAACGCGGTCGTACAAGCTCCGATGATGCTGAACGCTCTGGTCGTTCAAAATCGGCAGTTGTTCCGGAAAACATAAAAAATGTCCACAAAATAGTTTTGAAAGACCGTAAAATGAAGTTGCGTGAGATAGCTGATACCTTGAAGATATCAGAAGGCAGTGTCTTTACAATTTTACATGAAAATTTGGGCATGCGTAAGTTGCTTTCGAAGTGGGTGCCGCCTTTGCTCACACCGGACCAGAAACAACAAAGACCAGAAAAAACAATGGTTAAATTGGACGAATTACGCTTTGAATTGCTTCCCCACCCACTGTACTCTCCAGATTTGGCCCCCAGCGACTACTGGCTTTTTGCAGACATGAAAAAGATGCTCCAGGGAAAGAAATTTGGCTCAAATGAAGAAGTGATTGCCGAAACTGAGGCTTATTTTGAGAGCAAAGACAAATCGTTTTACATAAAGAGCATCGAAAAGTTAGAGGAGCGTTGGAATAAATGCATCACTCTTGAAGGAGAGTATGTCGACGAATAAAGTGAAATTTCTAAAAAAAAATTTGTTTTTCTTAATTAGACCGGAGACTTTATGAGTGATGTGTTACACAGTGCATCGTCATCTGTTCATAAGATTTTCTGAATATCTTGGAACGTCTTCGTGGCTCCGTACGATCTTCAACCACGCAGCACTCAGCCGCAGCAACGTGGGGCTTAACAACTAAATGATTCCTCGTCGGGGTGCGCAGAGGTCGTGAACGAAGTTCAGATTCTCCATCCCCGAATCGTCTGGGAAGTGTCTGATGAAGTGCTCCCGGGAGGGCCCGTAATCAGAAAAAAGGGGGGCACGCGTTAAGGAATGCCGGGGAGAAATTAAAACGCGGAGCACGATAATGGAATGCGAGCGTGCCAGCTGCGCGTGCTGCTCTGCGACCAGCCAAGCACGGGGCCAAGCAGAGCCAAGCTGAGCCAACGCCTGAGACAAGGGTGAATTCTTAATGGGAAAGAACCGCTCGAAGAAGATATCGCCGGCGCAACGAGACAGAGAACACCCGAGGAATTATATTAGCTTGTCACCTATGAAACGCTCGTTTCCGCCCCGATTAAACCCGAAGAACTTTCGAACATCTTCCACCTGCTAATCTACTCCTAATTAATTACAATTAGTCCGGGGATCTTCCGCAAAATTAGAATCTTCCTCCCCCGATTCCTGCGTGCTGCAAGTATGTCGTAAAATAATGTACAAGACTTATCTGATGTTTTTATTCCTCTTATAAATGCATAAAATCGACACTCCGATTATCCGTCATGTTTCTCTTCAATTTTTCATGGCTAGATATTTTTTTATCTTGGTTACATTACACCAGTTTTAAAAAGTGATCAATAGGCAGCGAATTTTTATGCAACATAAAAATATTATACCTACACTGCAACAAACTGGAGTGAAATAGAAATTTATGTTCTATCTTAACATGTTTAATAGGTTGAGAATAATACAACAGTATTTGTAAATTCTTCTAATGTGTTTACCGTTTTAAATTACGCCCACTCTCGTTATCGCTATAAATATATAAAATCCGCTGTCTAGTGATCAACAAGTGTATTTATAATTTGTCGATCGAGTCGTATTTTTCTTGTTCCTTTTCTGATGTATGCGAGATCTGCATCGGTGATGCAGCTAAAAATTGTCCGGCCGTATTATTGTGTAGAAAACACTTTTGGAAAGTCTCAGGTTGAAAGTATCACTTGTTTAGATTATTTACGAGTAAACATTTATTCAGAATCGTTAGGGAAAGAGATGCGCACAGAGTGTGCTGCCGCTGCAAACTGCAGCGAAAGATCTGGGCGCATTTGGTGCGTGGCGGTATTTTAATGAAAGCGGTTCTTTAGCGCCGCTGTTCTTTCAGGACACGAAGGGTTAATAGGCTTTTTAATGACTACGCCGTGTCAAAAAGAAGCTTAATAATTTCCTTTTGAGCAGCAATACCAGAAGAAATTATTATGTTACTCGGAACACGAGTCGTGTCGCGCCGCGATTGCAATTGCTTTCTTCGCAGAAAAATTCATTAACGAGTCCTAACTTGTTTACCGTTAAATCCACGTTGGCCGAGGTGTTACAGAAAACGGTCAAAAATATTTCACGTCTCCACAATGTTCCCAAAAAATGATTCAATACAGCATCATTGAAATTCGTTTACTGTCTCTCTCTTTGAGATTGGATCTGCTCTAGCTCTAAACAAATTGGATTTTTCAAAAAGGAACAGGCGAGAATGAATTGACAGTTCTTAAGATCGTGATTCAATAAATTTATTTTTGCGATCGTGCGATAAAAATGACTAGAAATCGCTAAAACTCAAGGGAAATATATTCTCGTTGTTTTAACAAAGTGGTATAGAATGGTCTAGCTTTAGAGCACGGTGAATCAATCGTTAACGAGCAGGAGCAAGGAAAAATGCACACCGCGATGGAAAGTGGAGTGTCTCCAGGATATCGATTAGATCCGATCGCTTTATTATTCAGCCCGCGGGACGATTAAGCGTGGGCTGCCGAGAGATTCATACGAGAAATCGTAATTCCCGGTTTAATTGGACCCTCGCACTTTCTCGATCGAGTTACGACCACCTTCCGGGTATAGAAGTCCGATCCCTGGCCTGATCTTTCGATACGGCTGAACGGCGTAGATCATGTTCTCGATCTTCTGTCCACCAGGTTTTTCTCTGTCCAGTTTATTCCTGTTTCTTTCTCCTTCTTCTTCTTCTTCTTCTTCTGCTGCTTCTCCTCTGCGTTCTTTGTTCTTTTGTTTCTTTTCGTCCTGACCTATTCCCCTCTCTTCTTCTCTATCTCTCTTTCTCTCTCTTTCTCGTTCGCTATCATCTGAGATGCTCTTTGAAAAAGCTGTACAAGTGTTGGCTTCGTTGAATTCGAACAGGAACAAAATACCAGCGCGACTGTGCATTTTTTTTTAAATTTCATGGCTATTTTTAGTGTTTGTACACTGATGAACATGCAAACTGCATTTCAATAATAAACAAGATATAAATTCAACAGTTTAATGTTCACTGTTTAATTCTATCGATAAACGTGCTCCCATATTTTCGATTTAATCGTTGTACCAAGAATTGTACCTTTTTATAATGTTTATATACACAGACCAACACAATATATTCCAAAAATTTCTGTGTATTCAGCCAAAAATAATAGTTCCTCTCAAATTCTTTGAATCTATCCATTATATTAAATATCGCCCGCACATTTTGTATAATAAATGCATAGCTCGACAACAAATAAAATCCAACAGACCTTTCCCGAGGATGGCTCTGCGATCAGAGGCAATATCGTGGGCCTCACACGACCCAGTTGTTCAAAAGCTCGGATCAGCGAGTCTCCTGAGCCCATCGCTAGGTACCGGGCCCGTCGCGGGACCGGTTCTCTCCCTCCCCGTGGTCGTGCGGCCGTTTTTCACCTTTTTGTTCGTCCTCCGGCGTGTTGCTTTCTCTAGGTGGGCTTCTAATAGGTACCAAGGCCCGCCAAAGCCTCGCCGCTCCGTAGCCTGTTGCACCACCCTGCGCTCTTTGTCTCCTTCGTCTTCTCTCCTTCGTCTGCGCTCGCCTTCCCCTTCCCCCTTCCCCGTTCAACTGCCTTCTACCTTCTGTACCTTCTCCGCCCTAACTGTCCCGATTTCTAAGTCTCTACGACGCTCGCAAGGTCCGAGGCTTCCTTTTATCCTCCTCCGAGGATATTATTCGAGGAAGACCGCTGGATCCCGCGAACTCATCCATCGATCTCGAACAAGGATCGTTTATCCCTCGATCTACACGCCTCTGCCTTTCTGGAATTGATTTCGTAGACTGTGGACTTTCAGAACTATAGAATTAATGAACATTAACACTGTTCGCCAGTTTATCTTTATCGTTAAATAAATTGAAATGGATCCAACATACAACAGATTATTCTGTGTTTGTAAAAGTAACGAGCAAAAATGTGGAATACCGGCGACGAACGTGGGGCTAATTTTTTATCGTGACATAACACACGGTCCAAACTAATCCGTATTCTAAATAAGAGGAGATACAGGAGAATAAGAGGAGAGAGAGATAGCTCTAATTGATATTCTCCTCTCATACTTCAAAGAGCCTGTAATAATGAAACACACTACGGTCTTTCAACTATCGTCCCGTGCTCGGCTCAAAGGATCATGTTTACTCTCGCAGACGATCTCAAGCTCTCTGCTCTACGGATACACGTATGTCGGCTTGGCACCATTAATATGATAACAACGATCTATGACTAATATTCTCAAACACTTTCTATCGCTTGTGCGGACGCCGAAATCGAATCGGCTCTTGTCGGATAGTTGACGAACGACATTCCTCGGGAAACCGGAGTTTGTTTCTAGTCGCACGTATTACAATAACCGTAATAATATGTATATTGCGATCTATCGTTCAGATTCCTTCCACACTTTTAATCACTCTTCGCAATTCGATTAAGTATTTCAGTTAAAACTATTATGGGCTACTTTTCGCGAAGATAAGAAGAATGCATCTATTGAAATTTCTAGCCATACCTTTTATACTATCCATGTAGCCAAAGAAATAAATTTTTTTAATCAATAATCGTGAATTAGAAACGTTAAAATCCGTGATTTTGAAGAATTTCGCATCAGATTATACAGAACAATGAAACGGTGACTTGGAAACGATTCAGTTCAGTTCCATTTCGATCCAGTGTTGGAAAGGAAACCTAAACACCGTGAGAAAAGGTATTGTATGTAGAAGGTATAACAGAGCTGAGGAAAATAGTATTTTAAATAGTAAATAATCCTATTTATTTTAAAGTATGTGTACAACTTTGAAAATAAAATATTTTATATTTGATGCAGTAATTTTTGAAAATAAAATAATTTATTTGAGGCAGTAATTTTTTTGAAAATAATATTTTATTTGAAGAATATTGAAAATCTTTATATTTTGTCTTTATTTTTAATTTCAATCTATATAAATAGATTTGAAATAGAGATATTTTATTTTTTGGATCAAATTGTTGAGATAGAAATATTTTATTTTCAGGTTCAGATTGTTAAAATAGAAATATTTTATTTTCGAAATTGTATATCCTATTTAAAATACTATTTTCTTTAAGCAAAATAAAATCTAAAGTATTAAATAGTATTTGAAATATTTGTTTCGCCAAATAACGCCCACCTCTGTATAACAATCTGATTGGCTGCTATGTCTTCATCAGTCCGCGAGAGGGTCCGAGCGCGAAATTGATAATCGCAAGAGTGGATAATGGGAACGCATTTCAGACGAACGTGGGCCCCATTCTGGTCTGTATCAATCCTTATACGGACGTCGGGAATCCATTGACCTTAACGAGCACCAGGGCCGTACCGCTGGCGCCTCAGCTGAACAAAGTCGTCCAGGAAGCTGTTCGCCAGCAATCGGAGACCGGCTATCCTCAAGCCATTATTCTTTCCGGTAAATTAGTGAATACCTTTCACCTTTTCCAACACGATTACAAAGAGACAAACCAAGACATTTCGCGATTTCTTTAGGGACTAGTGGTTCGGGGAAAACTTATGCCTCCATGCTGTTGCTGAGACAGTTGTTCGACGTTGCTGGGGGTGGACCTGAGACCGATGCGTTCAAACACCTAGCTGCTGCCTTCACTGTCCTCAGGTCCCTGGGATCGGCGAAGACTGCTACCAATTCGGAGAGCTCTAGGATAGTATGTAGATTGTTTTAGGATTTCAAGTTTTGTCGCTGGTTTGTTGGGCAACGATGATACTCTAACAATTTTAACATGTTACCGACCGATGGTTATTGCATAATTTTGAAAAATCTATGGTACATGGTTAAACACTTTTTTAATGCAACCTTCAATAGCAACAGCAGTTTTCATCGTGAACAAACAAGTCATCCTCAATAACGTAATCTAATAGTTTCATTTAAGATTGCAATGTAAAAGAAAATTTCTATACTTTCCTTTGGCACAGCACAATTATTAAAAATCCTATTAATATTATTCCGGTAGGTAAAGTGTTAACAGAATGAAAATGTTATACTTTCTAATACTATTATTTTAAATTCCATTTATTCTTTCCAATCATAAATGCGTAAAATCCGCAGTCTAATGATGTATGTTGACGATGTATGTTCTCTTCAGGGCCACTTCATCGAGGTCCAGGTGACGGACGGCGCTTTGTACAGAACCAAGATTCACTGTTACTTTCTGGACCAGACGAGAGTCATCAGACCACTGCCTGATGAGAAGAACTATCATATTTTCTATCAGATGCTGGCTGGACTGTCCCACGAGGAACGAGGTAGATTGTTAAACATTTCGGAGTTTGTTGGAGAATGTTCTAATTGATTGTTACTGACTGATGCAGTTTTATTTATCATTTGGTTTAGTAATTTTGTCTTCTTCGAAATTGTCCGGGTTCACGTTTGTTGTTTTCGTTTGAACGAGAGTTTATCGAGAAGATGCTGTTGATTTCTAAACTCCTGTTAGTTTTGTTGAGTATTGTGGGTTTTGTTAACAGGATTAATATTTTTAATTTACGATTATTGAGATTCTAACAGTGCGTCCATTAAACATTATTCGATAAATTTCGTCCTTTGGGACTAGGTCCTAAAGAAGTAGCTAAAATTTTGAATCGATATATATTCTTGGTACTTTTATAATGAAAAATCCGTAAACCTAGAATTTTGATGAAATCGTGGACTCGTTCTTGATTTTAATTGTCACATTTTCGAATTGATAGGTGTTATTGATGTAGTTGTTTGATGTAGTTATTTAACTACAGAGCATCCACAGTGATTCTCATTGCACGATGTTCTAGTGAAACTTAACTTGGAGGGTTACAACTTGAAGAATCTGAGGTATCTCCAACATGGCGATACTAGGCAGGATGAAGCCGAGGATGCCATCAGGTTTCAAGCTTGGAAGGCATGCTTAGGTATGCTGAAAAGTTTATATCGTACGCTATTAAACAACAGAAAATTTCAAATTCATAATGCATTAAACTAAATAGAGTGTGCATTTCCTAGAATAAAATGTTATATCAACTCATATCTTATGTATTTATTAATTTACTAAACTCTTCGTTCTATATTTGCTTTCTTATCAAATAGCTTCTGTTAGTTTTGCCATAATCTCCTATCTGTAACACCATAATCTACAGTATTTTCATTGAACGTAATTAAAGAAAGATTCTTTCGATTGATGAACGGAAGCCAAACAGAAATTTCTTTCTTACTTCAATAATTTCACTAAGCTGGAACGAATACATCGAAGCTCTAAATGGCACATACTAATTTTTACCATAAATGCATAATGAAGTTCCATGACAAAACACAGTGTACAATTGAAAAATTCTCCGAGGACGTTGATTTACATTTTCACATAAACTGGCTCCATTTAACTAAATATCCACCTTAACTTTTCTCTCATTCTTACGCACAATCTGCACGATCGATATTGCAATGAAATTGATCAAAATGGAACACACGTCATCACAGAGCAATGAGTTAGTTTAAAAAATTGCTGCAGGGGTGTTAGGAATACCATTTCTGGACGTAGTCAGAGTCCTAGCGGCAGTGTTGATCCTCGGCAACGTTGGCTTCACGGATCGTCCGGGTGTGGAGGTTGGTGTGATAGGTGAAAATGAACTGGCGTCCGTAGCAGCACTCTTAGGAGTTCCTCCGCCAGCTCTGCTGAGAGGTCTGACCTCCAGGACACACAATGCTCGCGGACAACTGGTCAAGTCGGTCTGCGACGCGAATATGGTACTGTGTAATTGATTGTCCGCGATTATGCCAGCTATAATTGCTGTCCCCCCCCCTGTCAGTGCCGAACAATGTTGAAGGGTCTTTGTTTACGCAGTCTAACATGACCAGGGACTCGCTGGCAAAAGCGCTCTACTGTCGCACCGTGGCCACCATCGTCCGGAGAGCCAACAGTCTGAAGAGATTAGGCTCAACCCTTGGCACCTTGTCCTCGGACTCGAACGAGTCCGTGCACAACCAGGCCGAGGTCACCAGCCAACATGCTTCGACCATTGGCAGCTCGGCAGGTACAATAATTAACTCATTAATCAATTTGATAGCGAAAATTTCAATCCCGAATCGTGCGAATTGACATCAAATATTGGTCGTCTTTAAGGGGGTAGAATTGCAAGGGTATGGGATGCGCCTTCTCGTTTCTCAAAAGCGCTAGACAAAAGATCAATCTAAGCCGCGATCGCCCTCAAAAGTTCTATTCTTACGTTTACGGATTACAATGTGCATTATTCGGCATCATGTAGCTGTCGCAGCTTTATGGAAATAGCTACATGCGCTAGATTGATCGTTTATCTAGCGCTTTTGACTACTGCAAAACCCCTTCTTTGCATTATCGAGAAATGAGAAGCAGCATTCCGCACCCTTGCAATCGTGGAAGAACGAGTCTACTCCGTTAAGAATTGATTACAGGAGAACCGAAGGAGATAGAGCTAAGCTAAGATTTTCTGGGACGCGTAGAAATGAAAACGAAGAGAGGAGAAGTTGAAGTTTTACAGCGAATGAAATCCGATTTATGTCCGCAACCAGGTGGCACGGGTTCCAGAAGCATGACAGCGTTAAACAACGCAGTGAGACACGCTACGGACGGGTTCATCGGAATTCTGGACATGTTTGGATTCGAAGACCCTAAGCCGAGCCAGCTGGAGCACCTGTGCATCAATCTCTGCGCGGAAACGATGCAACACTTCTACAACACGCATATCTTCAAGAGCTCGATCGAGAGTTGTCGTGACGAAGGTATCCGGTGCGACGTGGAAGTCGACTACGTCGACAACGTGCCATGTATCGATCTCATTTCCTCCTTGGTAAGTTGATCTCTCGGAAAATGGTATACAAAGCTCACCGATGGTCCGTTTTAAACCGGAGATGAGATACCACGCGTGAAATGATATCTTCTAGTAGGATTGTTGTTTCGTTGTACAGCGCACCGGATTGTTGAGCATGCTGGACGTCGAGTGTTCTATCCGAGGTACAGCCGAGAGCTACGTCGCCAAAGTGAAGGTTCAGCACAAACAGAATCCCCGGCTTTTCGAGCCCAGGACCGTCGACTGTAGATCCTTCGGGATTCAACACTTTGCGGGGAGAGTGACTTACGACGCGTCCGATTTCCTTGGTGCGTATTTAGCGGGTACTGATCCTTCTAGCTTCGTGAAATCGTCCGTGAAATTCTGAAATGTGAAACATTTATTTTACGAATATTTGAAAAAAAAAAACAAATCGTCGAGCACAAAAGCCTTACCTGAAACGCTTCCAAAATTCTCTGAATGAAGCGGCGGCTGTAAGAGGACGTTTGCAGCGAGCAATTAGTATGACATTGTGAATCTAATTGAACGGTGGGTTTGTTGGTGTTGAAAAGATACGAACAAAGACGTGGTGCCGGACGACCTGGTGGCAGTGTTCTACAAGCACACCTGCAGCTTCGGTTTCGCGACCCACTTGTTCGGCAGCGAGCTGAAAGCGTTGTACGCGAGCGACACGGTGCCCAGAGGCGTCAGCTTCCGGATATCGCCGACCTCCCACACCGACCTGTAAGGCATCACGTTGTATCCGGTCCGAACGGACTCTCTATCTCACTATGTATTTACATTTCTCTCAATTTCTCTTATTCATTTATTTATTATTGCTTTAATCCAGGCCTGGGCGACGCTGGCTCGCGGAACAGATGTGCCCAGGCCTTTAATCTCGATTGGTTTATTTAGCAAGTACAGTATTGTTACGTGTAGCTTACATTACATTGGTGTTACATTGATTTTATATCCTTACGGAACATTGTTCGAGAAAATTATCAATTATTTTCAGGCCTTCTACATATATCAGGTTTACATAAGAAGGAAAACAGTATTAAATTGACTTTGAGAAGCTTTGTTTCTAATGTACTACGTTTGTTCTCATAGTCTGGCCATTGCCATATAACACGGTTTAGGTCTGGAAATTCTATTGATTGAAATTATAATGATTGGAACGACATCCATTAATAATAATTAAAAATCTCTGGAAAGTCCAAGTCCAGTAGCATTGCTTTGTTCTCCACCCCTATATCTATCTCTCTTTATCTTTCCTTGTGTCTTGATCTCTTTCTACCCCTATCTCTTGTTCTCTGTTGTATCTCTCTAACCCTGTCCCCCTCTACTTATCCCAATATCTTGCTCTCTCTCTTTCTACCCCTACCTCTGTCTATCTACCCGTATTTCTCTCGTATGTACTACGATGCTCTCTGTCAACCGTAACAGGGCGAAACGAAAATCACAGGAATCGTCGTCGACTGTCTCTGGTTTCAGTTTGAACGGGGACGAGCCAATCTCCACGTTGACTCAGGACTTCCACACGCGGCTGGATAATCTCCTGAGAACTCTCGTCCACGCCAGGCCCCACTTTGTCAGGTGCATTAGAAGCAACGGCACAGAAACCCCGCTGCACCTAGACAGAGGCGTGACTATGCGTCAGATACGATCCCTTCAAGTTCTCGAGACAGTAAATCTAATGGCCGGCGGTACGTCTTGAAACTACTCCCGACGTTCAATTTGCATGCTCGCTCGTCGCCCGAGGACGACGTCAGACGTTCACCTGGCTGCGTTTCTTGTCGAACAGCTGTTTGGCTCGCCATATTAAATTAGCTTCGGTTATCCTACTCCAGAAAACTTCCATACATCATCCTATTCTATGGACGTAACGCAATTCATCAGCTCGCTGTGAAATTCTCATGTTTTTCGTTGGATAGATATTTATTTCTACTTTCACACATTTTTAACCCGGGCGTTGGTAAGGTGGAAAAATGTATCGTAAGTGGTAAAAAATATATTGTGTTATAGAAATAAATACCTTTTTCATAAATATAAGATTAGGTATTGCTTAAGAGACTTGTGATTTATCAGAGTAAAAACGCAGATCCACGAAATTAAATTTTTATTATTCAAAAATACTTAACAACTGTCACGCGTTGTTACAATGTTACAATCAATCTAAAATCTCTGTGGTCTGTGAGACCCCACCTAACTAACGCCGGGTTAAAGAGTGAAGAATGAAAAATTGTCTCCACCTTGTATTTCTTCTTTTTATTGATTTGAATAAGTATTCTGATACTGTGTCGCGTTCACACAATTCTTCAGTTTAGTAATGAACGTGGGTTTAAAGGATTGAGAATTTAAGAGATGAAATCCCAGTGTGATTCGTTCAAAGAATAGAAGAAATGTCAAGATGACGGTAGCTTTAGACTGTTTGCGACGCAGTCGTCGAGGGTCTACAACTAGCCACGATTAAGTGCATTCAGTCCAGCCGGGTTCGGGCTGAATGTCGATGCGAGATTACTAATTCCAGGCAAGGTTGGCGTCATTCGAATGATTTTGTAATCGCAGGATACCCCCATCGAATGCGTTTCAAGGCGTTCAACGCCAGGTACAGGCTGATTGCGCCTTTCAAGCAGCTACGCCGGGCGGAGGAGCAGGCCGTCGAGGACACCAAGCTCATCCTTCAGAATGCTCAACAGTTGAAGAGCAAATTCGGTGCTAGTACCAGCTGGGCGTTAGGCAAGAGGCACATATTCCTCAGCGAGGGCATTAGGCAGCAGCTCGAGAATCTCAGGTCGGAGACCAGGCGGAAAGCTGCCACTGCGATACAGGTAAAGCATCCCTTCAACGATTTTTTTAATGTTGTTTGTAATGAAATTTCATTCACGGAGTCACACGGTATGTCACAAATTTATAAATTCAATTTTACCATTTTCTTGTACTTTTTTACCATCGGCGTGTTTGTCAACGTCACCCATAATAAGCACCATTGAAGATAGAATCGTAAAAAAATTTGTCTGCAATGCTGAATCATATTGCAAGACATTGCAAAAAGAGTTTTAGTCCTACACAAAGACAGTATTCTCGTTTGTGCAATTTAAGAGATGGTTACCATGTATACGTTTATTATCAACCGTTGTTAAATAAAGATGTGGGTCATTCCATGCCAAATCGATCACTTTTTGCAGGCACCATCGTCGATTTTGTTCTAAATGAAATATGTTGCAGTCCATGTGAAATTAGGTCGGGGTTTAAGTCATCATTTTGCCGGTTCCGAATTTTTTTAGAAATGGCAGGCCTTCAGAGTTTTCAATTTTTGTCCATTCTGGCGAAAAATTTAATAATTCCTAATTTCTAATTTCACATGGACTACAACATATTTCATTTAGAACAAAAACGACGATGGTGTCTGCAAAAAGTGATCGATTTCGCATGGAATGACCTGTTGGACGTTGTGCTTATATTTGTCGTACAATTTCTGAGACAGACTTGAGAATAGTCAAGCTCGACAAGATTTGACCGTCGTCATTGTTCAATTGATAGTTTCGCAACAACTGAACTATTGTTTTTGCAAAAGATCTATCGCTTGACTATCATCCTGTTTATCACCAGGCGACGTGGAGGGGTTGGAGGGTGCGAAGAAGATGGCCGCTGAGGAAGTCGACGCTCGGCGTGACTTCCGGTTTGGGTCAGAAGAAGCCGCAGCAGCCGACGTCCACGGCCACCGGAGGAACTGTTCAGAGGAACGTAACGACTTCCGGTGGCACTGGAACCGGAACTAGACCAAGGCCACAGCCGATCGCTGGCACGCCACCCCCGGATCCGTCGGAGAAGTGTGCAGACCAGAAGATGATCCAACAAACGTGCACCTTATTTGGTCTGGACCTGGTAAGAACGCTTCGAACACCAACTGTTCAAGCCTGTCGCGTATCTGATTCAAACACTCATGGAGAATGATTCTAATTCAAATATGTTTGGAGAACAATCCTTGCTAAAATATTTGTGGAAAAATGGATCTGATTAAGACAATTGTGGAGGACGATTATGATTAAAACACTCGGCAGGGGAGATTCTGATTAAAATACTTCAAAGGGATGGTTCTGATTAAAATACTTGAAAGGTACGATTCTGATTGGGGCACTTGAAAGGGGCTGTTCTGTTTGAAACCCTTTAAAGGCACAGTTCTAACTAACACACTCGGAAGAGATGGTTCTGATAAAAATATTTACGAAGAACAATCTTCGAAGAATAGTTTAATTATAATATTTGATTTGAAGCCGTTCGTCGATGCGTGTTTTGAGCGTGCAGAAACTTTGTTTCAGGAACGACCGCCGCCCGTGCCACCGAGCAGAAGCTACACAGTTACAGGTAACACGAAATTGGGCTACCCGCAGACAAGGATCATGAAGATGCCATTCCCAGGTAAGAGCCGGTTGCATCTTCTCCATCTGAAAGACTCGGGCGAGACACGCTTCTTCTTCTTCTACCCGCTTTTCTTCCTCTTATTCCTCTTTTGTTCTCGTTTCTTTGTCGCTGCGTTCTCTATGCGCGATGCATCTGACGTCCTCCTCGCGAAAGTTTGCTGATGCGGTCTTGTTGGCCGACGAATCCGCTATTGTTCGCAATCGTCGGGATAAAACTTGGATCGCTGATGAAAAGCTTTCTAAACTTGCTCTTCTCGCTTGCGCGGATCTGCTTGGGCTTTTTGAGCATTCTCGCAAACTGTTTTGTTTTCTAGACGATTCCGCTGAGATTTTCTTTTGGCGCCCACTGTTTCTGCTTTGTTTTCAGATTTTTTTTTTCGTCCGCGTACTTTAGGCAGTGCGCGATGCTGATTGCGAGGATGATCGCTATTTTCTGCTCGAGTTTGATTACAGTTTACTATCGTGGAACTCTACGTTGCTTGTTGGAACGATGAACAGTTTTTAAACCGCCACTTTCATTTCGATTGTTCTATTCTATTTCAACTTTGATTGTAGTTTAATCATTGCTTGGCTTTGGTAGCGTAGAAAGTACAGGGTGACAAGAAATAACGGAGTTAAACATTTCTTATTATAATTCTGTCAAATCGACGAATTTTGAAAAACCAAATGATAACAACCATAACATAGATCTTTAGTATTCATATATTTAAGAAGTTTCGAAGTGGCCACCCTTTGAGCCGATTCAGGGCCTGTGCTCAGCCCCATAAAAGTTTCGAGTCGCTGAAAAAATCTCTGCGCCGGGTGTGGGACCGAATGACGCCAGAAGAGCTGCGGCTCATTGTCGAAAATTTCAAGACAGGTTTGAGCCTCTGCAGCGGCGCAAAGGGTGGCCATTTCGAAACTTCTTAAATATAATATGAATACTAAAGGTCCATGTTATGGTTGTTATTATTTGGTTTTTCAAAATTCGTCAATTTGACAGAATTATAATAAGAAATGATTAACTCCGTTATTTCTTGTCACCCTGCAATTTCCTACGGATCAATCCAAGCCCCATAATTTCCATTGGACAAGAGAAACAATTTGTTTTCAGAAGAGGGCGAGGGTGAGATGGTGCTGTTGAAAGGCGAGACAGTTCTGGTGGTTGGTGCGTCCCCGAGACGAGGTCACCTGCTGGTGGAGCACAACAACGCTACCTTACACGTGCCCTATCAGTTCATGGAGCTGAAGCCCTGTAACATCAACGTTTGATCGCGTTATTTATTCCGTGTCTGATGATTACACATGTACTTCTGTCGCTACTCACTGAAGGGTGGGCGACAGGAAAGAAAGAACGAAGAATCAAGCGTTCATCGCCGCTAATTAGTCCGAATCAAGTCTGATAATGGGAATAACGCCGGGGAAAGTCCCGGGAAATAAAGTTCGGCGCTAAAGATACATCTAGAGAGGGATATGGTCGGCGATTAAACGGGAAACAAAAAGCAGAGGTGGGATTAAGGTGGGCTGCTCCACAGGACACTGAACTTCGTCCTTTAATTAATTACACCGACCGTTAAGCGAGTTTAACGCGGAAGTCACTACGTCGGTGCTTATCGCTCGTTTGAGACGCTCGTCTACTTACCACCCTCTGCGAGAGTCACGTTCGTCTTCCATGTACATAGATAAGTGCAGGCAACAACCTGCGTTTTCGAATTAGTAAGCATGTTAGCCGGTAAACGACAGCCGACGGGCCCGGCCACCGTTGACAGCGTTCGAGACTCCCTCTAGCTTCTAATTCAAAGAAAAATCAACCCACTCGTCGGCTCTTTTCAGCATTCACACCACCTGAATCTTTGATTAGTTGCTGTTGAAATTATTGGCAGTATTAATTATTGGATTGGTGTGACGATTAGATGAGTCTAGGATTTAGAAAATAACACTGTCCAACAAATTTCGACTTTTTTTATGTTCCCTAATTACTGTTGGGTCCTTCTTATAGAGTTTTTTTTGCGCTGATTCCGAATCTGTCCTTAATTTTCTATAATTCTATATTTCTAAAATTTAGAAGTCTGAGGTGGAAGCCTCGAACGCTGTGAACTATTAGGTCGTTCGGCAAAGTAATATCGTTTTTCGTTATTTTAAATCGCAAAATCCTGGTACATCTGGACAGCTGGCATTTCTTCTCAAGTGTTTTTCAAAACACTTTTTTTGCCACCGTTCCACCAAACGGACACTTCTGAGATTTTTACACAAAATAGGTTAGCATGATAGCAATATTTTAGAATTTTTTGGTAGGTGTCAACCCAGGGGAAGATAGTGAAAAAAATTCCCAAAAAATTAATTAATTATTTTCAGCTATAAAGAATTATAAAAAAAATCGAAAAAATCTGGAATATTGAGTATATCTATATCTTTTGTTTGCCGTTTATCCCATGTCGATATCTTTTCTCGTTTTAGAGCAAATTGCAATTAAGTGCGGGGGAATTTACTTCAATATCGCCCCCATCGGTGGGGGTAGGCATATGAAATTTTATAGAATGTTTTTTAGACATAAAACGATGTTTGAAGACAGCTTATTTTCCATGCTTATTTTCCAATAATGGAATAACTAAATTTTTAAGTTGCCTGAAAAATCGTAAGAGATCATAGAACAAAATGTCGTAAAATTTCTTCTAGATGGTAAAAAATTGGCTTTGATTTTCTCTTAAGAAAACGAAATGACTTTCCGAGCGACCTAATAAGTCCAGAAATCCACAACGATGTATAAATTTGACCGTGGTCCAGGGCCGGCTATTAACTGTAGAGATCCAGGGACTTCGGCTCTTCTCTTATAAAGTCTCTCGCTGTGTATAAACAATATTTGCCGATGCTCTCCGTGGAGAGACTTTAAAGGGTAACTTTATTGCGTCTAAGAAGAAAGTTGTCAAGAACGAGATTGAGAGATGGGCTCGAACGTCCCCTGGGAAGCGTTTCGAAGATCGTCCTCCTCGCGAGGAAGAGGAGGAGGACAGCTCGGAAGGGTTAAACGATATTTACCAACAGTATTCCTTCGTCTATCTTTGAATTCATAGTGCCAATTTCTAGAATGAAATCTGTCGCTACTGCACGGTTTAATAAACGGACGACCCCTACCTGCCTACTAAAAACTCTGTCAACTTCCAAATAAAGGACGCTGTTAATATCTTCCACCCTTCGCTGCAAAAGTTACTTGTTGCACCGAAAAGGCAGGTATAGTAACGAATATTATAACTTTTGTGAACTTTTATTGAGAGAATTAAAGTTTCAATCTCTGCAGGGTGCTAAAACATTTGCTTAAAGTTGCTGGAAGGTTGTTCTGAGCCTCGTGTACTCTAATGAAATTTTATCTGAGAACAGATTCAAGTCTTTACAGTTCAATCTTTTCTTATGACACTATAAGCTCAATTTTACAAACGATAATTAAACCATTCGGGAAGTTTTATTAGAAAAATTTAATTTTCTATGATTGCAGAATGCTAAATAATTTCCTAGAGTGCCAGAGGGTAGTTCTAAGCCTCGTGCACTTGAATAAAGGTTTATTTGAACGCTGGCTATAACCCTTATCGGTTGCTGTAATATAAAAATTAGAATGGATCGATATAATTATTTGTAGATTCATGAATGCGAACCGTGGACGTTAACCTAAATATTCAACCCCTTGCACACGAAGTTCTACTTATGATATTATAAATTTAATATATAATCGAAAATTGAACCATTTTCAAACTTGTAGTAGCAAAATTAGATTCTCAACTTTCGCAAGATATTAACAAATATTTTCTAAACAATCAGAGATTCGTATTAGAGATCGTTTAGACCGAAAGAGGGTAGTTCTGAGTGTAATGCACTCGGATAAAATACTCTTTAAAATCAAGCTTCAACCATATATTCGCAAACCTAAACTTCCATTAGAAAAATTACATTTTTAATCGTCGAAGGGTTATTAGAAAATTCATTTTACCAAATTTAAATTTAAAAAATAAAGTATTTCTCAAATATTTCAACCCCGATCGGTCGATCTCACTTCAAAATCACAATTAAATCTGCTCAATCATTTAAATACGATATAGAACCAGTTCCAACAATTCAAATTCAGCAGAATTTAAATACATAGAACGATCGATCTGTCAGAGTCGCGAGCGTACAGTAATGGCGGCGAACGGTTAGAAGATTAAGGTTTGGTCCCAGATAAGGCAGTCAAAGTGTCGGAAGAAGTGACGGACAGTTTCCGTGAGGCATTATAGATATTGTATTCTAGAGAGATATTATATTTCCGCGGAAAGGGGTCGATCGGTTATTCCGCCGTGCGCCAACGTGTATTATATTAGGTATCGTGAAGCAGCGTCGACAGTAGCCCTAGAGGATAGTCGCCGTAATCGACATTATTCTATCATTCTATCCGCGATAATCGTAACCCAACAGTTCTAGCAGTGAAACTCGGGGTGAGGTAGACATACGACCGCTTTGTAGATACACACACGGAACTCGTTCAGTTCGAAACGATAAGCGTCCGTCTAGAGAGAAAGAGAAAGAGAGAACTTGCTCGCCCTAGAAACTCTCGAGAGCAGCGTCTCGAGGACTGTACATACGAGTATGTATGCCGATGTTACGCGGCTTACGGATACCGGAAGCTGAAGGCGTGTAGGTAGCTGTAACCGCGTCGAGAACTTTTCGAATAAAATGTAAGCGTCTTTGGAAAAGATTGTCGGCGTTCCCTGCGTTTCTCTGAATAATGATCCATCCGTCCTTCCATCGGCCTCGCCCTTTATTAACGTTCTCTCCGAAATGATTGCCTTTGTTTCTTGCCAACAGGATTCCCTTCAATCAAGAGTGTAGCTCTAAGCTTGGATCTTCAGGACCACTTTGCTCAAGATTATAGCACTCCTCGGGCCGAGTGCTCCTGTAATATTAACAGTTAAGTATCTCTCATTTTCTTCTTTCAATCTTTATCCTCGCCGTGTACAGCGTTCCAGTAAAAATGCACTTGTCAATCTGTCGAAACGTGACTTCCTCCCGGAAAAAACGTTGAAAAAATCGGTTTTTATTTTTCTTAACAACGGCGCACCAAACCTGAAATCTGAAGAAATTCATGAACAATACTTATAACAATATAACGCTACTGTAAAAATATATATGTTGCCACTCTAGAACTTCTATGTGAAATCTGCATTTTTTCGATTTTTGACAAGCAGGATGTTCACTTTAAACATCTGAAACCGATTGCAAAGTATGTATTTGGGTTCTTGACATGAGTCGGATTTTTTCTCAGAATTTCTAAACGTCATTAACTAGGGAAAATAGGCCAAAAACTGATTTTTCCATTTCACCTTCCATAACTACCTTCCCGATCAAGATACAGGGTTGAAATTTTGTACAGTATGTTTTTTCTTGGTGTCCTATCGAATGGCGTCGTCGATAAAATTCGGTACAACTTTTTTCTGTACTATGATAGAATTGAAAGGATTGCAAGAAAAGAAAGAAAGAATTTCGGAATATCGATGCATTACTTGCAGCTAAACAAAATTGTCAAGCAGAAAAATATCTTGCTGTTTGATTCAAGTAAATGCTTGATTGCAGTAAAGTTCTAACAAGATATTAATGGAAGAGAGTTCACGTTGATCGAATGAAAAGAAGGAAACGTCGACGCTAAAGCAGAAATTTATGTGCATCCTCGAAATCCTATGAAAGTTAGGCAGCAGATCCGTGTTTATGGGACCGGTTGGAGCGATGTTTACAAGAAGTTGGTCGCGAATTCTATTCGCCAGGGTTCCCAAGACGGTTTTCGTGTCAAAGGGTGCGAGAGCTCGTCGCCGGCAGCCGATTAACACGCGGCTGGTTGCACGCGCCACGCGCACACGTGGCTCGAGTGCACGTTGCAGGTGCACGCGTCGTTGCACCGCTGCACCGCGCCACGCGAAATTATGTCGCCCGGCAAGTTCATAATAACGCGATTCGTCGTAGCCCCGTCGGCCGATTTCCGTTCGTGTGCCAGCCGTTTTAACGAGCGACGACTCTATGAATCCGGCGATAATTAGCTTTTAATTAAAATTGCGGCCCGATTACGCAACCCGGCCGACTCGTTTCCGCCTCGACGACTGCGTTTCGGTTAATTGTTTAGCGGCCGCCATGCGATACGGTGAATCGATGATAACTCCGCAACGGATTGTTGTACAGGGTGTATAAGAAGTAATGGTCATCCGTTCTAGGGGCGAATCTACACCTCCGGATCGGTGGGCATTTGTAAGAGAAACTTGCCGCAGAATTGTTTATAACTAGTCTGCGGATTTTATGCATTTACGACGAAAATGGGTACGTGCAATTTAAAACAGTGGAGGCATTGAAAAGATTCAAGGCCAACCAGTCTACTAAATAGTTTCACCTTAATAAGATAATTAAGAGAAGGATGATATTTTTATTTGGCTCCTGTGTCTTGCAATCAATGCAAACTGTTTTCATTTTGCACACACAGTGTGCACATCGAATTGAACCTGTTTTCTCATACAACAGTTGAGCTTTTTACAATTTATAGAATACAGACGAATTCAATACTATTTAAACTGTTTCGAATAATGGTATGGCAATGTTTAGTGACACCTCAGAGTCACCATGCGAGTGCAAAGGGTTAATAAATTCCGAGTCTGCGAGAAATGATTCAAACGGAAGACGTTCAATGAATTTTACACTAAAAATGTCGCAGCGAATGTAGCAGCCTTCTTGTTCAACTTTTTATTTAAACATTAATCAAACCTAAACAGAAATGAGGGAAATGAGCAATGAATTCTCTTTCTTAGACGATTGTTAGCGTCTAATTCCGTGTTTACATAGTTGTTCATACAACTGTAGTGGACGATTAGTCAATTAAGCTTGATGACCGTCCATTCTTCGCGAGTGTTTTATCTTCTCGCCGTCGTTGTTTTCCCGTTCGTCAGATTTCTATTTCGACCAGCGTGGCTCGTCTCCCGTCCCATTGTCTTCCCTTCGACGAGACGATGTCTGAGCGAGTTAAAGGCCGTGTTTCATCGTGACACTCGCGCACATGAGAGAGGACGTCCTGGCACACGGATGTTCCTCGTTTCCGGGACGTTCGCCGCCGCGGAAGAATGTTCGTCGCGCCGGAAACCGGGAATAAGAATTCCTCGGTGTCAGTCGCACGCCGGAAACGAGTCGTTCGAGCGCGAGGTATGCGTCAATATGCGAGATGTTCCCTTGTTTCGAGATCCCCTGACATGCCCGGATGTCCCTCGACGGAAGATTCGCTAAACTGGCGAAGGTAAATCCATAGTCTGCCGACACGACCGTCTGTGATCCAGAAATTACGTTCAAACCTGTCCTAGGGTCTTCAGCAATCATCATTCTATTCTACAAATAAATTCAAGTCTGCGGATCGAAGTATTTGTGGTTGTAAGAAATTACGTTCAAACCGGTCATTCTGTTTCCAGAACGTTTCAGTTCGAACGCTGGGGCGTTTGTGATTCGAGAAAATACATTAAAATGCTTGTTAATCAATTTTGTAATCATGATAAGATGCTTCGATCTTCTTCGGATTTAACGTACAGCAAAAATGTTGATGACAACGTAGAAAATCGTTGACTATTAGTGGCTTCCCAAGTAAATCATTATAACCAGAACATATTTGTATTTTTAACCGAATGTTAGTATTTTCTTTGCGCGTGAGATTTGTGCAAGCGTTCAAGAGGCAAATTGCGGAACAAATAGGAGAATTTGTAGGGTTGCGAGGACGCAATGATAAAAATGGCACAGGGTTGAACTGAAAAAGGCGTTCCAGTGGTTTTCATAAGACACAGCAGGGCAAGCCAGTTATTTCGAGCGTTAAAAAATTCATAGGAACGGTTTATGACGGTCGTTTCACACGTTCCCGCGAGATATCGTCGATAATCGCGAAGCGGATTCCGCGAGCTGCGAACCCCGTCTCCGTTACGAAAGTCTGCCGCGGCACGATAAGGAAAATCTCCGCGGCGCTGTCCTGAAAAATGAGTATCGCGCGTCCACCGCGCAGATTTCGCGAAAAGGAGCCCAGATAAATACTCGTTTACGTCGACTTTGTTTCCGCGGTCCCTCGGCACCGGGATTAAAAATCGTCGAACGAAACGCCACACGCTGCCCGGAGAAACGTGTGCCGTCGGGATTTAATGCGAGCTTTTAATTAAACGAGGAAACAAGTGATATATCCGAGCCACACTGTGCTGGATGTTTCCAGATTTTTAATATAACTAGGTTTGTCTGTTTTATACTCTTCGGAGAACCTGCAGCTTTCGATTGGAACCGTTTAAAGCAAACACAATTAAAGGGTTACGCCACCCTGAGGCGGCCGAAATTATATCAAAGTTTACGAATTATTTTCTACGAAACAATCAGCGTGACAATTATTTTATCATTATATATGGTTAGGGCATACATTAAAGTGAATTTCATGAAAAAATATTAAAAAATGGCCAAGTTATCGGACGGTGTAACCGATTGCGATGCCCAGGATTATCCGAAAACAAAAAACTCATCATTTCATTGTTCATCGATAATATATCTATCATGTAGCATAGGGATTTAAAGAAAAAACTATTTTTGTACAAATGCGAGGAAAGTGAAAATGAATATTAAATTTTTACCAAAAAAGTCAAGCTTTAAACGATTGTTACAAACAATTGGGATGTCGTATAAAAAAAATCCTGTGCTACATGATAGATAATGTTATTAGAATTATGTGTATCAAATTTGAAGTAAATCGGACGTATAGTTTCCGAGATATTTGTTACACCAGTTTTAAAGATGTAGTTTCGAGAAAAGCGCAAAGGAAGGAAAAGTGCACTGTAACTTCGCTAATTTTGTGAGCTGTTGCATCCATCATGGCTTAAATGATTCACTGAACTTTAAATTAAAGGAAAATCGATTTCTTTTGAATCTCAGGGTGGCGTAACCCCCTGAAGATTTCTCGGAGATTCGTCAATATTTCCCATATTTAGAATAACCACCATAACAAACACAGCATATTACAAAAATTTCTGCTTCAAAAATGTTGGACCTGCTAGAAATCACTTTCTGTCACTTTGCACCACTGCGTAAATCGACGGAGGACCGGAAGGGTGCGGAAAATCGTCAGAAATCCAGGCGTGACGCGCTTTGATGCGAAATTAGAGCGTCAGAGATCAAACGGCGGACGTTAAACGGAGCCACCATGGCTGGTAACGGGACTGCAGCGCGAATAAACTCTTTGATCCGAAGACAATCATCGTCGCAGTTCACCGCAAAGGATCAACGGCGAGCTAGGCGTCATAAATCCTCGGAAGAATCGGCCGCAAATCAGGGTACCGGCATAGACGTGGCTCAGCACAGCGACCGCAAACGTGTCGGTCCAGTCGCCGCGACATGGGCGTCGACGGTGGCCGGTTTGACAGCGGGATTTTTTTCCCCCAACGAGTTCGGTTGTTTGCGACACGGGACACCCACGGGCGAGAGAGAGAGAGAGAGAGAGAGAGAGAGAGACGAGGAAGTCGATCGAATTTGGAGCTGCGTCACACGGCCCCGTGTACAACGAAATAACCTTCGGCCGCTTCGATTTGCATTTCAATCGGCCGCTCTAACGTTTCGCTCGATCCCCACCCTCTCGGAAAAATTCCGGCCGTGTACGTAGCTTATGATCATTCTTTCACATTTCCTCGTATAAACATTACCTTCTTGATTAGGCTCGAGAACACTCGAAAACTTCCTCGGTGAAAAATCAGAAAATCAATCTCGGTTCTTTCTTTTTTAATTGTTACGCTTGGTATAGAGGATAACAATTCCGACAAAATTACTTGATACATACGTGTTTCGAGAGCTATAGCGATTTTGATTTTTTTCGAGGAAAAATTGATAATTTGAATTTTTTTTATTGCAGCTACAGTATTTTATCGATAAATGTCCCAAATCTCTGGCCGATCGATAAGTGTCCCAGAACTATCCCCACTTCTGCGGGGTATACCCCCTTGAGAGGCCGTGAAGCTCGAGAGGCCTCAGTCGCCGAGAAGTATGACATCATACGGCTCGAGTATATCGGTGAGACGACACTAATCCAATGACAAAACTTCTTTATTTTTCATTATTTTTTCATGGAACTTTCACCAACATATTCGTGGCATTTTTCTGATGAAAATAATACCGAACATGATATAATTCCGATGATATTTACTTGTGTAATGGACGATGAAAGAACAGAGTATTGGAAATTCTTCGTCTTCTGTCCTTCTTTGCGTCGAAAACTTTCATCGTTCATTACACAAGTAAATATAATTGGAATTATATCATATTTGGTATCATTTTCATTAGAAAAAATGTCACGAATATGTTGGTCAAAGTCTCATCAATAATGAAAAATAAAGAAGTTTTGTTTTTGATTAAATAAGTTTACACACTTCTCGACGACCGAGGCCTCTCGAGCTCCGTTGTCCTTTTCTACGTTCGGCAAAAGTCAAAGAATAGTATCCCTGGCGGATAATTGTCCCTGGGCAGACCCGTGTTGTGAACTCTAGTTGTGAAAGGATAGAAACGGAAGGTATGAACTAGAAGGTTGAGACAGGTACTTACATGTGCGGTCGATCACCCCGTCGCTTGTTGTCAAACTCGCACAGATGATCGGTGTCGATACATAAGAAATGGCCGACGCTAGCTAGTTTTTGCCTCACCGGTGTTGCGGCTAACATTCGTACATATAATATTAAAATTCTCGACTCACGAAGCGAGGCTATTCAAAAATGGATTGGAGGTTTTTGAAGACCCGTGTTGGGGACAATTACTGATAAATTACTGTACCTCTCTGGTTCGGTTGGGAGGATGAAACTTGACATAAAGTAGTTTCTATTTGCGAGCCATTGAGGGGCATATCGTAGTTCTAGTTTAATTCAAGAATGTGTCCACGCTCTCAACTGCTACTTATCGTGACGCGGGTGTGTTGCTTCGTTGAGCTTCGCAAATAAAATAGTTTCTTTATTATAATACGTTTCCAGGGGTAAAGAAAGGGGCCAGGTGGTTGACTGAAGGCAGCACACCCAGCCCTCGTCCTCCACGGGTGTGTCCACGGAAATCTCTCGACTTTAATTGAAAATCGAGCTCGGTTCATCGAGCTCCTTCCTATCGGCCGATAACCTGGCGAAGTTTACGAGTGCCTGGATGTTTACAACGTGCCGCTCGCGATAACATTATCCCTTTCGTTTCATAGTTGTGTTTACCCCGCTCTATTTACTCCCCTTACCGCCCCTGAACCGTTCTCTGGGAATGTTTCAAAGATTATAAAAGCGGATCCGACACATACACGCGCGCGAGCGCGTATAATTCGCGTTTGTTATCCCGCATCACGGAAACTCGTAACGATACGTTCAGTCTATACATAGAATTTCGCTGGCAAAACCACCCCCGATTAGCGACGCGGTTTGAGCCACTGGAACAGTGAATTAGTAAAGGAGGTTGCGAGAGCTAGCGATGCCGAAATTTGACACTGGAATTTTGTGTAATTAATGACGGATCAGTTCTAGCGGTTCCAGTTTCGTGAAAGTTGAAATGCGCGTTGTATCGTCGACTATTTTCAGGGATTTAACGGTGCTCGTAGAAAAGTATAGTTACACTTTCGTAACATTTTTATCGGCGCGCCGCGTTTTATTGATATTTTTAATTGATACGCCAACCAGTCCGCCATGGTTGTTACTCTTTTATCGAATTCGTTATTGAACTGCATTGTTCGCGCGCGAATACGAATTTTTCGGAGCAGATTTATAGAAAAAGGAGTGGACAAAATCGTCTCCCTTTCTTTTTCAGAGATTCATCGTAGATTAATACGGAATAGAAGATCGTACGAATGATCGAAAAGGGAGTAGTTCACAGTTGAATCGCGTCAAAATCGGTTCTACTTCGATTAATCACCGCCGAGTGTAACTCGCAGAATGAAACTCGCTTAAGATTCGGTAAAATCGTGATTGATCCGAGTGTATGGTATAATTGGTAATTAATTTCGAACGAGAGTTAATCGGTAATTGGAACGACCGAAATTTTCGGGGTAACGAAGACTCGATGAGGCAGACGGCCTTACGCAGACCTACTTCAAACATTTGAAACTCGACGGGAGCAGGGGGGGTATAAAATTGGAAGAATTGCGAATCTATGGAGCGCGGTATTCGTTCCTGATTTGATCGATTCATCCCGGGGAAAAAGGTGGAAAATTAACGGGCGGCTAACCTGTCCAATTAGACCGGTGGATGGGGTCCGAAAACGAGGAGAGAGGAAGAAGGCTTTTCAGAAGAGGTGATCGATCGACGCGATGGTAGCTTAAAGCTCGATTGCCGCACAATACGACGGGCCGCGCCGTCGCGTCGCGATAATTCCGCGCTTTTTGCCGGTCAGTTGCACGAAGCCCGGCAAGAAACCTTCTCTATCGGAATGCAAATTCGACCGGTTATCTCGGCCGGGTCGCACGTAATTTTGATTTCACGAAATTCCTCTTTATCGAAGCTGATCTATTGCCTCGGGCCGCGCGAGCACACCCGTCCACTTTAAACTCGAAATCGACGTTGATTCGCGAGCCTAATAAGTAGACTGCGGATCTTTATTATTATTATTATATACGGACCGAGGTACTTTTATACAAATGTATACAGATTTTACAGTATAACTGACAAAACCAAATAGAAGAAATAACAAAAAAAAGTCTTAACCTAAAATTTACACAAGAATGAACCGCGCGAAACTAAACAAATGCGGGTATGATTAACCCTTTGCACTCGAAGCAATTTTGATTCGAATATCAAGACGTTTCTTTCAACCCAGACCATTTTTATTCTATGTGCTTTTCACGATGTATAGAATACAGACGAATTTAATAACATTAACACATTACCGACCAGTGATTATTGCTTAATTTTGACAAATTTATGGTTCATGGCTGAACACTTCTTAATGGAACCGTCAATAGTAACAGCAATTTTCATTATGAACTAACAAAATACCCTCAGTAACATCATCTAATGCTTTCATTTAAGATTGTAATGTAAAAGAAAATTTCTATGCTTTCTTTTGGTACAGCAAAATTATTGAAAATCCTATTAATAGGCTTCCGGTAGGTAAAGTGTTAAAACTGTCTTGAATATAATGGTGTAGCAATTTTTGACTGGTGCCTCAGAGTCACCGTTCGAGTGCAAAGGGTTAACAAATAGTATTGCGCAATTTTGTTTCGAATGCCTGTAACGTGCCATTAAAAAAATCGATATTGTTGTAAAATATGTTAGAGCTAGCAATAATGCGATTTAATGGATTTATTGCTCCAGATGAGGATTTGGATTTCATTGTTTGAAATCCTGCTCTCGTTCTCAAAACACGTTCAGGTACGTAGAAATTGATTTGCCTGAGGAGTGCGAGACAATCTATATTATTATTAATCAACTTGAAGATAAAGCTCTGGTCGGAAACTGTTCTTCGATCGGATAATGTTTCAAGGTTGACTGTGTTTAACGTTATAGAGTAATTATGATCAAAGAATGACATTGGATTGTTTGTCTTATATGCACAAAACCTGAGGAATTTATGCTGCACTCTCTCTCTAGCATGATTTCATATTGAACGCTTTTCGGGGACCATATAGTTGAAGCATATTCTAACTGGGGACGGACAAGGGTAATATATAGCAAGCTAAGTGTATTGATTGAATGAAAATCTGTGGAAAAACGAAGTATGAAACCGATGAAATCTTCATGGGAAATGAAAATATTCCGCATCGATTGTGCAGGATTTCATCCCTTAGCGACTTTGTTACGTCGAGGATTGTTCTAATCTGTTACTGTTTTATATTTCACCCAACAAATTCCTTCGCGAGCTCTTGGTCCCGAAATTATGAAAGTCATTAGTTAATCTCTAAAGATACGGGGATACCGCATGCGAGGTTCCGTGTCAGAATCGAATAAATTAATAGCAACGAAAGCGAAATTTTAATCGAGGCCGCATGAAAGACCCGCGCAAGAATATTGTCCCGTGACTCGTTAAACGAACTGGTAATTGCCATGCAACATGTTGCGCACTTGCAGCTCGCGAGCTCGTAGCTTGCAGCACGTCTGCAGGGAGAAACGGAGTGACGAACCGTGTTGCTTAAGATTACGCTACACCAGAGCCCCCGGTGATCTCGATTATATCGATATGTTCACGGATCATTTAATCCGAGCCGACAATTCGCGATGACACAATCCCGAAACCCGATAATCCCTCTTATTGAAATTACATTAACATGAAATTACAAATTCTCACCTGCGCCGCGCCGGGTTTCGCATTAACTGTCGCGTAAATTGCTCGAAATCGCGCGTCGCGATAAATTAGGCCACGGCTAATTAATTTCAGCCCCCCCCCGAATTAGTATTAAACGTCAAGCAGTCTTCAATCTCCCGCTGCGAATTCCATATCTCCTGTCACGCGCGAGCTCCGATCGTTTCGATTTTGATCGATCGGATGATCGTGAAAGAGTGTATCGACGATCGCGTGTCATCGGCGTGATATGTCATTGGGAATTCTCTGGATTGTATTAACACACGACGGTATTATTCGTATCATTTTAATCGGATACAAGCGATCCAACTATTCTGCCATTTTTCTGTCTCTTTAATAAGCACTAAAATGGTCCCCCCGTTTTTTGATTTCTTTATAAAACGTAGGAATTATCCTCGTATTATTTTAACAAGCACGGAAATTGGTTCTCCACTACACGTGTTTTATTCTTTTTCGTAAGCATTAAAAACGTTCTCCTACCTTTCCATTTCCTCAAATTGGTCCATTGGTTTTTTACCTTTTTAGCGACAAAAAAGTTACTTCTCCTTTTTTCTCTCCTTAGCGCGTGCACAAAGTATGCTTCATTGTTTTCCTACCTTTTTAATAAGTAATAAAAAAGTTATGCTTTCATTTTCCTATCTCTTTGATGAGCATAAAAATTATTCTCTCATTATTTTACCTTTTTAGCGAGCGTAGAAATTGTTCCTTAATTTATTCGCATGTTCTAATGCACAAAACATTGTTCTCTTATTTCCTTGCTCGTTTCAACGAACAGAATAAACTGCTCGCTTTTTTCCTACCCTTTGTCACACGGACATCGAAATTATCGTCTTATTTTCCTATTATTTTCTGACAGACGTGAAAACTGTTTTCTAATATTTCTACTCGTTTGAATGAACAGAGAAAATGATTCTCTGACCCAAGAGATTTATCGCTCGCCAGGTGGCCAAAGATAGGCCGCGAAAGCGCGAGTGATTCGAGAACCCGAAAATCTCCGGAGCCCACTTAATTCGACCGCGAAAATGACCCGCTAATTTCAACGAGTCGGCTACTCAATTTTATTTGAAATTCGTGGCCGCGCGCAATGCTCTCCAAATTGCTACGGAAAATATTCCACACAGACCGTGACGGTGTGCTGCTCGTTACAAGTACAGTATAGATATACACAACCCGGTGAACAGAGGCGTGCACGATCGAGAGTAAAATAACGAACACAGGTGAACGAGTTTAATGACGGATAATGGAGTTCCCGGAGGAACAATGCACCGCGTTGACCCTGTTCCTCTGCCGATGCACATGCACGTGCGCCGACTGCATCCGCAAACAAAAATTCCGAGTGTGCTTCTGGCTTTCGGCTCGTTTCGTCGCATGAAGGACAATATGCGTCGCCTGAAATCCGCGCACCCGTGAAAACCCATTATCGCCCTCCGTACACATCCTTCAATTCAATATCCAGCTGCAACTTTGTTACCTACTCGCAAAATTCAAAACACACGTTTCGATTAAAAGTTCTCCCGGAGAAAATCGATACTCTCGGCGTGTTGCTAAAATCTTTTAAAACGTTCGATTAACCCTTTGCAGTTGGCGCTGGTTTAACTCGAAAATTAAACATGAATACCTCGTACAACGTTTAAATGTTTAGTAACTGTTTAGATACGAATATATTTAATAATGTAAACGATATTTTGACTCTGAGTGCCAAGGGTTAAAAATCTATCGGTTAAATAAGGAGCAACCCACAGAAAATCAGCGTGAGGGGTGCGCTAGAAATTCGGATACCGTTCCGCAGTGGAGGTATGCGCGAACTAGGGGCGGATTGGGTTCATCGGCGTCTCATGAAAGATACACACACGCCGGTCGACTAATTTCCCACCCCCGACGGGGCTAATGCAGCGGGTGTCCAACTCAAATAACCGTCCATCGAATATTCATCGACGGTATCGGGTGGACCGGCGGAAAGTTGCCCGTCCGTGTGTTGACCCGGCAATCGATAAATTCGCGATCGCTCGGCTAGAAGTACGTCTGCGAATTCAAAAGGAATCTGCGAACGTGGGCGGTGGGCGGTGAAATCGAAGGAAAGGGGATGGGATCGGAACAGAAAACTTCGGAGACTTTGTCATTTTTATCGGCAGACCCGATATCCACGTCTGGTGATTGGCTCGCGAAACTTTTCTGATCTGTCTTCCGTCTGCCTTCGGAAACCTTCCATCCCCACTCTGTTCACCTTCTTTCACCCCCCCTTTTTTCTCATGCCATCTAAATCAAGCGATCTGTTTCGGGACACCCGTTAGAACGATCGCTTTCTTCGTTTCTTCGAGACGGCGCGGCGCGGCGCGACGGTGGGCTAAATTGACGAAATCTGTGTCAAAATCAAAGAACTTTCGATAGAAATGAGATAGAGCGATGAAATTTTTTTAAAATAAAAGCTAAAACTTTGCAGAATATGGGAGAAATAGAGAGATTATGGTAAGAACGTTTTTTAACCTTCAGAAAATTCGTTAAACTTGCACAATTTAAAGGAAATTGTGGTTTTCCAATATTACACGCGGAAAAAATTTTTTTTTAACATGCTATACATCATTTCCCGTAGATTTTTTCACGCTGATTTCAAATTTGGTCTCAAAATTCGTCTACGACCCCAGGATTTTGCAAGAAATCTATTTTTGTGAACACAACTTCTGAAATCATTCTTTTGTTGAAATGAATTGGTAACCCCCAAGTTTGAAGGAATATTGTATTCGCATATATAAAACACATTAAAAAATAATCATAATGAAGCATTTGAACGTTTACTTAACGTATATCACTTGACGTATCGCTGAGATTGTCGCTGTCACTCCTTGTAGGCTATGTGTGACTTTAATGTAATCTAAATTAGATATCTATTTTCCATAACTATATTTTCATTTACACAGGAAGATATAAGTATTTAATCTTTTTAACTTACTTCTCGTCAACGAATTCTTTAACTTCTGGTGATAAAAATAAGAATAAAGTATCACTTAGTGTTACTTCATTTTGAAATATAAAATTCATGTTTCCCCTTCGTACATAAATCAAAAGTATTAATACAAACCTTATTCCCAGACCCAACGTAAGTGAAAAGTATTTATACCTTGCTCACGTGCGACGGGATTGTTGGATCTTCGATTAGAAACACCTCAGAAGAAAATAAAACATTGATTTTGTGAATATTAGAAATCAACTCTAGACGAGTACTCGCTATTTTCCAGTGTAATCCTATCGGTGGAGGATATTTCTTGTTTATTTGGGATTTGTATGCAACTTCCGAAGCATTTTCCAGAGAAAAATTTTTCTAGCCAAACCGGTGAATGTTTTTACTGTTTTCTCTGTTTTCAAAAACTTTAGGAAAAAGAGAAGGATAAAAAGCTTGGTGCACACGTGCGGATTGCTAGAATTTCGATCTGTGCAGCATTCGAAGCAATTTAGTCCGACTAAAAACAAAATAGAAAAAGTTTGTTCAATTTTCATTGGCGTTTTCATTCAATTTCCTTTAATTTCGCTTTATTTTGCTTCCTTCTAATTCAATTCTTTACTTGGACGGTACAGAACTAGTTTCACATTCCATAGGTTTTTGTGGATAATAAGAAGACCTAAACCGGTATGCACGAGTTTTTTCCGGTCAAATTATTAATCGTCGAATTAAAATTGTTCTGCCAATTTTGTATTGTAATTTAATGTTACGTGTAACGTCCACGTTTTACACATTCAAACTTGCACCTCGTTTTGGCTGCATAAATCAGCCAAAAAATCGTACATCAAATTTTAGGGGTCATTAGGGAACCTTCAATGTTCCAATCCGTGGTAGATTTATTTACGAAAAAATTGTTTAATGATTCTACAGACGTTTGAAGTTGGAGCATTTTTTCTTAGGGAAAACGTGCCGTCAGTTTTCCATCTGCTGCATATATCGTGCAAATTATCCTCGGTAAAAAATCATCATGGGATGTGAAAGTAGAAGCTTGAAGCTTTAAAATGAGTCCATATTTAATGATGTACTGTTTTTTTTTTTTACAAAATGATCACAGATTGAATTTCAACAATTTCTCGAGACGTGCTTAAAAAAAATCGCAAGAAAATTCTTTCTTTGTCTACAAACCTGATTTGGAAAACTTCCCGCTTCCGAGAAATCTGCAAAGCGAAAGAAATGGAAGGAAGGGGACGCAGTAACGAGTCGAAAAACATTTTCTAACCGCTCTGATTTATTTGGTAACTCATAGATATACACGTTAACGTCTCTTAAACCTAGAGAAAATGGAAACGTAAGAGGACTGCGTGTCCCGTAAACCCGGGCAAAAAACGGGCGCGTTCGCCGAGCCGCGAACGTCCTAAATCATTAGAAAAATACACAGCTTACGCGCAAATCCTTTCAACTGAATCGTCGATGTTCCGAACTTATCTCGCGCTTAATGACGTTGCTCTTCGTTCCCCTAGGCATGTTTCTGTGACTGTGTATGTGTGTGTGTATGTGTATCCGTATGTCTGTATAATTTGTCCATGTGTAGCTCTTTATCTGTATATATTTATATATGTGATGATGCATGTACATATCCGGCGTATATCTGTGTATATGTGTGTCAGAGTATGTGTGCGTTAAATGCGCGTGACGCTCGGCACCGCGTTCCTTTCGCGGCCGCTCTCTGTCGATTAAATCGTGCGGAAGCGTTAAATTAATTCGTCCCGACGTGTTCGCTCATTTACAGGTTTTTCTACTTTGCGATTTCAGCGCCGAAAACGCCGCGCCGGCCCGAAAGCTTTGCCCCGAATCGAGCTTCCACTCTCGGTTAGCTTTGGATGGACATCTCTCTCTCTCTCTCTCTCTCTCTCTCTCTTACTCTCCCTCTCCTCCTTTTTTGTTTCATGCTTGCCTCGTCTATCTCTGTTCCTCTTTCATTCTCTCACACTCTCGCGCACACCACCGCTCGCTGTTGGTTTAATTTTCGATTAACGCGTCAACCTACCTCTGCCAATTTCCCTCGACCCACCTTCATTCATTATTTCCTTTGGCGAAAATTCGACTCGCGAGCGAAACCGATACTCCATCCGCGGTTCATCGTTCTCGCGATACTTCCGAAGATCTTCGCATTGCTATCAACTTTTCGGCCAGTCAGTATATTCCGCATTCTCGACAGGAAGAAGTGTTCGAAAATTATTAGAACAAGTATTACACCCTTTTGAACTGACTTGAGAATCTAAAGAAATCGCCAAGAAACGATTGAATTAATTCAATGACAATTTCTTTCTTCCAGGAAAGTGATTGGTAACAGTTTCGAGAATTCTTCTGTTCCTAGGTTTCGATCTCGATTCTCGGACTACATGCGCGTATTTCAGAACTGTGAATAATCGTTCATTTTAGAAATGTTAGAAACAACCTCCGATAGAAAAGCAGGATATTACTGATTGAAAGAAATTGCCAACAAATTATTGAATTAATTCAATGACAATTTCTTTCTTCCAGGAAAGTGATTGGTAACAGTTTCGAGAATTCTTCTGTTCCTAGGTTTCGATCTCGATTCTCGGACTACATGCACGTATTTCAGAACTGTGAATAATCGTTCATTTTAGAAACGTTAGAAACAACCTCCGATAGAAAAGCAGGATATTACTGATTGAAAAAAATCGCCAAGAGACGATTGAATTAATTCAACGACAATTTCTTTCCAGGAAAGCGATTGGTAACAGTTTTGAAAATTCTTCTGTTCCTAGGTTTCGATCTCGATTCTCGGACTACATGCACGTATTTCAGAACTGTGAATAATCGTTCATTTTAGAAACGTTAGAAACAACCTCCGATAGAAAAGCAGGATATTACTGATTGAAAGAAATCGCCAAGAAACGATTGAATTAATTCAATGACAATTTCTTTCTTCCAGGAAAGCGATTGGTAACAGTTTCGAGAATTCTTCTGTTCCAAAGTTCCGATCTCGATTCTCGGACTACATGCACGTATTTCAGAACTCTGAATAATCGTTCATTTTAGAAACGTTAGAAACAACCTCCGATAGAAAAGCAGGTTATTACTGATTGGCCAGCGCAATCGATAATCCACAGCCGATACCGACAACTTCGTTAAATATTTCCAGTACTTCTAGTCTTCCCGACGGCCTCGGAATTCTCGATTCGGCTCGGAGAAGGAAGTTCGTCGTTTTAATTCGGCCTCACGGATCGGTGAATCGGATCTCCGAAAAAATCCTGTAGAAATCAACTCGAAGGAATCTCGTTGAGCCTTGAAGGATCCTCGAGAGGGCTCGCGCGAGCACATCGGTGGCATCGAGGAGAGTCGATTCGCCGTTGTCGAACAATAGGAACAATCCTGAGGTTGTTCGCAGAATTTCTGGGAGCGGAACGATCTGTGTACAGAAATACAGGGTGTCCTGTGGTGGTGGTGGTGGTGGTTCGATCAGAAAGTTGATGATTCTACCAGGGATCGAAATAAATGATTAACCATCGTTCTGAAAAAAGTCCTGTTCGATTTACATTTTATTTAAGAAATTAACGCGTGGAAAACTATTCAAGAAACCATCGAACTGTTTCGATCCCTGAAAAAGGTCGAACAAAATTCGTTGTCGAACGGTGCTTCGCTGTCGAGAAGATTCCGTATGAGAATTCATCGGGCTATCGTGTTTTGTGTAGTATTTACAAGAAGTAGATCAAATGATTTCTACCGAATAGCACGCTTGCTCGAGGAATTTCCAAATTTCATTTTCTCGCAAACAAACCCTCGGACAACGAGATTTCGTTTCACGTTCTCGACTGATTTGTTGTGCGTCCAGATCATTTTTCTATCTGGAAACACCCTGTTAAATTCGACGAAACCGAGGCTCGTTGATGCGCCCGCGCACCCCCGCGAAAGGAATGGGGCCGAGAGGCGACCGATGAACACAATGAACATGGTACACGTGGCTTCGTTGATATGTTCTACTTAATGTCGAAATCTTATTATTGTACGGCCGCTCTGGTAACACTCAACAATTCGCCGAGGGGTTCTCGGGGTATCTAGAGGACGATTCCCCTCCGCCCCCTCTCCTCTCGTCGGATTTATACAGATGATGAAAGGAAATTCCCACTCTTACACGGACAATCATCGCTTTGATATAACTTTTTCGTGGCTCCGGGCTGCAGCGAGTAGCCGCGTAATGCGAATAAATCTTCGGCTCGACTCGACTTGTCCCCCTTCCCCCTCGCTCTCGGATCACCCCCTCTTTCTCTTTAGCTCTCTTTCTCTCTTTCTCTATTTGCTAAGCTAACTCGCGGCGAGATTGGATTCTCGATTTCCTTTTCGCGAGCTTTACGTATGACAGGCGGTCGGTTCGCCTAAGGGGAAGATAGAGGGGATGGAGCAACAGAGATTTGTAGGGGAGGTTTGGCGGTCTGCCGTTGGAGAGGGTTGCTCTTTCTTGGGTTCTCCTTTTTTTCGTGAATCAGGTGAGTCAGGAAGATGTTCCTTTATGTGTGAGAGAGGTGGTGCTCTTCTCTCCGCGAAAGAGTGACTAGATTCTCGACCAGAGAGCTACTCTTTCTATCCTCGAAAAAACCGGTTTATGTTTCCTTATGAATCAATCTGCTTCCCTAAAACCAATTGATCTCTCTGTAAAAAGAGCCACGCTCGTTACCCTCATGAAAGAGCGACTCCATTTTTCTCCACGAAAGAGCCACAGATTTCCAGTTGTTATTTTTTAAATAGCTCTTTCGTGGAGATCACTGCGACCGTCTGTACATTAACATTTCGTTCGCCCAAATTGCAATACTGTCTCGTCTCACGTGAAAACTTGCGAATCATTATTCAGCGATGTTGTCCATCTCTGGGATTATTAGTGTTATTACAGTGAAGCTGTAGGAAGATTGTGTTATATGTACAAGTATGTCACGAGTGAAATGGCTCTGCAGTAGGAAGAGTATTACACATTCACTATAAATTTCGACAGAATAGTAGAATGAAGTAATAACATTGTGATGGGACATTGTTCAACAATTAATGGAAGAATGATCGTGAATAAAATGCGTTCGTATTAAATCTGCTATTCTAATGTTCAAGTGAGATTCAGAAATTAAATAGACGAACACGCAACACGATTACGGTGACAATGACACACGCTAAAAACAGAGTTAATATTCTTAAAAAAACCCCATCCGAAAATCAATTTACAAACGGAAAATCGATGGCTAGCAGAACCAAATAAATATCTTTTAGTATGCACACACTATAAAATTTACCACGGGTCAGCCGAGACCCAGCTACGCTCTGTACCTATCCACCACTTGACAATCCAAAATAAAACGTTTTTCCCTTTAAATTCTGATCAGACACAGGAACTTTCTTCTCAAAAGGGAGCAACGCTAAAAACGAACTGGATTAAGGGACTCGGGACAAAGTCCCGAGCATAATGGAAGTTAGGCACGGAAGCTGATCGTCCAGAATCATCCTCTCGCCGCGAGTTATCGCAAGGGAAAACGGTAGTCGAGCCGTAGCCAGCTACCAGTATACACATCGACGTTTCTTGGCATCTTACACTTACTCGCGTTAAGAATACGAATCGTATAAAACAACTATGAACGTCCGCCCGTCGCTCTTCCTCTTTAGGGTAGGGGGTGCAGAGAAATCCGTGAGGAGGTTTCGACCCCCTTTCCAGCATCTTGGAACCGCTCCGCGGATGGACGAGCCCGGAGAACGTCTCGATACGAAAACTCCACCGATCATTATCGGTCCGATCGAGTTCGGTCCGGGGAACTTTTCCTCGCGTGCGATTCAGCCTGATCCCCGACCCCACCGAGGACCCGTTAAAACTCGAGGATCCTGGAGAGCTCGCGACGACGTAATCACTTCGCCGGGGATCATCGATAGCGATCGGATCGGAAATAATTCACGACATTCTGATCCCCCCCGATGGCGTAAACACCGACGAGAAACGCGCGATCCTGGACCCGGAGTTTCGCCAGGAGACCCCACCGATCGGAAACTTCTTCGCAGGCCTCGCGGAACAACCCCCATCCCCCCTTGCGAGACACCAGACTCCATGGCGTAGCCAACCCGGGGCTCATCTTTCCTATTTATGGGTGGCTCGGAACTGACTTATCTCGTTTCTTCGAACAGGGAGCGGGATTGGCGGTGGATGAGAGGTGAATTTTATTTCAGAGGGTGTGGAACTATACCCCATACACCCTTCGTGGTTCACCATGAACGCAGGAGTTGACTGACCCCCCCCTCTTTCATCTGTATAATTAACTTTACGCTGGATTATATTTTTTCATCGTCTAAGTAACCAGATTGTTGATTGAACGAGGGGCAAGTTAATTTGAAGCTAACGTATCTCTCTGTTGTAGGATAGATAAGGGGCTTGCTGATACAGCTAAGGGTGTGTCGAATGTCTTAGAGAGTGCTCAACGACGCCCATCCCCTGCTTTCCCTTTCTACCCAGCTTCAATCTGGTTTATTTCATTTATTCGCCTAGGAAAGGGGTTTTACGGGACGCGCTGAACAACCCCTGTTCTCCGCATCATCCCCCAAAATTCCTTGATGGCTAACCGAATCCCCTCTTCTCGCTTTATGTTCAGCTCGAAGCTTATTCCTGTTCTTCGTACAAGAAAGGGAGTTGTTGACTGATAGAGGGGTTGTATAGGTGTCTCGAGAGGGTGCCAAATAATCTCCAACTATTTTATCATCCCTCATAATTTCATTATTCTCTTTATAATCGGCTCGAAGCTTATTTCTGTCCTTCACCTAGAAAACGGGGTAGTTGATGGGCAGAGGGACATACGTACAGATGCCAGCGAGGGGTGTTAAACAACCCCCAATAACCTCATTATCCCCTTGAATTCCACGACAGCGAATTTAACCACCCTTCGTAATCAGCTCCAAGCTTATTCCTCTTTTTCGCTGAGGGAAGGGGTAGTAGACGGGCATAGGGGTGAGCCTAGCGTCACAAGTGGTGTCGATCAACCCTCATCCACCTTCCCATTCCGAAAAATTTCTCCGAACCTACCCTACCTTCTCCTTTCACGATCAACTCACAGCTCGTTCCTCTTTTTCTCCAAGAAAAGGAGGGGTTGCCGACGAACATAGGGGTAGTTTAGGTCTCGCAAGGGTTGCGGAGCGGTCTGAAAGAGCGAACGGGCAGCGCACGCTTGGACAGTAACTGATTAGCTTCGTCTAGCCGCCCTCCGACCGATCATCACCGGGTCAATCTTCTTCACCCCCGGCTTCTCGGTCTCCCCCCACCCCCTGTTACTCATACTTAGCGTTAGGTAGTATAGTTTTAATTGGTTACTTAGGCGCGTTGATTAGTGTACGACTCCTGCCCCCTCTGTGTCTGGAACAGAGGAGAGCTAGCCGGGTTCTGTTTCAGCTCTCGATAATCGCGCGCGCGAAACTGGATGGCTTCGAGTCGACGGCATGATCGCGTCGACGTTGATCGTCGCCCGGGGTATACTTTCTTTCGATAAGAATCGATTTTAATATTTGTTTGTTTTGAACGATTAGCTTCACGACTCATTTTCATCTCGCGACGCGATCGGTAAGAGTCTCTATGTCTCCCTGTCGGCTCTCTGGTCGCGCTAACACCGTCCCAATCGCCCCACTTCACCAACAGCCTCGAAGAAGGTCTTTAAGGACCTGCAGCAGGTCCTGCGGAGGTCTAAAGGACCAATGGAAAAGTGTCGATCTGCCGGGGAACCTGTCGCTTCCGGCTAAAATTCGACGAGCTCTTCCTGGTCCGGTAGAGTGCCTGTTTTATGTGTCTCTCTCTCCCTCTCTTTTAATCCGTTTCCCTTTTGCTAAGACTGTTTCCTGTACGCCCACTGTTCCGCTTCTTCGTCCGCTGCTTTGCCTGCTGATTTCTCTGCTTCTGCTTCTTCCTTTGCTCTAACGATCTCTGTGCCTCAGTGGAGGAAGACACTGGTCACGGACCTGGTGGTGTGGGGCGGCAGGTCGGGGGCCTCCGTCGGGGCCCCCTCGTACCCCTATGCACTCAGACCGAGGCGGTGGATCTTCGCAGATAGGAAGTTGTGCAGCACGAACACGATCGGCTTCGGACAGCTCTCGAGGTCCAGCTCCTGCAATTTTTTAGCAAGCTGTTAGACAACTCGATCCATTCATCGTCCGATAAAATGAAACAAAAGTGGAATGATTAGGCGGCGAATCTCTTCACCTCGTTTCCCGTAAAGAACATCTAAAGAAAATTATTTGTTGTAATTCTTCGATCGAAGTCCAACAGCCGTGTTGTGAACGGACGTCAGTGGTGTAGTAAAGGCTATTTTTTTATGACATCAATCGCTGCGACATCAATCGACGAGCCGAACATAGAGAAGGACAGAATGAAATAGTAGTGGAGTGAGTGGGCACTGGACTTCGATCGCACAGGTGACCCAGGACTTCGATTGTAGAATTACTGTACACTCATCCTCAAAAATTCTTTTCAAAAAGACGAAAGCGTATTTCTAAAGCTAAGCAAACTCGCGACTCGTTACCTCGCTCGTTAGTTCCATGTAACCAACACGAGATTTTGTTGAAACGTGTTGCTAACACGTTTGGTTGCGAATTTATTTAGTTTCGCAAATATAGTGGAGGAAATTCTTATAAGAATACTAGTGTTTTCGCAGTGAAAATCTCGCGTTGACGTCGACCTGGAAGTGGCAATTCTATGATCAGAATAGAATACCGTGAGTGGTATTCTTACAGAAATTTCGTATTTGCGAAGCTAATCAAAACCAAGCAACGTATTCCCGTTCCGGAGCCGCCACTCGCGCTTATTGTTTTCGCAGGGCGCGGTATCGAGCCCGGTTCCATTTCGCAGTCCGTCGCCGTGTTTAATAAAAATTCCAAGGAATCCCGTGCGCCGAGGATTCCCCATTTGCAGGTTCGTTTCAGGCTGCTCGAGAGCCGGAATAATTTTTCCATCGAGACGTCTGTCGCGGGTGCGGATTTCTCCGTCGATGATTCCCCTCGAACGGTGTTCCCTCCCCACCCTCCATCGTTCGTCCGTGAATGGCCATTGAACGGAACCGGACGACAGTGCTCGAAGGGGTTGGGAAAAAAAATGGCGGAGAGAGGAACGGTGAAAAGAGTGGGGAAGGAAGATGTAAAATACGCATTTTCCCCGGGTAGTATCGCGGTGCGGCGCGGCGCGGCGGTCCTTTGACAGTGACGGGCACAATGGGATTACCCCGGTGCACAGCCGTCGTTTTCACGATAATAATCTCGATGCTTCGAGTCGATTGTAATAAAATTCTGAATGCCCTCCGCCCGATAAAAGGGGCGGCGTCTTTTCTCTTCTCGGCTACGGCGGTGCCTTCGATCGGGATTCTAATTTATCGAGCAATTATCAAGCGCGTCACTTTCAGCGACGGATTTTTTCACCAAGGGAAATTGCTAGCGCCGAACCGTGTGTCCACACACCGTGGATAGTTACCTTGAAACAGTTTTTCTTTTACGGAAGTGGGTACAGTTGTCTGTAAATATTGAGACTGTTCAGACGCAACGGTAATTTGTCAGCGGAATTTGTTCTTATTTAGCAATTGTCACGTCTACGTTATTATTCGCACGTTCACTGACGAGCAATCACTTTCAAAAAATCCCACAAAATCCAGTCGATAGAATGAAAACTGTCTCGAGTTCAAGATTATCGCTAAACTGCGGATTTTTATGGAAAATAATCTTCGCCTGTGCAGATTCGTTCGCAGATACAGGAGCTGCGTTCACGTTTATTTGTTTTATTAATCATTTTCGACAGTATCTTCCAATTCTTCGAATGTTTTCACACATTGATTACTTTGTCAACTCTTTCAGATGGTGCAATTCCCAAAGAAGTTCGGTTTAAGCGACTGTATTATGAAGAAAATGAATTTGTAAAGCTAAAATTCGAATTGTTTTCATTCAGATGTGTTTGTACGTGACTCGAAAAATGGTCGTCGCATCGATTGTCGATAAATTACTTGCTGCAGTGTCGGTGCACGTTAAAAAGAAGACGATCGTTGATCGGTACTTACAATTTCGCCATCGTCGCCGCCGAAATCGAGCCACAAGAGACGCGCTCCGTCGTCGGCGGACATTTTCAATTTGTCGAAAGATCTTCTCCATAATGGGGTTGGGGGTGAACCTGGACTCACCCCGTTACCACCCACGCCTCTGGTCCCCGCTGCATACAACGCGAAACCGTCCTCGTGGTTCACTACCAGCTGGCAGGCTTTCCCTTGCCACGTGCAGCCTAGAAATCCACATTAGAAGTTACACAGAATTTGTTAACTATTGTCCTTCGCTAGATCTTCTATCTGGAGGGAATAGAGGCCAGATGGTTTTTTGTTGAACAAGTCTATGATAGTCTTCAGTGTCTTGCCTGCCTCTGTCCGACTTCGAAAGGTTAATATTATTGAATCTTCTAAAATTGAATCTTACCACTTACAAAATGCATAAACTTTTTATCAAACACACAAAATTCTACGAAACAACACCTTCTTCAATTGAAATTCCTCCTCACAGCGAAATGAACGAGAACGAATGTAAAATTGAAAAAACGTAGAGTTTCATCACTGACCGAACCTGTACGCCAAGATCGTCACAATTTGAGTAAAATTAAAAAGTCTGACAAGGTTTTCCGGAGCGTACGTAAATTAGACTGCCGATTTTATGCATTTATGACAAAAACGGTTGGATGTAAATGAGAACAGAAAAGCATTAAGACGATTTAACAATGTCCATATGTAATCATCAAGTTATTAAAATTGTTAAAGATATGCAGAAATGTTTATGTCGTTCCTCCATCTTGTAAGTGACCAAGAAAATTTCGATTTAGCATAAAGATGCGCAGTCTAATGATCGTTCTCATTGTTTTAATGTTTTCTTGTCCGATCTCCAACGCTGCTGACAATTCGAAAATCTAATCACACCGCAGACAAACAAACCGCAGAAACTTTTCGTAAAAACGATCCGGCTCTATTTAAATTCCTCTCCGTAGCAAATGGGACGGGGCAAACGAATCCGAAATTGAAGAAATCTCGCGGCATCTCGAAAGCCGCAGATTTCCATTAGTTTCATTACTCCGTTAGCGGGTCAGAGAGAACTGTGCCAAATAAAGCGTCAAATGAATCGCGCCCCGAAATCCCGGGCATCGATCAAACTGTCCCTGTTCCCTCTGGACAACCGGGGGTTGGTTGCAGCAAGAGCTATGGGGATGGGAGGCAAGGAGAGGGTCAAACAAATATTTTCCTATTTTGTTTTGGAGCGTAATCGTTCGTTGACTCGCGTACGCGCTCGAACGTGAAATAAAGCGCGAGAGGAAAAACGAGACGGGGCTCGCATAGATCTTCTGGTTGCAGGAATGTGGGAGCCAGGAGCGTACACACTCGCCCCTCGTTGTTCTTCCGCGGCTGTTGCGCACGCTCGTCTCGATGAATTTTAATTTCTTTTCACCGAAATCGAGATTGATGCTGGCCTCGGGGCCAACTTCCGCCTTCTCCGCTCGTCGATCGTCCTCGTGAATCCCACGGGAGTTTTCTTTTCTTTTTTTCAATGAAAATATTGCGACGCGTCGGAAACAATGAACACGATCGTGAACGAATTTCATTCAAGTCATATCCACGCCATTTTCAGAAACAATTTTCCAAATAGTTAATAAGAGGATTGTAGAAAAAAAAAAGGTTGAACATTTTTCGTTCGCCCTAAGGTGAAGAATGAACGTAGTTTCACGGTTTGGTGAAAAAAGTCGCGGAATGAATTTCAGTGAATTTGCGAGTGACAATGAATTGGATTTCCGCGCAGTTAGATCCGGTCGAATAGAAACGGGAAAACAACTGTCACGGAACAGCGAACGGGCGTGTATATTTGTCATGCGTTTTTACGTTTTTGCCGCCCCGCCCCCATTCCCGTCCCCGTTCTTCCCCTCCCCCACTGTTCCATCAGGTTGATTGCCATTCTTTATTCCGGTAGAAATGTCGATTCGTTGGGCGATCGCCGAAGGGACTGGTGGCAGAAACGAGGGTCAAAATGAGTGTACTCACGAACGGTGTACTCGCGTAACGAGTGGGCGGCCGCGTGACAGCCCTGAACGATCGCCCTTGCCCACGCAGCCAGGTCCCTTCGCGTCTCGGCACGCAGATGATGCGTGATCACTCCGTCGATCGTGCCCACACGCACCGCGAACGTCGCCGCGTGCTGCGTCGCGCCGCTACTGCTACTTCCTGCCTCGTTTTGCCTTGGTGGCGACGAGACCAGTCTGAAAACAGACGAAAAAAACAACAACAACACTGTTAGTCAGAAACCCATCGTATCTTATCGCTAGACACCGGACATTTATGCAAAAGAAACACTTTCTACCTGATTTGTAACGCAGTGGAGTGGAATAGAAATTGATTTGCTTTCAAAATGTATTCTCTCCTCAATAAGTGAGGTAAAGGACTTAGGTATTCATTTCTCCTCAAGCTTGAACTTTTCCAAACATATTCATAACATTGTTAATTCCGCCGCAAGAACACTCGAGTTTATACTACGCTTTTGTACTGATTTTCACTCAATACACATAATTAGATTGCTATATATTATTCTTGTCCGTCCCCGGTTGGAATTTGCTTCAGTTATATGGTCTGCGAATAGCTCAAATTACGAAATCATGCTAGAGACAGTGCATCACAAATTTCTTAGGTTTTGTTCTTATAAGATCAATAATCCTGTGTCAATCTTTGATCACGATTACTCCACAATATTAAACATAGTCAACGTGGAAACATTGTCTGCTCGCAGAAGAGTATCCGACCAGATCTTTATTTTTAATTTAATTAATTACCATATAGATTGTCCCTCTCTCCTTATGCAAATCAATTTTTACGCACCTGAACGTGCCGAGATGGGCAAACATTTTATTTGGATACAAATTTCGAACAGTGATCTAGTGGTATTCGAATAATTTCAGACACAGTCCTAATTGTATCGAGTTTAGTGTCATTTTAATCGGAAGAACGCCACGAACTAGCTGGCGCCACTTCCATGAAAAATTATGAAAAATAAACAAGTTTTGCAATTAATATCGAAGACTTTCCACGGATAATTGTACAAGTAAACCCACTTTATACGAAGTTTTTATTTAAATAAAACGTTTGCCCATCTCTGTTCTCAAAGGGCCAACTAAAATGTCTCCCGATGGGAATTTTCGTACTTCGGAACGCTGAAATAAAAGCTAGAAGACCGCGCTTTAAGAATCACCGAAGAATATATCAAATCGACGCGTCACTCCGAAGGTAAATTACCTCGTCAACGATCGTAAAAATCGCTTGCGGCTTTATTGCGCGCTGGAACGAAGCCGACCGTGAGCGGCTCGAAAGGGGTGTCGGAACACAGAGGGATTGCAACGAGGCTGGACTTTTTCACTCCTCTGCTTCCCCCGATCCAACGCGGAATCCAGCCCCGGCTGCAATCTGCCCACTGACGAATGGTCCTGACGTACGTGCGGGGCTCACGCACGAGATTTATAGATTTTTTCGGGGAGACACTGAAAAAATGTCGGCCGACGACGCCGCGCCGCCGACACCGCCGCCGACGCAAAGGCGAAAAAACAAACTGGACGACGCCGGACTATCATAATGGCGGGTAGGGCGACGGGAAAAATGCCGAGCTCCATCGGCACTGACGGCGGGACCACCGGTTCTCTTGATGATCCGCGGGATCACGGGATTTTCGCGGGGAATTGCGAGCCGGAGGACCGACAGAGGCTTCGGTAATTGATGATTCGTTCGGCCGAGAGCGACTGGATTCGGCTGTATCTAGCCCACGATGCATTTGATCGAGAAGAATCACTGCAGAATTATTGTATTCGATTTTCTTTTACAGCCAAAATACAATTGCTGCGGATTTTGCTATTCGTCTTGAGAAGAAACGCCAACGTGTAGCTTCGTTAACGTAACCGAAACTGCAAAGTTAACTGAAACTAGAAAGTTCATCATATAATGGGAGTATATTCTCATAAAGTTTAGATCTAGTCATTTTACCCAGAAGCACAGATCCGGATTTGATTGGTTTTTGGACACGTTTTCTGAATTTACACGCAAACCTTTTTGCAATGCTTTTTGTACGGTGATGGTCGGCTCGGCCCCACCTCGCAATAAAGCCGCGAGCGATTTTTACGATCGAGGCCGGATCGGATGACGAGGTAATTTACCTTCGAAGAGAATTCTCGGCACGCTGACGCGGCGGATACGTGTCGAGTCGGCCCACTTCAACCCCCTCGATACGAGCCCACGACTTCTCATCATCCACCCCTGCACTCTGTCTCCCTCTCTCTCTCTCCCTCTCTCTCTCGCATACATACAACCTCGTGGGATTCGTCTCTGTGCAATTCGCGGCTCTTTCGACGTTTCACGACAGCGCTTCGCCTGCGAGACGAGCCTCGTGTTTCGCGGCTCGATCTTGAACACGTTGACTGCTGGCAAGGTTCCTCGGCGAGCTGAACCAGTTCTTTGTTTGGTGGAACGGGAACGGAGATGTAACTATCAATCGTGTAGTTGGTAATTTCTCAGGCTCCATCAATTTTGCAGCGATTTTTATTGTTCAACGTGCGATCCAGTTTTTCGTATAACTTGCAAGGCGATTCCGCACCGTCAAAGTATCCGTATTATATTTTCTTACCATGTAGACACCGGTGAGGCATAAGAATTCTGTGTAGAGTTTCTGCCTCATCGCCGCGGCGAAATCAGCTGTGCGAATTTGACAACAACCGGCGAGGTTAACGAAACGTTCATCGAACCCGTCAAATTGGGTGGCCATCGCATCATGATTTCCTTACTCCAATTCCGTCACCCTGTTTCTTTCTCTACTCGTTTAATTTCAAAGTCCCCACGATCCGTAATCCTTCCAAAACCGATGACCCACGCGGGTATGAAAGAGAGCTGTCTTGTCGCTCGGGCTCTCTTGCGATTACTCTTGTCATACTGACACAGATCAAAGTATTCGTGCGCTCATTCGTGCGATCAATCATTGTTCATCGTCTTATTCTACTATTTTTCTTTTTGTACCTTCTTGATTTTCCCTTGAATATATTGTCTTTTGTTCACCATACATCGTTACACCTTTCTCTTCAATCCTGTTACCTTTAAATTCGCTAGAGTTTGCAACATTTATTAATATTCAAAAAGTCAGTGTTCTGTCAGATCTACATTCTTAATTGTGTACAATTAATTTTCTTTGTGTTTCTTTGAGATTTTAACATTTTTATGAATGTTTTAAACGTGATCAGCATGCTGAGAAATTACATTTAGATCTGAACACACTTTTGGCAAAGAACAGCTGTGGGCACGACCCAATTTTATGAGGTGCGCGAGATATGTGGATAACGGGTCCGCGCACCTCAGTGAAAATTGGGACAGATTAGTAGAGGGGCGTATTATTAGCCGTCCCGGATGTGGTTCAGATTTTTAGTGGGTATGCCTCCCCGACCATCCGGGGGAGAGTCCCACACTACCCCCTTCTGGGGTCTACATAATGTATTTTCCCCCCTCATCCCTTGCAAAAAGATATGAACACACTTGTCCCTTATTCCTTCAATGCAATAGGGAATTTTTAGCGGGTTAAGAGATATGAATGGGAATGTTTATTCCGCTAAATTCAAATTAGAACTCGGTGGATCTATCGTTCTATTCTTCAATTAGACGGGAACGCTCAACTTTTTCACCGAGTTAAATTTCCAAATGGAAATTTATTTTGTACTAGATAAAAATTTTGCAGAGAACACACTTTTATTATGTAATTCAATAGAAAGTAAAATAATTTTTCCCTGGCTAAAATCCCAAAGGTAATTTTCGCTTGAATTTTCATTTTGAATACACCCGTCACTTAATGCCCCAGTTCAACAGAATTGCTGGTAATAATTCTTACTTAAAAACCAGTTTTTAACAAGATGAAACTTCCACAATCCATTCGCAATGATCTTCATTCTCCGGGCGTCCCTCATTTCTTTCGCAGTACCGCAAGCTGAACGTATTTTATGTAACACTGTTCTACGGAAGTGAATGTTTACCACCGAAAAAACTATGTCACGCATATTCACAGCAAACATGACACTCGCAGTGCACATTCAAGTTTCACTTTATTAACCCGGTCTATGTTAACAAGGATCGACGACGGTTCTATTATACTTTACTCTCGCCATAAAGTGTCTGTTAGCGAAATAAATTATCTTTAGTCTGCTTCCCGTGGAATGATTCGCGAAAATGGGATTCTTTTCACGAATGCTCGTGCAAAATTCTTTGTGGAGAAAAAAAATTAAAAGAGACTTGTTACGACGCTCGTAGAAATTTTGTCATTATATTTTCTATTCGGCGTAACCCTTAAACTACATATACAGAACAAGGAAAAAAGGTTTCAATTAAATGCTGTTCATTTTCATAGAGCCCACCCGAACAAATGATCAACGCGTTGACTGCCGCATGAAAATTTATTCGTAGAGTGAGAGATAGAGTGTACTTTATTGTCGTCTATGAAATATAAGGGGGTTGACAAGTATAATTAACATCATAAATCTTACATTCTCAGTTTCTGCCTTACGAAGAACATCATTAGGTGTTGAAGAAAAATTAGGCGTTCGTAACCAAGAAAAATGAAAATAAACGTACTAAAAAGCATTTGAAAAAAACCAAGTGAAGTTAGAAAATAAAATGCTTCCCTTTGTTTTGGAAATCGAGAATTTTATAAAAAATATTAAAAATGAACGTATCAAATGCATTTGAGTAAACCAAGTGAAGTTAGAAAATAAAATGCTTTGTTTGCCAAGGTATTGATGGGTACAAATGTGTACCAAGTAGAAAATGATATTTGAGCTCTTTTAGTAATAATTGAAATTAACGTATAAAATATTATTACTCTACTTAATCTATACGATATTAAATCTCATGATCCCAAATATGATCTTATTCAAGTCAATAATAATAATCCAACATCTCCTAATCGATTGCAAAGAATTGTTAATATCCCAGAATTATAAGCACATTTATTTTGATAGTAAATTACTAAACCATAAAAGATCAGCCCTCTAACTCATCTCATCCTAATAAAATTCTTAAAACATCAGGCTTTATAATCATTAAACACATTGAAATAATAAATAAAATCAATAAACACTTAAATCGATTAATATAAATATCTCTTCTTATACAATCTAACCTATAAACCATAATAAAAAAACCATTGTAATCTAAATAAATTATGTAATTAAATTTTATACTACTACGTATAAAAATTATCCACTCCAAAATTATTATTGTATCATATAAATATACATAGCTGATGTTTCCTATAATTCCAAAGAAAACGAGATTTTTGAAAATTGATAATTTTATATGTCGACTATTGTACGTATACGTCAATGAAGAATTTTCGAAGTGGTATTTTTACGATGTAAGTATTTTTCGTGAAGATTGACAAGTGTTTCGAGGCCACCCGTTAGAATGGTCCACGGTCGCGCGCGAAGAATAACGTATGAGCTCCTGCGGGTGCAATCCGGGTTCTCGAGCGTTCCCCATGGATCCCCTTCGACGGATTCTCCGGTGCTGGGAACGTTTTCCACTTCTGATAGTCGATGTCTAGAAACGGGAAAGTTTCCGCGACGCGGCACGGAGCAGGGACACGCCGATTGCGCGCGGACTTCGTGAGGGAATTACGGGAGAAGCGAATGCATTAAGGCTCGCGTCGAGCGATGGATCCAACGGGCTGGGAATAGTAATGATCCGACGATTGTGCACCCTGCCTGGACCAGATCTTCCTCTCTGAAACCTGCTCCGAGCGAGAAAAAAAAACCCGGACCCCCGTACTTTTTTTTGAGAAACTCGCAATACCCTTACCATTCATTATTTACATACCTTCATTTTACTGAACGAGCACCTACAACACATTCAACTGTTCTATTGCGTTTGTCAAAGAACACGTACACGACAAAGAATCTGATGCGAGTCAAAAGTGACTCAGCATTGCTGAAAAGCGTGAATTAATTGTTCAATCCTGACCAGGGTTCGAAGTAGGTCACACAGTTTAAAAGAATCTTTTTAAAGGTGTGGTTGTAAAGAGGAGGTTTCAACAAATTTCCCGATGTTCACGGAGACGTTTGAATTTTTACCATTTCGACCGAACAACGCACAAAGAAAATTGTTCAACGTTTTCAGAGACGTTCGGTAGCACTATGAAGTGAAACGTGTCTTCGGTCGAACAGTTTGGGACCACGATGCAACAGTCAGGACTACGGGCAATCGATCGCAGCCCCGATAGTCGTTAAAACGAGCCAGAAAACCTGCGAGAACCCGTAGAAAAAGATGGGGGTGGTTAATGGCGGTGCGGTAGGACGGTGTCTGTAGAACGCCAGCCTCGAAAAGCTATTTCCGGTCGAAGGGGTCCGGTATCGGGGCCTGGAGGAGCCACGAAATGGCCGACTTAAGGAAGTTTTACTGCGAGACAAACCGGAAGTGATTCGGCAACGACCGAAACACTTCTTTCTCGGCGGAGGCGGCCGGGCGGGCACTGGGGGCAGAGGAAAGTTTGCTCCCTTCGGCTTCCGCTTCGTTCCTTTTCGCCGGGATTACGGGGCCTCGGACGAACATCCATTCTCGTTTAACGCCTTTATTTACCGACGGGTTGCCTTCCCGAAACCCCCTGCGCAAACCTCACCTGCAGTTGTATATTTCTCTTTCGCCTCTTCCTCCTCCCGTGGCTTTTCGCCCGCGACCATTCCTCCGACCGATTTTCTCCCTCTTTCTCCGCTGGTTCTATTTCCTCCACGCGTTACCCGAAGTGGAGTGTCGACGCTCGATTATCGATGGACAACGCCGCGGCAAATTGTCGATCCACGGGAATTCCCGATTTGGATCCCCCGAGAGTCTTTACCCGTCGACCTTTCTTCGATCATCGTTTACATAGCCAGCCGATTCCTTCTGGAGCACGCGTTTTTCTTGACTCCTCACTAATCGCCGGAGAAATGGCCAGAGCACTGACCTTTTCGATGGGGACAGCAGTTTTCTTTGTTGGGATTTCTACAGAGAGATTGAACGCTTTTCTGCGTAATAGTACAGTGGCTCCGGAAATTGTGTTTCAGTATTAAATTTACGATTTTTCGAAATTTACGCGGACAATGTTCCTCATTTCGTCCCATTGTTCGGTTTATTCTTTTCCCCCTCGACCATCATTCTTTTTCAGAAATGTGATTTAAACAGACAAAAATTAAATGTTTCAATTTTTGTTCGCTACATCGAGGTAGGTTTGAAATTGTTAATAATGTTTTAGCGCCTCCAGAGTATTCTGCTGTGTAACCAGCGGTAAACTTTTTGTAAAGTCACGCTCCCCAGACGTTGTCACCCTTTCCCAACTCCGTGCTCGAATAATGGCTCGATAATCGGTTTACAGGGAATCCAATTTGTCCCAAGAAAACGTTATTCGTCCGGACAATTGTACGTCTTGACGGTGGTCAAGGACTAAGACCTCTTTTACGGCTGTGATAAGAATCGTTGGGGTCGTACCTTCGCGGAGATAGACAAAGGAAGGAATTTATTTGTTCGGGAAGTTCGAGGCAGGGGTTGAGAGCCGGTAAATGAGCGTGGAATGGTAAGTTTGAATGGAGAGCGATGGGTTCAAGGAATCGTTCCCATGGGTTCGTTAAGGTTGTGTTAAAAAATGATATTGAATAAAACAAATAAGATTCTGCCAATGTTAGCTAAGGGAACTTTCTTGAAATAATGCAACAGGGTTGTAAGGAAATAGTAGGATCGTGGAAGGATATGAAAATTAATGTCACTAGCACTGTTAGTTAAGTGTCTAAAGCACAAGTCAATGTCCAGCTTATTAAAAAGAAACTTAAGAGTCTAAATTATTTGAACTAACGAAACCCGACACCATTTAACACTAATCTAACGCAAAGAAAAAGAACTACAATTAAGAGAAAACGAAAGATAACGAGAATAAAGAAAAGAAAGACAAAAGAGAAGACCCAAGAAGCGCAAGGGCCTTGTTCTTTCTAGGTAGCTAGAAGTTTAGCTCAAGCAAAGCTAAAGCTTTTAAACAAAGATTAATCGCCCAAGCAAAGCGGTAGTTTTAAGCGCAAAGTGTTAACCACTCAAGTGAAGCGGGAGTTCGAAAAGCAACTGACTCTTCGGGTAATCAGCTGTGACCGAAGAGTCAGAACGGCGGGGGGAGAGGTGAAGAGGAGCCTCTATAGCGAATCATTGTTATGGTTTTGGCAACCCCGTCATCTCTCTCTCCCCCTTGTTCTATATCACGTAAGTCGCGTAACGCCGCGTAGCTCGCGCGATCCGCAAACAAGGGTTCTTCGAAGGTTCTCCATGGTGAAGCATTGAAAAATTGAATGGAATAGATTCTTCCAGAAGGCTAAACGGTTCACAGGTTGTTCGGTACAAACCTCGAACCTCGTTAAAAGCTCGAAACCGCGAAAGAATCGGCTTGTTAATTAAGAAGCGGGTCACTGAATTTTCAATCGTGCATGTGCCAGGTGTAAGCGTGAACGTTGTCCCCGGAAAATTCTACGGCATAATGAACCCTCGACCAAACTCGGCGAACTCAATTTCCAAAGAGAGAATTCTACACGAACATGTGTATGTATACATAAAATGTATCTATACGCGCGTGGTCGTGGTGGTGTTCCGTCGGTGAATAATCGGTGCGAAAAATGGTGAACCACCGTTAAACCGTGTTAGCTTGTTTTGAAGCTCGTTGTTAATGTTATAATTGGGTGAGGCTGCGGTTTGCCGAGGTTCTCTCGGCCGCGTGATAACAAGTTGTTTGACAGTAATAAGCGTGAAATAAAATTGTGCGTCGTATAATGCACGGCCGCGGCAACTTTCCGAATGAAAAGAACGCACACACCGCTTTTCAGCAGCGTGTATGTCCGCGATGATGTCGCACCGGTCACGGTGCGCGCGTAACGCGGGCGCCATTCACCTCTGTCGGTATTCCTGTAAATTCGTTCGGGAATTAATGACAGCCGATTATTAGCAACAAAATTCCCCTGTTAATTACACGTCTTCGCGCAATACGCGTTATTAATAATGTTTAATACGAGTTTAGCGACCGGCTGTGCGCATTAACTCGCAAATTCGGAACGCTATTCGGGCAACGGAACAATTTCCTTCGGTAATTTGATCAACGAATACTATATCATATTTAATTACGCTCACTATTTAAACGATTCGATAACGCGAAATCATGTCGCGACTGACGACCAGCCGATGAATTATCTAGAATTCGCCGAATACGGTAATAGAACGAAATACGTCAACTCGATACAAGTACACTGAACGTTCCCAAATATTTTCTTTGTCTATTAGCGTGTGAACCGTATTTCTAACACAGTGGTGTAATATTGTAATTAATTTTGTATTAATGTAAAGAACAATAAGGTAATTTTTTTTTTTAATTGTGCTCATGTATTCATTCAACAAGCCACAATGAAGGAATATACACACTCACATTAAAAAACTACCGAAACCATTAGAATTTACAGAAATTTTTTTTTACAGAAACGAAGGATTTAGGACACCCTATGTTTTCCACTGTGCGTAATTTTATCATTACTCTCGGGCAGAGTTGGAAATTAATCGATTAATTGATTAATAAATTAATAAATCATAAAAAAGAACATAAAATCACGTAAACAGAATTTAAATTATTTTCAATATTCATAGAGTTTTGAGTCTGCATTTCATTTCGAAAATTCAGCAGTGAATCATTAATCTATTATCCGACTGTAATCATGTAATCATTAATCGCAATTGACGACTAAAGTAGAAATTTAAACGTTATTCCCAATTAACGATTAATAAGTATTCAATCGTTAACCGCAATTAACGACTAAACTAGGAGATTAATTGTTAATTGCGATTAACGATTGAAGTAGAAATGTATTCGTGAATCGTTGATTAAATTTTTGCCTGACTCCGCTCTCGGGTTGTATTTACAATGTTTAGTATGAACGCAGCCGGATAATAGTGCCGTTGACGTCGCGTGGAGCCTCGTTTCAGTCGATTAGACGACAAATTACACTCTCTGTTTAGACGGAGGCGGTTTCGTGGCGTTCGGCTCGCCGCTCGATGGGATAACGAAAATCGGTTCGGAAGCGGGGTTTGCAGGCGGTGAGATATCGGGCCGGCACAGAGTAGAAAATAGTAGAAAGACGAGGAGGAAGGACGGAACGGGAGGGTGGAGGTCGTCTAGTCCGCAGGCGAAAATCCTGAACTCGTCCCGAATATTGCGCTTCGATCGCACGTGTGATAGGAAACTGTCGACGACACCTTCAATAATTAATGCCCACCCTGGGGGGTTTAATTGATCCGGTTCACCGTTCGATTATCGAAACCCCATCTTTCACACTCCGTGCTCGCATCTGACCGGTAACTCACTTGTATTTCGCTCAGCTCCGCTCGCTTTCCGCTCGGTTACATTCCCTTCTCTCCATTTCTCTCTGTTCTCTAATTTCTTCCGCGCCATTCTCACTTTCTTTCGTTCAACGTTTGCCACCGAGGATACCCTAATTCGAAAAAGAATTCAGTGTTTCTCGCAACACGGTTCACTAAAATTATTTTCGAAAGAAATCAATGTCTACGGTAAATAATAAATCTTTAAATGTTTTCGGCGCTACGGTTCGATCCTTTGTTAAAGATTTATTATATTATCAATACATACGATCGCTAACACAACAAAACATATCTACAGTTAATGATTTTCTTTTGAATAAATTCAGTCCAGTTGTGATAGTTGCTTCGGGGCGTTTGAAAAGGCAGCATCGAGGTTCTTTTAGTCGAGTATTGTTTCGAACACTAAGGTGTTAAATCTCGTACAAAAGCAACGCTTTCTCCCGCAGACATACATCACGATAGAGCCGCGTTTCGTTGTTTTGCATTGCCGGATCGGCACAGAGGCGATTCGATCGGTCCAACGAATCTCGAATCACCGTGGCCGAGGGTGATGCGATAAATTACCTAACCTAGAGAATATATCTCTTTTTCTGTGCTCGGTTCCTTTGTAGCTGTCGGTCGAGCTCTTCCTTTTGCTTTCGACCGCTTCGAAAGAACCCGAAATGGAAGAAAGAGGACCCGGTTCAGGACTGCACCTCTTCAACGATAAATTTCGTTGCGGTGTGCCTCCCCTCTCGCTCAGCGTCCTCGCGTGTGAAGTTTTCGATGTACGGGGCACGACGAATTACTTCGACAAACTTTTCGATACCCTCTAATCGCTATCCAGGAAAAACAAAGCATTCATTCTACATTCTTCAAGAGTAACATTCGCTTCTTTCACTTCCAATGCTTTGATACCATTTTGTAAGTAGTGCGAATGATAATAACCAATTTTCGTCTTCTTCTATGATACTAAACCGGGAAAAGCCAGTTTATATTTTTCTGTAGAAATTTCCCGTGAAAAATGTGCGCTCTTCACAACATTTAACAAAATAATATAACCAGTGCGTTTGGTAGGTACAAGAACTGAAACATTCAAAGGTGAAGAATTTAAAAATGCAGCTGTCTCAATTACAGAATCCGGAGGTCTCGAGCGAGAATATTCTGGAGTTTAGAACCGCTAAAAAATTCACAGGTTTAGAAGACCTGAAAAATTCACGGAGTCGATTGGACGAAAAAATGTCAGGGGTTCGGTAGAAATGTAGAATTCGAAATTCCACGGGACCGAAGTAACATTAACATCACCGAAGTTCACGGTGGCCTGTTCAGACTGTTTGGACGGTGTTTAGAAAAATTGAATAATTCAGAGCTATCCGGAGCACTCGCCGCTAGCAGGAAGGCGTGAGAAAACTGTCTATTACTCCCGATATTAAGCGATTCTGCGCGCAACGGAACCCGAAGTTGCAGAAACCTTCCGAGCACGTTTTATTAAGCAGAAATCCCGTTCCACGAGCGACCCGGGAACGCTTTCATTAAAAGTTCGCGGGACTCGCAGGTGTCCAGCCTCGACACTTCGAGAGCGATATTTAAAAAAGCCCTATCCCCGTGGCAGATCGTAGTTCCTCTCGAAGAATTTTGCGCGAGCGGTTTTTCCCCGCGGTTCAATGGAAACACTTAACGGCCAGCCATTGTTCCAGACGTTCGCGCGAAGATTAATGAGCCAGAAACCCGGCGACTTCTGTCTTCTGTTCCCACGGGAATCCAGATTATCCTCTCTTTCTTTCCCGCCGCCTGTTCCTCGCCCGTAACATCCAGTTTCCCGGAAATGGAGAATCGGGACAAAGAAACGGACGAATTAAGGGAGGATTCTCGCGTGACAGCGATAAACGTAAGTGATCTTTACGAATTTTTTCCTGGAAAACTGTTGGCGATGTGGAAGTAAAGTTTATTGGGTTGGACGGATAGACCCTTGTACTGGGAGAAAATATTTTTTATAATTGCACCGATTCATTTGTTTATTTATTGGACAACGTGCAATCGCGCGCCAACCTCGGTTCGGCCGTATCGGTTTTATCTTATTAGAAAAGAGTATTTTAAATAATGAATAATCTGAATACTGTTGATACAGTACCCGGACTGACTTGTAACGAATCGAATGAGCTTCGTTCGCGATGAATTCGTTAATTAGTCTCCGAGTTATCCGTCACGCAGATTCGGGAAACGCGACGGAGCTTTTGCTTCGAGCTACATCGCACTAAATGGTCTCTAACTTCGTCAATTTTGCGAAACCGACAGCAAAATTCTCCTAGCATATTTCGGAAATGTTCTACTTTTGATATTATGCAGCGGATAAAATCGATTTCCGGATCTGTTAGACGAGAAATCGGTGAGCAGCGGAAATTCGTCGAGAAATTTATGAGATCCATGTTTATTTAATAGACTGAATTATATAATTTTCCTCCGGCGGGCGTAAAAGAAGGTTAATAACAGGAGAAACGGCGGAAGCTCGTAAAGAGAGACGGACAACCGAGCGGATTAATTCGTACGTATTCAAGAACATTTCAATTCGATTCATTGTTTCGCGATTGCTTCCAGCTGCCAGCCTTATGAAATCCGAGGCGATCTTCAAAGCTTTTAAAGTTACCCAGCCACTTGCAAAGTTCAGGATTATTCGTCGAGATGGTATTTCAGTTCCGTGTTTTAATGAAAACTGCGCTAATAAATCCACGATGGGTTCGAGGGAAAATCTAAACATCGGGAAACTCGTACGACGCACGTAGAACCTCGTCCTTTGAAATATCATGAAGGCAGTAGTATTTCATCGAATATAGCATTGCTGAATAAAATTCATCAACGCAGAGCTTTTAATAATATACGGAATACTTCATATTTCCTTTCATCCGGCGAAAATATTGATTGCGATCATTTCAATTCGCCGGGACACTCGTGTTCTAGAAACGATCATCGCGAAATTTAGTTACATATTACTTGGTAAAATACTGCCGACAGATCCACTCATCTTTTTGCCGTGTTACGGCGAGGAACGTATCGATAATTAAACTATAGAATTCCATGGAAATTGTACAGTTTCATCGAGAAATTTAAAGGACTCGGGGAAAATTGAATTTCCCTTGTGGAAGGTCCGGCGAACAGAAAAATGTGATTCCGTAGAATATTATTCGCAATACCGCTCCAACTGTTTCTTCAGGGTTTTTATGAACGCCTGCTCTCATCCGTGACGGTCTAATCCTCTTCAGGATATCCGGTGCACGCAGGGAAATTTCTGTTCACGCTCAAGTCCTGATTCTTGGAACCTGGTAAGAAAAGAAAACGCGAGAAGTGTGTTTCTTTATATTAATTCTTTGCGTTTCATTTTTCTTCTTGTACGAAAATTGCCAGGACCTTTGAGCTCGAATGAGCGAGACGCTATTTCGGGAATAATGAGTTCCGTCGTGATCGGTATTAATTTCGAACGAATCGGCATCCGAAGTAGAAATATTCGCATCGATTCGCGAATTAGACGGAGCATTTAAGCCATTATCGTGGCGATCCGAGGGGCAGGCTTAATTCTTCCGACTGGCCTCACCCGGAGATCGTTGATTGGAACGATCGAGAGAAGGATCGAAGGACCCCGCCGAGGAACTTGCCGCTAACAGGGCCGGTTTAATCGTCCGATCGGAAAATAATTTCGACGGTTTAAGGGACCCCGTAGATATAATCTCGTTAAGTAGCTACGGCCGCAACCCGTTCCCCACCCACGCACACCAGAGAGCGGATAGAAATAGGAACCGAGCGGAATATAAATAAGACCAGGTTCGGATAGAAATTAACTGGAAAATAGGATTCGAATGGACGCGAGAGAGGATCCGCCAGAAACGTACAGGGTGACCAAAACCAGCCACCGAAGAGTTCCGTTCAATTTTAATCGATATGAAAATCAATCTCGGTGCACAAAGTTTCCCGTGTCGATCGCGTTAAACAAAAGATTTATGTGCCAGGATAATTTTTCCCGGAGCTCGTAACGTGGCAGATACTTTGCTTTTTGAAGGGACGAATTTTCTAAAATAGAAAGGCGAGATATAAGAATGATTTGTTCGATTAAATTATCATCGGCGTTTGAGAATTACAAATATGCACGCGGAAAATACATATATTTGTGGTACAGTGGCTTTACTAATGTGATTGTTTCCGCATCACAGCAACCGATGGAGGTTTTCAGTCGGCTACATTCAGGCGGACCACCCTGTATACATAGCGAAGGAAAGAAACGCTATGGGGTATGGGGAAATAGGGCGAGGAACAGGTGGGAGCAGAATTTAAATAAAACGCGAATGCCGCGTGGAAATTGCGCGGGGAAAGAGCGACGGAAGGTAGAATCTGCGAGTAGATATGAAACCGGAAACAAGGAACGGTAGAATTTAAACGGAATTTAAATATTCCGTGAAACGTGTAAAATGAACGGAGGCCGAGACGCGTACATCTCGCCGACAGGGATGAGAGAGTTTCTAATGGGGCACGGTGCGTCCGAGCCTCTTATTACAATTAACTTTACATATCTTGTTTATTCGGCTACGGTTTTTGCGTTTCCTTCGACGGAACAGAATCACTGTACTGTTTGTCCACGGAGTCAACCTTTTGCTCTACGACTTCGGGTCTCAAACTCGTCGAGAGTTTTCCTAGGAGTAGGGACTTTTAGTACGTTTAAGTCCTAACTGGTCCAAACAAAGTCCCAAAGTTAAAAATTGTGTTCCTTCCATTTCCCTCTACAACTTTTCGTTGACTGGACTATACACCTAAAAGTTTGTAAAATCCCATACACAACCGACGCGCTCCGGAATCATTAAAACGCCGTAAGTAGAACAGGCCAGCCACCATTCATCCCAGCATTAAACCTCCACCAAAGTAGAACGAGATCTCCCTCTGTGGCAACAACGCTCGACAGACGGTCTTCTCTGAAGCAATTACACAAACGTATCGTGCTGTAAGTAGAATAGGACGGTGTTTGGTCAGACAACGAGCCCAGCAGGGTCCGACGAGGAGAACGTTGCAACAGACTGCCGCAATTTGTCTGCTCGAGTAGAACGGGAACGTGTTATGATCGAACCGGGCCAGCAAATCCAGTTTTAATGAGACCGGGGGCCACCGGGAGAGGAAATAAGGCTATCACGGGGGAAGCGGAGGGTGGCAGAGAAGCGTAAAACTGGAAGTAGAAGGCGGCACGGGATATCAAGCCGTCGTCAGCGCTGCGGAACGTCAAGGTTCTTCGAGGTCGAGGGATGAAAGATTCACGGGGCACAATTACGTGAAAGGTTACGCGGTAGCTACGTCCAATTACCGGAAGACCGGATTCTCGGTTGTTCCGTCGACGGATTCACTGTTTCACCAACGATTCTATAAATCTTCGCGTTCAGGAAAATAATGCTTCTTCCGGTCGGCTGAGGCTCGCCGGGAAGAGAACGAGAGGGTGAAAGCTCGGATTGGGGACAGAATAGAAAATCCTTTCGTGAATCGAAATCCAATAGAGAATCGAGTATGTAATTAAAACGATGCCCAAACGCGCGATCCCAGAGAACCTATCCCAAAAATTCTCATGAAATCTCCTATGTACCAGCTAATCGAAAAAAAATGTCTCCGCACTCCGAATAATTAATAAAAGCAACGTCCAGGCGAGAACCATCAGTCCGAAATTCGTCACGATTCTCTCGTCGCCGGTTATCGCTGGAAAAAATCGTTTCGGTGTGAATCCAGGCTCCAAGACACCGAGATAAATTGAATTTCGCGGGTCTCCGGGTTCCCGTAAACGAATCCTCGTTCCCGTCAATCCGTCGGACGAAGCGGGCTCGAGATTCGAGCGGACTATCGCTTTTAAGAGATTCATCGCGCGTTTCGGCGCCGGAATGCCAGCACTCTGCCGAGCTCGTCGAGCCCCCGTATCCACAGGTTGGTAATATCGTTGCCGGGGTTTTGCGAGAAAAAAAAAAGAATTTTTTTTTCCACGTCACTCACCTTTATTTATTATCAGCCGGCTGGAAGCGGGCCGTTGCCATCAATCCGGATTAGCAGTGGGGGGGAGAAAGGGGTTGGTTGCCAAGTGGAGAAAGTAGTGTGTGTGTGTGTGTGTGTGTGTGCGTGCACAAGGGCAGAGAAACAAGGACGCAGGTGGGGGGGAGGAGAAGCCAGCTCAACAGGAGCTTTCGGACCACTGTCACTTTTCTCGTTACCGTTGTCGGTGCTGTTGTTGCCCGGTCGACGGTGAATATGGATTTGCGAGACTGTGAATCGCGAACGAGCGCCCGCCCGATCCGGATCATATTCCCGCGCCCCCGATTCCCGGAGGCTTCCCGCCGCTAATCAAATCAACAACCCGATCCCCTTTTTTCGCCTCTCCACGCAGAACAATTTGCCCGTTTTGTCAGCGAGCGAGCGATAACACATCGCAACCGGCAAATCCGCGCGACAACGCCGACCGGATCTTTGCAAAAATCATTCTTATCCTCCCTATCACCGGTACTACGCGATCGACACTACACGATAACAAAACATGATTTCGGTATGGGACTGGCTGCGTTATATTCGGCAATCGACTTGAAGATAGATCGTTGATTTTGGAAAGCAAGGAAATCTTGCATTGATTATATGATGCTCTCTCTCTCTCTCTTCTTCGATAGCTCACCGAAACATTTGAAACCTTCGGTTTCGTTTTATACATAGTATGTATATATCAACACAAATTTTTGTATCACTGGGATTAACAAATGCTATAATGACACTAATAGATTTACAGTAAGCGATGCGTTAATAGGGGGCAAATTGAATCCTCCCGGACCGAAAGCTCCCTTCTCGAGACCTCAGTCTACGTCTCAGCGCCCAGATTGAAAAATCCGTCACTCGGAACGAGAGCAATTAAGCAACCCTTATCGGCGCCGATTCCCACGCACCCCGTAAATCCTCGGGATCCAAGTTTTTCGTGGTATCCGTCTTCTTGACGCATGAGCCCTGTGGATCGTCCTCGAGAAAACGGTTTTAAACCAGTCCGCGGCAGTTCGGCGTGAAAGAAACTTTATCGCGGCTGTCAGCCGCGAGGTAGACGAATGGCGTCCTTAACACCTTTATCTGCCCGCAATTTTTACCTTCGACTTCGCCTCGGCCACGCCTGCCAACCTCTTTTTTCCGAATTGCAACCCCCTCCGTTTCCAGTACGGTTTTTTCCATCCGAAAGCAACCCCCTTCCTGTTTCACCCTGTCGCGCGCTTCGTGCTTCACGCTAGACGCGCATTAATATCCTCGCGGCACACGAGAAGCTCCGGGTCTAATCCGTCAAATCGGAAAAGCCTGTGAAATAAATGTCTGTCCCGATGGGCTTGCCAGGGGTGGTTATCCTTGGTCGATAGGCGGGCACGGTTTTAAATATGGGTCGCACTCCCAAAACTGTTCACATGCAGCTGGAACCGTCGAAAAGCTCCTAACCCTTCTAATTGAGTCTCACTTTATTAAGCGCGGCAAAAGAAGCTGGATTTGAAATGGTTAGAATGTGTAAAATTGCGTGAGAACGAGTTTCAGCAAAGGTAGACTGAGAATAGAGTAAAACAATTGCCCTTTATATTGCGTTAATCCTTCTGCGATCTTTCAAACAATTTGATTCGCTGTATTCTGAAACAATGAATTCTCCGAATTGAACATTTTTCTGTATATTCCTCGATACATTATCTAAATACAGAAAACGTTGTACCCGCGTAAAACTAATGTTACGCAATCACACAAATTGACAAAAACGCAACATGTCGAACGCGTGTATTATCGCGTTGAACGTAGAACTGACACGGAAAACAAACTGACGAACGAAGCGCGAATGTTTAAAAAACAATTGTTCCCCGGAACGAAGGGAGCTAATTGACAATGCCATGAATCCATTAACGTTTAGCCGTTTAATTGAAAAAATTCCGAAAACAGTAAATATAGTACATCCCCTTCAGCTGAATGTCCGAGGACAACACCTTAATCTAACAATAAGATCTGATTGATTATTTCTAAGAAGAAATTTTTTCTACGTATTCTCCAGAAAACTATTTCACTACAGGAAGGGTTTTATAATTTTTCATTTACCTATTCACACACTTACAAAAGATTGAAAATACGTACATATTTTTCGACAGAATGCCTAGGTCCAACCCTCTAATCGATTCTATCGTTTCGTAAGTTCTTGCGTAAAATAAGAACGAAACGGAGTGCACGAATGCAGAAAACAAGCAGAATCGGTGATTCGCGAACAGACGCGTCCACTTTCGTCCCAGCCGGTTTTCCGTCGGAAAAATAGGTGAACGATGAGCGCAGTCTCGCCCCGTAACACGTTTTTCATCGGAACCCCCACGCGACGGCGAACTTTGAACTTTCATCCCCTTAATCACCACTCTTTCGCGGAAGGACACGCACCTGTGAGCGCGGAACAAAACCGGAATACATATTCAACGAGGCCGCATGAAAAACAGCCACTTAAACGACCCTGGTCCTCGGTCCACCCCCCCGCGCTCCCCGCGACACTGCCGCTTATCCCTGAAACTTTATTCCCCGTGGAAACAACTTCCGTATCGGACTCACCCCCTCTATGGCGGGCGGCGATGGAAAGGAGTGGGTTGGACACAAGGGAGATGAGGTTCGCGGTTGGAAAGCTCCTTGCTTCAACCACTTCCGCGAAAGGATTTCGCCGAGCCACCAAACGAGCATAGATCGGAACTCACGATTCCGTTTTCTGCCGATTGATTCGCACGCTGGCCTATTATCTGGTTTCTTAGGAAAACAAATTTGCTTTGTTTGTACACGCTCGTGTTATTTAACGATATCGAACGTACACGTTGCGGAAGAAACTTTTCGAGCAACCTAATAAATGAATGGGGTCACATGCCAGAAGGCGGTCGACAAAACCATCGATAGCTGGGTTCTGAATCTTGTTTATATCTCGTGCGTTACCCCCGTTGTCGTTTAAATTGCCGTCGTCGCCAATGGGGTGATTAATTGCGCCGATCGTAATTAACGATTTAGCGCCGGTGCTCACGGAAACTTCAGGACCACGTTCGCGCGGGTACCTGGCCCCCTCGACAGTGATCGCTGCTAAAGTAATCACCGAAATTACCCCCCGAAGCTCGAGCAACTTGTTCGATTATTAATTACCACGGAGAAATATCGCGGGTAACGATTCCCTTTATCGACGACCCAGAGATGTGTGACAAATTCGCGGAATTGTGTAAATCGCACGATGTAAAAACGATTTTGCGACTGTGTGAACGACCTAGGTTTGTTTGGAAACTGCTACTGCTGAATTATTTGAGCCTTGAATTGTAGTCAAATTTATAATACCTTCCCATACGAATTTGTTAATATCCAAGGGCATAAATAAATGTAAGAATAAATGGGACGTCATGTCGATACTTCGATAAAAATCTGTAAACATCAAAAACGTCGAACGCATACGATCCCGACGCTATTTCTTTTCTTTTGTCGTCGCCTTGAAAAACCAATGTATTAAATTCGAAAGAAACACAAAATCAGGAGGACAATTTTTCAAACGAATTTACTGCTGTATGATGCTTCATTAACACCCTCGTCAACAGACAGAACGTCAAATACAGAATAATGCAAATCAACCCCTGAGATTCTGTACGGTGGAGTAAAAGATCGCGGAACAAATTCGTACAAGTGGAGTCTCCTCGAAGAGATCCCATCGGGGGTGTCGTCGCCGGGTCGTTACCACCGACAGCGTGATAAATCACAGCGCATCGATCGCCGACTATCAAACTGGTTCGAAGTCGCAGTAACCACCCCCGCAATACTGATTCTCGCTTTAAACGTCGCCGGGACGATAAATCGAGGGGTTGATCGTAATTAACCGGGGGCTCGCTAGGCTTATAAAACTTAAGGACCGTGATCTTCGAGCAAACCACCATCAGGGAGGGATGGCGACCTTCATTCCTTGTGCGAAACAGGGGATGGCTTCGATTTCGAAACGCGAGAGAGAACGACTGCTCGGTTAATTAATAGCGAAGTGATTAATCGTCCGAGGCCCAGCTACCCTCATCAAACAAGCCTTTCTGACGGTTTGTGCTGCCTCTGGATCGAAAATCGAAGGGCTGATTGGATAGCGAAGGGGTAGTTCTGATCCTCGTGACGCGCTTTTGTCTTCGGACACCGAGATTTATGGAATCGAACCAGTTTTTCGAACTCCGAAATCGCTTATCGCGCGAATCTTGGTCGCCGATCCGTTCGGAACCCTTTCCACCCGTTTTCCACCCCCCTTTCCTCCGCCGTTTATTAATCCTCGTCGATCCGTGCGGCGTTTTCTGGCCCGGTATTCGCTGTCGGGCAAGATTTCCGGCTCGCCACGCAAAACATGCGGTCGATAAAACGCCGCACGATCCGCGTATGGTTTCATCCCTTAAAATATAGCCGCGTTGGCACATCCGGCAGGGTGGGTGTACCCTCCGCTCGCTGGAACTCGGTTCCAAAGCGTCAGTTCCTTTCGAACGAGGTTAAACGCACGTGATTTATGTAAGAAGCTCGGTCGCGCTCGAAAGAGAGACAGCTCAAGGGGTTGCGAGAGGGTCGGGAGGGGGGTGAAAAGAACGAGTGACGTACCGTCAGACGTAGATATGGGAATTTCGCGGCATTAGGGGGGCGGCTGGTTCACGCGACGTCTACCCGCGACGATTCTCGCGCTATTTCACCGGCGGATCCGCTCCGGGAGAAATCAGCCCCTCGGAGATGTAGTGCTTGAAAAATAGAAGCACTTTTGGGGGTCGCTACCCTGGACCACGGGCTTAAATTTTTATTTTTATTATAATGACCTGTGACTGCGGATCTTTTTGCTTTTGCAAAAATGTTCTGCATTTATCGCGGGTGTTCCCGCCGCGACCGGGCTGCAGCGATGATTTATTATTAGACTGCGGATTTTATGCATTTATGACAAAAATGGTTAAGCACGATTTAAAGCAGTGGACATATTAAAAAGATTTGAAGACACCAGTGTATTGATTTCAGCTTAATCAAATCGCTCCTGTGTGTCTTGCAATCAATTTAAATATTTTTTATTTTGCATAAAGATCCGCAGTTTATTTATTATACTTGTTGCGAGAATATATTCTAAGAGTTCATTGCGCCTTATTATCTTCATTGTAGTTCATTCGTTGGAGTTCTCATTATACTATATTGTAAGACGTTGTTGGACAATTTATTGTACTATAATGTTCGTTGTAAATATCTGCCTCTATTATGTTCTGTATTCTATTTATGCGTAGCGTAAATCGTATAAACAGTATAAGTATGGGTTTATGAAAACACTTTATGGTCGTGACCGAGGTTTGCCGGTCGGCGGGAAAGGCCGCAACGACTTAATGGGCACAACGCCAATAAGAAAGCCGAAAAAAGGGCATGATCGAGATTTGCCGATCGACACGAGCTCTTGCCGCGTCGGCTGGTAAGGGACTGTGTCCTCTGCCGGCTCTCATTGTTTTGAACGATCGAGTTTTTGCCGATCGGTGCGAGGATTGCCGCACACGAGACAAGCAACTTGGTCCCACGAGTCAGTTATGCTTGAACGCTCTCGATGGTCGGATGCGTGGAATAGTTGTCGTTATTAATGTAAAATAAAGTGTAAATACAGATCGTGGCTTTAATCACCTGCCCATTTCCTCGCGTGAACCCCGGGAAGAAGGAATAAAATAAACATTGATTTCGCGCCTTAATAACTTCGTTACATTAAAAACGACATATTAAGGAAATCTGAGATTTCTTTATAAATGCCTAAAGATCCGCAGTCTAATAATGACAAATACTCATTGCACCTGACGAACCTGTTTGCATGTCGTAGAATTTCCGGTAACACCGTCAAAAATTTCATACTTTAATCTCAATTTCCGGTGACATAACCCCCAAAAAAAGCTATGCACTCAACAGTGAATCAAAATACAAATGTCCCGCTTCAATGTCAATTTCCGGTGGCTCTAAATACTAGAGCATCGTAGAACAAGCGATTATATTCGGCAGAATTCCCGTCGGTTCGAATATCCGAGAATAGCAGCAGAACAAAATCGACCGGTGTAATTTAAAAAATCGTCATTAATGGTGATTTATCGTCGCGGCCCAATCATCCCCTCGCAGCCGACTTATCCTCATTAACAGGGGATGAATTCCCAGCGATTGGATTGTTTCAGCGATCCGGGGATCGAGCGCATTCACAGAAATACCGTTCGAGTTTTAAAATATGACCGGTAATCGTAGCGGCATTAGCCGGGCGCCCGGCTATCTCGCGATCATGCTCTTCTCCATCGTGGAAATTTCATTGATTCATGCGGACGGAACGGTGTGTCCACGGTTTAATTTTTCAGCTGCGTTGTGATATTCTATTAATCAACGCGACTGCCGCGAAGGCTTCCTCGACGCTCGTTGATTGTGTTCGCCGACAAGCATTTTGTACATTGAACGCATGAAAATAATTAAACTTTTCTTCCCGGTGGAAACGCACCCTCGATGAATGAATGTGTTGGAATAAAGCTTTCTGAAAAACGACCATTCCGCACGAAGATTGGGTAGATTATTGTTACAAAGCGAATTACTTGTCCCCGACGATGTAATACATTCCTTTATTTTCGTTTGAGGTGCCAGTTGCATTATCGGGATTCAATACAAAAATTCATTTTACATTCGACTCGTTGGCCATTGTTGTTTTCCAATATTCATTACGCCCGGTGGAAACTGAATAACGGCAACAACAATAATAATTATTTATTCGACGGTTGGCTCTTTTGACGCGTAAGGAAAAGTAATTAACAGGAAATAATGAGAATGTTGCGACGCGCGCAGTGAAAATGAAGGTCTAAACAAACGTAGAGAAAGAGAGAGAGAGAGAGAGAGAGCGAGAGCGAGAGAGAGAGAGAGTGAGAGGAAGAGAGAACAGGACGTATAATAGATTAAATAAAAAGTAAAAATTGTAGCCGGAGCGCGCGTATGAAGGGAATAAAGATATAAATAAAGGCACACACAACAGGAGAAACAATATATGTAATAGGTACCGGGAAAAATTGTGGCACGTATGAAGAAAATAAAGACATAAATAAGGGTACACAGCGGGAGAAACAATATGATACGTGAAGTAAAAATTGCAGCACGTACAAAGGGAAATAAAATAATATGAGGTAGTAGAACGGAAGGGAAAAAACGTAATACTTAAAATTGGATGAAAACAGTAAGTACGCGGGAGTGCGATATAAAATCTAACGAGACCGAATAAAGCCAAAAACATATAAAAATACGATATACAATTTAAGGAGACCGAATGACGGTGAATTAAAAATAAAGTGGTACATATTAAGGTTCGAGAGAGTCGAGCGAAATGCAGACGAGTAAGAAAGCGCTGGTCCAACGCAGTTAATAATGCAACAGTCTGGTTAAATGGAAGATACGGAGGTAATTTTCCGTCTGCAGTGTCAAGTATGAACGGAAGAATTAAAACTCGTGGGTACGGGTCGCTTAGAGCCGCAAAAATGCTTGTGCATCGGATTTCGAGAAAGGCAGAGAGAGAGAGAGAGAGGCGGTACCGAGAGCGAGTCTTTGCTGCATCCTTGTTTCCCGGCGTAGAATTAACCACACCCTCGAGCTGTCTAGAAGCTCCCTCGGCCCAGGCTGCATTAACTTTCCGGATCGCGAGCACCCCCTGCGAGAGAATCCAATTCCAGGGAATGCGGTCATTCTCGCGTCTCTTTTCCCACCGCGCTCCCGCCCGTCTTCTAGCGCCTAGCTTTTCTAAGCTCGAGGCCACGGTTACACGCTCCTCGAATCGAACAAATGGACTCGTCTCCCTTGCGGACGGCTCAGCATTGCCGGAATAGTCAGGGGGAATTTTTCGGTGAACGCTTGTAACGATAAAGTCGAACCCATTGGACAACGTTGTAGCCGGTCGCGTGTCTTCGACCGGTACTAATCGACGCGACGTCAGGCTTCAGGGATTCTGTTTTTCGAGATTGCATTCGCGGGAGGATGCTGCGAACACTTCCACGGAAATGTACGAGGATTGGTGAATGCCATATGTCTTCATATAAAACTATTCCCTGCCTCGTGAATAGACTGCGGATCTTTATGCAAAATAAAAAATGTTCGCATTGGTTGCATGACAGAAGAGCGAAATAAAAATTTCTTTCTTCTTTTCATTTATGCGATGAAGCCGAAGCCAATACACTGGATGTCTTTAAATCTTTTTAATAGGTCCACTGCTTTAAATTGTGCTTAACCATTTTTGTCATATACAGTGACTCGAATTGATATTCGGACGCTTTGAAAAAAAAACGATAACTTTATTGATACTGTTCGATACGATTTCAACTATTTTTGGGAAGCAACTAGTTTACTGCAGGATATGAAAAAATTCTTTTTCAAAAACTGCAATTGCTCGGAACAGTAGAAATAATGCTAAAAGTTCCATTGTTTTACAACTTTTTTATGTGAGCCCATATTGAAACGTTAAACGTTTGCAGCTCATTGCAACGTCGACCGATTTTGATGAAACTTTCAGAATATTTGATACAGATCTACAAAACGTATTTTTTACATTTTCGATATAGGCCTACGTAAAAAAGTTGTGAAAAAATGCAACTCTTCGACTTTTTTCTACAATTCCGATCAATTGCGATTTTTTTAAAAAATGTTTTTCCACATCCTGAAGTAAACTAATTGCTTCCCAAAAACGTTCAAGTCGTGCAACATACAATATTAGAAAAATTGTCGTCATTTCTAATAGAGTCACTGTACGCATAAAATCCGCAGTCTACTGATGAAGTATTTAATCTGGTTTAGAAACTCTCAATCGAAAAATCTGAACTATCAGTACACTGTCAGACCGGATTACGTTTACATAACCAGCCGACAATGAATTTAATCTGTTGCATAAACTCTGAACCACGATCTTCCCTTAAACCGGCTGAACAAACCGGATTCACACGGTTCCTATTAATTCCCCGGACGATCCCACCTTTCTAATTCATTCGTTCCGGGTTAAATCGAGTCGAAGCAGTTCCGGCCGCAGTAGGTGAAGCCAATTTCCACGTTCGCAGCCGATGGAAATTTTTGCCGCTGCCGCAGCTTCTAAATTCTATCCTCGGAATCGTTGGCGTCGGTGGTTCCCCCGTTTAACGCAGACCCGGTGCTGCCGCGTCGATAATTACAATCGATACGTCGCGAAACGAATCGTGGCTGTTTCTCTCCGTTCCACACCGCTCCTCGCCGCTTCTCTACGCTTCGCTCTGCTCAGTTCTGCGCCGCGTGTTAGCGGTCCGTGCACGTAACACCCCCGGACCGCCCCCGCGCCGATACGAACACTCGAGCGCACGTATAATAGTCTTAATTAAAATAGTGGTCTAACGAACACCGCTAACTGCGGTAATCCGACGTGCCTCATTGGTAATCCCACGATCGTACCGGTGAACACGAATGCGTTAGGTTGGCCCTATGCTGGTGGCTCCATGGTCTGGCCTCATGGTGTCTGGCTATGGTCTGGCACCATCGACTAGCTCCCTAGCAATGCAGCCAACTGCTCCCAGCAACGTTACCGCGATATCAGCCAGACGTACGAGCCACGACGTGACACCTTCTCGCCTACCTGTCCGCCTAACACGCCTGTCTGCACAGTATCACGAGGATGATCAGCGTGTCTCATCCGTAATACCTGCTCACCTCTATGCATGCGGGATGGAGGATCTGTCTTATACCAAACTCCTCGTACTCAGGTTAAAGTGTCCTAATGTGTTTGAGAATTCCGATGATTTATGGCGCCAGGCGATGGCCATCCTATGCTCGCGAAGAACTTGCGCGTTCGAGGCCCTGGCTCAGCTAAATTACTTGTACTAATGCTGCCGTGGGTAATCATTTAAGATTTCGTTGGCTGTGGAGAAGCTCCAATGTTTCGGCCATCATGATTTCGATCTATTTTATAGATTCTTGTACTGTGATTATGAATTTTTATCAACCTGTCTGATCAAAATCAGTCCACGCTACTGTTCTACGATGAATTTTATTTCGTTCACAGTATCTCAATCCTAAAATATGATTTTCCATTGGACTATCCCATCCAAGTGGATCTCTACACTACTTGCCCATCATCGAGCCTGTTTTATAAACTCTGAACTCTGAACTCGGAATAACCTTTTCAATATTCGCAGGTAATAATTGGACTGCGGATTTATAGGTTGTATAAATTTTCTGGAAAGGCTGGAGTATCAAATTCGACAGAATTTAGTACGATTCTGATTTAATTTGAACCGAAAAATGTTATCACCAAAGAAAATAGGATTTGATTTGGTACCACTTTCTTAAGACTTGTCTCGAAAAATTGAGAATTGCATAAACATCCTGAGACAATTATTTCATCATCCTGATTAAAACCTAAATAATAAAAAGTAACTAAACATCCTCAATAAATATTTGTTCTCAAAAGTATATGTGCTCGAAATCCATTCACTGTAACAAATAAAGAGTAACTAAGAATCCTCGACAGCATATGCTCGAGAAAAAATGTCTACATTCCTATACTAAAAAGTATTGGGTTGGCAAGAAAGTAATTTCGGTGTTCTTTAAGGTGAACTAAAATCGAATTTTTTTATTCAAGCAATGAACTTTAATCAAAATACGATATTTTCCATTGTGTTCAATGATCTTTTACCGTCTTTCTGGTAGCTCCATAATTGATGACACATCCACCATATAGCCCGGACATTGCGCCAGCAGATTACCATTTATTCCGAAGTTTACAAAACTCTTTGAATGGTAAAACATTCGCTAATGCTGATGACCTGAAATCGCACTTGCATCAGTTTCTTGCCGATAAAGACGAGAAGTTTGATGAGCGCGGTATTATGAAGCTGCCAGAAAGATGGCAGAAGATCATCGAACAGAATGGAAAATATTTTATTGATGAAAGTTCGTTGCTTGGATAAAAAAATTGTCTTTTATCTCACCTTCAAATACCGAAATTAGAGAACTATCTTGGCAACCCAATAACGAAAAATCTTGGCGGTATGTATGAAAAGAGAAATTGCGTTCACTGACCTGGTAGCAATTAAAGGGCACGTGATGCTCGGTGAGGCCCAAGCTTCGGGGCTCCATGGGGCGCACTCGTAGAGCCTGAGCTCCCGTCCAGAGACCGCGCCAAAAACGCTGCGCCACCCCCCCGGTGCATCCACCCCCGAGTCCGAATCCGCTTCCAGCGCCTCTAGAAGTGCTCGCGCTGCTTCCGGCGCCGTCCTCGCTGCTCTCGCTACTGGCGCGTCCATTCTAGACAGAGGGAAAATCGCGCGCATGTAGCTCGTAAATCTTCGTTAAGCTAGATCGTCTCCGGAAATCGCGATCCGGCACGATTCCCTCGTCCCGGAAATGTTTCTTTCGAGGACACAGTTGCGAGAGTATGCGTGCAGGTATGCATGTGTTGAAGCGTCGTTGTTCTTCTCTGCGTGCAGAAACGATTCGCGTGGGCGACGAAATTATGCGCGACACGTGGACGCGCACGATAACACGCCCGGCACACGGAATTCGCGATTTCGCGGTTCCGTGAAAGTGTGAATGAAAACTGCAACGACCGCATTCCGGTTGGAGAGAACATTCCGCGGCCGGACAACACACGGAATGAGAAGGGCCGGAATGTGGAAAATGCTGGTCATCCAAGGTCATTATACAGCTATGCAACGCCGTCCCATTTGGAAGAAGATAAAGGGGAGCCTTGTAAGGCGGGCGAAGAATGGTTTTCCATAAGTTTCAGGTCGTATTAACATTCTCCGTCCTCCCCTCCCCCCCCTCCTCCGCCGCGTTCATCATTCGGGATTTATGGCGACGTTACGAGTCTTCTGGGTGGGGAAACGATCGACTGATGAAGCTCAAACGTCGGTCACGGCGATATTTCCTGGAATTGCCAATGTGTCGGGCTTATTGACGGACAAATATTGTGCCAAGCGGGAAAATGTTCGTCCTATGATTAATAACGGTACGCGGGTATATTCGGGCAACAATGGTAATAGTACACTGCTCTCAAGAAAAGAGACAAACACGTAGTCGGTAGATCGTAATGATGAGGGGAAACTACGTGCCAACATTTGTGGACACGACCCTTTAAAACGATAGTGGCTAAACACGACTTGCCACGGTGGGGGTCAAATATTGGTATTTACTGCAATTTACAATGTGCCTGTACAGCGGACACTATGGCAAAAGGTGTGTGTGTGTGTGCATGGTGTGCAACAGTATATGTCTAATAAGAAAGAAATGTGTACGAACTATTTAAACCGTTATAATTTAGAATTTTGTGAATGCAAATCGTACATCATTCGTGTAACTGAATACCGAAACTGTACGTACGTAGACACAGCTGTACAAGAGGCGTAATACTGAACAAAAAAGTGCAGAAAATCAGCTTCACCGCGACGAGTACCGAAAAGAGGGACACTTTCGCCGCCGAAGTAGACGCTTTCGTTGGGCATCTCCAGAAGCACCGGAGTAAAAGGTGGGAAGGAGCGCGGGGAGAAGAAAGGGATGGGAGCTTTCCATTGTTATCGACGTAGAAAACAGTAGACGCATCGGCAGTTTCTCCGGTTCCCATTGCATTCCAGACATGCGTCGGGCGCAGGCAAGAACGCCTTCTTCGGAACCGGAGGCTGGATAAAACGGGAAGAGACAGCGAGACGCGAAGACCGGTAAGCGAGAGAAAGAGAATAGAAAGAGAGAGAGAGAGAGAGAGAGAGAGAGAGCGCCGGGGAGAAAACTGCAGGAAGAAGCGGTAGCTACGAGAAATGTAGCCTCATAAGTGTCAGCCGCATTTTCCCATGGCACTTACGAGGAGACAATATCGAGCGAGGGTCCGGCCGTTCCTGCGACTGTGTGCCATCGGCGTTCGTGGTTTTCGCTACGGAACGGAATGCGAGGACACAATGCCCTTCCATCCCGACCAGCCCCATAGACCACCCCCATACGCCGACACCCACCGCTCCTCCCGCGGGGATGATATATCGGGGATTAATTGAACTGTCGAATATTGACATTCCGTCGAAAACCGTGCGTGTTTACGTCGTGATGGTTACATCACGTTCCGTGTCCCACGTCTCTCCACTATCCGAACCCGTTCCGACAACCCCATGGCTTTCTCTGGACAACTTTCCAACCCTTTGCTCCACTCTCCATTATTCTCCGAAAACGACTCTTTATTTGCCACACGATCCACAGCTTTTGAGAATTTGTTACAGGAACTAGGGAGTTGTTCAGGTAGACAAGTTCAGGTAGACAGTTCAGGTAGGTATTTGATTTATTTATTAATCCGTGTCTGCGTAACCATGAAGCGAGGTAGTGGTAGACCAATATTTCTCAGCGGAACTGTCTCTATTATTTAACCTTCCGTCGGGCGCAACCGATCTGAGAGGCACAGCGCGATCATTTAGTATCCGGAAAACACGAGCGAATCAGTCACCCCCACACTTGGGAAGGGCCAAAATGGCGGCCCTACGAGTGTAGACGGTACCAAGTGCACTATTTCCCTAACAGCAGTTGTATAAATGAACATAATTAGGTGTTTATCCCGTCATGCACATTGCGCCCGAAATCGGCGGTCCAGATATTGCGCCCGACGGAAGGTTAATGTAGACAATTTTTATTTTGTATAAATGAACTACTAATAAGAAATTGATGTATCAGAGGTTCGTATACTCGAGATTCTACTGTACTTTATAAAGTCGGTCTCCTCTTTCAAAAAAAACCCAGTGCCTCGTTGGACAAATAGTTAGAGGACACGCGCCGGGATATAACTGTATCCACCGAGTAGAAAATTGCGTAAACGCCAGCGGTCGTTGCGCTTTATTATGGTCTATTCCCTTCCATTTCCACGCGGACATCGTTCCGATATGTTCAATTGTCGTCGACCAAGGTCCAGACCGTGTAATCACCGTTTTCGAGTCTGCGGTTGCCAGTCTACCCTTCGGTTTTTATATTTCGGTGTCCCAACGGACGACGGGTCGGACATTCTTCCATTAGCCGAGGCAAAGGCACTGTCTGCCATGATATCCGCGGGTGCAGGGACAAAGGGCTGTATCCGTAGGACACACACGCGTCCCTTCCGTCCCCGAGAAAAATCGACGGCCCGTCGAAACAACGGCAATTAGTCGCGTCGACGTCCAATAAACCGTGGAAACCGTTTCGGCGGGACGCGCGCGGCTCGTTTCTCTGTCCATTGTTCCTCTTTGAGTGCAAACGATTCCTTTGATCCCATTGAAATAAACAGAGACGCTCGATGTCCGCCGATTTTTGATCCGCTGCTGCGCCATCCCAGTAAATGTCCGCGGATTTGCAAAACAATCCTTTTCGTGGAATTTGATTAATATCCGTGAAATAATTTCGCTGTATTACCTTCCACTCTTTCATGAAATTTTCAGAATATTATACAAAATTTGTTTCGTAAATTCTCAATATGGTAAAATAATTGTTCTACGTTCTAAATAAAGATCCACGTGTTACGGTCCAATATGAAAAAGCTATGGTTCTTTGAGAAGTGTGCCAATATGATTTCACAACTGAGCTTCCAGTAACATACACAATAAGCATAAGAAGATAGAAATAAATATTTGGACCTCATGTTTCGTTCCCGTTCAGGGAATAAGTTGTCGAACGAAAGCGAGTTCTAGGGAGAAGAAACAATTTTAGGTAGAAAGAGGGCAACATTTTTGTTTCGCGAGAAGAAGTAGGCAGGATACGTGTTTCACTTCTCCGGGCGTTCGCTCGAGCTCGAAGGAAATTAAGCCAATTAACCCCTCGCGCTCGAGATTTTCCTTCGTGCCTGGCAGCCGTCCAACAGTCCGCGTTTCCGGAAAATGTACTGACTTTCGGAAGGCGGCGCGCAACCAATGAAACTTTCAACAATGCGGCACAACTTTTCGCCGGGGACAATCGTTTACGAGGTAACTGCGGCCAAAGCGTCTCGAACAAACATTGTCCTCTATTTTTTAACACTTCGCTCCTCTCTCCGCTTCCATTCTGCTCTCCGCTCTTATTCGATTCTACTCCGCTCGGTCTACAAACTCGCGCTCTACACAATGTGTTCTATTAAATAACCACCTAAATGTGTCGCTTGTCATTATTATAGTAATCGGGAAAAGTAGCAGGGAGAAACTTTTATTTCTCCCTCGATCCTAATCAACTTCTTTTTTGTGCATTGATCACTTCACACTGAACAGCAGTTTCAGACAGCAGAAATTCGAATTTTAACAATTCCACCGATGGCTACGTATATCCACTTTGTAGCATTTCAGCGTGCTGCGAGGGCTGCAATAATCTGAAAGGAGCAAGGGGTAGCACTCGCTGAAAAGCGGGGGTGGATCGCGATGAATATGGTTCGTTGGGCGCCGAGTGGAGCGTGTAGTCGATCGGTCGATTCAATCAGCTCGAATTGAGAATGTTCGACGGTTAGGGCTCTGGTGAATACGGGGCAACGCGAAGAAAGAGGGTGGCGGCGGCGGCGGCTGGCGGCGCGGGGGGTTGGAAAACTCGCGATACAACGAGAGCACAATGGCTCGATCGAGGAAACCGCAGACGCGAGGCGGGAAAAAGGTTTCCCGCGATATGGATAAGGGGGCGGGCAGGGTCGCGGGGGATTTCCGAGGGCCCTGCGTTGGCCGGAAAATTCCCGGGAAATTCGTTCGAATCAAGGCCGGTCGCGGGAGCACCGTCGATCCTTCGGATCCTCATTTTGTTTCCTTCTCGGCCCGTATCCCGTGCTTCACCGGAAATCCAAATTGAATTCCGAACGGTGACGGGAATTATCGCGGATTGTTCGATGTCGAATCGATCGGCCGCGGGCACGCGAATTTTCTTCGGCCGGTTTTCGGATTTGTTGCATCGCTGTTCCCCTCGGTTCCATCAATTCCCGTTGATTTCTTTTATTTCTTGGTGGCGCCTCCGCGGTGAGCAACGAAAACTACTATTTTTCGGAATTCTTTTCAAGCGGATCTGATGGAAGTATCAATTTATATATATTTTTTTTTTTGTTATGCTAGGCGAACTTTAGAGATTGTGGACGGAATTTTTGGTGTGCGATATATAATAGTGATTTTATTTAATGTTGTAGCGGTTAAATTATTACTTTGTAAAAATGACGTAACCTATTGAGATTTTTTCAGACTAATCTAGCTAATTGTAAGATACAAATTTCAAATTGTATGGACCCTGTCGAAAATTATACCGCTCCAGTCGCTTCCATCAATTTATTTCTTGAGCAGGCTCTACGCTCGATGAAAACCTGCTTTGGGAATTTGTTGAATATGTCAAAGACCCAGAAAATCTCGAGAAAAAAAGAATCTCGATTTTTCATACTCCAGCAACGCGACCAGTGGAAATTGTCGCGTGCATCGCACACATTGTCCGTGAGGTCAGTATCAGAGATTTATTCTGTTAGCGTTAACGAACCCCGGATACGATCATTTTATTCGAAAAGAATGAGGAGTCAAGCCCTGGGGAACCACCTCGATAAGGAGAACAAAATATCCTGTTGTGCCGGAAAATCTATGGTGGCTTCACTGGAATCTGTATAACGTTCTCGTCAATTAGCATGCAGAGACTAACGCGCTCGCAGGGCAGCCACTAACACGGCTGTTCTACCGATAAAAATGTTTTTAAAAAATTCATAAGGTACCTGGCGATAAGTATGCAGATAAGTGGACGCCGAGCTCAAATAGGTCTCGTCCACTGTGCGTCTCTTGTTTTCCAGTGTCGCGACGCCGCGCGCCGCGTCGCCGTGACTGATGCACTTCGAACGATTAACTGAATTTCCAAAGTAATATGCATACCTCCGGGAAACTCGAAGGGGCTAGTTTGCTCTTTGCCTGTTAGACAGGTGTAGCAAGCTGACGACGCGCCGCGGCGCACCGTTGTACCGATGCACCATTGCAGGACACCCAGAAGTTTCCCTTCGGAAACTTCGTTTGCTCTCGCGCTTAAAGAAAGTTAACCCAGGAAAAAACTCCGCCGGTCTACTTAGCCGGAGACACACCGGAGTGTAGCCGCCGCTTCTGTTCGCTAATCGACTATTCCAGAACACTTTAAGCTCGAGTAGAACGTTCCCCGCCAGTTGCCCCGGCTGGCTGGCCAGCGTATTTTCCGCCCGGAGAATTTTTAGGCAAGGTGTTTTGCATTAGCCGGGCTGATGCCTTTCAGAAATCGTTTAGCGCACGGCGGCGATCCTTGTAATCAGGTCGGGGATCTCTGGGCATTCAGTCTTCAGGGGGAATGCGAGTTGGAATTAGTAGAAAGAACATCTTAGTGTTCTTTTGGAATTGTTTGAATACATTAAGAACGAAGCACGCTTTTCGGTTACTTTTTCATTCGTGCCCATTAGAATTACAATTCTAATAGCGACCAAACCTTTCCTCGTCAATGATTTCGTCTTGAATCGACAATAAAATACAATAAAAATCATGTACAACGCGAGTTGAACAATTCTGGGAAAAAATTGCGGAATCCATCAGAAATTCTTAACAGCCCGTATCCAACGATTTATTCCAAAGGCAGTCGCGTTTACGTTCCGCGGGAAAATTACGGAAGCACATTTTTCGCGGTGTTCGTTTCGGTATGCAAATAGCCTAGCGAGTTTATTGAATAATTTCCGACGGTGGAAATTGCGGAACAAGACGACTGAAATGCGATTCGGTCTCTGCCTCTCTCTCTCTCTCGCTCCACGGCTCTTTTTTTTTTGTTCCTAGAAACACAAGTTTCCGTTAAAACGTTTTAATTATGCAGATTTTGGCGGCGAAACATTCGCGCGCCGCAGCGGACGAATGCCCGGTGCATTTTACGAATTCATGGAGACGGAAACCATCCGCCGATATTTAATTTCCTAATTGGTAAATATTTACCGGAGGATGGGGGGTGGGGGATGCGAGATGTAGCGAGAGAGAGAGAGAGAGAGCCGAGTCCCTGATGAAGTTTCTCAATTAAATTCAAGAGACAGCCCCGGCCCGCCGCGGGAAAATCAGCCTCGGGAACCGTTTTACCCGGTTTTAATTGAACAGGCCCCGCCGCGCGGATTGTATCGAAAAATATTTGCCGAGTTAATGCCGGGAATCTAATTATTTTTTAATGGGCTCCGAGGAGAGTGCCACCGCACCGACCCTTCCGTTCCCCGAACATTTCGATTCCCTTTCAACGAGGAAACCTTCCACACCGTGAACCCGAGAGTCTTTCTTCCTTGGAGCCTGTTCTCCTCCTTCCACTTATTCGCTTGACGTTCGGGTAATTTGTCAGAGCGGCCGGGATGAAACGACGGAATATTTCTCCCCTTTTTTCCTCGGAGAAACGCCCTTCAGAATCGTCCCGCGGATCTTTTAATCCGGGCACCCTTCTTGACATCGGTTGCCCTAGAAATCGGTTTAGAGTGTCGTAATCCAAGCTACCACACAGTTGTTGACACTGTTCACCGCAATTGTGCAAGTAATGACACAATTTTCATCGGTGATATATATGCCGTTCAACGCTAAACGAATTCCATATAATAAATGCCATAAAATAATGCGATGTGAAAGAACTGATGAACTCATTCTTTCCTTTTTTTTTTTAAATTTTGACTTGGACCACTTTCACAATTATGGGGCACACGTGAAGTACAGTGTCTGACAAATTGTGGATTGTGTCATCATGATTTTCGAATGCATGCGCATAATCAGAGGCTTCGTTACCGCGATAACAAAGACGGACCAGCTCGCCGGGAGCAATAAACAGAATTGTTGATGTTTTAACACCGGCGGGATTTCCGCGGCACCGGCTGTATTTGCGTTCGTTCGTTCGGCGCGGCGATGCGGGATCGATTGTAATAAAAATCGCTAATATTTTCCCAGCGTGCGAAAATTATGCATCCTCGCACGCGCATTACCCGGATGACGTTTATCCGGCGTGAAAGGGATTGGCTGTGCGTGCGCATCGATAAAAATCACCGTGAAATCCGACACGTTCGCATTACGAACGATTTATATATTTATCCGCGGGCTCGAATGAACAATACGTCCGATAGAAAGGAATTCCACGTTCCAGGAATTACGCGAAGGCTTGGCTGGCTGCAAGTCGATGCAATTTATCTGGCTCCTGCGATACTTTCCTGGTGTGCTAATGCAACCGGAGAAGTATCGAGAAGTATCGATTCTACCTTGGACGAGACTAAATGTCAATCAAAATGATTTCTATCGGACGGTGAATACGTAACGGCGCTGTAAACACTTTAGAAATGGAAGAAACCGAGAAAGAGAGAGAGAGAGGAAGGTTCTCTTTGTATCGGTTCCATTGTGTATCGCCACGGAAAATGTAATTCGATGGCATCAGGGAAATATTTATTGCAATTTTTATTGATCGAAGTGACGGCCGACAAAGCCAGTCGAGTCGAAACAAAAGGCAATCTCGGCAGAATGCTTCGTACCTCTCAGACAGGTAATATTTGTATTACCGGGTGATGGGATTGTCGTACACTGAATTCATAGTGAAAGATACGGGAGAAAAATTTTTAGTGTGGCTGGAGAGATGTAATAATTAGTAGACTGCGGTTCCTTGTGCAAAATGAAAATTGTCTGCATCGATTGCAGGAAATAGAAACTAAATTGAATGTTATTTCTGCCATTAATGATTTTAATAGAAATCGTACATGAATATCTTCAATTTTTACAATTTTTTCAACAACTTTGAATTTCATCTTCTCAATTTTGCTATGAATGCATCAAGATCCGCAGTCTAATAATTAGTTACTGTTGGATTATCGATAAGTTACCAGCGCAATGAACTTATAGTGCGTTTGTCAAACATGGATCAACGATCTCAGAATCGTATTAATAAGCAGAGATTTCAAAATCGTTTCAAAAGTATCCTATTTGATACTTGGTTTCAAGAGCCGGACTGTGGTGCCTAACGTAAACAGTGTGGAGATACTGGAAGCTAAGATTTCGATTAGTGAAGAGCTTCCTCCCCCGCGGAATAAAGAATTGTTTTATTTCGAAAGTACCATTGTGCATTTGTTAACACCCATATCCAATAGTTACCTGTGACCTCGTGGCGGGGATGGGGCGATAGGGGAAGTGAGACAGTTTTGATAAAGCAATGAACACCAATCACTTTTCTTATTGTTAACCAAAACACCCCATTGTCTGTTCTCCCAGTCGCCAAACAACTTCAGTCACCAGCAGCATCAGCAAAAATAATGGTCCTCCCGCACGTAAATTCTTTCCCAATATCGTGAGGAACGTTACCAGCTCGCGAGTCTGCCTCCACCCTTGAAGCGGTGTGCATCCACCCCCCCGCGACATCCGTAGAACAGTTGACATCCGAGTCGCGACGTCTTATCTGCGACAGTAGTCGCGACGCTGTCAACGCGGATTTCCCAGGGTCCGTGTCGCGGGGCGTCGGTGAAATCGAGCGAAAGGGAAGTTCAAGCCCCCCCTCTCCAACCCCCGCATCGCAATCTACAGTCGAGGGGGTAGGCAAAGTGGAATCAAGCGAGAGGAGAGAGAAATATATTAAACCAACCCCTCCCTACCCCCTCCGCCATCAGTAGGACGAACGGAACGAGAGTTTAACGGGATCCGCGACACCCTCGAACCAGCCTGAGAGAAGGGGGTGGAACGGGGTTGGAATGCGAGAAACAGGGGATGGGAGGTTATCAGGGGACGAAGAGGAATCGACGAGGCTCCTCTTTCGCCGATTCTTTTCGGCCCTTCTCGCCTCACCTTCGTTTGATAACGAGGAACGCCATCGGGATTTGTTCGAAACGAAGCCAATTGAAACCGTGTTACCACCCCTCCCCCACCAACTACCACGTCGAAATCTGGTCCTGGATTTTTTCGGGTCTTGATTAGAGTTCGCAGTTTCCGCTGCAGGTTCTACCGTGGCTTGTACAAGGGTCGTTTCATCCATTTTCATACTCGACAGACATACTCATCATGCTTGGCGGTTCCTTCTTACATGGCACCTAGCACCAAATGTTACTGGAATACGTAACTCTTTGCAATGACGAATTGCAAATTACTGGATAAAATATTGCGGATCAGCCGAAGAGATTGCAATTTGAGATCGGGCTTGACAGAACGATTTCTTGCAACAGATTGCTTGATTTACCGAACAAAGCGAAATAGGTTTGATTAACACAGTTCGTACGAATGCCATGGAAATTCGCGTTTCAAGGGCCACGCTGAAATTATAATTGCCAGCAGATTGCTTTTCTATTTTTCATTTCGCGAAAGCGTTTCCGTTTTTATTATCTCCAAAGAGGAGCGCGCACAATACCGACTACGAACGAATTGTCGTAACCAGCGGTAATTCTATACGGCATAAAATAGTTGAAAGCCGTGGGATCGGGGTTCGTTTGCAAAAAATTTCCGTTCGAATTTCTGACTAGTTCACGTGCTATTGAATGTAACTCGGCTAACACGTCTATTCATTAACGCTGCCGTTTCTGCGTGTTGTAGACACGCTGCGCGGCTGCGCGCGTATCCGACGAATTTCCGAAAGTCGAACCCTTCCAAAAAAAAAAGAAAAAAATACGGGCTTGCACCGACAAAAATTTCTGCTACGCTCCCGACTCAACTTTCCACACGGAAACGTCGATTTTCGTTCTGTTACGCTTAATACGGACCATTTCCTCTTCAATTCTCCTCGAGGCTCGCAGCGAAACACTAATTAAGCAATCGTGTAGAATATTTTAAAGTGCCTCTGTTCTATAAATTGTCAGTACAATCGCGATGGATGAATCATACAGTGTATAGGGGTTCGCGTGAGCTCGAATAGAATAAAATCGTCTGACAAGAGTCAATGAAAAAAAATCCAGCCACAAAATAAATCACGAGACAGGGGATGCGCAAAGAAAGAACCACTTTACACGTTTGATGTAAATGAAGAATTTCATTCGGGGATAGAGTAATGTTAGAAAAGTCTAGCCGAGAGAATAAATCACGGAGCAAGGGGGTGAGCTAAGAAACCAAACGATTCATGGATTGATCCAGTCTCGTTTCTGATCCACAATGCGGCGCATGAAAGAAACCGCGACTAGGCTGACAGGCGGCTGTTAGACGGCCTTGAGAGGTGGTTCGACGTGGTGGAATCAATTATGCGGCCGGGATCATATCAATGGGCCGTCGGATGGGACGATTAATCGCCTGGCTGGCGTTTTTCTTTGGGGAAGAGCGAAGGGGATGAAATATCGAGGCGGTGTTCGGGAAAGAGGGATGGGAACAGGTGCACTTTCGCAGCCCTTCGATGGCTCGCTATTAATTAGAAAGCGATCCGCTATCCGTACTCAAACAGACCGGTTCTCGTTCACGATCTTCGCCGTTCGCCCATTAGCCTTGGCCAGGCTAGGTAAAGCTCCGATCCGAACAGCAACCCCTGTTCCGGAAACCATCCCCGGTTAGGTCTTTCTCTAACGTTGCGCACAGACCAAGGATCCTGCCAAGTGGATAGTGCATCAGCAATGCTAAGTAAACTCTGACCGTGGATCGAGGACCGGTGCGTGGGTCATCCGCAGGGCTCTTTGAACCACGCCAGCTTGTGTACCTTGGCCGAACGGGAGTGGCAGGGCAGCTTTTTTTTCCAGGGTGAACGCGGTGCAGAGAGGCATGATTTATCGGGGTTGCTCGAGACAAGCGGAACTTGGAAATTATCCGACGGATCCACGATCAGGGGCGAGTCCTGTTTACGCTGGCACGTCAACTACCCCTTTGGAAGTCGTCGGATGTTTGTCTTACCCTTCGACTGCTTTCGAATAAGTTTCGATGGGGAGTTCACAATACTGTCCTGTTCAACATCGATCGACGAAGAATTTGTAGTTTGCAAAAACAAAAAACTTGCCGACGGAAGGAAACTAGATATTTCACCATGCTTTCGAGCATCCTCTTAATTATTCCGATATTATACGAGACCGATAAAAAGATGATTAAATAACGTCTGTCAAACATCGAACGATTAGATGCAAGAAAGACAATAATTCAGCTGGTCCACTTGTCCTGGATCACTCCAATACTTTCAATTTTCTACTTACCTTTCGGAAACGCCTAACGGCGCGGCGTCCCCTTTGATCTTTCCCTTCTTTCTTCTCCCTTTTTCTCCCCACTCTCTCTCTCTCTCTCTCCCTCTCTAGACCTTCGTTCTCTCGACGGTCCGCGAGTCACCGAATTTCTATCCCACCCTCCTCACCCCGAAGCATCCCCAACCCTTCTCAGCAAACATCATCTCAGACGACAACCAAATTCCTCAAAGTCCTCTCCATCTCTCTCTTGCTCTTTCTGCGGTGAAATCGGCAACGTCTCCAGCCAGGAGTCCGACACCTCGAACAACCCTTCGGCGTTTCCTGTGTTCCCAATCTCCGTTCGGGTCCAACATCCTCTAAAACCACCCCCGCAAACCCCGCGTTTCCGCCGCAGTTCTATTATTGTGATTGAACGCGTTTAAGATCAAATATACCCAGGCGGTTGTGCAACACGTTGCACACCGTTGCGTCGATCCGACAGTACGCCGACGCATTTCTAACCGGCGAATTTTTATACAGTTGGCGATGTAGAACGCATAATGACTCGATAGATAGAACGGAACATGTAACGATATAATTTTTCTTTCTTATTTTGTGTTTACTATCCATATATGAATAAATAAGTATATAAAAAGGTATATAAGTGTTGCTCCCCTAATTACTCTCCAACAGGTCCCTCAAGCGAGAAGAAATTGAATCGCATAGTACCCGCCAATTCAAATGATTAGAAGTTCATTTTTCCGAAAATTCGTGCAGGATACGTAGTAACGGTTTAAATTAGAAAGAAGTCGAATTACTTTAGAAATTTCTGTCGTTCTTTCTCCTGACTCCGCTGGACGTCTTGGCAGAAATACTTTCAACAATCTGCGAACAGTGCAAAATTAAAAATTCTATTAAAGGAAACAGCGAACTCGTGTCGCTCTCGGAACGAAGGTTTTTCAGTAAACAGAAAGAAGAAGATAGATGCAAAAGGAAAAAGGGAAGAACTATCTCGGCGGGAATCTTCATCCGAATTCCGGGAACTTTAAAGCGGAGAGTCGGCCAATTAAAGTGTAATTGAATCGCCTTCGAGAATTAATTCGCCGTCGAATCTCCGGTCCGCCTAATAGTTCCGTCGATTATTCGCTGGCCAGTGTCGACGACTATAATCGGCTTATCGGTCGATTATCCGCCGGTGAACGTTTTTCCCAGCCTCGGGAAGCGATCCGATCCAGGAGCGTCTTGACCCAGCGTCGTGTCCCATCTCGTTTCCTTTCCATCGATATCCACCGGGGAAATTTCGATCCGTCGGTTCGTTCGGGAAAGCCTAAGTTCTCGTAACTTCTTAATCAAATCCTTGGATGTGGAGGGACAGGACACGAGTATTCCGAGGGAAATTGTAGCTGCGCACCGACGACGACGTTGGAACGTTTCCTATCTTCCGTGCAATCGAATCCCAGGATATTACGGTTCATTTAATATTTAAAGTCTGCTGCTCGTTTCCGCGTGAGCTCCGTGTGCACACGCTCCGCGGCCTCGGAACTCCGGATTCGGACTCGCGCGGTTAATGAAAGTGAAAAGCATAGTCTTCTCTTTTCTCCTCTTTCCTTGCCTTTAGGAGCTTCGCTCAACGCTCGGGGAATTCGTTGAGCCAGACCAGCTCCGCGCGAGCACTATGTCGATGCAAATACGTGAGCTTTTCGAAATTGTCACACTGCTTTGATTTTGCAGCTGGGAGCTGGATTAACTCGAAACCTAAACATTTCTTCCGACTTAGAATAACTCCATTCTACAGATATCATTCTTTCCATTTTCAACACCTCATACAATACTTAAATGTTCAGAATACAATACTTAAATGTTCAGAATACAATACGTAAATGTTGTATAGCAATTTTTAGTGGTGACTCTGAGACATCCCTCTTGAATCGTCCCCAAATTTCCAATCCATTCTTATTTGAATGAAGTTTATCAATTTAATTTTCATTGCTTCATAGTTTAACTCTCAGACGAGTACTGTTCATTGTCCACGGTAGAGCAGATGGTCTTTCGGAGTTTGAATGTTCTCGCACCGGGTGTGCCGACTAAAAACAAATTTCTCGAAGGACCACCATCCCATCTCGAAAGGAAAGAAAAACCAAGGAATACCATTGAATACTGGTCCACGGATCCCGCTAAAAATCCCATGAAATCTCCAAGGGGATCGCGTATGCGTGTGTTTCCTTGGCAGAATCGCCGATAAACTCACGGTCGATTAGCTCTCGCGACTTGCTGGATTTTCCTCGGTCTCCTTGGAGACGGTTGGCCGCCGGAGAATTCGAAGTTAATATCCGAGGAAAGCAATCTGCCAAGTGCAAATGAATTTCGTCTGCCTGGACCGGCGGCATTCCTATTCCGTTTTTCGCAACAAGAGAGCCAAACAGAGAGAGAGAGAGAGAGAGAGAGAGAGAGAGAGAGAGAGAGAGAGAGAGGGAGTGTGACAACGATGAATTATCCAGCGACCGCTAATCCCCCGGAGGGCGATCATCTCTCGTGTTCGACAATTAGTCTGGTTGCCGGGTGTTCTCCTCGCGCGAATTAACGAGCAGTTAACGCGAGACCACTCGAACGTCCGCCCTCCGGCGACTCCGCTGTTATTTTCCTCGTTAGAAACCCTTACAAGACTTCTGTTTCCGTTTTCCCCTCTTTGTCTGCTCCGTGTCCCCTCGCCGACGAACTTATTATGATAATTGTGTTTCCGCCGACGGGAGTTCGTTATCTTTCTTTCCGCCGTGCCGTTGCGTTTCCACCTGGACCGTCCGCGAATTTCGTTCGCGGATCTCCCGTTGCGAGAGTCCACTTCCGGAAACTTTTCTTCTTATTTTAGAACGAGCGGGAGAGAAAGAGAGACAAATCACGAAGAGCTAGTGCCGCTGGAAAGACAGAACTTCGATAGTTTATATTATGTTCGTGGAACTTTATGGAGTGCTTTATTTGTTTCTGGGGCCTCCAGCGAGGATGAGTTGTTCTCGGATTTTTGCAAGAGAGAGAGAGAGAGAGAAAGAGAGAGAGAGAAAGAGAGAGAGAATTCCTCTACGATTGTTAAGAGAAAATTGAGCACGGCGCGCCTCGGAGTATGCCTTCGGAACGTTCAACTCGCGGCGAGCTAGAAGTTTACAGTAGTGGCTCCCCTTTATGGTCAGACGCCGAGGTTTATTATGCTAGGAAGATTGATGGGCCGGGGAACAATCACATCTGCGAGGAATACGTAATGGCTAGAATCCTTAGACAAACTTCACCGGGCTTCCAGGAAGTAGCAGTTCCCCTTTAGGGTCTGACGAGATTTATTCCCGGTGTTGGCGAACGCCTTTTTGGAACGGCGTTCGTTGCACGGCGAGCGCAAGCGTAAGTAGGCTTTTGGAATGGGAAATGTCCACTTTGATTGTTTATTTAGAATTCCGGATGCCCTATAGTTGATTAGCGACAGACTCTGCGGATCTTTGTGCAAAATAAAAATGTTCGAGTAAGTTCTAAATAATGAGCAGATAGTTTTAAGTTCGTTGAATTTTGATTTTGCCGTTTGAAATCGCAGCTAGTTATTTTTCTTATAAATTCATCGAATCCGCAGTCTGTGATTTCCACGAATTATTCGCAATAAAATGCCAAGAACGACGCCCCGATCTATTGTCAGCGATTTTCGGCCAAAGATGGCCGTCGTTTAGCGACATTCGACGCCTCCCGATTATGCGAACGGCCGGCCGAGCACGATACTAATCGCATGACGGCCGGGATTGCTCCGACGACGACCGATGTTAATTACTCGGTGGCCGAATTTGTGAGATTCTGGGCCAACAGGGCGGCCTAGGTCGTCGAAAGGCTAAAGGGCGAAGGACCTTTGACTTGTGAACTATAAACGCCCTGACTGCGTAATCGAATGCTATTGATCGCCTAAGGATTATAACATGGATTTTATACATTCAGAAAGCACGGTGAGATACCTTGACAGGTTTAACGAGATCTTCAGCTTCCTTAGGATGTAACTGAATTTCTGACAAACTAAAGAATTCTTCCTGTAAATTAATCACCAAAGATTCTCCCTAGAGATTCGCATTCATTTAATTTAAATAACTAATAATATTCCAAGAGATCGTTCGCCGCTCTTTGCTAGAAGGAATCTCATCGAATGCTGCACCGTTTCTTTGACGCTGAAACGCAACTTTGTAGCAAACTTTCCTCCTCAAAGAGCCTTCAAGCAATTTTGTTACAAGCCCGGCCACTGTTTTACGAACGATCGAACGATACCAGCAGCATATTTCCAAGAGATATCGATCTACCTCCATCATTGCGAATTCTCCGACGAATTAACTAATTCAGGGATGGAATAGTCGTATCACCGGGCTTCATTAATAATTCCCATTCGCGAAATTGTTGCCGGATGCTGGGCAACCAATGGAAATCGATCGCGACATAGGTAATACTGTTGCTCGAGGACGATTCGGGCGAATCGCTAGCGAGTCTTGGGGGATGGCTGCATTCGCAGGCGTATCCAGCGTTCTAATATACCTTCCATTAGCTCCGTCAAGCCATCAAGCAGCTCAATGACGCCTGTTTCGGTCGATACGGCCCGCTGGAAACGAGTCCCCCGTCGGATAATGGCCACGGGTCAACGCGGGGGGGCCGATGTTACGTCCCTGGTTCGTGCTTTTAAGTAGTAAAGTTTGGTAATTGTCGGACGACGAACGGTACGAGGCTGTTAGCCTCGGCCCTCGGCCGGTATCTCGACCGCTGGTGTCGCTGCCTCTGATCCAGTCTTCATCTCTCTTCCCGGCTAAAGAGTGCTAAGGGTGCGTATGGCCGACGTTACAACCCCCTCAAAGTTATACGACCTTGGAATCGTAAAAATTCTTACGGAATTATTTCCGGAACGATGTCTGCTTCTTTGTCGGCAGTTGTTTCACTCTTCGAAGTGGTACATATAGCCCTACATCCTCTGGCACACCCCCTCTTTAATATGATTGACAATTTAAAATGAAACGTTGCTGGGTAGAAGCAAGCTTGACATTCAATGTTGAGTTCTAACAACTACGATAGGATATAAAGCAAGTCCTTACAAAGGGTTCGACTACTTACGGAGGCTTAAGAAAGGGTTTCCGAAGAGGTCTCTTCGCGGAGCATTGGAATTGGACGTGAGAACGCGCGACCGAACAATTACGGAGGCCACCATTAGGCCAGGAAGCCTCCCCAAATCGTAATCCGCGGAGCCGAGTTCGCCGCGCGTTGCAAACTCGAATTCCGACTTTTAGCGAGGGTGTGGGCGAGAGGGTTGCCGACTCGTAAATGTCGCGATCCCCTGGAATCGACTTAAAATGAGCCGGAGAACGTCCGCGACTCCGTTCGTGCATCCGTTATACAACATATGCACACGCGTACGGTTGTTTCGCTCGTTGAACTTCCGGCGCGAGGCCTACGAACTTCGGTGAGTGCCGTTTAATGAGAGCCAACCCGCCGTCACGTACCCGTTCGCGAAATTGCGGAGGTTTTCGGGGACCGGGTTCCGCTGAGAACGCTGTATATAGCCCACCTCGTCGAATCGTAAATGACGTTATTAAAAGCTCGGGAAATTATTCTTCGGAAGTTTTCTTTCGCTGAAATATCAGGTTCTTGCCGAAGGAAGCTTCTTCTTTGCGTTGAAACAAAAAGAATGAAAAATGATCGTTAGAAATATTGGAAAATATTGCGGTAGTTTGAAGATAAACTTGAAGCGGGTAGTAGCTTCCCTTTATGGTCAGACCTCCTGGTCGTTCAGTCAGAGCTTTATGCGAGGGAAATTGATGGAGGGAAAGAACAATGAAAGTGTGTCGAAAGAATCTGCAACGAAACAATATGCGAATCGGTGGAATTGTTGCCAGAGTTTCGAGACAAGCGACCGGAAGTGGTAGGTCCTCTTTAGGGTCAGACGGAGTGGTTTGGTTAGTGTGTTACTGAGGGAAATCGCTGAGAGGAAATGGACGGATAGTGTAAGAGAAATCAACGATGAAAAGAATCCAGACTTTAGAATTATGCGAGTATAAAAAATTATTCGTACACTCTTTAAAATAGAATAACTTTCTTATAATTGTACCAAACGACCTGATTTTTTACGATCAATTAGAAGCATTGGTGTACGGAATGATATGCAAAAAATATTATTTTTCAAAAATTATAATTTATAATGTTACATGCAGAAATAAAAAAAGGGCAAGTTTTTAAAACTTTTTTATTTGGGCCCTTGAAGAAAATTTAAAATATATGTTTTGTAGATCTGTAGTAGTTACACGCATGCTGGAAATTTTATCGAAATAGATACAACATACACACGAGCTACGTTTCTTCCTGCGTCAACCGATTCCGATGAAATTATTTTCAGTATGTGTATAATTAACATAGATCTACAAAACATAAATTTTAAATTTTCATTAAGGGCTCAAATAAAAAAGTCCTAAAAAATGCTTTTTCTATTTTTGCATGTAACCTTGTGAATTATAATTGTTGGAAAATCTTTGTCGCATATCATTTCGTAAAGCAACGCTTCTAATTAATTGTAAAAAGATCAGGTCGTTTGGTACAATTATAAAAAAAAGTTATTCTATTTTAAATGGCGTACGAATACTTTTTACACTTACCGTATGTGTTCACTGGAAAAATAAACGGAAGAGAGGATAATCGAGGTATATAGGAAATCAAATGAAAATGTGGTGTAAGTAGTATAAGTCCGTTGTATGGTCGTACATATTTATTCTGTTAAAACATCCAGTACGAATAAAACCGAAAGGAATGTAAATACGCCAAGAGTGGTGCAGCAGATTGAATCTGGATAGTTGATTAGAATTGCTTGGAACCCGTAATTACAAGCGTCTAAGTAGTGTATCCGGAGCATAGTCAGACCACACACAACAATCCTTACAGTCTTCCATTAAAGGAACAATTCAGTGTTACAGTGAACTACGGGTTGCACGATAATGTTCGCAAGATTTAAAACAAGGGCACTAACAACCGCCGACGTTCCCCGTCCGACTTTAACGTCCACCTACTACTTAAATCTACGGTTTAACCATGGAATTTACAGTTCGCTGTACATCACGTCGCGCCAGGTATTCTAATCTCTGTTAGATCCCGACAACCTCCACTAAATCCCCGACTAGCCTCAATCTGATATCGCTTACATCTTCACCCCCATTATCACTAAAATTACAGTTGAAGCTCGGTGCCGGGTCTGGCGCAACTCAATCCGCCGCGCCGGGTTCTAGTCGTCCGAGAGCGGTTGGTCACGGGTTACTTCGGGGTCGAATATCGTTCGGGCTTCGCGATTATTCCGGCCGCAATGCCGCTTACGGTGTGTCCGCTATTACAGGACTGTAACTACTTCCTGGAAGGACTGTTTAAGCCGCGGACCACTTTGCGCGCGGCGAACGCGACGTTCTATTCCCATCGCGACTATTTTGCATCCAATATCGCCGGGACCGCAACTAGTTTGCCTCGTAACGATGTCCCAGCTCGTTACGATTTCGCCTCGACAGACTTCCCCGAGACTGCTCGGTGTCTGATAACAGACGGACCACAGCGCGCGCACGGAAACCCAGCGAAATCGCGAAACTGATCTTTTATCGGGGCTGGAACAGTCTTTTGATGGTGTGAAATTGACGGACAAACGGCTGCTCTCGTTCTCTCGTTCGCAAGGGACAAGAGTGGTCGGAACAGTCCCGGGAGATCGGAGCTTAAGCGAGCTTTAAAGCCGCGCCCCGCGAAAAGTATCGCGAGCTGGGGAACAATCTAGACATTCTGGGGAAGTTCGCGGGAGACTGTTTGTTTCAGATTCGTGGGACACGGGATCATCAGGCCCGGCATTTATCGGCGCGGAAACTAACTTCCGCGACTCGAGTCCCGTGCGCCTCAACTGTACCGCGGTGCTCGTTAAAACGGATGTACTCGGTGTCTACGAAAACCATGGGATAACCTGACAGGATCCACTTTGTCAGCGGAACTAGCTCGAAAACGATGTAACAAGTGGACGCGGATCTTGACGCGAAATACAAAATTCTTTGCATCGATTGCGAGACGCAGCATTCGAAGAGAAAGTTTCTTTCCTCCTTCAATGATCTCGGTAAGCTTCAACCAATACATTAATCAATTCTCTTGATCTGTCTATTTTAATTTATTTAATGCATACACATCCGCAATCTAGTGCAGGGTGACAAGAAATAACGGAGTAACTGAAGAGCTGCGGCCCATAGACGAAAATTTCAAAACACGTTTGAGCCTCTGAATCGGCTCAAAGGGTGGCCACTTCGAAACTTCTTAAATATATGAATACTAACGATCTATGTTACGGTTGTTATCATTTGGTTTTTCAAAATTCGTCGATTTGACAGAATTACAATAAGAAATGTGTTTAACTCCGTTATTTCTTGTCACCTTGTAATAAGTATATCTTTATTGAATCGAAGCCCGCCTCGAACTCTAGAATTTCATACATTTTATCGGTTCAGATGTTTCCACGGAGTAAGAATACGCGTAGATACAAGTCTTCTTTGTACAATGACGCCATAAAAATTGATATACGATGTTCTCTTGCCGTTTTATTGCGCTGTAAATGGAAGGTGTGCAGTTGCTATTAGAATAATCCGAGAGACACGGTGAATAGGTTGCAGAAAAAAGTCGTATATCAGATTTTATGGGGTAACCGTATAGGGAGGACGTCAGTCTTCGAATACATGGACAGTTGGCAATGAATAATAATAGAATAAAATAGAATGTCCGAGAGGACGACGGAATATTTCTCGAAAAATTTACCAATTGCCCGAAACAACTGGGCGAAACTATCAGCCGCACCTATAGCAGAACGTATCGCGTCCTAAGAACTCGTATGCATTAATATTCCATGGAAAAGCGAAGGCTGACTGGGAGCGCGCGACATAATCGGGAAAACGCGAGCGGACAGCACGCGGCGCTCGGCAAAATTATCCGGAATTTACGAGCGGCCGCGATTAATAATTAGGCCGTAGGTATGCGCGAGCACGTTGTACGCACGGATTCGACTGGCAACGGGAAAGTGTGGCCCTTAACCCGTTCGACCTGCGTTGCCCCTAATCCTGACAGCTAGCTATGCGCCAGGCTGCGAGCTCAGAATCGGGCGCGTGTCCGCGTGCGCGTGCTCGCCGGACAGGAAGTTTGCCGTAGCATTAAGTATTACGCAGGCTGAATCCTCTGGTGGATCCAGAACAAGGATCTCCTCTCTCAGCTGGTTATTAATTCCCGGGCCCTTTACGCCCTCGCGTGCCGAGCCGGTTGCCTGGAATTGTTATTTTACGGCCGGCGCGGCGTAAAGATTAGGCGAAATTAGCCCGCATGATTTAGCGCCGCTCCCAAATCTTTTCCGCCTGTTCCGCGGAAGATGGAGGGCAGATTAGATGCCGGATACGGCCCTCGCGCCGGTATCGGCTGGCTACCAATGAGCCGGCGAGATCTATGGTCGTTAAGGCGACTCCTCTCAACTTAATTCCAGCCGTTCCCGCTGCCTAACAACGTTTAAACGACGCTTCCGAAGCACACGGACAGGATCACAGGGAAGAATTGCGCGCAGAATTGTTTGCCGTCCTGCAGAGCCCTTTGGAATCACCTGGGACCACCGTTCGTAGCTCGCCGATATCTCGGAAACGCGTCTGCTTGGATATTGTAAGTGATATGTGCAGATTTTAGTCGGGCAGGTTAATTTAGGTTCGGCTCAAGTTAATTTAAAACAGTACACCGATAAAATTATTATCGATCTCCGATTATTATCTCCATTCAACTGATCAGGAGAAAATTCTTAACGCTAAAGTCTCGTAAATAATTGATACCGTCTGGACCAGAGAATAGAACTACTACTGCAGTCAGGTTTAAAGATGAACTTCTACCGATCGTGAATAATTACCGAGTTGCATTAAGCAAAACTGCTTACTCGTTGTTCCTCTTATTTCCACCACTTACGACAGATCAAATATTAACGAATGCTTAATTGATTTTGTACATGCAGCAGCTTCGAACATTAATTATGTAAGATACTCTCGAGTGCTCTCGACGCAATAGTCTACAGAGAGAACGAGAGAGAGAGAGAGAGAGAGAGAGAGAGAGAGAGAGAGAGAGAGAGATGGAGTATGGAAATAGAGAAAGGTATTTTTACCGGATTTTTCCCGGCGAAATCGATCGTGACAAATTCCGTGATTCTATGGATCTAGATTTATCGTTTCAGCCCTCCCTCCCTCCCCTCGTACCCCCTCGAGGAAGGATCCACGATAATATAAATGTAAAGTGGATCGAAGATTATCGAACAAGCGCGGAGAAACGGCGTCAGAAATTCCTGTCGAAATCCCCCGATAACCCAGTTTCCCGTGCGCGCACGTGGACTTTTCCCATTTCCCATGCACCCGCTATATATCTCGGGGCTACGCTAGTCCGTACAGGCTGATACATGTAACAAGAGCCGCCCCCGCGTCACTGCGTAAATATTGATTTTATCGGAAACCATTGCGACCGGAAGCGATACGATTAATGAACCCCTATAGACTAGAAAAACACACGGCTGACCTCCCGCCCTCCCATGAAACTTCATCCTTTTTCGCTTTGCCAACACCTGCGCGCGTCTTGAAATCACAGAATCCCGAATCCAATTTCTATCCGACTATTGGCCGATTTGTACCACCGGCCCGGTCGTTTATCCACTCGTATTACTTCTCCTATCACTCAAATTCTACTACAAGTCGCATTACTCGGTCATCTATACTACTTGTTTGTCTACTGGTCGAATTTGTACCATTTGTCCGATCGTGAGATTCATATAGTTGATCTGTACCACTTGCTGGAATGTCCAAGCGGCTGTTACTCGTTGTTTTTCGTTGAAAAAATCGCACGGCAACGTGTTTGTGCTCGTTTCAGAGGGCGAAATTTCTGCTTTACATTCTACAAGTCGTTTCATTTTTGCAGAGGCTTCTGTACCTTAGGGAACAGACGAAAACGGTGAAGAGCAGTTCCATAATTTTCGCGATTCCAAATGTTTCTGCGAAGTTTGACTAATTTTTTCGCGACTCAAACCACCTGCGATTTGTAGATCGAAGTTTTCTCTTCGCAACAAAGCCATAAAGATTGATATACTATTTTCTTATCGCCGTTTTATTACACCTCGAATGGAAACTGTGATGTTCAGATCGGAATAATCCACGATACATTACAGAGTGTATGTTGTCTCGTTGAACCGCTGCTAGACTACTACTTGGTACTACTTGGCACGATTTATGTTACGCTCCGACTATGGCCGACCTACTTTACTTAACACCATCGTCAATTGGCGCCACTGAATCCTGCCTCGAACGACAGTTTGTAACATAATATTAGCTTGTAACATAAATAAGTTTGGTTACGAGTACAAATAGAGTACACGTTCTAACTTTAACAGTTAAATTGTGCCTCGTTGCTGATGCACATAACTGTGCTCTAGTGCAAGCCACTTTGTCGAATGTTCCACGAATTGCCTCAAACCAATCCGGTACACGATTAACAACCAAAATATTCGGCCAAATCTCATTTCGATATAACTCAATTTTTTGTCAACACATTACCGACCGGCGATAATTGCATGATTTTGAAAGATCTATGCTACATGGCTAAAAACTTTTTAATGGAACGTTGAATAGCAACAGCAATTTTCATCGTGAACAAACAAGTCATCCTCAATAACGTAATCTAATAGTTTCATTTAAGATTGCAATGTAAAAGAAAATTTCTATGCTTTCTTTTGGTACAGCACAATTATTAAAAATCCTAAAAGTGTGAATAAAAAACAGAAACTCCACAAGTATGGGATCTTTAAGTTGTCTGAAAAATCGCAAGAGAGCATAGAACAAAATGCCATAAAATTTATTCAAAATGGTAAATGATTGGCTTCAGTTTTTCCTTGAGAAAACGAAATGAGACTTTCCGACCTAAATAAGAAATCTAGAACGATGAGAACGAGGTGAATTTGCTTCGCGGGAACTGTTTCCGGTGATATAAACACTCCTGCACGGTTAGAGGGTGGATTAGAGATTCTATAGTTGGTGTTAGCCTGTGTGCATCGGCTGGTGCAGTGTTGCATCATTGCAGCGGCCGCAGGTAACCGTGCACCGTTTCCGTGGTGTACGCAAACGAGCACCTAGCAGCTTCTTGGCGAAGCTCCGGTTTCACACGGCCTCCTAAAACTAACGATAACGAGTGACGTACGAGAGGCTTTTTTTTTCATGCAGCTTCGCCTCGCCTATCGCGCGGACAATTTTGCTCCGTATCTTTGTGGGTCGTGCCGAGCCGAACGTTGTCGCGCGTTATACGACACGTCGGGATGTTACGTGTCCCCGACACCGGGATTGATAAGGTAATTTAATCGGCTCGCCAGGGAACACGAATATTGCCGCCGCGCCGCGCTCGAAACGCAACGCTCTCTCCTCTGGCCTAATCTCTATCCTCTAAATCCCAACAATTTTTGCTTTTACAATTGCCCGCCATTTGGCTCGGCCCGCTCTCTAACTCACGCGCGTATCTAAACTTTCCTTCTTCTTCATAAAAGCATATGCTTGTACCGAGCTTTGTTATTATTCGGTCGAGAAGCTTCCTACCATCAGTAAACTATTCGATATATAATGTGAAACTATATGTCAAAAATTTTCACCCATTCTTCTAGCAATTCAAAGAAGAATTATTGCTCGGAAACTACAGCTTCCAGAGCTCCTATCAAAGATCCATCGCACGAACAGGACGGAATCCGAGTCCGCCATAAAATTAACATCCCCACGACCTTGAATCTCATCTCGAATCCAGCAGCTCCTCGAAAATTTCACGCACACACACACACACACCTTTCCAAACGTCTTCAACTCCGACTTTACGAGGCAAGCTCCTCAAGGAGTTTTATAGGAGGATGAACGATTCGCTGTTAACTCACGAAACGCTCGATTTTTGCCCGTGGGCGATCAGTCTATCGACACGTTCTAAGGAACGATTACGCGAGGATAAAACATAATGCGACACTCGGGTTCAGCGAGCGTTCAGCATGGCAAATGTAGCGACACGCGTCACAGCTGTCCATTCTACCATCCCCCGGATAATTTATCTATTTTTCATGCGGCCCGGGCGTCCTCGTAAATTCAGAAAACGAACGGTATTGTGAACCTCCGCCGTTTGCCATCGGCGCCCGGGAACGAGAGTCATATAAATTTCATCGTTGCCGAAAGGCGGTTTTGTTCTTTTCAATGTCTCGCGCGACGGGAGAACGTCGTCGTCTTTGTGCGAAAGCAGCAGAGGAACGGATTCTCGAGAGGACGGACAGAAATCGGCGTCCAAGAGCCGACGCTCCAGCCCGTCTGAATAATGAAACGCCGGCCCGCGTCCGCCGACCGATTCATTATTTACGCGGACGTCCGCGAACCGAGGAAGGATTATCGTTCTGACATGCAGATTGTCCCGGCGAGATCGCACCGTTTCGGCCAACGCCGCGAGATAATTTATCGCCGGCCACGGCTCGATACGCTCTCTGCCCCGTGATTTATTAAGATGCCTGACGCGCCCGCTCGATTCAAGATGGCGGGACTACAATTTTTCCCATAGGAAATTTAACGGGCTCTCCGTATAGGTTATTAAAAAAGTTGAATGACTCGGAAAATTTGATATTGGTCCGCTCTGCGCAATATCTAAAAAAAAAACAAATATTCAAGGAACAATGAAATTCCGATTTCGCTCCGGTTACTCGCAACTAATGTAGGACATGTTTACCTTTCATAAAAATCAGCGGTCTACTAATTACAGGGTGACAGGAAATAACAGAGTTAAACATTTCTTATTAGAATTCTGTCAAATCGACGAACTTTGAAAAACCAAATGATAACAACCATAACATAGACCTTTAGTATTCATATATTAGGTTGTCTCAAAAGTTCCTTCCGCAATGCCTTTCTTTAATATTGTTAAATAAATAATTGGTTGTCCCAAAAGTTGGTTTTCGATGCATACACATAATGCGAATTCATATTAAGAAGTACTAAAATATTAACATAAAGATTATCGTATTGTTTGTATTTATTTAGCAACATTAAAGGAGCACCATGGGGAAGTAACTTTTGGGACAACCTAATGTTTAAAAAGTTTCGAAGTGGCCACCGTTTGAGCCGATTCAGAGGCACAAGCGTGTTTTGAAGTTTTCGGCTATGGGCCGCAGCTCTTCTCACTAGAATATAATATTTTCGGATATTTGTTGAATGATGTTCGAACGAGAATTAGAGACGGTTTATTGTATTATTTCCATTCAATTGCTGTACATCATAATTCTAGAATGGAGTGTAATTGTTGTCAACAGTGTGCTTTTCAACCAATGTCATATACCCCCACTGTGACGTATTAGCATTGTCTTCGCTCTGGTCAGCCCCTTTGAGCTATTGACAACGCTGTCCTCAATTGTCATCCTTTTCAATCGACTCCGTTGAATTTCCATTGGGAGCAATGCGGGTTTACGTTCTGTTTACACTCGAATTGATAATTAGTGTATTATCACGGAAGTGTCTAAATCTGTCATGTCGACTAGTAGATAATGTGGCCTGAAATATATTGTTTCTTTATAAGCAAGTAGAGCAAATGTTATAGCAGCAATGTTAAAGCAACTTGTTATAAAGCTGCGACGTTCGTTTGTTTGCTGTATTGAAATATAATTCTAAAAAACAGTTTTAGTAATTCCCGAATTTCCCATTTTTCCGTGATACTTTTCCAATTTTTTCTTATCCTATAACCTAGTTCGGATTAATACGAACATTTTCAAAAAAGAATTAGCCAAATCGGTCCAGCCATTCTCAAGTGATGCGCGTACCAACGAACAGGATTTGATTTTTATTTGTATAGATAGATATAGATAGCTGATTGTGTATGCAACTTCATATAGACGTCAAGATAAATGCGACTGGCCGATGATCGACTCGTACTACTTTTACTACCATCTCTATTTAAATTAATGCTTGTCTTTTGCACTATTTATTTGATCAATAATTCATGTCTATTACGTATATATCGGCCTGATGGTTGACCCATACTACTCATCTGATTAGTTATTGATCTTACAATGATTTCCCCCGCCACGCGTTGCTGTGGCACAGTATCTTTTAAAAGCATGTACGTATTGAACGTGTTTGTGATAATCTATTTCATTCAATTCCATTTCGTTTTTCGCGTTGCTTTGTAGTTCTCTCTCCCCCTCTCGCTCTCCTCGCTCTATCTCGTTTTCTCTCTCTCTCTTTCTCTCACACACTCTCTCTCTCTCTCTCTCTCTCTCTCTCTCTCTCTCTCTCTCTCTCTCTCTCTCTCTCTCGCACTCACCTACGTCGGGAAGGAATTAGAGCAAACCGCATTCAAAAAAGTCGATTTGATCAAAAATTATAAGCTGAAACGTGCCCACAAGAGGCCGAAAAAGTCATATTTAGTGTGTTTGTGACGGAATCAATTGCGAACGGCAAGACGCAGAAAACTGAGGTTTGAACCGTTAGACGCTGCGTTTCTTCGGGAAGGTATTAGAGCAAACCGCACTCGAAGAAGTCCATTTGATCAAAAGTTATAAGCAGAAACGTGCCCAAAAGAGAGCGAAAAAATTGACTTCTTTCACTAATGACGTCACAACTTTTGAACCAATAGACTTTTTTGATTGCGGTTTGTTCCTAAACCTTCCCGAAGAAACGCCGCGTCTAATGGTTCAAGCCCCAGCTTTCTACGTTGAGCCGTTCTCAAGTGATGCCGTTACAAACATACAGACAGACACAATTTTATTATATATAAAGATAGAGATAGAGATTATTTTATTTATATGGAAGATTCTTCGTTCTCAAATACCTATGTATACCAATTTTCATAGCGATAGGTTCAACGGTATATAAGTTGATGTATCGCAGCGCCATCTACAGCGGCGAGTTACAACAAATTGAATAGCGTATAAACCTTCTCCATGAAAAAATACATATATGTGCCAAGTTTCATGTTGATCGGTCAAACAGTTTCGGAGTCTATTAATCATATATATGTATATATATATATATACACACACACACATATATATATATATATATACAAACATCCATTTTTATATATTAAGATAATTAATTAATTCCGGTAATACAATAAACCAGGGAATGGCCGTATGCATCTGCGAACGAAGTGCATTCTAGCTCAAAATCGAGCCAGAGGTGCCCGCATTCAGCCGCCGATTATCGCGCACGAGTATGTTAGGCGTCCCGCCGTATTTTATTATGGCAGCCAGCTAATAAAACCGTGCCTTGGATTCCGCCCGGCTACATTAAGTCTCTGGAAAAACGTGTGCGAACCCGCGGCATTCGTTCGCGCGGTGCCTTTATTACGGTCGGATTAATTAAAATGCACTTAAAACGGACTATCGTTAATTTCAGCATAGTGATTTAGTAGCAGCTCGGCTTTGGATTTAATCTAACGCCGCGCCGGTTAGACCGCTGGCCAAATTGCTCTGCGTTGCTGCTGTTGTTCTAGCAGTGTTCGGGTAGTTGGGCTAAGGCTCTTTCCGAAATCTTTCCGAATCCAAATTTAGTAAGCTCAGGATGACTTATCATACATTTCTAATCTCTTACGTTGTATTCCAGGCAGAAGACGAGTCGGCCATTAATCAGACCAGTGGAATGAATTCACGATTCATCTAATATTTAGCTATTATCGGACTGTCTTTAGTCAAACAGGCAGTATATAAACCGAGAACTAATTCAAGAAAGTGGTATATATCGATCATTTCACAGGAGAAAGTGGTGTAGACCAGACATTAACAATAAAAGTAGTGCATATCAAGCATTAGCCAAGGCAATTGTATTGTACGTAGAATAGAAGCCAGGAAAGTAGTACAAATACGTTATAATTTAGCTATTAGTGAAGGAAGTAGTACAGGTCAATCAAATATTATATTTCAGTCACTAATCGTACCAATATTACAAGAGAAGAATGAACGTCGACCGTAGAAGTGATATAACTGGTTCGATAGCAGTGTAGGTTTCTCACAAACCGGACAAAATGGAGAAAGAGCCGTGGGACCACAAATATAGTATTATTTAAGCCAGAAAATATAGTAAACCACTGAAAAGGGACAATTTCCAAAGTAACAGCTGGGAAAGCATCAAAAACAGGACAAATTACATCAGGAGAAATGATAAACGGGATCCTCGGGAGTTCCCACAGGACACAAAAGGATTCCAACAGGGAAATCAAGATCCGTTCCCAGCGAACGCGAGCATCCAAAGAAACTGGAGACAGAAGATGCAGAAGGAAGGAAAGCAGTTAGAGCTTTCGATCGTCCTGCGAGCAGGAGCCCGGCACGAACGAAGGGAAAATCTTGTATAAAACGTGGGAAAGGGAGGGGATGGTGGTGGTTGGGGGAAGTAAATAAGAAAGATAGGGTAAATCGCGTCGAAGGTATAAGGAGCCCTAAATTCCGCGCACGGAATAACATTCCGAGTTCGATCGGCATCCGGAGGCGAAAGCTGGCGCGCGAGCCGCGTTATCGTCCATCTTCCGGCTGGATTACGACGCAGGGACCGTGTTTCTCTTGTCACCAAAGGGTGGAAGGGCTCGGGACGCGACGCGCGGGCCCTGTCCTTCCTCAGCTAGATACTTTATCGGCGGCCGTATATACGAGATTAGAGGGGACGTAATTCCAGGACCTTGACACGCTCGGACCTCGCGCGTTTATTTGTCCTGCGAGCCGCCTGCGAGGATTCAATATGTGAATTCGATAAATTTATCGTCTTCCTCCCATCCTCACGGCATTCTCCTTGCTCCAAGAAGGACTCGCTAGGCAGTGGTTATTGAAAATGATGGAGAAAGTGAATTGAAGTTTGTTCCGACTTGCGAATAATAGTGGAAGAGAGAGCGGAATGGATCGAAGGACTCGGAGTAGACGTTACGCTGAATCAAACGGAGCATAAAATGGATAAAATAAAAATTGTCTTGCTACACACAGGAGCTAAACAGCAATTTCAAAAAATGTTTGTTCCGCATAAAGATCCGCGCGGTCTATTGTCATTCAAAGAAGTGATCCAGGCTGTTTCTCGCGTGTCTGACCTCGTTGTTGTTCGAGTCGTGGCAAGAGCGTCTCGTGGCTTTCCTTCCGCGGAGAGATTTCGTGTTATTCTGGTCCCATAGCGAATCGGTACACACGTCGGCAAGCGGCCTCCGCTTTGTGGCCGAAGCCACCGGCTCCGAAACCCCCCGTCGGACTATTGGATTCCCGGATTCCCCGCTCGAAAGCAACCTTTCAAGCCGGCACAAGCGGAGGAAATGCGGGAAAAATGTTTGAGGAATTAGATCTCGGGCCGGGGCCGCCCGCGAGTTCGATTCCCGTGAGTGGAAAATTCTTCGGCCTTTGAGACCGTCCCGGGGAATCATCTGTGCGATTCCGAATGTGTGCGGACGCGCGCTATCTTCAAGACATTTTTTCCCCTCTTCCCCCTTTTTCGATTCGACAGCTTTTCCTGGAATATTGCGCGCCGTGGAAAAACGCGATCGCTTCGACGCCGTGTGCCGTGCATGCTTGGAATCACGAAACACAGGGAGAAACATTACGAACATCTCGAGATACGTCACTGTAGTAGTTCGTGAACAGAGACGTGCAATTGATGGGAAAAACAAGATATACAGGGTGAGTCATCTAACGTTATCACCTCAAATATCTTTGTTATTTTCAAAGATATATGTGCGACTCGGATCTCAGCGACTTCAGGCGCCTCGAGAAGGAGGAAACTAATTTTACAGCAGCAACCGATCTTCTCTATTCGTTGCACTTGAAGATGCACCCTTACTTTTCTCGTTGCCATAAAAACAAAAATTTTTTGGTGTCGCATGAACCCCATTTTATCATTCAACTTTGTCCTGAAGACATTTAATGTATCTGTGAGAACAACAAAGATATTTGAGGCGATAACGTTAGGTGACTCACCCTGTATCTAGGAATGTAGGAAAATAGGGTGAAATTTTGCATGAAATTCCAGCCGGGGAATTCGCAGTACCATTTTTAACTGCCAACCGACAAAATGTCTCTTTCTAAAATCGCAGGATAACCACTTCCTGGGGTTGCTTGGATGATAGCAATTTTCCAGGTCATTTGGAGCTAGCCGGACCTCGGAGACGGTGTGATAGGACAGTCTCGCATCGCAAGAGCGGCAAAGGCGATATTAGACGCGTTTGTTCGCGAGTAATCGCGACGCTTGCTGACACGTGTCCATTGTCTACGGTCCGATCCACCCGCCGCGCCGCGGAGAATTCATTACAGAGATCCAATTTACAATAGCCGAGCAGTTCTACGTCGCGCGAGAGGGACAGCCCGAGGGGGTGTAGAGACGGGTGGCATGGGTGGTCGGAGGGCGTTAATTAGTCCGGAGGCGGCTTGTTTGCAGGTGTGAGTTACCAGCCGTTGATCCAGGAACTCGGTTCTCTCTCATATTATTTAATAAACGATCCGGTCGGATATTCGGAGCCACTTCCGGGGATAATCCCAGGGAACAGACCCGGGCCCGGCAAGCCAGCCAGTTTATGGATTTTCCTGGTTAAACGTTGCGTTGTTAGCCGGCCGCGCTGATTACCAACGGTCCGAATAAATTGCGTCGTTATCAACGGCTGCATTCCCCGACAATTATCAGAGAAATCGGCCCCCGGGTCCCACGGTTTTATGAACTTTGCGTTACGTTTGGTTCCCGGCGAACCACGTCGATAATTGCGTCGAATACCAGCCGACTTCCGTTTGTTTAATGCTATGCAAATGTTTTCTTCCGTGGCGAGCGACCCGGAAGAGGCTTCGAAAGGAAATACGCTGTTTTATTTAAAAGCTGTGCCACGTGTCGATGAGAGTATTGTGGTTTTCCGTCTTTCGGTTTTCGGGGAAATATTTATTCATCATGCGAGCGTCACCATCATTTTGTTTAGTGTGACACCAGGCTGAGGACAATAGAATGGTTTGAAACTTGATGGAGGTAGCCTAGGAATATGATAATTCGAGAATGCTTTGAATGTGCAGGCATAAGAACGGTGTTAGAAGTCTTTCATATGTTTGATATTTAATTTGTTGTAACTTCATGAACAAAAAATATTGAAATAATCGACGTGGACTCATTTTAAAGAATGAAACCTCTTCTTTAACATACCTAAATTGATTTCTCCAAAGAACTTTTTACACTGGACAACACGTGGATAAGCGAAGGTTGATTTTTCCTCGAAAGTTGTATGCGTGAATTCGCACGTCTCTACAGAGGTTAAAAAATTTTTATCGCGACTGAAATTATTATGAATTTAGAGATTGAAGTCTCCCCTACACGACGGATCCATAAAATTTGATGTACGATTTTTTCCTGCAACGGTATACATTGATCTATGGTATCGTTCGCGGCATACCTTCAGCTATTCTAATACCAAGGCACATATTTCATTCAAAGAGCCATAAAACGGCAACAAAAAGTCGTACGTCAAATTTTAAGGGCTCGTTGCGAAGAAGAAACTTCCTTCTTCAGAACCTACCACAATCTGAACCGTGGAAAAAATTATGAAAAACATCTCCACTGCTACATACATGCATTTCGTAGTTCGAGAGCCTAAAACATCTTAAGGGGTCAGTAAATTCTGCGATTAATCAGACATAAAACGGAAGAAGCTTGTGAATTAAGCGAGCATTGAAGCTAGTCGACTTTATATTTCGCGGACAAATAAACCGCGGCGTCGGTAACAGGCGTAACAAGCAGCTCGGAATCGTTTCTTTGGGGCGTTCGGGCATCGTCTGCGGGCAAATTCAGCCGCCGCGATTAATCGTTCCGTTTATCGATTGGGCGAAAAGAGGGCGTAATACTGCGAGCGTATTGTCGCTGGCGGCCCCCGTTATTCGGAATCGAATTTTCAAGCCGCGCGGACAAAGTCGTCGGTCGTATCGGATCGTTACGCGTTCGTCAATTGCCGCTCGTTAGAGCGTTCCTTCCCTCCCTTCCTCCTTCCCTCCCACTCTCTCTCTCTCTCTCCACGGATCGACTGGCATTGATATTAACTGATTATTCGCGCGGTTCGTTCATACAGTGCCATTCTGTGCGAGGAATGTCAGGAGTCGGGTTTCAGGGACGCGCGACTGTCAAAATTTCGAAAAGACATAAAGGGACCACAATTAAACGAGACTGAATTGTTCTACTGCGAGGTTGTTCTATTTCCTTCGACCAACCTCACCGAAAAACTCGATAGCCATCCATTTTTCTCGGGGCGTCGATATTAAAACACGGGACCAAAAAGATTCGCCCACATTTGTTTTATTTCTACACGAAACTCATAAACAGGAACCCTTAAGATCAATTTAATAGAAGCGCGCTTAGGGGTGCAGCATGGGCTGTTCGCACTTTGATGGTTTTGAACGCTGGATCAGAGGTGAAACATGAACTGTGGTCGTTTTCCGGACACAGGGGCCATTTTTGACAGGAGGACGTCGCGAGGCGAAAAACAATTCGGCACGCGATTAATCCAGCGATTAACCATTAGCGGGCGAACGGTAATTTCCCGACACCGTATCGGTCGATTTTACAACCGCGTAAAGTACACGCAGAAACAATAATTGTCCGGGGCATACGCGACGAGCATTATGTTCCGCACTCGCGGGATCAGCCTGCCGGCGAAAACGGCTCGCCAACGCGCGCCGTTCGCGTTTACGCTCGAAATTAATCTCGGCCTGTGTCTCTCTCTCTCTCTCTCTCTCTCTCTTCTCTCCCTGTCTCCCTCTGGCTGCAACCCTCGTCGGTTTCCACGAAAGCAATCCGCCGCGCCGCGCCGGTCCGCGCGAGTAATCGCTTGACGGCAAACAAAACACGATAAACACGCGTAATCCCCGCGCGATTAACCGACCCGGCAATCTCGAAACCCGCGTCACCTGCTCGCGGAATTCCTTGCCTCGATTTGTCTTCCCTGGTTCGATCATTAACCATTCTGACAACGTCAAAATCTGCTTTACCCGTCCCATTCCCTCTCCCACTCTCTTTGCCTCTCCGCGGAAGGAAGCAGAGAGCTACGCGCTTAGCTCGAAACAAATCTATTCTCCCGTGATTCGCTGATTTGCATTTTACTATTAATTTTCTCGCCGTAGCAGCGTACAATTTCTAGTAGATATCCCGTAGTGTAGGACCTAATTTATGAGCCGGTGCTAATTAATATCGCTCGACTGCGGATCTATGTGCTCCCAGAGTGTACACAGAAATTTTTCAGACGCGGAGAGCATGTTAATGAACCTTGATACGACGGATGACGTCGATCATCTTGTTCAGTTAGAGGTGCAAGATGTTTCCTCGTTGCAGAACGTAGTTTGTCCTTTGGTTAAAATGTTGTACGTTCAAATGATTTTCCTCTCCAAAATTTCTGGACCGGCCGGAATGTTTTCTCGTTCATAGCAACGTTTAAAAGTAGTTCCTCGTTTTATGAACAAAGCGTCCTATCACCTTCCTGTGCGTTCATTTACTTGTATTTATTTTCAAACGAAATACCGTCACTGAATTCAGAGGAGAATAGAGAAAGAGTATTGATTATCGTGGTCAATTTCATATATGATAGATTGATTTGATTTATTTTCATAAGGCTCGTTGGCAAATACGCTCGCATATTTGTATGTATAAACGCGACATTCATTTTGTTTCGATAAAACTGAATATAATATGTACATTGCTTATTTTGTCCATAGATGTCGTATCATTTTTCGGTGCATTTATTCATTCATAATATTCATTCTCGTATAAGATAGAATTGTTATACTGTTATAAAGGAGAACGAGATTTTCAGATAGCCTAATATATCACATTTATTTTGCTGATACAACCATCAATTTCTGTAATCCACGGTGCGAACGCGTTATTTCGCACATTCCCGTGCGACCGATTAACCCCACAGGATCCCGTCGATCGTTTCTCCTCGTTTCGCGCAATATTGCTTGATTATTGGCCACGGATCTTCAAACACACCCAACCCGGAGACGATGACATACGCAAGCGCCCCGCGGGACGATTCCCGGACGACGGCCGAAGGACGTAGCCGGGATTGGGCCACTGGCAATCAGATGCGTTAATGCCAATCAATTATGTGCTCGGTGCCTCGTCTATCCTCTCTCTCTCTCTCTCGCTCTCTCTCTCCCCCCGGCCCGAGTTCCTTCGTTTGGTAGCCTGGCCATCGCCGATATACACAATCCAACCGCCCACCATACCGCCATCAGTGTGCTGGATATATTAGTTATCGATCTATTGGTTGACGGATCTAGACCCCCGTTCGATAGTGCCCGCCTCGGTTTTGTGGATCCTACCTGCGGCCGGTGACATTACGCGATCGATAGAACTTGACCACCGATGTTGATATTGATATGTTTATGCAGGTTGGTCTAACAGTGTTCTGCAAACGTTATTTTTGGACAAACATGCGCGGCCGTAGCGGTGTCCTACTACTTTAGTCATCGAGATTCTGTTTTTCGGCATTCTATTGGCTGTTGTTGGATATACCGACAATTTCAAAATTGCCTCGACATTCTAAAATGTCCTTGTAGTAAAAGAGGATAGTATAGGGGCTACCAGATGTGTCGCAGAAGGGTCTTGCCCGGAAAAACCCTTGACGCACCAAGGCCACTAAAATAAGACAGAGGCCCGTAGATATGCTATATAGGACCCCGTTTCCCTTTTCGAGAGTCAAGTATCGTTCAGGTCAGTTTTAGTTAGTTCACTGCAGATCCTTTTCAAGGAAAGACGTTCTTTCTGTCGCCGTTCAAATAAAGTAAATTTGACAGGTTAAACTGCGTTTTAGTTGATTTCCACTCCCCATTAACATCCAATAGCTGTTCCACGAGATCATATTTCCGAACATTTCGGCACGCCTTCCCCCAATGTCGTTCCATCTCATGAAAAAAAGATATATCCAAAGTTCTACATCAATCGGACTCGATTCTCTTGGATATCCAAGAATGATTTGGACGATTCTCGGAAAACTTTCTTGAAACCATTTTTATCGTTCATCAAAATACCTGTACCAAATATATGTATAGCAATATCTCTCTCTAATACTCCAAACCTCAAACGTCCGAAGAAAAACCACCGCCATCAGAACAAAAAACCATCAGAATCAGATGGATGCGAGAACTCGAGCTCTCCCAGTGGCAAGCAACGACGCTACCCTTCGGTCCATAGCGTCGTTCACCCAACAACTACACTAAACACCGTAATTACCGTGCTCCCCGTAGGTAATCACCAACGATTATCGAAACCTGATCACAAACAACTTACCCCCAGCATCCGCAATAATTCCCCCCGGATTCTACCAATACTTCGACGATTCAGCGTTCCCGTTTCCCCTGTCCAGGAGCACTTGCAAACTGAATCACTTAGACGGAACGAATGGTCGGGCCCCGGGTACTTTTCCCGGGAACTCGCGGCGAACTTCGAGATCGCAGTTCTCGCTCCCCATAGCTACCATGAATAAAACGGTCTCGTTAGACGAGGCGTGCTCGCCGCGCCTTGCCGTTGATTGAGCGAAATCACGATGTTTGAAGTGCGACCCAAAAACTCGGCGCCCTCTCGTTCAGTTTTCAAACTGGTCCAATTAGAAGGCCAGAAACATTCGATCGGAGGATTCGTGGTGCTGCTTCTTCGTCTAAAAGCTCTTCTCTCTCTCTCTCTCTCACGTATTCGCGTTGGAGGAACAAAACGGGATTCACCGAAGCCAGGCACAGTTGCAAGGAAGAAGACGAAGAAGAAGCAGCAGTCTAGGTGTAAGATTCGCGGGAAGTCACGAAGATAAAACTTCTTCCGAGACTTTGAGCGGGTTCTCTTCTAGGCTGTTTCCCCGCTGCGAGTCGCGGTACTCCTCCTTTTTTTTCGCCAGAGGGGGATAAGGAACCGTCGGCTAAATGGGTAATTGGTGTGCAAGTCGGCGGGAGGGAGAGGCGAGTAATTGTCGCGCAGTCGCGAGCTTAATTATCCGGAACGATCGGGGATCGTTAATTACAGGCTCTCGGCGCCGAGTTCGCGCGGAGACAAACCTCTCGTTGATTTTCCGCCAGGAGAGCCGAGGAAACGAACCGATCGGTGGAGCTGCTCGCCTGCGTTGCCTGTTTGCCCTCTAACTTTCTTTTCGTCGGAGTCGAAACTCGAGACCCCGTTTTCTCCCGGCCGGCCGGGAGCACACCGCCTCTTTTTCTTCTTCGTCTCGTTCCCCGATGCGAGAGAGGCTTGAATTATGCGAGAGGCAACCCGCGCCGCGTCGCTCCGTGCCGTTCCGCGATAAGCCGCGCCATGGAAGATTGATCGCCTCGTGAAATTATTTCACGAAAGCGGCCAAGCCGCGTTCGAGGGAATTATGTTAACGAGAGCCGCGCTGCATAACCTAGCCGCCTCCTCGGTTTTTCCGTAACAGCGGAACCGCTCGAGCGAGAGCGATACCTGATCGATAACTATTGTTCTGACCCGCGGCTGCTTGTCGATGATCGATAATCGTCGAGCTGCTTGTTGTGTGCTTGCCTGAGAACGCGACTGCTGGTGGTTGACAGACAGACAGACAGTCTTCCGCCATTGGTTGAATTCGTTCAGCTGTTCTTGGTTTTGTTGTTACGAGGATAATCCCAGAAGTACCCGACCTTGACATATAACTGGCGGTTGTTATTTGAAAACTTACTATAGCCAAAAGTACAATCTTTATAAAGCTTAAGTTTTTGAAGTCTGAAGACGCTACGTTGTTTAGTATTTGTTTGACAGCCACCAATAGCATTTAGCGAAGAAAGAAAGTGTTGTTCCATCAGGACAATGCACCAGTTCGCACATTCGGTATCGCGGTGGCCAAAATCAATGAGTTAAAGTTCGAATTGCCTCCTCACGCACGCTATTCGCCAGATTTAGCTCTCTCAGACTATTTTCTCTTTTCAAACTTCAGAAAATGGCTCGGTGGTAAAAGATTTGCCAACAATGAACAGGTGGAGTCTTCGGTTGATGGCTATTTTGAAGATATAAGCGGAAAACCGAAAAATGGGACCTTCTCCTAGGAGTGGGGACTTTTAGTATGTTTACCTCGTAACTAGTCCAAACAAAGACCCGAAGTTAAAAATTGTGTTCCTTCCATTTCCCTCTACAACTTTTCGTTGACTGGACTACGAGGACTTAAACCGATTCTTCCGCGTTCATTTGCGTGGGAGAGTATCGCGTCGTCGGGTACGGTTGAACGCGCTCGAGGACCGAGGACGCATTTCCGGCGCCAGCGACGACGACGACGCGACGGGGCTCTGGCTCTCGTTAAGAATCGCTCGGCGTTTCGCGCTGCCTCGCGATATTACGCTTCGAGACGCTTCCGTCGACGCTTTCGAGATCGTCGCAAATTGCCGGTATGCTCATGCGGGCTGTCGTCGTCGAGAGGACCGCGCGTCACCCTCCATCAGTGTGGAACTGCTCGCGAAAAGAGCAGTCTATCCTCTCTCCGAGAGTGAGAGGAAACGCTCGAGAGCCAGACACGCTCCGCATTCATTCCGCCCTTCCACTCCCCCAGCCGTTAAACTCTACCCGTTTCAATATTTCCCCGTCTCTTTCCTAAAATTGCTCTCCCCATCCCCGTCGAAGATCCTCTCTCTCCCCACCTATCCCGCCGCCGACCGCTGTCTCAAGCTCGTCCTTTTTCTCCTCCCGTCGTCCTTAATTCTTACTACTGCGTTCTACTAGCCCTTTTCCCATTTCCTTCGCTCAATCACGCTCCCTGACCCGTTTTATCAGTCAAAGCGACCCCGACGATTCTTGTCGTTGTTATTACCCCCTGTTGATTTTTCCTACCCACCCTCCCGGTACCTTCCCAACCCTCCGGGCCTCTTATTGGCTCCACCCTCACCTTCGCGATATCGTACTCGTCTCCATTTCCGCTGGCTCCTACTTTTTATTTCCGTTCCGCCTGCAGCCGCGTCGAATCTTTTTCTGCTTCGTTTCTTTCGCTGCTGGTAATATCCGCGAACGTGCCCGGTAATCTACGATCTTGTTTTTAGCACGAACACTAATATTTTTTAGACGGAACGATGCATCGGTGGGACGCGGTGTCCGCAGAGAAGAAAAAACTGTTCTCGTCGAATTTACGTGACATCATTGTTAATCTTTCGAACAGTTATTCGTGTATGTACAGTTTTCGGATAATGTAAAGCGTTAGGATATGTATGCGAAGAATGTGCTCGTTTCACTGTACGTTGCAGACAATTTTCCCACACAAGAAACAGCATGCGAATAAATGTACATGATGCGTGAGTATGTGTGGATTTGGTTGTGAAACGTACGTAATAAAAAAGAGAAGAGCGCGACATGAATTTACAATACCGGTTTCACACACGTAGGAATAGTATTTCTCTTTCCCATCGGTTGATATACAGTTTTGAGATTTTCTCCTCCAAGGGAGGAGGAGATCCACTCGATTGAACATTTCAATGAAACTGGTTAACGTTTTTTCCCGGAAGTGTTTGTATAATGTTTTCCCGATGATTTGTGCGACGGGACGTCTGTTTCGTATCAAGGAACGCTGGGAAATGTAGTCCCCAAATAAAAGCGAATGGAATAAAGAATCGTGGATTTCCCATCGGGGTATGTAATGTATGAAATTGTCTGCGGTTCAGAAATTCAGTTCATAAATACCTGAAGACAGTGTCTCCTCGCGAGCCAGCCGATGTGCTGAAGTTGCGGTGGATCTGGAAGCGCCGAAGCCAGTCGCAACGCTTTCAGCGTCAGAGCAGCTAGAGCTGAGTGCAACGCGTTGAACCATACGTTCGCTTCTGCATTGTCCGCGGCTCTTAGCCAGCATTCGTGAACACCGTCGGGAGAGTGCAGCTCCAGGATTCGGCCCTCTGAGAAACAGAAAAAATCGTACATTCGAAATTGCTTCTGAAAGTCTATTCTGAAAAATATAATTTAGGTTATTTTTAAACCGTGGATCATTATACAAAATGAAAATTGTCTAACACAATTGTAAGGAACTAGTTAACACTAGTTCAATGTGACAAACAATTTTTCTTCCTTTAATATAATTATTATTTTCTAAATTCCTGTAATATCCTTATAGTTTCGTATTACACTTTATTGTTATTGTAGTTGAACGGAAAACGACATTTAATTTATATAATTTATACGAAGGTTCCATTTAAGAAGAAAATTTAAGAAGAAAAGTAGATTGATCTACAGATATATCTTCCACCACTCCGTCCACAAGAAAACAATTAATACTAACAATAAGTGATGTAGCCCGTCATTGCAAACAACTTTTGTACGAACACTTTCTTAATAACGACAACAGGGCAGCCTGTATATCGTGTAAATTTATGTTTGTATGGGCTGAATTGTTATTCTATTTTATATTTATGAGTCTTGGATGAAAGATAGACGAAGTAAACTTGTGCGAACAGTGGCAGTAATTCTTTTGTTTTTAGTTTGTAATCGTTTGTTATAGCCCTAATTGAACCTCGATCGGTTCAGCTTTCGGAACGGTCCATTATTCGTGAGCATAAGTCGAGAGGCTGCGAGGGCGCGAGGTCGATCGTCGATGGAAAAAAGGAATATCGGGTGCTCGATCAAAAGGAAATTACGTTCAAGTTAAAAGCCCCCTTTTCCGGCTACTATGATCGGATCGGGGTTAATGAATTTATGCTGGAAAATAGGAGCCGCGGTACGCTCTCCACCAGCGTTCTCCAAGGCACAGTCTCTGTTACTTATGGTTTTCGCACTCGCGGCGGGTTTAAAGTTGTTACCCGGAGTATTCAGCGACCGAGCAACGTCGGTAAAAAATTCACAACTCTCTGGGAAAAAATTGAGCATTCCAAGCGGAATTTTTGTTTCGAGTTTTTGCCCGACTCGGTTGAAGTTAATTAGGAAGCATAATTAATCCCGGAGCCTCGGATATTCAATTATGAACTTGGAAGAGCGTGTTGCGAAACAATTTCAACTGTTCTTAAATTGATCTCGCCATTTATTTGCTTGTCTGTACAATATTTCAATGAAATAAATCATACTTAATACTTGTAATTGATCGCTGTAACTTCAACGCTATCAGAACAAGCAGAAAAGACACACCTTGGAAGTCACGCTACTAATAAAATATAATAAATAAATAAATATAATATAAATCGTTCAACGACACGGTTAAATATCGAACATTCGAATACATCTTTAGCCGCTATAGTGACAATCCTAGCCCTTTAGGAACGAATTCACGAGAAATAAAAATACGTTTAGCCTACTAAGCAGATGGCTCCGCGTGCTGATAGTCAATAGACAGATGGCCAGAACGGCAACAAGAACGCAAACGGTTCTAGATAACGTGGAACCCGAGTCGACCAGCCGCGAACACACGCGAGGATGGTTAAAAATAAGCGATACCGAGACCAGGCTAAATACGGGACCGAGGCTGGATCGTCTAAACACCCGCGTCGTATCCGGTTACCCGTCCCGTTGCAACGACGGGGGGTGGTTCGCGGGGGTGTACGCGAGGCGAGGGGGGTCGGTGGCACAGGCAGCGAAAGCAACGGTAACAAACGTCCGCCGTCTCTTATACAAAGTATCCACTTCCAGGTTCGTTTCTCTTCCACACTTTTAAGCGATAACGAACCCTGCCAGCCCCCCCGGTGCTGCCCACCACCCGGGGGTTGCGGAACGGCGAGGGTGGGCCACACCGGTGCCGTTTTCCACGGCACAGAACGCCGTTGTTTGCGGACGAGGATAAGGCAAAGCTGGCGCGGCGTTTACTGCGAGAAATATAACCGCAAGAGCGGGACTTTGCTTGCGGGCTGACCTTAATCGCGGGAACTCGGCTACGAAGACAGAAAATCGGTTCCACTGATCTTCGAAGTTATTGGCTGCGGGAACTGCTTCAGTCTTTTTAGGGTACACGCCCTTTATGACCTGTTTCCCCGAACCCGCGGTCCGTTTTCAGATACCAGTTTTTACAGGGTGGCAAGAAATAACGGAGTCAATCATTTCTTATTATAATTCTGTCAAATTGACGAATTTTTAAAAACCAAATAATAACAACCATAACATAGACCTTTGGTATTCATTAATTTCAGAAGTTTCGAAATGGCCACCCAAACGTGTCTTGAAATTTTCGGCAATGGGCCGCAGCTCTTCTTGCGTCATTCGGTCCCACTCCCCTGGTACAGAGATTTTTTCAATGACTCCAAATTTTTATGGGGCCGAGCACAGGCCTGGCCTCCAAAATCGACCACACGTTGTAGTCCATCGGGTTGAGATTCGGTGAGTACGGCGGCCATTCCACAGATCTGATGAAACCTGGAAAATGGGCTTTGCAACACTCCTGAGTCGTTTTCGCGCGAATTAGAATAAGAAATGTTTAACTCCGTTATTTCTGGTCACCCTGTATTTGTCTGGAACACTCGAATTTATCTGATCTGATCTTAGATTTATCTTGTTCCGCGCTTTTGTAATCGTTTCTTCTTTCTACTTCGGATCATTCAATTGCAGGAAATCTTGTTCGGCACAGAGTATATACAGGAAAACAATCTTTAGGAGAGAGGCTGTTACTCGGACATGTTTAAACATTCTTTAACAAACAGATTAGTGCATGTATGTACTTTTAAATGAGGTGTTCATTTAGAAAAGAAGTCTTGAAGACTTGTTCGAAGACGCTTAATTGTCTCGAGCAATACAGTGTACGTTTAATTGAGCGTCTGACCACAGCTCGACTTTTCTACTTGCTGCGACGGATTTAATCAAGAGGTACATGACAATTTGTGAATTTAAAGGATGGATATTAGAATCATGTTTCTCCGGGATGTCTTTTCTACCCGCCCTACTGGATTCCGTGAAGGAAGATTACAAGTAACGGATCCGTGAGAGTCTGTAACGCTGGTCGCGAACGTGTTAGGGTGCCTTCGTAACATGAAAATGACGTAATTTTTGTACGGAAGGCTTGGAACTGTGGAAAGGGAAAATGGTGGAGTGCAAAGGCAATCTATCCGGACGGTGGGGAAACCGAATGCATCCGGTCTCGGACTTAATAGTTCTCGCATCCGTTAAGCATTATCGAGGCGCCGTGTAACACGGGCAGCGGATGACAACTCAATTTCAAGTTGAGCTTGACGTAGCTCGCGTGCGGCCTTCGAGCAGCACACTCGGTTACCCTAACCGTGCCTCCTTGCGATACACGTGTCGGATTGTCGACAGAAGTTCATGGTTCATCGCCGTTTACCCGAACACACCATTCGGAACACGTCCGGGTAGGGGTAGTTACCAGTTAATTCGACCCTTCCGCCTAGTAACAACGTGCCGACCTCAACCGGAGAAAATTTCGTAACCGAGTTTAATAAACATTTTAGCTTCCCGTTTAACTCGACGGGAAGTGCTACTTCGTAATCAGCTATGTTTACCGTGTGTACTGAATCCAATAAACGCGAATGTTGTCCGACCGACTCGAAGTGGAATATCATTTTGGTTCTGTCAATGTTTTGCTTGGAGAGACTTTCCTTTTTCCAGGCAATTAAAACGTTCCTCGCAGCGGGGCTACTTTTTTTTCTACTCGACGGAGGGCCGAGTGGCTTCTATTAATTTTGCAAACGCGGTTCGCTTATGAATACTTCGAAGCGAACTGACCGAGGAACGGGAATCTGAAAATTTTGTTGGTTTAACGACCTGTGATCTGTTTATAAGTATACTGGGGACAGCTAATTCCACTGGTAACATTTCCGGGCGTAGGTACGTCTCTTTAATTATCGGATACGGTGTAAGTGATTAGATTCAAATGCGTCTATTGTAAGCGAAACAGAATTCAAACAGATTTCCATTTCATTCAGACTCTGACAGAATCCCCAATAAAAGCAAACGAGAATTAATTAATTTTAATTACATATAATCGTACTTATTTCACTTCAACCTATACTCTCGCCGAAACATTATCGAAATCAAATCTCTATTCCATTAATACATTACTTTGTATTCGAACGTTCACGAAATCTGTTCCAACTTCTGTTCCAACAATTTAATGCACCGGGACGTCCGACTATTGGCCGGCTTTTCTACTCTAATGGATTGTGTAACGATACACGAGAAATGTAACGTTAAGTGGAAAACGTTGTAGTTTCTGAATTAAGTAGGCGAGCCACAGAATGCAGTTTCATTGCAGGGTCTGACCATACATCGACTTTTCTACTCGTTGCACTGACTCCCGTTAATAAACGCGAAGAATGCCAGGATACGTTGCAATTTTCAGTGGTGCATCTCTCTGAACGGCAACAATAAAATAGACGACAACCGTCTGCGTCGCACCCGGAATAAAAAACGAAATAGACTGCTCTAAGCGATCCTTCCGCAAAGTTAAACAGCAGTAAAAACCTTGAAGAATGTCGGGGGCATCAGTTTCGAAAGGACTTGTCGTCCTCATTCGTTCTGGAGCGGACCAATCAGCTCGTCGACGAAGAAAGGCGAGTCGGAGCGGGTGCTTCGCGGAGCGGAATGAAGCGGAACGCGTGAAAGAGAGAGAGAGAGACAGAGAGAGAGAGAGAGAGAGAGAGAGAAGCTTGAAATAGGCGGCTCGTTAGAGTCAAGGCGTCGAAGTCGCTCGTCTCGGGGGACAGGTCGCGGCTAGGTTCCTTTCAGCGGGCGTAGTCGGTTTAATTGCTCGCGACGGGTCCCCCGAAGTTGCTTTAATTAACAAAATAACGCGAACGGGGCGTGGGGCTGCGAGCTTTGGTTCTAGCTTCGAACGTCCTCTCTCCGCCCACGTATCCGTCAGCTTTTCTCTCTGTCACACTCCATCCCCCCCTCTCTCTCTCTCTCTCTTCCTATCATTCTATCATTCTCTCTCTCTCTCTCCCTCTCTCTCTCTGTCTATCGTTCTATGTGAAGCTTCGCGCTATTCCCTCGCGCAACGTGGCCCGATAATCTCTCTCTTCCGGCGTTGTCTATCCGGCCGCGCGTAATTTGCACGCCTTTGACCAGCCATCCGTCGCCGGAAGTAAAACCGGCGGAGTTCCTTTGTTTCCGGGCCCGACTCGAAAACAGGTCTTGATAAGGTTAGTAAATTAGGGGACAGAGACGGAACTGTAGGGGACCTTTCTCGCTGCCGAGCAAAAACCACGGGAAAAGAGAAGAGATTCGTCTTTCGTTTCTCTGGCGAGCCTGCGCCGACCGTCCAGCCTCCGGGGATTTTTCTACCGTTTGAAGACGGTAAAAAGATTTATGGCCGACCCATTTCCTACGGACCGCGTCCCTCTTTCCGGCATTAATTCGAATTTCCTGTTGGCCGAGTTACCGTGTTTCCTACTCGAGTCAACGTTTCAACGTTTCTGACGACCTCGCGTGTCCCGCACCCTTTTATTTGTTTGTTCCCGCGGGCGCTGTCGCAATGTACATAATTTTCTCTTGGATCTTGCTCATTGAACTCCGGTTTCATTGACCCGGAGTTTCTTCGGAAAGAAATCAATTGAAAAAAAATTTGCCAGCGAACAGACAAACAAACAAACAAGAAAGCGAGCTAATAAAAACGTGGTAAAATGGTCTAACGATAATTTTGCTGGGGACCGTCGTTCGTTTCATATGTAAATTTCTTCTGAATGTATGTTGATTTAGCCTGCGGATGATTTTGTTATGCGAGAACGTCTCCGAGAATCTCGTTTCAGTTTTATCCCGAGTTGTCTCGTTTCTTAATCAACGGAGCTGAAATAAAAAAAGTAATGGGGATTGGTGAGACGGTGCTCTCTGAATATCCGCGTAAAACATTAATGGCGTATAAAAATCATCGGATGATAACAGAATGAGGAAATTTAATATGAGAACGATTTGTACATTTACCGCCGTGCTTAATTTTCTATTAATGATATCTTATTTGATTCTGGTTGCTTTGAATTCGCTAACAAAAACGCGACTCCGTACAAATTTCTACGGAATATTACGTCGATATCACGATCGTTATGTTCCTATATAGAAGTTCGTTTCTACAGATGAAAAGCACCGATGAGTATAATGAGTTCTACTAAATGGAAGCGGAGATGCTCTAAATGAGCCACAAATTGGTGAAATGGAATCGAAAATTCGAATACGCCGTTTAAGATCGACAAATGAAGGGAATGAATGTTCATTTAAGGCGCGCAGTTTTGAGGGAACAGAGTTTGAAAATAATTGGATGTAATGTGAGAAGTAATGGCTTTTGGGGGCTAACCGTAAATGGGTGGTTCTACTTGCTGTGTATATTCGATGCAGTTCGCTTTTCGTTCGTTCCCGCAGTGTTTTCAGCGAATTTACACGCGTATTACTCCCGCGGTAATAATTTTCAGACCGCTGGAGTAAGTAGAAAAGTCGAGCAGTGGTCCGACGTGATGTTCTATCGTCCGTTCATTTAAGTACTCAACTATCGCATTGCTCGTTTATAATTGCATACGTTGTACTCTCGATTACAATCTGGGGAATCACTGGGGAAAGTAGAAAATTTAAGTATTGATCAGACGTGTCAATGTTCATTCTGTCCTTCATTCTCTTGAACCATAAGCTGTCATAGTTTTGTTCGGTAAAATGAGTTCGTCCATTCTTCTACAAACATTCTGACAATATTTGCACATTCTTAAGATACTTCCTGTTATGCCAGACACAATGAAATGAAGGTTTGATAACTTTGGATGATAACTTTGGAATTTTGCGTAACATGTTGTATGTATATGCAAATTTTTCATAAAGAGAATTGAAGTCTCCAATGGAAAATGTAACATGATAAGTAGACAGCGGATTTTATGCATTTTTTACAAAAATGAGTAGGTGTAATTTAAAACAGCGATTTTATTTTATTTTTATTTTATTTTATTTTTATTTTTATTTTATTTTCGACCTGTTGCACACATTAGGAAAGAAAATAGATTTCTATGTCGCTCCAGTTTGTTGCAATTCTGGCAGGAAATTGTTATTTTGCATACAGTTCCGCTGTATTTAAGAGTATTTTAAGAGACCTACTACCAATACAGGAAATGAAATTCCTTTTAGCCTTCACATCTAGAAATCACCTTCTCTGTATTAAAAATCAGCATTCCCGCCTTGAAAACGAAAAATGTCTACAGCGAGCTGCAGGGAAATGTTCATAGAAGAAAGTCGGTGATTCATGGGTCGAATAATTTACAAGAGAGGTTACTGTTTTCTTTTCTTTTCGCAAAGCGCTGACTGTACCTCCGCGACCCAGTTTCCTTCTCCTTGGAATTCCATTCTCGTCGAGCGAAGTCGCACTCCGTACACTTTCGAAAATCCCTTTCTGCCCTTTCGCGAGGCGTGCCGTAACGCACCGCGTCAGAATTTAAACGCGTTCGTTTCTGAAACGTGGGATTCCGCTTCTCGGCGGCGCAAGTGACTCAGCAAGGTGTCGCTTCCGGTTCCCACACGATCCCCGCATTTCACCTGGATTTCCCTTTGATTCGGGCGAACACCGCGCCCTCCCCGCTTTTCATCCCCTTGACAGATTTTACCCGTGAATTTCCCCCTCGATTCCCCGTTTAACTACACAAGTAACTTAAAACTTTTCTCCAAAGGGAAGAAGAGTAGCAGTCCTTCTCTCTCTCTCTCCCCCGGCTGGAAGTTAATTCTCTTAGCCCTTTGCTTCTGGTTTCCTCCTTTCTGCAGGACCACCCCTCCCATCCCCTTCCGTGTTACTCTTGCAGATTCTCCGAAACCCTCTCTCGGGAAACTTTCCTCTCATCAGCCTTCTTGTCTATTTCCCTTTAAACTTCTCAGTGGCAGCCTTTGCCAGACCAAAGCAGACTTTTTCCCCTCTCTTTGCATCCTGCTGGTTATCTAGCAGTATTTTTCTCTTTTGCTCTCTTGGCGCGCCCAGGCTCTTTAATGTCAACGTCGGGAGGCGCGTAATTAAACGCGGTTCCCCGCTCGTCTTGCAAATGCCGCCGCGCCGCGCCGTTTCCTCCGCGCCCGCGGAAACTCCACCGCGTATTTCCGTCTCGCGTTTCCGCTCGGGTAATCGTATACCCGCCGTCTGACCAATGGACACCGCATCTCGCCTGCGAAAACCGCGCGTAACCGAGCACTGCTGTTACGAAAGCCAGACGATAAGCTTGAGACATCGACACGAGGCTGCTCTGCGATCTCGCAAACCTTCTTGCGAAACTGTGCAACCCCGTCGACGACGTCGTTCATCATTATTTAAAACATCTTGGCGACCGATTCGAACAAACGTCTCTCTTTCGGCTTGAAACGTAAAACGTCCGGAAAGTTCTGCTCGAAAGAAACGAATGCACTTTCTCTGTCGACGAGATTCGTAAGTCGAATCGCGATCGCAAGGATCGAGAGATCCACAGCCAGTTATAAATCGTCCTCGGCCAAAAGACACGACTCTCAGACAGCTGGCAGACTTAGCATTCGAAACGACTCGAATGCGCCGTACAGTTTCCCGTTGAAACGCGGTCCCTGTAAGCCGTCACGAGGAATCGGTTTTCTCTGCGCATCCTTATCCTTTTAAAAGATTAAAAAGAGGAGAAGCTGGCTGGGATTTACCACGGAGAGGAGGTTCCTCCGATTCTAGCGCGTCGAAAGCGTCGCCGAAGAAATCCCCAACGGTTTTTTCTCGCGGCGAGGGAATAAATAATGGAGCTACCTACCGAGCAAACAATTTCCCAGTCGATAGACTTATTAAGTAATTAAATGCTCCCTCTCTTTGGCCCCCTTAGTTCCTCGCGGCTTGCATCATTTAAAAATCCGATTAGCCTCAGGATAATGCGCTTTCCACGAGAATCAATTTTTCGCAACTTCAAGTCCCCCGAAATCACTTCGATGTACTTCTTGAAAATAATTTCCAGATACTGTCACTCAATTTGACTTCGTCTAATCGACTGATGTGACCCTCTTCAGCTCCAAAGGAAATTTCTTATTTAGTTTCGGTCTTATTTCCATCGTTGCTTCTAGAAATTTCTTGCAACAATGTTTTCTATTTTCTGGAAATTTCTTCGTTCAGTTTCGGATCTGTTCCAATCTTTTAAAATTCTTTGCGCGAACGTTTTTGATTTGCAGTGCGCAAGGACAAAAAAAAGGTTTGGAAAAGAGTCTCAGCTTCCTACTTCGAAATGTTTCTAGTCGAATTAACCGTAACCAATAATCGGTCGCGAGGCATACTGGTTATTCCGAAGGGGTGCAAGTCGTCATGGAAAATGCTGTTACACGGAACGGTGGGAATTCGGATGAGTAAATCGTCGGACCAAGTGGGTGGCGCACAGGGTGGGAAAAAAGTTTCGGAACCGTATTCTCGAGTAAGCTTTTAAAAAACCGTTCCCGTCGCGGAATCGTCGAAATTAACCAGCGGAACACGAAATTTCGAACAGTTTGAACGGTAATTCGGCATAACCGAGAACCCTCCAGGTACGTTTCCGCGCCCACGGAAACGGAATGAAACGGCGAATTAAAAGTTTACACGGCTCCGGTCTCTCGCGGACTACGATCGGCGAACCGTTTTTGTTCCGCGTTATTTGCACGGGATTCGAATTCGACGATGATTGCCGGTCGGCCGCGGATGAATTCTCCATTTGCACCCCGACCCCCTCCCTGCCGCCCCCAGATCTTCTGTTTGTCTGTTTCCCGATTTTTTGTTTTGCCGACCACGGCGATCCCGCCACTAGCCGTAAAAGCTACTGGTATAAACATTTTCGCGTCTGGTGCGTTTCGTCAGACTAAATCCAATCGTTTGGCGAGTACTTGCGTTTATGACGTTGCAGGGAAAAATTTGGTTTTCTTGAAACTTCTGCTTCTTCTCGGCAGCGTGCGAGTCTCGGAATAAAAGCGGCATACAGCCGAGTTTTCACACCCTGGATTTTAATTTTAATATATTTGGAATGTTTACTTTTGTACCGTGGCAACATTATCACGCGGGTATCGACAAATTTCCAACAGATGTAACACACGGCTGGTTGCAAATTAATTGACGTTAACATGAAATTACACACTATTCTATAATTATTCTGGATCGAATGTTCCCGATCTGACCCATGATAGTCCATTATCGCTTCAGAATTTCACTGATATAAATTAATAAGGTTTGCGTCTGACATACAGCACACTCACACCACTTCCAAATATTTGCATTCTCGTTTTAATGATATCGTGTTCTGCGCAACATCCGCTACCTGTTCGGTATACTATTTGCAAATATATCACCGCGAAATTAATTCGACGATCAATCTTGAAGCACATAATTAATCTTGATATACGTAAAGATTGATTTCGGCGGGTCCGAATTATGAAATTTGGACTATGGTCGGTTTTACGGGTTTGCCAATGGCAAATTGCTGATCGGAGATTATTGCGCGGCGAGTTTTAATATCGTTGGGAATATTAAAAATCGGCCTGGTTCCTGAAAAGCTGAATAGTCGGAGTCTCGTCTTTTCACCAGTGCGTAATTGTGTCCCTTTCTTCCTGAAATATCGATACGTGCGGACGCGTGTGTAATTACCGGGTATTGACGTGTGGCCCAGTTGCGATTATAGTATTTCGCGAGGACGGATCGCGATCCGGTTATTATTCGGACGGCGCGTTAATTATCCGTCTTGCGGTGGACGCTGAGTAGTGGTGCTCAACGCTGCGACAGACGCGGCTGCTCTCACCGACAGATGTCCGTTGCTCGGTTATAATGGTCGACGTTGTGTCAGACACAAAATACTTAAGATGGTTTGCATTGTCGTCGAACTGTTAATCTTTCGAAAAACTAACCACGATTTAGCAAACGCTAAACCTGAAAACTAACTGGTACATGTTCCCCCATAAAAATGACAAGATTGATTTTATGTAGACTTTGTGCGGCCACTATCGTAATGCATGCTCTACCAAAGATATCTGCACAACCATTCCTGATGAGAAATCATTTTTACTATTTCAATAATCTATATAAATAAAAATCAAATGCTGTTCGTTGGTAAGCGCATCACTTGAGAACTGCTGGACCGATTTGGCTAATTCTTTTTCGAAAATGTTCGTATTAGTCCGAACTAGGTTATAGGATAAGAAAAATTGGGAAAGTATCACGGAATAATGGACAATTCGGGAAAAACTAAAAGTGCTTTTAGAATCATATTTCAATAAAACAAAAAAAACGAACGTCGTAGCTTTGAATCAATATTTCAATAGAACGTCGCAGATTTTAATCAATATTACAATAGAAATTTACATTATCGACGTCTGTTTGCATTATCGACATTATAAACATTCGCCAGTTAGTTAATTTCGATTAGAATTTATTTCGTGCGAGCTGCAACAAACCCTAGTTGTAAAATAAAAAATCTGGAACCGGTCATTTTGACCGGTGGTGGTAGGTTTAGTGTAAAAGCAAATGTACCTGCCACCGAGTGGGTAAATTCAGGAGGTAGTATAGTACTAGTCAGTTGTGAATCAGACGGGAACTACTTAAAATGATCTACGTTGGCATCGAGGTGTCGACATTGCAGAAATATAGTTACAATTTAGTTCGCTTAAAGACAGAATTTATTTCATGCCATTGAATTGACAGTATCGAGAAATAGTAGTAGCAGTCGGTTACAAATCAAACGCAAAATTCTCAAGACAATCTCTGTACAGCTAGCAATTCGAAATTGTTGAAAAATTAAACAATATTGAAGATGCCAACAGATGATTTCTCCTCTACTAAGATCATTAAAGGAAGAAATAACATTCGATTTAGTTTCTGTCTCTTGCAATCGATCCAGACAATTTTTATTTTGCATAAAAATCCACAGTCTAATTAAAACGATATAGGCCACGCATAATGCACCTCAAACGGTATACATCGGCGAGGTGTCCACAATGAGAAACGCCAGTCACACGACTTACTACATTTAAAACACGATTTGCCAGGCATCTAACCGATAAAATCACGAAGTGGTACTAGTACCGTCATAAGCCAGACAGTAAATACGTAGCACAGAATAATTGGTCCGCAATCATGGAATAAATAGACTGCGAATATTTTGTACAAATTGAAATTTCTGTAAACTAATTTCCCGCGGTGATAAACGGGCAGGAATTGATTAGTTTCATCAGCGATTCTGCTGCGTTAAAAGTAAATCAATTAGCTTATTCGACCAATTAATTGGGAGTCATCGAATACGGTATATAAATATTGAATGCCTGATCGAAATGTTCTCTATCCCCGTTGGAATATATTATTATTAATTATCAAAATTCTGCCGAAAGTGCAACCCTCGAATATTCGAAGCGGAACAAATTATCTTTTACCGAACACTTTGGCCGACTTGACCGGGCGAATTACTGCTATAGCACCCTCGTGCAAATTCATAATTAACTGAAGTATTTATGGAGAACGTGGAAACACAACAAAATGTACAGTTTATTTAATGAAATCGAACCTCTTCAGACATTGGTATATATTTGTTTTGATCATAATTATTGATCGGTACGTGGTTGCGCATACTTGAGAAAATGTCAACGAGTCAATAGATTGTAAATCCTTTTTGTGCAAGAAATAAAGTTCTAGCTATTTTCGCTACCCGACAATTTACTCGTCGCAAGAGCTTGCATAGTTGCGCCAGTTTCGGAGCACAAAGCACAGGAACAGAGGTCCATCTATCAACTAGACAAGGAAGATGGTAGACGATCGAGTACTATTTACAGGAGTAATAGGTCGCAGTGATCCGGAGAGCAAAGTGAAACGGGTGAAACGGGCAAGCGGTCCACGGAGAAGCATTTTCCCGAGTCATCAGCGTTTTCCAGCGCTTTCGCCGTCGTTCATTTGTATACATTCAGACTCGACGCGCGACTGGCGGCTTTTTAAAGGAGGGCAGAACTCTGGGAGCGGCTGACACAGAGAGTGGGAGAGGGACAGGGAGAGAGAGAGGAGGAGGAGGAAGAGAATCATGAGCCACTTGCGAAGATAATCTGACAATCTGTGCCAAAGGCAGGTGTTGCACGCGCAGGTGCACGACACGCCGTAGAAACGTGGTGCTCGTTTTAAACGTCGACCCGGCCGCCTCCGCTCCGCTTCGGGCCGCCATTCACGCAGCACTCGAGCTTTCGAAATATCGCAGGCAATTTAGCCCCGCAAAATGAATTGTTGAGAGCGGCCCAATTCTCCGCGATCATTGTCGGGCTGTTTCCCTCGTTCGCGAAAACGTGTTAATCGTCCCCTCGCCTCCCACAGTTCCGTCCGCTTTCTATCCATCTCTTCGTCTCTCTTTCTCTGTCTCTGTCTCTGTGTGCGCACGGAAAACGGGCTGATGTTTTCGTTTTCTGAACAGTCGCTTTAACTCGCGGGCTGTTTGCGTCACCGAGAACCTCGATTGGGCTCTCTGTCCCGGGTTGATAGAATCCCTCGACTAAAACGACGACTCTGTGCAAATATACCGAAAGAATACACCGCGATCCGACGGTAATCAACTGCTAAAACAAATATTCCTATCATCTGAATGCTCGCAGGAACCTCTGCAAAACCTCCTCGATCCTAGTCTGATTAATCATCGACCTGCTTAAAGTAGTAGCAGTCGGGTATAAGTCGGGCAGAAAATCACGATCCCCGTCTGATAAGTGACGGACCCACACCACTGTACCCCAAGAAAAGGTTTCTTCCCCACGAGAAATCCTGGCGACGTTCGCCGGTGACGCCATTAAAACGATTCGGGGGATTCGGCGGAGACTAATTTCCCTTCCAAATGACGAGCCATCGGACCAAAATCAGATCCGCTTCGGCCATCGATCCCCGGCCGGTTGACGAAGAAACGGAGTTCATCGATCGCGGCCAGAAGGGTTGGCGAGACGTTATCAAAGAATACAAGCCTCTCAGGGATCGATTACACCGGGAGATTCCTGCGGCCGGCTAGATTACGCGGTGTTCTCTCACGCCATTGCCCAGCCAAGGCAAGTAGACGCCCGTTGCCGGCTGCAAATCTTATTTGAATTGGAGATGCCGAGTTTACCCCTTGGCTGGACCGACGCCGCCAGTGTACAGTTAGCTTAGAGGGAGGCGGTAAGTAGCTTACAGAGGGCTCGACGCCCTCGTACTCCTCCCAGAACCCTCCATAGTCATCCGTAGTCCCGTTCCTTTAGAATCGCTACTTTCACGCGGACGTATGTAGACCGGCGTTATTCCACTCTGATCGATTAACTTCGTGCAGATTCATTTTCAACACGGTAAACCTAACTGATACCGATTGCAATCGAATCGCGAGGCAAAGAATGTACACGGTGGGTGTAGAAAGTGTTCGTACACTGATAAATTTCAAACAAAACTGAAAAAAAAAATCAGAAAACATGAAATTTCTTCAAAAGAGAGCTTAAAAAATGCACTGAAGTAAGAGTGGAACAAGATCCCACAACACGTGACCTCAAATTTAGTAAATTCAATGCCAAGAAGAATTGCAGCAGTTCTAAAGGCGAAAGGTTATCCAACCAAGTATTAATTAATAATTTTCTAATGTCGCATTAATTTACATTACGTTTTTTTTTCTCAAATTGTAAGAAGTTAGAAATTGTACGAATACTTTTTGATGATGTATTTCAGTCGATTATTTGCTTTTCCTTATTACATTCGCAAGTTAATCAAGAAATTGACTTCTTTTTGCATTGTATCTATTCTATAGACTTCTCAGAATATGTACATATTCGTTGTTTCCCGAAAAAATAGTTAACACACAACAATTTCACAGTTTTGTTTGAAATTGATCAGTGTACGAATACTTTCTACACCCACTGTATAATATAGAACGAAATGAAATTCGAACAATAAATGTCTACGCGTATGGTCTTGTGCAGGAGCGAATCGACGGAGGAAAAACCCGGTAGAAAACAACCCAATAGCGAATATTCTTGTGCAACGTAGACCGCCGCACACCTGTACACGATTCTATCAGAAATTCTCATCTACCTCGATTCTATCCAGCATCGCAAAGAAAGCGCAACAACCACCGAAAACAGCGTTCAATTCAATTTCCTGACGAGTATCGCGCGCGCGCGCCATCATCCGGCGGCAAAACACGGCTTAAAATGGGAAATAAAAAGCGCAATTTAGCCGAGCACGGGCGAAGACGATCCCGCGGAAAGGAGCATAGAAGTAGCGAGGATTTCGCAGAAAAAAACCGCAGAGAGCGAGTGGCCTGATTAGCACCGGAGGGCGTGACTGGACGATGTCGCTGCCGGTTAACATCTCGTTGGCCCCTTGGGGATACCCATGGGGGTGCTTTCGTTTAAAGCGTGGCCGGCCGGTCTTCAAACCCTCACAATTTTCCGGGAGCCAAGCTGGGAAGCACGCCAGAAGCCTTGCTGGGAAAGCGAAGCTTCAGCTTTCGACGGTGCTCGATACGAGGGGCGGAAAGGAGGGAGGAGGAAAGGAGAGAGGGTGAAGGGGTTCGTGGGATCGGTGGTTTATTACAGACTCGCCTTTATGATATCCGAGCGTCGTGGAACGTGGAGAACGGGGTGGAGGGACGGCGGGCGTCGCGTCATCGACATTGCCGGCGTCGTTGCGGTCGACCGGGATGGGCCATCAAAGTTTAAAGCGCCGTCCCGTTCGTTCTTTCCGGCGAAGGAATCGAGCGACGCTGCCCCCAGGGACACTGAAACCCGTTCGAGGGACTCCGAACAGGTTCGAGGGGTCCACGGGACGGTTTTTGTCCGGCGGGATCGTTCCCCTAGAACCTCGATCGCGCCGGCACGATTTCCACGCTGATGCGGAACGCTTTAGCGCCGTCTGCCGCCGTTATTCCGGCAGAATGTTGCGGTTTTCCAGGTCTCCAACGGCCCCCCGGTCATCGTCGATTCACCTCTGCCCGAAGAAGTCCGGAAATCGACGATTTCCTGGTGGAAAGTCTCCGGAAAAGTCGCGAACTTCCCAGCTCGAACTCCCGCACTCGCGCAGATTGAATATTGGAAACACTGAGAAGATTCGACGATTTCGAAGATCGACGAAGATCCATTCTCTAGGGTTCATGTAGATATGGGAGATGAGTTCTGATCCGATTCCTGCTTATTGTTCCATCGCGTGAGCGAATTAGGTTAGCCGCGATCAGCTAAATAACCAGGGAAGCGTGTTCGGTAGACACGTGTTGGGATCGTTGTACCGAGAACGCCTTCTTGCAGTTTGCTACTGGTAGGAGGAAGCACGGGGACGATTACTTCTGCCACTTTGGCCTTGTTTTATTCCTGTTCTTGAAGCGATGCCAACGGAATCCGGACAGAATCGCGTGCACGCGCCCTTCAAATCGGTGGAGGAGGATGTCGCGCGAAGTGAGCGACACCAGGTGATCTTCGTAAACCTGGGTGTCGCGGTAATTGAGGAATTGAATGTTGAACGGTGTCGTGTTTCTCCATTACGACCAGAAAAATTATATCTGAATATTCGATAACCGACGAATATTGTCGCGTTCGATATATTTTTATTATAACGAATTTGTACACGAACGAGCAAACTGATAAAAGAATCTGTAAGGCAAGCTCTCTCGCGAATCGTTTCCGAGCACGTCGCTTCAAAAGTTATATCCAGCTGCGCTAGCGTATTTCGAGACAATTTTGCGTAAGTTCTTCTGCAAAAATATCGAGCTTCGTCAAAACACGGAGAACGTTTGTTACATACGATGCAAATGGTTCTCGAGATCGTTTATCGCTTCCGATTGGAATTTCAGTTCGTTATATCGAAACTTCGTTGCCGGAGCATTCGTTAAAAACTGGTATAAATCCTTCTGAAAGTTTAGAATCGTTTTGTATAGGAAAATGGAAAAAGATATAAAAAATATTGTATTCGATGGCAGTAGAACGAACCTGTCTGTGATCAGACGACAATTAAAATCCACAGTGCAGAGAAATTCTAACTTCCGATGCTGGAACACAGTGTAGTTAGAGTTTAGTTAATTTTGTATTATAATTTTAGTTTTGGGTATTAAAATTCAAGAAAAAATCCATTATGCACGTGGTCAAAGGAGAATTGAAAAGAGTTGAAATGCTGGAAAATGTGGCTGCACAGTGATACAAGTAAAACAGCTCGGTGTGTGATCAGACGGAAGTACATTTTGCATCTTCAGTGGCATTACAGAAAGCTGGATGTAGAATTCTACGAAAAAGCTTTCGAACGTTCAGACGATGTTTTCTAAAAGACGAGTTAGCAAACAGGAACTAGCGAAGTAGTTGTGTATGTGGTCAAGCAAGGATTAAACGCTGGTGCGCAAAAGAGAAGGAATGAAGTATACACAGGTACGGAAAACCGAATGTGGAACTCTGCGAAAAATCCTTGAAACTTTCGAATGACGTTCCATAAAAAGACTGAGCGCTACTGAATAGAACCGAGTAGAACAGACCGGTATGTGGTCAGACAACGATCAAACACCACTGTGCAGAGGGTAAAAATTAACTATGTTCATTCCCAGGAGAAGATCGAATCGCAAAGTTTTCCTGAAAGCTACATAAACTAGTCGACAAGTGAGCAAGTAGACGGTGCATCGGTGTACGAGCAGACAGAAAGAGCGAGGCTTCCATCTCCGTTAACATTGTAAAGCAAATTTAATAAAAACCGTACAGAGCCTTGAAAAATCAAAGCTTAATAAGAACAGACCAAAGACTAGCCAGTGGAATAGCGCAGTATATGGTCGGACAAGAGCTGAAATCCCCGGTACAACGAAACGAAATCGACCATATTCATTCATAAAAGAATACCGCATGGTAAACCCGGCTCGGTACGCCTCGGTACGCTGTTAAGTGAAACAAGTAGAGGATCCCGGTATCTGATCAGACGGACCGCAACCAGTGCTCGTTGCGGGAGTCGATTTTTCACGGTGCTCAGGCGAATTTGCCGGGAATATGAATTCCGCGGAGGCACAGAGTCGAGCTGCTCTGAAATCCTTGCAGCAGAACGTTGTAACGCGATATCTCGAAGGAATGCGTTCGAGAGTTCTCTCTAGAGCAGCTCTCGTGGAGATCGTCCAGCGAATCAGGGCCCTCTGTCTGGCAATTATAAAGCGAGCTGATAGAGAGAGAGAGAGAGAGGGGGGGAGGGCAGGTGAGGACTCGAGTAACCAAACCGCACAAAGGAAACCCAACCGCGAGCGATTCCAGCGCGGTTGAAATATGAGATTTAATCGGGCGGCCATCGCGGCACTCGGCAATTGACGCAACCGCGACGACTGATAATCTAATCGCCGTTATGCGCGCGCGAGCAACCGTGAGGGCCACCGGGTATAGTTATTGCGAAACTTGTTACACCGCAATTACGGCGGATCAATGGAACGCACGAAATATCCAGTCAGTCTCCCAGCTCTTTCCACTCTCGGCTATCCGTTCTCGGGTTTCGATACGTGTACGATCTGTGTGTGCACGTACGTATTTTACACATATATATATTTATATATGTATGTACCCCGTTGGTGAGAGCTCGCGAGGATTATGCATTCCGTCGTATCTGCCCGGCGGATCTAACTGGAACTACCTGGAAAGCATAGATTTAGCAGCCAAGTTGGACAACGACGGCCAAGATCAATACGCGAAACGATCGTCTGTATTAGCATCGGTATACAGAGGGGACCTCGTTACATTTCGCATAGCACTCGCAAACCTCTGTATCCGCCACCACCACCGTCTTCGATATTATAATTAGAGAGCCGCCGCTAGATCAAACTTGCCGAGCTTGTTGATCTTCGCTGCGCAGCCTCACGTCTCATTTCGCGAACTATACCGATCGTCCCGGAGAGCACTCCACGGCGAAACCGAGCTGTTTCGATTCGGTGTTCAGTCACACTCCGCTCGGTTCCTGTTCCAAATGGTTACCAACATCCTCACCGTCCGATCCTCTCAATCGATCCTTTCGAACATGGGGATAGCAAGTAGTCTGCTTAAGAAAAGGATAATTTGATGAAAATAAAATTGAATCACTGAAGCAAAGTAAAACCTTTATGACCACAGGAAAACGATAGCAGCCAAATAACATAAGGTTTCTTCCTGGAAGATAGTCTTCAAATCTTTGTCTCGCATTTAACGATTTACTTTGACGCGAATTAAACAGATCAAACACGGAGTAAATTGTTAAATTTAACTCTTTTCTGAACTCGACCATTCCAACTCGTAAAGAAAGCTACACAAAAGGTGTCGCGGTAAATGTAAAATCGGAAGACGAATCCCGGAAAGATGTGACAGAACAGGAATTGAAATTGTCAAGATTGATCGCTATTTTCGTCGTAGGAATGCCCGAAGCGCAAGATGCACTCGCCTACAATGACACCATAGTTTAGCCCGCGAGCGTCACGGTGAAATTGCGTCGGATTAAGTTTACGACAAGAACAGAGAAAGCGACAGAGAGAAAGAGAGAAAGAGAGAGAGAGAGAGAGAAGTTAGCTACGAGGATTACGATTTCAAATGTACGCGTGTTTGCAGTTCGTTCAATTAATTCCGAGGACAGGAAGATTTTAGTGTGCCCGGATCATTAATTCTCGCGACGGCTTGTCTCGTAATCGTTTACGATCGCTCGAGGCGCAAAGACGCGAAACAATTTCGTCGGAGCGTGGCGCGAAGGCAGCAGTTACGCTCAGCGGAACATAATCAACACGGTCACATGCACGCGGAGACCTACCTCCCTCTCCCGTCTCCTTCTCTAGTGTATATCCATTCGACGCAGGGCACCGAATCGTCAAAGCGTTAATTACAATCGCCAGCATTAAGCATCGAGTACGGCAACGGAGCGGTGCGGCGCGGGGCCGATGTAATTTATCGCTCATAAACGACGTCAGAGACCCCGATTGCGACCAAGTAACCGGTACATTACATCGTCGACCTACCCCGAATACCTGCGAACGTAATTCCATGCCCTGGCGAACCTGCCGCTGCCCTATATACATTTTACTTGACTCCGCTTTGCGGAGTAAATGTTCCTCGAATCCTTAGAAACGGAAATTTTTACGCGATTGCAAAGATTCACGTTCACTGCCACGTCCATTAGGCCACTGTTGATGTAAAGATAATGATAATTTGTTAGAGAACTTCTGACATTCTTCAGGAACGTTAGGTGTCGTCAGACGTTGCAGTTAAAGTACAATATTAAATTTTGGGATATCGCGTATTTCCGAAACTTGCAGATTCTATAATCGGCTGAGCAATCGACACAGAATGAAAACAATGAGAACCTATTTGGTTAGGTCAGATTAATTATAACACGCTCGAGAAAACAGGATTAAACGAGTATTATGGAAAGGAGGATTCGACAAGATTAAAACAATTCCTTCAGCTAGTCTCTATGGAATCCTCAATATACAGGGTGTCCTAAAATTCCTTCAACAACCGGAAATGGGAGGTTCCTGAGATCATTTGAAGCAACATTTTCCTTTGCGAAAATGTTATCCGCGCCTTTGTTTAGGATTTATTAACGAAAAACACGGACCAATCAGAGTGCGACCTAGACGCGAGTTGGCACAGTCGGCCAATAGACAGTTGACGCGCCGGGCTCTGATTGCATTCCGATTGGTACGTGTTTTTCGTTAATAAATCCTAACCAAAGGCGCGGATAACATTTTTGCAAAGGAAAACGTTGCTTCAAATGATCTCAGGAACCTCCCATTTCCGGCAGTTCATGGAATATTCGGACACCCTGTATAGTAGATCTTCATGCACAATCTCTAAGTTATATTTTTTACACTAAACCTAACCCAGACCTATAACTCAAATTTTAAAAATACTCTTGCGAATATCTAAAAAAGTCTAAAAGAGACCGCCTATTGTATGTATAAGAAAAGGTTGTTCAGAATTATGACCTTGAAATCATACTTCAATGTCATCGAAATCCGTGAGAAAGTAACGTTTCGACAAGTTGATCCCCTATTTTTCTATCTTGTCTACTTAGCAATACAGAAGACTAGAATTATCCACTACACTAGTCAGGTCAAGCAAAATTGATGGCAGTTCACTTCCCGGCTCCAGTGCCACTAAAACGCTACAGCGAGCAAGCAGATATTAATAAACAGTCCCGCCGACATTTCTGCGCTGTTCATCAGTGATCGCGATCGGCGCGTTCGCTAATTCCCATCGATCTCGTTTTTATTCGACGAACCGGCAGATAGCGATCGATGGGAAGAGAGAGAGATAGAGAGAGAGAGCAGTTTCGAGAGGCGGATAGAGCCGATCGTCGTTACTGCACCACTTTCGCGGACCTGATACGTCATTCATAAACATGACGGGTAAATAGAATGACTGTCAAAAGCCTGCGGGGGTGTGTTCGCGGATCGATCAACGGATAATCGTTCCCGGGGTTGCCCGTTTTCGGCTTTGGGAACCGGGTCAACGAGTCGCTCGAAAAGTATTAGGTCTGTCCATAAGTTCTCTCGTTCCTCATCATACGTGCATACGAATACTTCGTGACGTTTCTTCCGATTTGTTTTAAGCAGCCTCTGGTCAGTCTAAGTTGGAATTAGTAAACCGAAGTTGAACGATTACAAGTGAATGCTAGCATAAAAATCAAAATAAATGTTGGTATACGATAGGATCTCCTCCTCCAGAAGGATCAAAAAAATGAGGTACTCAAATCACCTCAATAGCTTTGTTGTTTTCAAAGATACATTAAATGTCTTGAGGACAAAGTTGAATACCAAATACCAAAACATCTTTGTATTTCTGTAATTCTTTTTAGAGATGTCAAGGTCACCTTCATTTTTTGAAAATGGAACCGCCCTTTATTGAACATTTACAATGATGGTCCCTTTCATTACGAATTCAGTGACTATAATTACTTCAATTCCTTCAAGGTCACGGATAGAAAAGACCGTGTAAAACTAAAATATGGAAGCAGGATACGTTCATCGCCGGTGAGACTTGTCGTGAACATGCTAAGGTCCTTTAATGCAATGGAGTGTGTGTGTGACATGACAACGGTTTACTGCGAATGTAGAAAAAAGTGCATTGCAGGCCCGATTGCTTTATGAAGTATCGTATTTAATGTATCGACATTTAATACATACATCTTTGAAGTCACCAAAGATATTTGAGGCGATAACGTTAGGTGACTCAGCCCGTATAACTGTTACTTTAAAACGACCTAACGTAAATTAATGCTGATAGGGCTAGGGGGTGTAAAAATACGGGAAGAATATTTTTCTGGCTCCGGATAGGTTACCGGGTCTGTGTGTACGTCGGTATGGGTCCTGCGGAGCGCAAAACAAGAAACGAAAGCGAAATCCGGTCGATCGGACGCCCGGAAAATTACGTTCGCGGGAAATTACGCTTTTAAAGAGAAAACCGAGGGTCGAAGTAGGATGGGAGGGATGGAGGAGGTCGATCGACGGGGAAAGGAAACCGGAAGAAAGAGGGAACGACGGATGGTAACGAAGTGACGCGAGTACTTCGTGCATTTCGATTTCCTTTTGAGCCGTCGTCGCTCGAGAGCTGTTTGCAGCTACGCGCACGTACGCCGTGCTTTTGTCGTTCTGACGTTTTATTACAGCCCCCGCGTGTCCCTTTCTCCGGCTCCGGGATCCTCCGGTTTTCGTCTCGTCCTTCGTCCCTCACTCACCCCTCGTCTTCCTCCGAGCTTAATATTTCCGGGACACACGGGGGAGGGCGAAGGACGAATGAAATTCTCATAAACTTTCATTGGATCGAATAAACGCTTTTTTAACGCGGAGGAAATACGACCGGGAAGTCAATGGGCCGGGTAAAGAGGCGTTTCAATATTATTAGGAGCTGCGTGATGTAGGGCTCCTAGTAGAACCGAGAATAGCAGTTGGAAGTAGATTGGCTGCGTGTGCGATCAAACCGGCGACGGAAAATCCTTTGGTAATTCTTCGATGGATTCGTATGGAGAATTGGCCTGTAGCCCGGATTGTTGAGTGACTAGCTAATTCAAGTAGAACAGCTCGATGATTAACCCTTTGCACTCGGAGCTATTTTAACACTAACAAAAGAAAAATTAAACATTTCTTCCGATCTAGAATAATTCCATCCGCTATGATTTTTTTAAATTTCATAGATACCAAATAATAACTCGTACGATACCTAAATGTTTATAATAATATTGTAACAATGTAAACAATATTTTGAATAATGGTATACAGCAATTTTTAGTGGCGCCTCAGAATCACCATCCGAGTGCTAAGGGTTCATAGAACGTGGATTGCCAAGATAGTGGAAAATGGTTTTGTAGCTCGTTAAAAGGAAGAAGAATGTTCATAGACACAGAAATAATTAAAATACTGTTGCCTCGATACTCCACGGAGTCTACCGTTCGATTCTGTTTGGCCAGCAAGTAGAATAGTTCAATGTTTTATCAGACGAGCACCGTATCGACAAGGAGACGTTTTTCTTCGGCTTGGCGAGAGGAACGAAACTGTTCATAGATAAACATAAACATTGGATGCCTGCTTGTCGTAGCTCAGAAGAGTCCACAAATCGATTTCCTCGAGCAGGAAGTAGAATAAATCAATGTTTGTGCGGACGGCCGTCGAATAGACAACGGAACATTTTTTCTTGGCTTGATAATGGGACCGAGGTAGTTGTTACACCGACGCAGAACATGTGTATCGGCTGCTGGAAGCTTCGAGGAGTCTGTAAGTGTTTTTAACTGTATATAAAAGCTACAATAAATAAATTGTTCTTGGGTGGACAAATATATCAAAGTACACTGTTCGTTATTTGCTGAAGTAGATTATCCACTGCCAAAAACAATATTTTGCCTGTGTTGTCAAAATGTATTTGGTCGTCGAACAATCGAGCCACGAGCACCGAAAAATCGTTCCGCAAAGTTCGGAATAGTATGCATCGGCTTCGTTGACTCTTTGAACGCGTACAGCAAGCTAAACAAAACGTCGAGCAGGATGACCCATTGAAAACCGTGTCAAAGGTTATTCCATAATGGAAAATTGAAATCAGAGGGCATCGCCGCTGCAGAGAAGTTTCGGCGCTCGAACATCACACGAAGCCAATTCCGGTTTAATTAAGTGAGATCCGATCGGGCGGAAAATGCGGGCGTCCCGCGGAAATAAATACTGATCGCGAAGCGGCGATGGGACCACCGCGCGTAGAACGGGCCGATTCCGCTAATCGAATCCCTCCAGATCTCTACACGGTTTCTGGGGCAGCAGCAGCAGCAGCGTTGTAACCCGCGGCATCATATTCCAAAATACCTGTTGCGGTGGCGCAGAGACGATCCGCGCGCGACTATAAAATCCAATGATCGCCGGCCGTTCATCCGTGTAAGTAGGTTTCGTAATCGGATAATTGAAAGCTGCCCTTTCCGGTCCGAAACGGGCTTGTGTTTCCACCGCTCGGACCACGATGCGGTTTCGACGTCGCGTTCCCGGCGAACGCGCCGATGAAAACGCCGCCGTGCCATGCCGTCGCGCGTCCCATGTAGAAATCAATTACCATCGGTAATACTTGGTAACGTCCCGGTAATGGCCGATTCAAACGGCTCGGTGCGTCGCCCACCGGTTGGACCGCGGATAATTTCGTTAGTTTTTCGCCTGTGGGGCACCACGACCATCAGGAATTCAACCATTCTACGTGACTACGTCCATAAATTAAGTGTCGCCGACTCTGCATTACATTCGATCTACTTGACGTCGTTCTGCGATTTCGACGCTGACCGATCAAACATTTCGTTGCTCGAAGTCGATCCGAGAACTTTATCGTGGGGCTCATTTTCACAATTTTTATATTCTCCGTAAAGTATCTTATTTTGCTTACAATCGCGATCAAGAATTTTATGTTACCTCTACGTTGTCTGCCTCCCTCAACATTCGAGTTGTTCTACTTGCAATATATTAACAAATATATCGAACAAACCTGACTTGTGGCGCACCTATGCCACTAATCCACAGGAATCCTCCAACAAAAGTCTCTTTCGAACAATATCAAAATGTTCTGTTGCCCTGTAACGCCCCCGATAGACACCGGAAAATTGCCAGCATCGAATTGGAAAGGTTAAAGACATTTTGATAACGTTCCCGGATAAATTCCCATAATTATAGGGCTCGATGAGGCGCAAGGACATAGATTCCGGAGAACAAAGATACCAGTGTAATCGTATTCCGCTCGTCGAAGACAGGGTGGCTCGACGGCGACGGGGCAGGGATGAGGGCTGGTGGAAGTACTTATTGAAAAGTTGACAATTTACGAGGCAAGTTCGCGCGGCTCGAGGAGGTGTTTCCGGGAGAACCATAAATCGAGCCGCTATACCCTGTGAATAATTCGATGGGCTCGCGTGGTGCACCTCGCGCCGCGGAGAGCGAGAGGGGTACACGGTATTCAATAAATTGGGGATTTCCAGGGGCATAGCCTGGTCGAATGTATAAAAATGTTGGGAATATATATATATATATCGGCGGCGGGCGAGTGTTCGCGCGAGAAGTTTACCGATGATTCCATCGGGTTACGAGTTACGCCGCTGAATCGGAATGGAAATCGTCCTGGGAACTCGCGGCAAGTTCCCGGCGAGATATTTGCCTTCAATTGCTCGTGACTAATTCGAAAATTAAAGACTGTTCTCCCTCTTACTAGAATTCTCTGTGCCCGGATCCCGAAAGAACCGAAGCAAATGAGCGAAGCGAAAGCGAAAAAAGAAAAACACTGCGAGCAGAGAGAGAGAGAGAGAGAGAGAGAGAGAAGGGGAGAGGAAAAAGAGCGAGAGCGTACACTCGTGAAACATTTCCGCGACTCGAGGAACTTCGCCGGCTTTGAATTATCCTCTGCCGAAGCACAAAGTGCATTCGTTAGGTCCTTGACTGGAGGCGAACGGGCCACGCTTCGCTGCACCAAGGCAGAAACCGTCTTAAACGTTCGAAATCACCCCGTTTCCACCCTCGGCTTTTCGGTTGCCCGTTCTCCTGCCGCGCGAGAACTCCAGCCCCGGCTACGGGGGTCAAATGTTTGCCAACGAGCCGGGGTGTTTAACACAATGACTCCAGTCGGCCTGGACAAACAGCCACTCGGCCTTCAGCTCCTTTTAAAGGTTCGTAAATACGCCCGGGGCCTGGCCCACGCTCACGCGCAAACCCACCCCCCCGAGGATCCAGATACGAAAATAGCGAAGGAACGAGAAACGCTTCTCGAGGTCGGCCACTGTTTGCCGAGAGTTCTCTGATAACTCAGTCAAGGATGAACGCTCAGACTTGAGCCCGGATACCTGGCAATTGTATCATCCGCAATTGAAAGTTATTCGGGTGCTCATCTGCACCATGAAACATGTGGAAAATGTTCTACTTGAGATTGTGTGGTCTGTATGTTTTGATTTTAAACATTTTTCTCATGAGTGGATCTACCGTACACTTGAAGAATGAAGCTTCCTCTTTACAACCCTTCAACCGATTCTGCCAAGTGTACACAGTTAGTTTATGTAAGTCGTCGGGCAATGTCTCGTGCAAGATGCATGACAAACAACACTAAAAACAAATAAATAAGAAGGAATTACGGCGGAACGGAGTCGTGAGTGGTACAAACCGTGTATAGCCGGGGCAACAACCAATCGCATTAAATCGTCGCTGGTGTTGCGAACGGTTCGAGCTGGCTCGTCGAGCGTTTGACGAAGTCTCCTTTCGGAAGCGTTCCCCCTTTCTGTCCGTGCTCGCAAGGCAGCCGGAGATCCTTCAATTTCGCCCGTCGCTTTTCTTACGTTTAAATTGAAAATAGCATCAGCGGCGCGCTGGCACGAATAGAAAAGTGTCAAGGATTCCCCGGCACGCCGCCCACGGATTCAAAGGATCCCGCGATACACCGCCCTCGCGCGCCCATATCTCGACAGTCGCTGTCCGCGAGCGCAGAAATTCGCGCACCGTATTGCGATCGCCGGCAGAAATTTCAAAAGTCCCGTCCGCGCGTCCGGGGGAACGGAACGAATACTACCGTCGGCATTCTTCCGGCACAAAGGCGAGCTTCACGCTCGAGAAATGTATCTCTCGGTACCCGTTGCCCGTCTGACGTCGAGTTATGCGTTTCTGGATACATACATCTTTCTCTCTATCTCTTGCTCTCTTTCGCTCCCTTCGCCCGCCACCGAGAAATTTATTTACCAGTTGACGTTGCTCGCGCCTCGTCTAATAATTCACCCTTTGATTTGTCGTTTGTACGCCTGAAAATTCGTTCCGCCGACCTTCCCGCGTTGTTTTACCAAGTCATTCGGAAAGTTCGTAGCTTGACACATACATGATACTGGTACGAAGAAAAACATATCATTGTTGAGAACATCCGTCCCTGATGCGAACATTCGATACATTCTAAATCGATCTGTCAAATAGCTTGCTTCAGGCAGCTGATTAAAGGAGCACTGCTCCTTCATATGTAATGGTAGAGATTAAATATGATTATCGATCGTAATTTTTGGTAATCAACTTCTAATGATCTCGGCGCACAGGTTCGATCAATGATGAAAACAACAGCAATTCTGCAAATTCATTAAAACCTCGACGTTTCGATCCTGATGTGGATCTTTTTCACAGTTCTGTGTCTACCGGCATGGTTCACTTGGAATAATCTGCAAACGTAATTTCTCGGTTGTAGCAAACGCAATAGTTTTCTCGTGAAAAAGATCTACATCAGGATCGAAACGTCGAGGTTTTAATTAACCCTTAGCACTCGAGTGGCGACTCAGAGTCACTACTACAAATTGCTGTACCATTATTCACAATATTGTTGACGTTATTAAACATATTGGTATCCAATCAATTACTACACATTCAACTAATGCATGAGGTATTATATGAATTTCATATCCATAAAATGAAAAAAAAATCATGTGCAATGGAATTATTCTAGATAGGTCGGGAGAAATGTTTCATTTTCCTGTTAAAATAGCTCCGAGTACAAAGGGTTAATTTGCAAAATTGCTGTTGTTTTCATCATTGATCGGACCTGTGCGCCGAGATCATTAAAAGTTGATAATGCTAAAAATGCTAAACATGGTGGTACAGACATTAATGATGATCCACGTTCAAGATGTCCAAGAAACGATTGATCATGTCCATGGTTTGGTTTTGGAATATGGCCTACTAACTGTGGTTGATTTAGCTGATGCCGCAGACATCTCAACTGGATCAGTTCGTGAGATCTTAACTAATGAGTTAGGTATGAGAAAGCTATTGACAAGATGGGTGCCGCATTCGTTAAATGCGGATCAAAAACGCATTCGCGTGAAATGTTCTCAGCAACACTTGGATCGTTTGCAAAAAATAAAGCTGACTTTGTGCGTCGATTTCTAACCATGCATGAGACTTGAGTTCACCACTATGATCCCGCATTGCGACAACGAACCGCAGAGTTGACTGAGCCCGGTTGTTCAGCTCCAAACAGCCAAAGTGGTAAAAATCGACAAAGAATGTCATGGCATCAGTTTTGTGGGATGCAAAAGGAATTTTGTTAATTGATTACCTTCAAGCCAGGAAAACAATAACAGGAGAGTATTAGTCAAACCCTTTGGATCACAAATGGATGCACAAATTCGGGAGAAAAGACCTGGCTTACTTATTGTTAGCGAAGAAAAAGTTATTTGTCAACAATGCACCGGCTCACAAAGGTATTCTTTGCCAAATTGGAGGAGTTACGCAATGAATTGTAGGAGCATCCACCATATTTACCAGACCTGGCCCTCTCTGACTTCCGTTTGTTCCCAAACCTCAAAAAATTCCTACGTCACTTCAGAGATGGGATAAATGAATTAGAAAATCGCTGGAAAAAATGTATTGAGCTCAAGGGAGAATATACTGAAGAATAAATGTATTTTGACTCATTACTTCATGTCATTTCATCCTCCTTGAGTAACGACAGCTGAACACAAGTGATTTTTAAGAACTTCTCTCGGAATAATTCCTCTGGTTTACACAGAACCATTTCTATTGCCGCGATCTCAAGCTACGAAAATATTTTCTCAACTCTCCGAAACAAATCGTGATAATAACAATAATTAGACTCGATTCCGGAGGAAACTCGGCCGCGGATAATTAGCCGTCTCAGGCTCGAATGCGGAAGGGATAAAAGTTCCCGGTTGTAAGAATTTCCGCAGCGTGGATAATCGAATGGCGGCCGAATGAAACGGCGAAGAAGCTTTAAACGGAAGCGGGACTCCGTCGGATCTTCTAATATCGAGTAGACACGTCCGTTGGCCGTCGTATAGTCGCCGGTAGAAGCGAGCACGGTCCTTTTGCTTCCGTTTCTTGAATACAGAATTCGTGTCGAGCTTTTTCTGTTTCCCCGGCGACGATAATTGACTCGGAATTATGATCGCGTTAGAGGACACGGGGAAATTAGAAACGACTAGCGGCGTGCTGTTTGCTAAACGAACGGTGCTCACCGAGTTGGATTACATACTTTGAAGTGATTCGACGAACATAATAATTGTTCTTGTAGCCAATCATACAGCGTGGACTAAAATTCGTGGTTTCACCGATGAGACAGGTTGAACATTGCGAAAGTTACAGACAAAATGATTTTTTAATCAGACTTCGGAAGTAAGTAATTCATGAATCATGTTGGAATGCCTCGATGTTGATGTAGAAATTGCTCCCAGCTTCAGTGCAAGCAACAATGAATGTTAAGAGACCCGGATCTCTCCGAATAGTTAGAACCACGAAGATAAAGCGCCACTCGAACGACTCGCCATTTCCATGTCGGAGATCGCGTAAATCCGGACCGGAGAGATACACGCGAGAATATTACGTCCGTAAAATCTCCTTCGGTCGGGAAAACGTAAAGAAACAGGAGAAAAAAGCGTAGGAGCCACGGGGAGAAGTGAAGAGAGTGTTCGCTCGCGCTGCCTCGTAACGCCAGCTTTACGTATCTGCCCCGCGAGATTGTTCCCTTAAATTCGCGGAATTCAGAAATCCATAAATTCCTCTCGTTATTAAGTCTGTCGGCGAGCTTGCGTCGGACGAGGGATCCCGGAGTGGAAAAGTCCCTAAAATCGGTACGTTGGTCGCGAAATATACTGTACGTTTCGCTTGAAACGGGTCACCTGATTCGCTTCTGCGACTACGACAGCGCGAGGCATATTTCTAAAAAGCAGAACATCCTTTAAATTTAAATATTAAAATCAGGACATACATTTTAATTCTTTTGTAATGTGAATTCCATTCAATAGCAGACCTCGCTTTTATATTACTCCCTGTGTCCCATGATAGTAGCAGCAGTCGATGAATTTAATTTGTCCCAGAATAATAGTAGCAGAAGAAAATAAATATAGAACGCAACATTTATTATTGAAAAACTAGATTACATTTTATTTTGAGTGCTCAGATAGTTTCTGGGTTCTTCAATAATTTCGTTATTGCATTTTAAACTTGTGGGTAGGATCCCTTGGTAGTAGATCACTTAGAATTATTGGAGCTATCGTTCTCCATTGCTTCTTTTACAATGTAATATATAATAAGAATTTATGATATCGACGTCAGGTTCGATCAATTATAAATTATTATAATTGACGCCGAAATCATAAATTCTTATACTTCAATTCCGATCGAGAAACAAACTTCACCGTAATATATAATCGTAATAATTAGGTGAGCCTAAAAATTGGAAGATATGTCAAAACAAATGACAGATGTCATGAAACATTGATTTTGATTGAAGCATTACAGCTGCCAATAATTTCCGTGTAAATATTCACTTGCTACTATTAGTATGAGACACAGGGAGTATCATTTTCTTTTTCTAGATTAATTTAATACGAAAAGTACAGTTCTTTTTTTTCAAACTTGAATGTCAATTGTACTCCTGAAATTAATCCTGAAAACATAAACGTCCCAATTTATCGAATGCTGTACTAATATTTTTACGCTTGTCGTTAGCCTTGAATAGTAGAGAATTAGGGAGAATAATGAAACAAATAGAAAGGGAAATTAAATTGGAAAAGTGAAGATCACGTAGCAATGGACAGAGAATATCAATTTACAGGGACGAACGTGTCACCGGAATAACAAAGCAGATCGGACAAACATCGACAAGTGGAACTGGTCAGACTATAGTCAGCCACACCGAATAACTCCGTAGAATACGAAACACAATGGTGGCAATAGCCGCCAATCAATCGAAAGTGGGTTAGGTGTGGGTCATCTGCCATCAAGAAGACTATTGTTGATCGACCAAGTAGAATAAGTACATAGTTAGACACAGCCAACGTAGAATCAAATATTGAACGCACGTTCGCTGTGCTCTCGGGGATATTAACTTACATTCGCGAGCATGTATGGAGCGTCATAGAAGGAGAAAGAAACAAGTAGAAGAGGTCAGTCTATAGTCGGACAAGAAAAATGACTGTATCGAACGAGAAACGAAGTATCGACTTGGAACTGGGTTAGGTCGAGGCCCGTAAAGAGGTCCATTGTAACTGGTCAAGTATAATAGAACCGTGTATAGTCGGACGTACTCGCGAGAATTTTACCTCTTCGACAGAAAACACCGTCGATAGTGTTCCGTTCGTATGTCTGGAACATCTTCCGAGTACTTGAGAAATAAAAATGTTCTTCCGAAGTGATGCTAGTTCATCGTTTCAATTGATATAATACCTCATGCTATACTTAACCCTTAGCACTCGAGTGGCGACTCCGAGGCGACTCTAAAAATTGCTGTACCATTATTGAAAACATTGTTTACGTCATTATGTTGATATCTATTCAATTACTATTGTATGACGTGTTATATCAATTTCGTATCCACCAATGTTAAAATATCGTGAAGAATGTAAATATTTTAGGTCGGAAGAAATGTTTAATGTTCGAGTTAAAATAGCTCCGAGTGCAAAGGGTTAAATGTTTAGTATATATTGAATAACAGCGCAGCAATTTTTAGTGCTAAGGGTTAATAGCATTAGAAAAATGTTGAAAAGCCATGAGTAGACTGCGGATTTTATGCAGTTATGACAGAAATGGGTATTTGTAATTTAAAGTAGTGCACATTTTAAAAATATTTAAGGACATCAACGTATTAGCCTCAGCTTAATAATTCAAAGAAGAATACAATTTTTATTTGGCTCCTGTGTCCTGCAATCAACGCAAACATTTTTTATTTTGGGTGATGTCGAGTAAGGAACATTGGTTACATTGATTAGGTTTTTGCAAAGGCCGAGTGTGACAGTTTTGAAGAGGTTTAAGAGGGTCGGTGGTAGCCCGTTGAATGTCTTCACGGTTTATAAACGGGGCGGAAGAAAAAGTTCCGGTTGCGGGTTTCGCGAAATTATTCCCCGGCGCTGGTTCGCGGAATTTAAGAGTGTCCGCTGCGGCTTGCGAAAACTTCCGCAGTCTACAGGGACGGGACCGTCGCGACCTAATAAAACAAAGCGGCGGTGTAATAAGATTAGGAGCAGCACGATGCGAGAGGAGGCGAGGCGAGGCGAGACGAAGCGATTCTCCTGGCAGAAATAGCTGCTCGGTCCTGGCTCGCTGCGCGCCCGTTTAAAAAAGTCTGCGAGCCGGTTAACGTCGCGTCGGTTAGCTCGCGTTTTTTTCCAATTTCATTAGGGCTTTAAAAGCCGGGAAGCTCGGCCAAGTCTCGAAAGCAATTACCAATCTCCGCGACGTCGCCGCAACTTTTCGTTAAACGGAACTCACTGCCGCTCGCTGCGAATCTAAACCCAACCAGATCCAGAATGTTCGCGTCAATTTCTAATGAGCAACGTGATTTGTCACTTCCATTCGATCGTCGAAACTGTATTCAATAAGTGTGCCAATTAATTCGTCGTCTTTGCCAGCAATCAATTGTAGCTTCGTTTGAACTGTAGAACATTATTTTTGAGGCCCGAATAAATTTTGGTCGATTGTAGACGGAGAATAAATTTGCGAAGGAAAGATCACGAATTTATTTGCTCCGAAATCTCGTACATGTGCTCGGGTCTTCGCTAATCAAACATGAAAGGGGGAAAGAACGTTCTACTGCTTTTCGTAACGAATATGCCGGCGTATATGAATTTTTTACCTCTTTGCATCATTTTCTACATTTTCAAATGGAACATTTCCACGCTTCTTGCTATGTACATCAAGAAGTAAAATATGTTCCTCGTTTAAAATCTGCCTCGTGTTAAATATTATTCTATTTAAAAGAAAGTCAAAGCACGAGTGTTATAATAGACAGTACGTGTAAAGCTGTCTCGAAAAATTTCTGCGACACTTCAAAACACAAATGGTGAAGCAGAACATCGAGATCAACAATGTTCCATATTTAAATGTTATTCTGCAGACGAAAAATTCAGATTTCGATTAGATATTCCTATTAAAAAGACAGTACAGTCAAAGACATCATTGAAATTCGTATGTGTGACATTTTACAAGAGAATCAGGATCATCAACGTTTGATATACAGGTCTCCGAACGAAATGATTGCTTCAGCGAGGTAAGAGCGTGCCGACCGAAGGAAACGCGATTTTACGGAACCGCCTCGTTCAAGAGTTGCGTTACGGAATCGTTAAATAAACGTAACCGTGTGCACGCGAGCCTCGACAGCGACACGACCAAGCCGAGGATAATCAGCCGGCGAAATCGCGTTTAAATTATTCAGAAAGGACGAGGATGGAGCAAGCCTAGAGGGCGGCTTAATATGCGCGGCACGCCGCGTAATCGTCCCGCGGCCTTTTTTTCCCTGCAGTTTAACCACGACGCAAGTGTTTTCCATGGATTCCCGGGACCGGAACTTTGCCAAAAGTTCGCGGATCCTTTTCACTCGGCGCGAGGTTAATGGACCTCTCGGTCCATACAAAGCAGCTGGATCAACGAGCCACGACGAGTGATTACGTTTGTCGAGAACAAACGGACGATTTACACTCGGCAAGATAAACGTCGACAACAAACCACTTTCCGAAAGATACAGACACAATGATAGAGTACTATCCAATCAAATCAGTGGTAGTTACGTTTCATAAAAATTGATTTTAATTGAGATTTTGCGTAAAGACTTGCGTCAAGAAGGTATTCTCGTTCCTTTTCTACATTCAATGATAATATCCTGTACATGCATAAATAATGTTAGGCAACAAGTGTATCGAAAGGTGCTGGAACACTTCCGGCACGATGAACCGCGGTGACGCATCACAAAAATTATTTTAACGAGTCAAGACTGGTCATGAAGATTTTAACAAAGTCTAACAAATATGAATATCACGCGTTCCTTTACAGACGAAATAAAATTTGTTTCATTTGTAATGAATCTTTAAGCATTGCACTAAATGTAGCCGTACAAAAAATATAAATGTTCTTTTCCCTTCTACGACGACATTTTTCGGGATAAAGACGTTTTAATCACTGCAACTGTAAAGAAAATGGTACGGCGAAGGGTTAAGAGAGGCGAGAGAAGATTCCAGCCAGCCCAGCATTAATTCCGCAACAATTTACCAGATCTTTCGGAAACTCCGTTGAATAGTACAGGTGATCCGTCGCGGGCAATGGACGGGAGGCAGCAACCGATTCATCCCGTCGACAGTGACAACGAGTCGGTATTAGGGGAGCCGTGTAACACGCCGGAAGACACGTCGCGGAAGTTATCGGGTCTGTTCGCGAAGGGTATAGTCAGGACTTGATCCGTGTGCCGTGTACACGTTTCCAGATGCTGTTTGTAATTGTACGAACGAGCGAAGAAAGCCGACAGTTGCGCTGGTAGAGCCGCAGTGTCGCGAGGACGATCTGCTGTTCCCAAAGGACGACGGCAACATAGAGAATCAGAGAGAGAGAGAGGGAGAGAGTCAGAGTGGTAAAACGAGTCCCTTCAAAAACAATCGAGCGGAACGACACAAGTTAGATTGCAACAAGCGGCGTTGACGTTACGGAAATTGAAGGCATGCGTGCCGCTCTTCGAGACGGGAATTGCGCGCCTCGGGAGAGGAGCTCTCTGGCCCTGCTCGACCGAATAATCGACGTTCCGTGTTCCACCAGCGAGGATAGGAGGGCGAGTGGAAACAGGCCGACTCCGCGGTGAAATGGAAACAGCTGTTCGCCGCGAGGATTTACCGTTGAAAATCGCCGGAGAAGCGGGAAGGAAGTTGGTAACGTTGCATCCCGGAGAGCGAAGACGATCGCGAACATTGAATCGCTGAATTTCACGTCCCTTATTTACCGAATCTACCTGGCAGTATCGAGGAAAAAGATACGTGTAGCCCGACGAAAACTGGTTGATACGTTCTAGAGAGTTTCGGGTTTTCAGGGAAGGTTCAATGGAAGGATTGTCGGGATGACAAAAGCCGAAATTAGGGATGTGATTGACGGAGTTTTTATTTGGAGGTATAGGAAACGACAAGCGCCTTTTCTGAGAGGCAGTTTACCGAAGCTTAACCGAGAGACAGCAAGTAGAACAAGTCCACCATTGACCATCGACTCGAAACAAAAGAAAAGAGACACCGAAAAGGAAAGAGCTGATAAAAAAACAAATGCCATGAGAATAACAACGCAGAATTACTCAATAAATCGAAGAACAGCAAGGCAGTAGAGCAGACCGGTATGTGGTCAGCCAAAGGATCGAAAGTGGTATCTACGATCTGCGATTTCGAGGGTACGGAGGTGGTGATTACGCGGGGGAGCGTCATGAACAATCGACGGCGTTCGAAAGTCAATAACAATAACAATAACAGAAGCGGATAGTAGCGCGCGCGGCCCCCGTTCATCGAATTCAAATTATCGAACATTTTTCCTGAATTCCAGGGGGCAGATGCAAATAAATAGGCGGTCGGAGGGTTATCGATTATCCCTTATCTTCGGCGAGCCCGCAGCAAAGTTTTCCCCTCGTTATTTCGATAAAAGCGTTCGATGAGTTTTTAACAATTCGGAATATGCGTCGGGGGTTTGCGCGCGCGCTCGCAGCTGGCCCGAATCGCCGGAATAGTTTGGTCCTAAAACTTTTCTCAGCCGGAGGGACGGGCGAGGGGGAGGCTTTCTAAACCCCTAGGGGCACCAACGATCCCAAAAATTCATTCCTCGATTTCCAACAGCCCGTATCGAACTTTTCTCGGCGGCCTTCCGTCTCTATTAGCACGTCAAAGGGACAATACTGCCGTTTAGTATACCTCGGACCACTGTCAACTGTTCTGTTTGCCCGATGGGACCGAAAGTTGACTGCCGAGCGAAACTCTGCCTTTTGTCTCCGCGATTTAATTTACGTGGGCATGAAACGATGAGATACAGAGCATCGGTTTGATCGAGGTTGCGGTGCGATGAAAGAGTCTCCGTGTTGAAGTAGGTGGTTTGATGGAAAGGCAGATTTTATTGTTCGCACTGACAATGGTTTGTGTTGCGTTGCCGATGATGCATTCTTATTTGCGTAAGACTAAAAACGATCCTGTTCTTGCTCGTGAGAATTGTTAAATTCTGCAATGTTCATAGAAAAATGTCTCCTTGGCATTCTCGAAAAGGAAGGGTTAAAAATCAGTTGAAGAAGCTTTCGATACCCAAGGATTTGAAAGAACGAAGTCGTGAAATCGCGAAGTCCTCTTCCATCGGAGAGTTGAAACCCTGCGGATTGTTCGAGACCGTTTCTTCGGGGTTTTGGTCGGCGACTTTTATTGCCTTGTTAGTTTTTCCAGACGCGTACTCGCCGATATCCGGTTCCCGATTGAGCGAAGCCGCCACGAATCTACGAATTAATCGAGCTTAATAAGACAATAACGGGTTTATCGACGATTGGGCCCGATCGTTTCGAAAGAGGGGATCGTGGAATCTTTGACGGCGAGAGGGATAACCTCGAGGACGTCGAAGACGACGTCGAGACGACGGAGGAGAACGTCGAAGGGGGTTGTGCAGGGGGTACCGGAGAGACGACGGAGTAATTAATTTTACGCTATTGCCTGCTGGCAAAGAGGAGTTTTACGGAACGGCGCCGGCGGGATTAACTAAACGAGGTTTGCGGAGACGACGATCGTTGAAATAAAGCTCGAGATTAGACTTTTCAAGAGTTCGGCCCCCGCCGAGTGGTTTTTCGGGTGAGACGAGAAAAAGGGATCTATTATCATAAGGAAACGTTCCCTTAATATAATTCCCCAACGATAACACTTTGTAATTGAATCTGAGGAAACTTCTTGACGACATTAATTTCACTGCTGTCGCGTCGCCCAGCCTCGCTACGGCGACGATCCTCTCCCTCTCTCTCCCAGCTAATTCCGTTTCGTCCTTTTATTCTGGCCGATCCCTTAATAGGCTCCGAATCAATTTAATTGACCGTTCAAGCTGACGTAAAGTTTCAACGAGACTCGCGCCAACCCCTTACACCCTATTCCTTGCGAAAGAAACTGGAGGAAGTCTCTGTTTCGAGACAGTGCACCCTCGTTGTCTCAGAATTTTATTTCAAATAATTCTCACGATGATATTCGGATGATTCGTGGTGTCTCTGAAATCGTGGAACGAGCTATAATGTCAATTTTAGTACGCAAGACACGAAATCAAAGAAACATTGGATGAAGTTTGAATTTCAATGGAACTAATTTATACAAGTGGTTCTAATTTGATCACTGTGTACGCGTGCGTTTGGATAAAAATCGATATTATTTCGGCAAAAACAAATTGGTACGGATTTACGTGGATGGTTCGGCAGGTTCGAACAGACGAATGCTTAAGACGAACACCTAATTAGATGGATGGACGGGTCCGTAACTCTCGAAACAAGGATCCGGCGGCAGTAATCTTGGCCTAAGTTCCGATCAAAGCGCCACAAAGCCGCGATTCATTTCGATTAACTGGTTCCCAGTGATCCTCTAGCCGGAGTTCCCTTAATTGGAAGTAATTTCGCCTCAGTTTTATGGCAACAGAGAGGCTCCTATAATTAACGCGGCCCCGGGACTAATTAGAGGGATTATTTACGTTCAAAGATGAACGGCCGGGGGGGAAGGGGCGAAGCCGACTTGCAAACGGCTCGGTTGAAACTCTCGAGAGTAGTCGGAGATCGATTCTTCTAGGACTTCTTTTTAACCTCCTGCTAAAATCGGTCCTCCGCGCGCCCTCTCTTTGCCCTTCGTCTTTGTCGACGATGAAAGTAGTTTCGGTCGGACACAAGTCAGACGTTCGGAGTTCTTTCGTTTCGTTACGAGAAATTTATCATTTAAGTCCTTCGATAATTCCCTGCTCGCGAACTCCATCGAAACGCGAAACTTCCGCCCAAGATTTAATAGAGCTTTCATCTTATTTCTAACTTGTCCCGAACTGCCGTTCAACTCGGCCTCGATGGAACGGAAAAGTCAACCGGATGGCCGAAACTATAAATAGTGAGCGAAATCTCATTAGCGAAAATTGGTTCATGTTTGTTCGCATGTTTCAATATCATACTTTCGTCGCACACAGTTTTTAACAGTTTTACAACTTGAAAAGACCTCTTGTTCAATTGAATTCTTACGATTGAAGAAGTAGGATTAGAATAGTGCGTATTACCGCACGATTTTTAAAGTTGACAGCTGTGCACGTCGCATTTTATAGCCTCAAAAGGAAATATTTGTCGAGCGACGGAAAATACGTTTCGTGCACCGTCTTTCGCGGTTTAATTGCCTGCGCGAAATAATTTCGCCGGATGCTCGCCCGACGATCAAAGGATAACGGACCTCGAGCGGAGGGCAAACACAGTTCTCTCGCAAAAATCTATATCACTAATCTTCCAGAAAGACAAACACACGTACACAGAGGGGGGTCACGACGGAATTTATACCGGCGGTGTTCCGTCAAACGATACTCGATAACGCAGGCCGTTCCGGCGACAGTTTAAACGACGACGACACTCGACGTCCGAACCATGTCCCCCGTCCAACGATCTAATCGTCCCGTTATCCAAACACACCGGGGCCAAATCGCGTAATCCTTTCGCGGAAAACCCGGTGACACGAGCTCGACGGTTTTTATTATCCGCGGGCCGGATCGATCCTGGCCGGCCGCCGCTATCGAGCCGGCGAATTATTACGAGCCCGATGGAACCTCCTGATTCGCTCGGTGTTATACGAAACGACCGAGTCACGTTCCCCTGACCCGCGAATTGTCAGGCGAAAGCCGGAGAGACGTTTTATCGCCGGGAATCGAGTGGAGATTGTGCCCGGAATTAACTTGTGCGGCGTAAGTCGCTTGCGCTTCGAACGATATTTTATTTCCGATCTGGAATTTCCGTTGCAATTTTTTTAGCTGGTCAGAACCTTTCTATACGGTGGTCTATATTTTTCGTTGGACCACACCGTACAATCGAACAGAATTTCAGCACGACTGCGAAGAAATTGTTGAACAGTTACGAGGAAAACAAAAGGCAAGTAATAGAGAAATCGTTAAGAGAAAGCAGGCAGAAAAGAGTCAACGATTCGACGATTTTTATATTATTTGATAGAAAATGCTTCTGTACATTGAGCATTCTACACGCTCCATCTGACTATACTATAAGTTCACAGAAAATTTCAGCTGGGTTCGATAAAAATAGTAAGACTTACAGGAGGACGATCATCGTCAAGAAAAATATTTTTTTTTCGATTTTTGTTCGACATCAATTGATCGCAGCCCTTTCTTCGTGAATTTATTGATTATCTACAAACAAACAACTCGCATATCAATTCCGAAAATAATTGAATCACAACGATGAAGGCATCGTGCGATTTTATGGTGCTGGTCAAAGTAGATTCATTCAGAGTGGCTGTCACGTCATGATGATTTATTATGTGGTGTTTTAGTACCATAATCTTAGACGCTTCGTGTTCAGTTTGTTATTTAGAGTGCTGCGTTTGGACACAACAATTCATCGTTGTGATTCAATTATTTTCGGAATTGATATGCGAGTTGTTTGTTTGTAAATAATCAATGAATTCACGAAGAAAGGGCTACGATCAATTGATGTCGAACAGAAATCGAAAATATTGTGTCCAAACGCAGGACTCTAAATAACAAACTCAACACGAAGCGTCTAAGATTATGGTACTAAAACACCACACAATAAATCATCATGACGTAACAGCCACTCTGAATGAACCTACTTCGACCAGCGTCATAAAATCGCACAATTCCTCGTGTAACGACCAAATAATGTTCCTCTCGAAGGGTCGCTCGATACAGTGGGAAAAAGAGAGGGAGAAGGTAAGGGACCGGTGAAATGAAATTACAGATTAAAATGAGCCTCGGAGAGAGCCCCATAAATAATTCCGCGATTAAGTGGCCGCGGAGGGGGTTGCCAGAGGGTGGCGAGGTAAACAGGGCCCTCGATCCGGATGCAAAATTCCTCATTAAGTCGCCGCAGCCCCCCGTCGCATTTTCCCCGGCCAATATAGCGGGCGCGACCATAAATAATTAATGCGTCCCTTCACAATGAAGTTCGCCCCCGAAGACGGCCGTGCCCGTTCGCGGGAAAGAGTGTACCTAGCACGAGAGCCGAAGGAACCAAGAGGAAAAGAGAATCAGGAGAAAGAGAATATTGTTTCGATGAAAAAAGGGGTTGGCCTTGAAGTATGGCAGTTGAAATCAGGGGAAGTTGAAGCATGGGAGTTGAAAGTAGGTGAAATCGAAGCTTCGTGGTTGAAAGCACAGGAAATTGAAGTATGGACGGTTGAAGCACGAAGGGTTGATGGTACTGGAAGATGAAGCACGGGGGGGGTTGAAAGCACGGGCCGTTGAAGGGTGGAGGTTTAAAGCACGGAGGTTTGAAAAAACGGGGGTTGAAGCACGAGAAATTGAAGCGGGCGGGGGTAAGCGCGGGAAAGGGAGCGTGAAAATAATAGAAGTCGAAAAATAGAGGACACGGGTGAACAAATAGATGGTCGAGAAGCTGGTGGACGATAGACGGAATTAGAGGTTGCTGAGGGGGTTGAAATTAGGGTGTAAAAGAGGAGCGACGGCCGGATGGGGCGAGAACGAAACAACAGAGCGGGGTTCGGGGTGACGGGGAGGGACAATGGAAACAGGGCGAGGACAACGGGGCAGGGAGAAGGGGAGGAGAAGGTGTTGGGGGTGGAAAACAGCAAAAATTTGCATCACAATCGCGGATAGAAATAATTACGCGAGAAACGCGCGCGCGAAAGGGGTGGAAGATGCAAATGCGGATGGTCGAGTGGGGTCGCGTGGGCGGTTTGGAGGGGGTTCCCGGGTGATATTCGAGGGGTGAGGGAATGGACGATGGTGAGGGGATGGACGATGGTGAGGGGTTGTTTGAGGGGTGAGAGGGTGTACGAGGACCGGCGGAAACGCGGCTAGAAATGCAGATACGAGAATACGCCGGAGGTTTCGTCCGGACTCGGAAAAAACCGGGTCGGATGCTGTTTGAAAAGAGGGGGAGGGGTTGCGCGGGGATGGTTGAAGGACAGGGACAATGGGGTGGTTGTGGGGGTGGTCGAGGAGCATCGGGAAGAGAAAGAGGAACCGGAGCTCTCGGCTGTTTACGCCGCTGCATGAAAGTAAAAACGCGGAAAGAAAAGCATTCGGAACGCTGCACCGCGCCGGAAGTGGACGCACCACCCTAAGAAAATATCCGAGGTGGGATAGAGGGTTCGGGGGTGATTTTCTGGACCGTGAGGATGTTCATCGTGAGTATGCTTCGCGGGAAGTATCGGTGGAGATGGCGCAGGTGGGGTTTTATTGAAACGGAGAGGGAAATCTTAGTGGTTTGGGTAGACGAATGCGGAGACGGACGCGTCCGAGTATTTTTACCGCGTTTTGTTTGTGCTATTTGTTGGTGGATTGGTTGAATCTCTTTTGGGAGCGTGAGTAATTATGGAAATTGACAATAGACGTTCTGTATGATTCGCGTAAAAATCTACAGTCCAGTAACATAACCATTATCCTACAAAATTTGAAATCGGATAGCAGGACTTTTTCCGAAAAAATAGATCATCCAGGCGAGCCCATTCAATCCTACATTTCGTTCAAACAGAAAATATTTAATCCTAGTTGGAGGGGGTGAAAATAAAGACTGGCCGGTGCCAACAAATGCCCTGAAAATGTGAAATTCATGGTGCGTCCTAACATTTCGGATTTCTCTCTCTCGCTCTCCTTTATCATTTCGACGGAATGAAATTATATTTCCGCGCTTCGCGCTCGTTATACACGACGATCCGGCTCGATAATCCGAAATGGATTTTTCCGCTCGGATCGAATGAATGGACCAACCCTCGAATCCATTCACGCGTATTCGACAGTGGATGATACCCGCGGATGGGCTGACGAAGTTTATGACCGCTACTCTGGTCGAAACGCTTGTTTAGATAAAAAAAGAAAGAGAGAAGAGGGATTGTTTGCGTTTTCGTGTTTTACGGTTGCCGTGTTTGGAGAAACAAGAGGAAACCGAGGAGGACGGGATAAGTTTCCGTCGACGATGGGGGCCACGGTTAAGAAATATTTTCACAGGACGTAAGTTTTACGGAAGACAAAATACACCGTTCCGTTGGAAAACAGCCTTAAAAGCCGTCGCGGAACCGTAGTCAGACAAACGTCGATATCCTGTGCCTGTCGAAGCGTGCTCGAACGAACGTTTCCTCGAACCCTGGTACAAGCCACGTCTCTTGCCTGAGAAAACTCGTCCTGTTTAGGGAAAGCCTATTCACGACTTCCTTTTCCCGCCGTTTCTTTCCCCGCCGAGTGGAAAATGCTCCTTCTGCGACATGAAAGGGGCGTGCTCTTCTGGAAAATATATTTTTTGCCGAACCGCATCCACTTGTCCCTCCACTTGCGTTTCGCAGTTCTCTTTCGCGTGGACAGGTGATCCGTGTCCGCGTCATCGTTTATCCTCGCTACTTTCAAATTTCAGGATCGTACCTTCATTTCACGCGAATTTCTAATTTCATACTGGGCCGGTTCTGGTTAGACTATGGATTTCCATGGAAATTTCTGTCTCTATTGGTTACTTTATCAAATCTATCGTTTCGTATTTCTGTACTTTGTCCGGAGTGTTGATCGGAATCTGTCATTTCGTTTTCTCAAGGAAAAATGAAGCCAATTTTTACGACAATTTTGTTATATGATCTTTCATCAAAACATTGGGTTACATATACGCATGACTTTGTACGTCTTTATATAACATGATATTTGCACCGCATAAAAAAAGATAATCCGATGGTAAATCCTCCCCTTAAACTGCTCACAATTTTTTCTTTCGGAGAACAAAATTACTATCCGAACGGCCTAATGATATATGCGCGTTCAAAGAATTCATACAACCGGCTCGCGAAGAAAAAATAATATATGGATATCATTGAAGTTGAAAATCCATTCGATCCGTACACAACGTGGTCGCGCGAATTTCGCGATTTGCAGTGGGATAATAGATACAAGATTACAGAAGGGCGAGCGAATAGGCGTTGCGGATGGAGGAGGCTCGATGCTCGGCGGCGATAGGATCGATCGGGTCAGTGAATGATCCACCCGCGGACCGATATCAGTTTCCCGGGCGGCGTTATCGGCGGCGTTCTGTTGGCGGGTCGTTTGAATTTTCGCACGAGCGGATATCGGGCCGAACATATCGGCGCGCGGAGCGGCGTGCAACGGAGAGAGGTGAATATGGTATGACAAACCGACGCGCGGAATGTCCGCACACATCCATCGCCGTGTCGTATCTCTCGCGTGTTTCGTGTTCCGTGTTTCGTGTTTCGTGTCCCATCTCGCCTTCCGTTTTCCTGTGCGCCTTCGATTTTCTCTCCCCTGCTCTCTACACCACGCATTCACGGGGCATTCTCTCTTTCCTCCGGGCATTCGCCATCCTCCTGCACCTAGGCTGGGTTATTTTGGACCCCTTCACAGAAGGAGAAAGAGAGAGAGAGAGAGAGAGAGAAACAGGTTCCAGACAATCCCTCGGATAATGATTTTTCTGGTACAGCGGCAATGTGTTTACCTTCTGTGTTATTCTGCTATGTATTTAGTCACGAATTGAACTGTATCGATCGACTATTCGTGAGGCATAGTCGTCTATTATGAGACTGTTGGAACGTAGGAACCATGGATTTTAGGAAATTGCAACAGAAATAAAGAGGTAGGATTTAGAACACTAGAAGAGTTAAAAGGACTTAACGATACCGCGCCAAAAAGATTCGGAACAGAGCCCAATGAATATGAATGTTATTCATATCCTTTGAACGGAAATGAAATCTCATTTTTATAGGTGTTAATGTATCTTCGAGAGCATACAGGCACACAATAGATATATTGTACCTTTAAAATTATGAACTACAAAGAAGTTCTAGTCGCTACAACACAGTTAAATAAATCAGAGACAGAGCATCCAGTCGCAGCGACCCAGACCAATTGTTTAGCATTTCAATAAAAACACGAACGGGACGCTATATTCAACTATAGCGAACGTCCTCGGAGTGCCCGAGCCCGAGGAGAAATTCGTCGGCGATTCATCGGGGAAGGAAAATTCCTCGTCGCTGAAGAATCGTCAAGAATGACGGTCGTAAACCGGTCCCCCGGCTCTTAATTCCCGGCCGGCCGGAATATTTCGCTTCCCGTCGGGTCGAAAGTTCCGTGGGACGTTGTTAACGTCGACGTTCAATGAAACTTTCGCGTCGGGACGTTCGTCGGTGGTCGCGAGACGCCTGCAAAATCCCGCGTCCTCGTCGAACGTGCGCGAATTTTATTTCGCATATTTCCTATCGGAAACCCTGGCAGCGAACTGTGCACGGAGGGGAAATTTTTACACTGGACAGAAATGAAAGAAGCTGGTCCGACGAGTCGTTACAACGCCAAGGTCCCGCCGAAAAAATATGAACGTCGAATCGATTCGCTGCTAGCACCCGAAAGTCAATTTTCGGGTAGCTGCGAAACGCGTTCGAAGCTTTCGGCGTCGTTCAGCAAAACTGCGCGATAGCGAACTCCGTTCCCGAACAAATTGCAGCGAGTCACGAGTTTCGGAGACGTTTTAATTTTAATATCAAGCGGCGCGTCAACTTCGGCAGGGTGAACTTTCCGCTGCTGCTTCGCTGGTATTGTCAACGATAGCCGGTGAAAATGCAATCAGGGTTGCGAAACCCTTGATCACATAATATGGCAATGCGAATTGCGTGTAAATGTCCCGTTATGTGTTAAATTAAATGCTGAAGCTTCTCTTTGCATTAACTCTTTTTTCAAAGATTGTAATTCGCTTGCAGTTATTCTCGTACAACGAAATAAACCCAGCAGGGTTTAGAGTGCTTCGATAAAAAGAAAAAAAAAAACTTTGTGCTGGCGCCATGCCATTTGCCGATGCTGGCATTCGAGTATGTTTTCAATTAGCGATCGCTTTTGCGAGTTAATGCTTCCTTTTCGATTTTTTATACTTAATTCTGCTCGAAAGTCCAGGTTAACGCGCTCGCTAACTGATATGTATCCTGACGAACGATACGCTCGTGGAAGAAGTAGCTTCTTTTATCAGGAGCGTGATAGCGCCTCCGGTTTCCGGAGTTGTTCCACGGATCCTGTATCAAGAGAGCGTGTTCCCTTCCAGCTGTTATCGCTCAGCGCAATTCCTTGGAACGGGGCATAACGCGAAAACTGTGCCACTATCAACACGCAGCTTCAACTAGAACGATTTCGGAACGAGCGAGTGCTCGATTCCCGTACCAAGAAGAAACAGAAGTGGGACGCGACGTCGCGTAGCGTAGCGGCACAAAGCGAATACAAATTATCCTTGGAGAGCAGCTGAAACCGTTTGGGAACATAGGGGGAAAACGACGCCCGCAGAATCCGCGGGACTGTTAAAAGCTTAAGAACCAGAGGGCTCTCCATAAGACGATCCTGATAGCTGGCTCCGACGGCGGCGGCTGCCAGCTGAACCTTTCCTCTCTCTCTCTCTCTCTCTCTCTCTCTCTCTCTCTCTCTCTCTCTCTCTCTCTTTCTTTCTCTCCTCTCTATCCTCTCTCGAAGGTGGAAACCCGTGGCGCAACAATGGCTCTCTCGTATTACTTTCAGCCGGCACTAAAGCATCTTTTCAGCAGCGCCGGGGGAAGGATTATAACGAGCCATTACCCCTGAACACGATCTACGGGACGGAGCAACGATAAACCGCTATCTATTATAACCACGGGTGCAATTTTCCTGGCGGACAATGACGGGAATGGACACCGTAGTCTTCCGGCCACGGTTATGGTTCTGGAGTGTGTCCTGTCGACGTGTCCCATCCTTCGTTCCGCCGCGCCGTGTCTGTCAAATTTTGGAATGAGGTCTCGCAAACAGTACGGCTTTACTAGCTCGGTTGCTGCACCATTGTTCTGAGATTTCCGGTGACACAAAGCAGTGCACGGTTAAATTTACAAGATATCCAACCAGTATTCTCATAATCTTCCGGATCGTTTTCAGTACGTTGCGTTGCGTGAAGATTTGAAACGAAAGCTAGGGAAGAAAACGTTTTGTCGAGTAGTTTCTTCACTACTCGTAACTTGCACGCGGTGTGCCGACTAACGGTATGTCTGTGACTAAATTCTCGAAGGACCACTTGCCTCAATGGCGAGAACCAGATTGCAAGATTTTCAAACAATACTTTATTCAAACCAGTGACTATTGGAAACTCGACTGTCGGCACGAGATGTCTAGGTTCCTAAGTTGCCAAGTCGACAGGAATACAGTTCACCCCTTCACTGATGACCAGACCAGTCGACGGCACGGACCAGGATAAGAAAAGATTGTTCTTCCCCCTCCTTTACAATCTCCAACGCGTGGGAGTATCGATGGAAAAGAGGGGCGAGTCGCAAGATAAATGTCTCCGACTAACTGGCCCACGAGTGGACCCCAGAAAATAAACTATGGGTAGAATTTAGGCGCCTTGCCCAACAAAAATCCAGACGCGACCAAACAAGGGTTCATTGTTCTAAACCGAACGCTTATACAATATATACATATCTAAAATCCCTTCTGCTAAATCGTAATTAAACTTGTTTTGTCCGAATAAGTTGAAACTAGTACAAACTGTTTTATTTAAATTGAAACGGTTCAAACGTGTTCGAACCGTGAAGCAACGGGATTTCCGTATATTTTCGCGAAATCCGTGACGCGACACATCGGAATCACTCGTCAGCCTGGGGATAGTGTATCGAGACATCTCCGGTCTGGTAGAGGGATGTTTAACGAGCCCCAGCATCCCCCGATTTCATCCTGTTGGACATTGCGGGGGTGGTACACGTCCCGGGAACAGAAAATACGAGGCACCGGAGGCTCGCAGATGACCTCTAGGTCTCCATTAGCGCGACGGTGCACACGTGAATGCCTAATGCGCTGGCACCCGCGTCCCGCTTATTATAATTTGATTAAAACAGCCGCGAGAGCCCATCTTGGTTACCCCCGGCCACCCTCGCGCAGGTTTTAATAAGATTTCTGTTCCGCTGTTAATCGGCCCCGACGGCCAACGAATAAAGCGCTGTTGAGTGCATTTTCGGCTGCAGCTCCCGCCGTCCGAACGAATCGGGCTTCGTTTCCCGGACCGAAATTTTGCGGTCCTCGCTGCTACTTTCGCGATTTTATCGACTCACCTCAACGTTTCTTCTTTTTATTGTTGACGTTCGCTCGCGGTTTTTCGGACGCCTCTCCGTGAAATGAGTGGAGCCGTTTGCTCTGTTAAAATAATGGCTTCGCGATTTAATTTGTAATTTGGCCGCGGTTTGATATTCCAATTTTCAGATTTAACTTTTCGTTAACTAGAATTTATCATCGCTACTTTGTGAAACCATTTTTCTCATTATTCTCGGGGTAAAATTGTTTGGTAATTTATTTTGTGATTCAATTGTACCTGTGTACATTCTGCTATTAATACTACGAGAGCGACTAAGAAATCTTTCATTCTTTCCGGTCCAAGAATAAATTATCGGAGTCCCTATTATAGCAAAAATTTATCGTCATTTCATGAACGTTCATCTACTATTTTCTCGTGAGATTTTCCCTTTTCTTCGCGAGCTGATTTGATAATAATATTGATTTGTTTTAATCCCGTGTCTAGCTCCGTAATTTGCGCTGTTATTACTCGCGCTTAGCATCAAGAAACCCTTAAGGAACATCCGGAGGTAATTTAAGAGACAAACGGAGCAAACCTCGTACTATAAACTGCCTCGTCGATCATTCATTATTCACGCGACCCTATTAACGAACATCACCGTCATCCCACCGGAAGATGTAACTAATCCGTAGCGTGTAATCGATAGCGCAACACGCGTCATCGAGCCTGTTCCCGCAGAATCTTGAGGTCGACCACCGCTGTCGAAAATTGTCAACCGTATTAAACACCAAATTAGCACAAACAATTCCGTAACACCTACCACACATACAACGTTGATAAATATTGTCTGCATTTGACGACAGACATCGGATTAACACGCGTAATAAATATGAATTATCTTGTTCTTCTAGGAAGTCGTTATTTCATTATTTCCGGTGTGTTACGGTTTGGTGACCTCCATCGCTAGACTAATTTATTGCCTCTAATCGTGTGGTCGAAGTAGGGTAACTGCACCAATGAATGAACATTTAAGAAATTGTTCAGGAAGATATTTTATTTAAAAAAATATATGTGTGAATTAAAGGAATCTCATATATGCCAAATGGCTCCCTATACTTCATTTGTCAAAAAATAAATGAACACAAATAAAATGAAATTATTATTATTTTTCTTTATTAAACGTTAAATAAAAATATAAAAAATACCAGTCAATGAACACTACATTCTAGTAATTGAACAATGATGATGGTCCAATGAATGAACAAAATTACTAAACAATATTCTCCTATTTATTTAACTCTTTAATCACAAAAAATCCCCTAGAATTAATTTTCTTTGGCTCCGTTATCTTTGTTAAAACATCCTGTCTCTTGTACCAAACCGTATCTGGAATCTCTGGCCATTTGCATACCTTTCCTTTTTCACATTCTACCATTGTTGTCACTTCATGAACACTCTGTTCATTTACTGGGCTACGAGTAATATCGTGGACCAGTCAATAGACACAACGAATTTTTAACGAAATATTCATTTTATAACTATTTTTGTGATTTATATTCAATATTTAAACCCTCGTACATCTATATTGTTAGTAACTTTTATCTTATGCGTAAAAGAGAAGTATAAGAACTCATGTGTAAAAGAAAAGGTCGTGTACATACCTTACTAGTTTTAGCTCTGTTGCGCACACTCAACGCACTCGGTGAAAACAGGTCATCTTAGAAACTAATGATCAATTGACCAATATAAACCAATAGGAATACAGCTACGAAAAAGAATCATATATTCCATTGGCCCAAGAGTCATTATCGCTAGTATGCCGCGCGGCTTAAAATTTCTTGAAATATACAAAAGCGTTCATTTACTGGTGCCCGTTTATTCACTGGTGCAGTTACCCTATTTGCGATGCAATGTGAGATTCTAGAGCCAATTTCGTGGGTCTGTGATTACGTTGCGTCTCTCAACAATTCTACCATATCGCAGTACAGCTCACTTCATTTTAGTATCTGGTCTTGCGTGGAATAAAGAAGAAAGTGTGAAACTAAAACAAGATTAAAAGCAGCATTGCCGAAGGTGAAGGAAAAACGAAGACTTAGCGAGGACTTAGAAAGTAGCCAACCCAATATTTTTCTAGCAAAGAACACAGCTCAGGCGACGAGTCCCCGGAAGCCATTCTCCGGTGTCACCGCGATCGAAGGTCCTAGGTCCTCCAGCAGGACCTTGTTAAAAGTTGTCGGACGTCTTTCCGAAACAACGATCGTCCGTAATACAGGCGGGAGAGATCGTGCAAGGAAAGTTTGCCCTGTAAACACGGGCGTCGGGGCGTCGCGCGTTGCGTCGTCATTAGTGGTCGCCGCGCAAACGGCCCCGCCCCTCTATCGGTGTGCCCAGCCCCGGTTTAATGCGACTTTGCCGCGAGTTCCCTTCTTACGGGGCCGCGTCACGCTGTCCACGGTTTAACGACCGGATCGTCGACAGTTACGCCGAACTCGATACACCGTGCATAAATTCCCGTGTTCCCGGAAAACACCGAGCACGCGTGAACACGTCGAAACAGTGACAATAATGATCCGTCTTTACTGCACACCGAATCGTTAACACTGGAAGCACCGGACGATTAAAGTGATTTGCTGCGTCTAGACAGATCTCCGTGCCGGTTATGACGGATCCGTGAATTCTGAACTTGTCGGGCCGTGTCCGGGATAATCGTTACGGACTTCACGCGTTTATGACGAAACCTGTAATTTCAAATAACACCGAAAAAATATCTTTGAAAATGTACAGAGCTTGGAAGCGGAATAACGGAATAATTCCGGTACTGAAACATTCAGGATAAAATGGACAACCGTGTTCGGACAATTATGCTCGGAATAGAATGAAGGATTATCGATCCAGAGGTCGACGAACAATTTATTACGACAGAAAGAGAACTCATAGAAGAGAAAGTGTTGGGCAAGAAGAAGAGAGCTGGAAGAACAATTTTCTTTCTGTCTTCGCGCAGAGATCCCGGTCGAAAGAATCCGGTTTTTCGAGAAATCTTGGATTTCGATCGCGATGCCAATCTCCGGAGGACCCGTAACAATCTTCGGAACGGTCCTTCGGCGATCAAGGACACGTTCGAAGTCCGAAAGGGTTGCTGGCAGGAAGAAGATCCTGGATTAAGGGAGCGAGCGCTGTAGCTCCAACTCGCAGTTGCGTTTTCTCCCTTCGTTTCTCTGTTCTTTCTCCGTTCATTGTCGAATTGTTTAAATTCGAGAAAAACGTTGTTTAGGGTGGATTTACAGTGGAGCCGCGAGCATCGATGATAGTTGCGCGGTGAAAAGAAACCAACATTCGTGACAACATTTCGACACATACTAATGAAAAAGTACATATGTATTTTCTTTGTTTTTCTTTTTTTTTCACCGCACAGCTCACCTCGCTGCTCCACTATAAATCCGCCCTTAGTCTTCTTTTAAGAAAACTGGATAGCAAATATCAAGTACATTCGCGGAGACGCGTGTATATTCGTGATACACGTAAAATAGTACACGCGCGCGCGTGTGTGTAGTTACAACATGTACCAACGTACGTGTACACGTGTAGAAATCGCGGGATAAGTGCCGTTATCAGAATACCGTTTGCTTGTTCGCAGACCGTGCTCTCTGCCCAGTCTCTCCGAAATCTTATTTTTATTCGGGCTCCACCGTGAAACGATCCGTCCACGGATTACGCGAATGTATTTCGACGAGCATGAAAAGGTTTTAATCCTTCTCGGTGGACCGGAGCTTGCTCTGGACCCCATGTTGCGTGTATTTTCAAGACGGCTCTGCCAAACAGCCATCTGGATCGGGAAACTTGATTTCATTATTCGCTCCGTGATTTCTGTCCTACCTTTCGAGCACCACGAATTTCAACGGAACGCCCCGGTTCGTGGAATAATACGCGTGTAACGCGATAACGGTGCACGTGAGGGCACAAATAGCAAGGAGAAACACATTCGCGCATTTTCTAAGCGTGTACGGAGGCTCTACTATTATACATATATGCACTATACGTAATTTTTTAATTATGTACGAGGGTCTACTATCATATACAGGGTAAGTCGCGTAACTTGTTGTACGAAAGAAATTTTTCAAAAAAATTCTGCGTGGTTTCCAAGGAAACATGTTGCTACTTTTCTGTTTTTATCGAGATATGGGAGTCACCTGGAGGTTTTTAAATGGACAGCCGGAGATAAAGTAGCAAATTCTCCATATGAAATGAATAATTCCAAAAATATTCGTAAGACAAATTTTATTCAAAACTAGAGGGGAGAAAACGCGAGCTTCGCGAGTAGGTTTGTTGTAGCTCGCACTAAATAAATTGTAATCGAAATTAACTAACTGGCGAATGTTTATAATGTCGATAATGCAAACAGACGTCGATAATGTAAATTTCCATGGAAATATTGATTAACAACTGCGACGTTCTATTGAAATATTGATTAAAAGCTACGACGTTCGTTTTTTTGTTGTATTGAAATATGATTTTAAAAGCACTTTTAGTTTTTCCCGAATTTTCCATCTTTCCGTGATACTTTTCCAATTTTTCTTCTCCTATAACCTAGTTCGGACTAATACGAACATTTTCAAAAAAGAATTAGCCAAATCGGTCCAGCCGTTCTCAAGTGATACGCTTACCAACGAACAGCATTTGATTTTTATTTATATAGATAATAGATAATAGATAATGTTCGAAATGTGGTTTATCCCAATGAATGCACTTACGTAATCGGATTACGAATGAACGAAGAACATTTTCTAGTGTTTGTGCAGTTACTGCGGCGCATATACGTACTAATGATACGTTCTCGCGCAGATATGGCCATCGTTGGTGGTTCGTGATAAACTGAATTTTTAAGCAGCACAGGTGCGACCAAATAAAACCAGGTTTAAGGTAGACAACGGAATCGTCGCGAGCGGCGCACGTACAACACGGAGAACATGTTGCAGGTTTAGTTACGAGGGTTGGCCCTCGTGGTCGGACTAGGTCGGCCGCAGCCGTAGCGCCGGTATAGCTCCGATGTAATGCGATTTGCAAGCGTTATCGCGCGGCCCTAACGCGCGGCGATCCGACCTGACACGGATTTCCATAAACACGCTGACACCGGGTATTGTTTTCGCCGCGTGGGACCAGCCCGCGCCCATTTATTAGCCCGCACACCTAATTATCTTCCAATGAGCAACCCTCGTGTCCCCGTGGGGCAGCTTACGCTTCGATCAGCCCCCCCCCTTTCTCTCTCTTATCGAACCGACCAACCCCTCTCCGCCATAGTTATCTGCAACACCCGTCCATGAACCCTCGACGGTCACCAAAACTTCTTCGATGCGTTAATTATGCTTCTTAGTTGCAGTAAAAAGTTTTCGAACGAGACTCGAAGAGTCGGGAAGAGTTTTTAAGCCTTCGACAAAGACGTTGCGTTAATTCCTCTGTTTTAAAGATGATTTGCGATTGTTCGTGGTTCATAAGACAGAAAATTACCGTGAACCAGATATTATTTTGCGATGAATGAGGAGAACGGCGAGACCAGACGGAGCGCAGGAAAAATCGAGTAGTACAAATCGACGAAAGCGGCTCCGCTGCCAATAAACCAGCGGTTTCCAGCGGAGATAATCGAGCCGGCAACAAACTATCGCAAACTCCGGCACCACTCCCATCTTGTTAATCACTTGAACACGCTCGGTGTGCAGCCAGCATCGATCCTCGGAACGCGAGGAGCGTCGTGTACAAAACCCGGCCAGTTTGCCCACATTACATCCAATCATTTCGGTATCCGGAGTACACATCGTGTACTCGATAAATCGAATACGAACGGCTGTCATAATACTAGAGAAAAAAAGAAAGGCACGGACGAAACCGATACAATTCTGCTCGACAATTCCGCTTGGTATGGGGGTGGAAAGCGAGAGAGAAAGCCAGAGAGAAAGCCAGAGAGAGAGAGAGAGAGAGGGAGGCGAACAGAGACAAGTGGAGTGGGGTTTTATGTTGGAATAATTTATCGTTCGAGAGCCTTTATCGGGGAAACGGGCGAATTGACGTGAAAAGCAGCAGCGATTTGCGGCGGTGGCTCGCCGAGCCTGGCTCCTCCCAATTCAGCCGCGAAATTTCGGGCACAGTGCCCGATCGTGTGGACCACCGGTGCACGAGAGGTGTGTGTGTGCGAATTTTCGAATTTTCTGCGAAATTCGACGCTGAATTCGACCGCGGGAGAGAGTTAGAGAAAGATAGAGGCGGGGAGGCATATAGAGCAGCGATGAGCAACCGATTTTCGATACTTTGTTGTTACTTCACGGCTATTTCTTTCTAATAGTCGACAGTGTTCACTGAACTGCGTCGGTAAAACACATTTTTCGTATTTCGCCACGATCTCGGATTCTCGAAAACGCAAAATTGAAAATGAACATCGGCAGTTTGCTTGCCAGTGCTGTTTGTTTGGCATGCAGTGAAAAAATATTCTGCGTCGAAGGAAGGCATTGTCGGTGAATAGAAAAGTCTAGGCTGATCGAGTAAGTGAATAAAAGAATGGGAGAAGATAGGAAGGGACTGGGAGAGCAGCGGAGAAATTGTGATGCTCGAGGTAAATAGTTTACTATACTGTTAATAGGGAACGAGGATGTTCTTGCATAGTAGAATCGAGGGCTCTGGTGCAGTCGGCGAGAACGAAGGAATAGATATCGGTCTCCCGGTCAGGAAAGAAGTGGTCCGATGTTTTTCTCTAGAGAAGGAGGAGTTCCAGATTGAACGGGGAATCTCGTTTCAGCTGGGAAATACAAGCTCTCCGGATGGAGGTGGAATTTTAAAGAACAGCGCTCCGCGGCATGGGCGTGTGCGCGCGCGACGAGTTTCGTTTGAGCGGATAATCCGCCAGGAAATCTCATTTATAGTGGAAATTAGGATTCCTTGCAGCTCGTAGTTTTCACGCAAAGCGAACACTGATTATTTCGATTTAATGACACGGGAAAGGTCTCGCTTTGCCGCGAATTGGCTCGCCACAATGCGAGACGTTCAATCCCGTTGCCGGAGCCTCGAGAATCGTATAAATTCGAACACCTGTAGGAACAACGGAGCATTTTTTCCGGGACTGAATCTAGCATAGATTTGAAGCTTGAAGCTTCCTTCTTACAACGACGTATCAAAAATTGATGAACGGTTTTCTCTACCTGTTTCATGGGCCAGAAAAGAAGCACAAGTTCTGATGGCGTACCTTACAGTTAGCGGCACACCGTTCATGCAACGACCAATAAAAAGGCAAAGAAAAAAAATCGTAGATAAATCTTCGAGGTCTTGTTGCAAAGAGGAAGGTTCGATCTTGAAATCCGTGGAAGATTCGGCCGCGGAGAAAATTTTCCTATGAATCTACAGACAGTTGAAGTCGCAACATTTCGAAGAAGAGAAATTTCAATCAAGAAAAATATGTCGACACTCATTGATTATAAAATCTTATTTAAATAATAGAGGCTTCAGCTTCACACTGAGACCAGTTTTATATCCGTAAGGTTTGTTCTCGCGAAATTATAACGCTTTCAATACTTGGAGCCCCGGTACAATCGTCAAACGAAGATGTCACGTTCGCGGATGCAAAAGGGTTGAATAAAGAAGGTGGAGGAGGGGGTGTCGTGGGGCGCAGTTGGGGGGATAGTTATTTAGAGGGGGAGGGTCGAGAAAAACGGCGGGAAGCAATTAAACTTCGGTCATCGAAGTAACAATTCAATAACCGGGCGCGCAAGTTCGCGGAGGGGGGGGGCTGAAGCGTCAAGATGGTCCGGGACTTTTCCAACAGGCGTTATAACTCAGGGAGATCGGCGGCTGCGTAGATTCCGGCGGAAGTTCGTGCGCCGCGCGAGTTAGACGGAACCAATCGTCAGTTAATTGCTTAGCCGCCGCCGCGGCCCGCAATATCGCCGGGATTGGATTATAAAGTTTTCCATTTGGAATTAATTGCGCGGCGGCACCTGCGCCTCTCGCCGACGAGCCGGTTCCCTTGGCGTAATCTTTCTTTGGACCCCATTTTCTTGTCCCGGATCCTGCACAATCGCTGCAAATCTCTTAACACCTTAGACCGACCCGAAAATCAATTGTTTCGACCGGTTCGTTAAAACGGGAACGTGATCAAAGAAACCAACTCGGATCTGTTCCGGTTTTATTTGCATTGGAAATTATGTTATGTGCACAGGAAAAATTCAACAGACAGATTTGGAGATTTTATTTAATTCTCAATTTGGTTTTTTAGACAGATCTTCGAGAAATTCATTTTTATTTGGTACACGGTAGTTAGATTAATTGAACTTGTCGAAGAAATTGATGAAAGCAGGCTCGATTGAAAAATTGCTTATGTCACCAATAAAGTATAAATGCGGATAACAATTGATTCATTTAATATACAAGATTTAAGTCCAGTGAATGAATTGAAGACATTGATCCAGCTAGACTCTGTTAAAGGGTCTCTCGTAAGGCTAGAAATTTTAGCGTCTGCGTATGTCACTAATAAAAATGTCTATAAAATTCGTTTTTAGTTGAAACTTGTCGACAAAAGCAACGAAATGCAACTCCAATGGAGTATAAACTGATAAGCGCGGGTAGTTAGAAGTTTGTGGCAGGCATTAGATGCAAATCTCTATATTTTATTGACTATGATGGTTCTTCGACGGAAGTGGAACCGCCAGAACTAGCGCTCGATGGAATCGCTATGATAAAATAGCAATCATCCGCGAGACGATGTCGGTGAAAAGTTCATTCCCTTTCTCCGCGTTTCACCGCTTTTCCAATTTTGACGTAATTTACATAGCGAGCGGGTTCAGGGCAGGTCTATTCGGAATTTCTGGTGAATTTGAATTGCATCGAGAGGAATGCTGGGTGAAATTAAGCGGGCGATTTATCGCGCGAGGATTAGCTCTTGTCTGTCGGGAGACTATCCCAAGATGCGATCGTTTCGTTCTCCTATTGGTGCTTTGAAAAATATTGTTTTCACACAAGAATTCATTTCTCTTTCATACTGGATACAATTAATAGACTGCAGATGCTTTTTCATTGCTGTTCCATTCACAAACATTTTGTTTCAATTAGTATCTACACGGCAGATGTTTTTCACAAACATCCATTCATGTTGTTCTATTCACTAAAATTATATTACATAGTGCACTGCGGAAACATCCAACACAAATGTGTATTTATATGTTGTTCTATTCGCTAAAAGTGTAGTTCACACTACTGTACAGATGTCTGTCCAAACCCGGCTTTCTGCCATTCGATTTCCAAAAATTCAACGAATCAATAGACTGCAGAAATCTCTACAAACATTCGTTTTTGACGTTGCACTCGTAAAAATTGTCCCAATTTAGAAGATTGCTGATGTTTGTACGAACATTCCACTCTTTGTCATTTCGTTGACAGGAAAATGCGCCTACACCAATTATACAGGGTGTTCAAAAAATTGTAGATGTTCGTAAACATTGATTTCCATCTAGAAAAATTCGAATGTTCTGTCGAAGTAAATTTCATATCAGACTTACTGCCCGTGGCATATACTGTTCCAGCGGCTACAGAAAATTAGGGATCGTCGGAGCAACGGCTCCATGATCCACAGCATGATCCGCTCGCGTTCTTCGAGTCAAAGACAGACATCCGAAAGATGAAGAAGCTCGGGAAGGAGAAGATTAACGAGGTATGTGTGTGTCCGAGCCAACACAGGAAACTACGTTCGAGGCGAGAATCGACGATCGAGGGGACGAGAATGGCGGCTAGCTCCCGACGAGGGGTACATCGCAACAACGAAAATAGGCGGGTCGTTCGCAGGATTCTGCGATACCTGTTTCCGTTTCCTGGACACGTGCCGCGTTTACTCGTGTCTCACCTGAACACCTGCTCCCGGACGAATGATGGATCGTTCTGGGGGTCGGGGATCGTGACTGGGTGAACGAGGATTAGGACCGTGACGGTTTCGGGTCGGGGAACCAGCTTGCGAAATATGGACTGCGGATTATTGCACGGCGAAATAGTATTAGCTTCCTTCGTAACAAATTCACCGAGACCCCGCTTCTTCTTTTAGATCCGCTGCCTTGCAACTTATAGAGATATCATTTATAGAGATATCTTACAGAGATATCCTTATCGAGTTATTAAAATCATCTGTAAAATCTTCTCCAATCTAGATTAACCACTTTTTCAATACTGCAACATACGACTTGGATTTTTTGGAGAACTTACTTGGAACTATAAGTTTACTACATGACGCGAAAGAAATTTTTTTTAAAAATTACTTTTATGCGGGTCTATATTCAAGATCTGTATTATTTCGCATCGTACTAAGGTGAAAGTTCGCACGGTGGCTGTTTGCCCATAAACAAATAAATATGGACGAGTGAAGAGTCGGAAAACAGTCGACCATGTCCGAAAACAGCGTCCAAACGAATGCAGCGCGGCGAAACAGAAAAGTTCACAGCTATCGATGGACATGCGGCCGGTTAGGTTCTTTGTCGATCGGAAGGCAAGCGTGGGCGCGTAACGATCATGCGATCGGCGGAAAAGTTCTGTAACAAGGGCTGGGCATAGTGTACGAAAGTGAGCCGATCGACCAGGAGCCACCCGGACGATCTCTCGTTTCGTTTTACCCTCTCTCTTTGCTTGTTTGAACGGATCCACGCTTAATCGGCCGGAGCGCCGAACTTTCCGAGAAAATCGCTCGCAACGCGCACGAGGCCGACGCTTTTAATTCTCTCTCTCTCTCTCTCTCTCTCTCTCTCTCTCTCTCTCTGCTGCTCGTGACTGCTCGCTCTCGTTTTGAGTGAATTCGATCAGCGACACTCGCAGAACACAATTCTTTGAAATACAGGGTGAGGCGAAAATCGTCGTGCAACGTAGCGATTCTACATAAAAATTTAGGATAATATTTCTTCATGCGAAGCCTCGTTTTAAATAAAAATAGCTTTCGCTTAAAGTAAAATGGAGCAGCGTCTAATAAAGAGATTCATCGCGCTTGTCAGGAGGTAGTTACCTCGCCAGCGAACGAGGTTCGATCATACTTCATCGAAAACTTCGTGAAGCACGCTGGGGGTCAAAGTCCTTCGAGCATAACTCCGTTCCTCGTCTCGCCGGGCAATTAGCGTCGTCGATCAAAAACTATACTACATGGTGGGGCTGATCGATGAAAAAGTCGGCGCACGGTTCGAAGTTGCTCAGATCAAAGAATTTAGTTTAGTTTCGATTCTAGCAGGAACGCGGAAAGCAATCCATAAAACATTTATGATAGAGATTGTAGAGAATTTTCAAGAACGAGAATATCTGTTGTGGACTGGAATCGTGGATTTGATTGAAAAAATATAATGTGTCCCAAAACACATTTGTATCTTGAGAATGAGATCGATATTTATACATATAAGACAGTTATCTATGACAAAGGATTTTCAAGATAAACTAGAAATTGTTTCCCTGTAAACAAAGTTTATTCCCTTATTCATTACCCAATACTATATTACAATAATTATATACACTATGCACAATCCTACCAGTAAACAAAGAAACGACATTTAAAGTTTATTCCATATCACTTGCCCATTTACACTTTTATTACCCTCTCAATTTATGAACATGTGCTCTGTTCTATTACGCAATCACTCTCATCTATCAATCTTCTCTCTCACAGCAGACACTCTACAATCACTCCATACTCCACGCTCTACAACGCGCGAAGCGCGGTAAAATTTTAGTCTAAGAAATATCATTTCTTTACATTTATATATTCAGAATTTAATCATGCTGCAGTAGACATTCAGTTGTAGTCAAGAATAATCTATAATTGATGTGTCCCAATTTCTTAACAAATCCACAGGTATCAATATCATTTCAGGCCAACAACATTACAAATAATTACGAGAACAGCTGCCAAAATTAAGCAAAGAAAACTAAATGGACAGACAATTGCATTACAGACATTACACTGTACACAGTGTGAATGCGTTGACTTTCTAATAGTTTCCTAGAGTGAATTTCAAAAGTTAAATCACGATTTGGCAGGACAGTGCGTCGACTCGTGGAAAAATGACACTCGGCATCGTCTGGCTGAACAGTTCTTCCAGAACCTGGGGACGTGTTAACTTTATCATCCCCGGTATCTTTTTCCTTTCCATTAAGCTTGCGCGCGATGTCCCAGGCCGATTTTTCCTTCGGTGTACCGGTATCGGAATTGTACGCTGCGAACCGGGAAATTTATCGCGCGAAACGAGCCGCCCCCCGTGCCCCGCCCTCGCGATCGATACACTGATAATTCCCGTCGAAACGGCCGGCGAACGTCGTTCGAGCGAAACAATCGGATCCGCGAGAAAAATATCGCCTACACATCACCTGCCCTCTCCCCTCTTTTCTTCGTGAAAACTTTCGCTCCTCCCCTGCGAAACCGGGAAGCTCTCTTTCCTGTCGACGATTTTTCCTGAAATATCGACCACCTCGTGGTTTGTCGGGCTTGATTAACTCTTTCGCCTTGTGATCTTTTCGAGACGACACTCGACGCCTCTTTGTATTCTTCTCTTCGAAACCCGGAAGCAAAACCCGGTTAAAGTAACTTGTTAAACACGCGATTTGAACGTTGGATTTCAGATTCTGTTCTTAAAAATCTTATAAAATCTGAATAAATTCGATTCCGTTATTGTTTAGTTTATTTTTCTTCCCAGCCGGTCGGCCGCGAAAACGACTCGATTTATGATATGATTAAGAGTTTTTCTTAGCTTCGAACATTCGTATTGTCCCACATTTTATGGACGTCCAGATCCGTGAAAGTTAAACGTCCCATCGATTCGATCGGCGGAAAACGAGTTTCACGGCGAGCAGGAAGTCAATTAAAATTTCAAAGTCGCGTCGAAAGTAAGGGACCGGGGGGTGCAAAGAAGGAGGGGACTCCGAGCGACAGAGAAAGAAACGAAGGAGCAATGGAAACGGACGAGAGCAATTTTTCCGGCGACACGGCTCGTATTTCCCTCTTTGTGCGTGCGCGTTATGAATGCGCGGAAAATTCGCCGGGTGTGTGCTCGGCCGTGTGCGTTTCTCGCGTTTCGCCGTTTCAACGTGAACGTTCGCGTTCCGCGGGCATGCGTCACGGCCCGATGACTTCAATCTATTTCTACGATGGAATGGAAACGGCCAACGTAGAACGACGGGGACTCGGAACAGATATATATTTTTTCTCGTACACGCACTCTCCTTCACGCCGCGCCCCCCGCGCGCGCTCTCTCTCTCTCTCTCTCTCTCTCTCTCTCTCTCTCTCTCTCTCTCTCTCTCTCTCTCTCTCTCTCTCTCCCTCTCATACTCGATCTCGAAACACCACCGGAGAGAATAAAAGAAAAATGAGAGAGTGAGTTAACGGCGAATAGCACCCTCGTGGAAATTGGGCCTCGTAACGCTGACACATTCATGGATCATGAAGACAGAGAGGTTAATAGCCACGCATCTACTGAATAGTAATTGCTGAAGTGAATTTCAAAGTAAATTTCACTTACGATTCGAAGAAATTGAAATTAAAGAGTGCGTCCTACGCTGGATGTTTCCTGGGAAATTGAAAATGAAACAAAGACGTTTTGGAATTGCTTGGTGCGGATGTTCCAGGCTCTGAAGGTTCTCCAATGCAGCTGGACGAGGATTCGTTGCAATGCAAGGTTCCAGGTGCACCGCGCGACATCTCGTTGAGTACCGTTCCAACCCTCAAACGCCCAACATATTTATTTGGACCGTAGCCGGAGCTCGTTACATAAACCAGGTATGTATAACGAAGGTTCTCGAAAGAGAGCCGAGCTCGGCGACAAGGGTCGAATCCTCGTGGCCATACGAACGCAAAATTGGCGGAAGATACGAGGGTCAGGAGGGCTCGCGATTCGACGCCGTGGTATTCTTTGGTAACGAGCACTTCCGACGACGACGGGTAATCGGATCTGAAAACTTTCACGAAACTATTCTCCCCGGGAAACAACGATACCCCTAGTCCTTTTCTCCTCCTTCCCTGTCGACGACTCGATACCGAGATGTTTATGCCTCGTGGCGGCAGAGAGAGAGACAATGTGCGAGCTACGTGAACATCTATTTTTCTTGCAAACATAACAGAAACGCAGCTGATCTGCGTTGCCTTAGAAAGATCACAAGATAGAAATAATTTGAAATAATTTGCACGCGCAAATTTATAAATCATTCGGTACTGTCCACATGACGTGAACAAATCACAACCCTTTCATCAATATTAATGTTATACAATTTCTAGTTTGGAATTTTGTTCTGTCGATTTAATTGATAAAAATGACCCGAATTCATGAAGCACAATGAAAATATATTTCCGGCCACTGTTTGTAAAAAATTCCCGACTTACGGAATATTTAACGGACGCGTATCCAATTTGTCACATGGCGGAATTAATAGCAGTTTTTGATAAATAAATGAGTGCTCTCGAAGTACGAAAAATTTCAGTTGGCAGGCAAACATTCGCACTCTGAAATAATATTGAACAATTAATTGGTTCGGTCGTTGAAAATACCTTGTTCTAAAATTACTTTTTAACGCTTTACCTACCGCAAGCCTATTAATAGGATTTTCAATAATTTCGCTGTACCGAAAGAAAGCATAGAAATTTTCTTTTACATTACAATCTTAAACGAAACTATTAGATGACGTTATTAAGGGTGTCTTGTTAGTTCATATTGAAAATTGCTGTTACCATTGATGGTTCCATTAAAAAGTGTTTAGCCATGAACCATAGATTTTTCAAAATTAAGCAATAATCACCGGTCGGTAATGTGTTAAAAAAAGCACAAACCAATCATTACTGGACTTTCTGCATTTGTGTAGTACATAAATAAATGAGTAAACATTGTTATTTCCGAGCTATTAAAATGTATCCCTAGTGCTAGCAATTAGTGTAATTAACTTTCAAATGAATTCATTGGTTGTTAAGACAGTAAAGAAATCATTTCTAGGACTCGTTAATACTCGATGACATGAACGAAATAATTCCGAAGATAAGTTCTCACTGAGAAGTTCAAATATCCAGCAGATGAAGTGTAAAGTTTAATAGGATCTCGAGCGTCAACGCAGGCAACGAATGCCGAGCGATGTCTCAATCGGAAAACAGTTCTGTCACAATGACGCTGATGCAGGAGAATGTGCCATAGCCACGAGGTTACTTGAGTAAGCCCCCGGGAGAATCACTTTGGCGCGTATTATTTCCATTGACTGGTTTCCCCGTCAAAGGAACCGCGTCAGAATTTCGATATCTTTCAGCTTAGAGCACAAAGCTTGAAGAGCTTACGTCCCGGTTAATCCGCGATGCGTGTGCGCAGATTTCTGCACGGCGCGCCGTGCGCGGCGGCGCCAGCCCGTGGAAATGAAAGGACTGATGGGTCTTTGATGATCCCACGGCACCCGCGTCAAAATTATATTCCCCCTGTGACGAGCAGAATCCACGAATATCAGATTAGAAGCCGAAAGCGGACAACCGGGAAAATTCGACTATCTTTGCCGGATTATGTCTCGTCTGAGCTCTCGCCGAAACGATCGATTTCTGTTTGCTGCGCTGGATGGTCACATTCTTATCTTAGACTGTCTTGGGTACCGTTGGTTAGTTCTCACGACATTCGAAGGAGAAGACTTCCAAAAAAACTGTTTAAGCTCCGTACAGTGGAAACAAGCTCACCCAACCCGGACCGTCCAATTTTTCCTCGGAACATCGCAACTGCTTACAAATACCTCGTACATTTTCCTCAACGTTCGATCCTTGCGATCGTCCGTCCCTCGACAACTAAACAAATAAATAAAACACGAGCGTGTACGCTTCCCGAGTGAGTCTATGATCTCAATTCCCCCGGCTCCCGCGTCCAAGATAACACGCTAAACAAATAAACCCGCCGAACACAAGCCGTGGAACGATATATCTCCTGACCGCGTAAATCTCGGCGCAAGTGTACGATACTTCGACAACGGTTATGAACAACCTGGCCCACCCCATCGACAAACAGTCCCCCTCTGTTCGCCGCCCGTGGTCCTGTGTAAACAGACTTCTCGCCTTAAGAACCTCTCGGAACAACGAATGGAGCGAGCGTCTCGTAAATCATAGACTGCAACATAAATTAAAACTGAAAAACAAAGAAGAACAGAGAGGAAGAGACAACGAGACAGAGAAAACAAGAGATGGCGAGGATAAGACGCTCGCGTCCCGAACGACTAATTAATTATCTGCTGACAATTCCGCTTGGAAACGATATCGAAATGAATATGGAGGGGTTAAGGGGTGCAAAGGGATGAAAAGAGAAGTATAAACCCCCTTAAAACAAGGGGTGTTAAGGATTTTAAGGGGCTGAAGAGGGGTTAAAGGGTTACAAAGGAATTGAAGGGGTGTATGTTGGTACAAAAGGGGTGTACAGAGGACTAAATAATGGTAAAGAGGTTCAGAGAAGTGCAAAAGGGGTGTAGGGGGTTAAAGAGGCGTCGAAGGGTTTAAAGTTGTAGGAAAGCTATGGAGGAGTGCAGAGGAGTTAAGGGGGTTACAAAAATTGTGAAAACTGGTGTCAAAAGGGATGTAGAAGAGTGTGTCAGGGGTGAAAAGGGGTGTAGGCTCGCAGAAAAACGCAGCTGCAGTGCTTCTCGTTCCAGGAACGAGAGTAACGACGATTCCGATGGTACACGAACACCGATGCGACAGGGGGTGGTTTTGGGGTGGTGTCGGGGATGAAAATGTCGGAGGTGGACGCCGGTGTCCGTAACAGAGACACGCCTCCGCGCCCCGGAAGCGCGGTGACTGTTTTTAATTAGCAATTAGCAATCTAACACATTAATTTCCGGCTCGTCTGTTGCGGCGTTCCGTCCGGCCGTCGGCCCGTCGGCCGGTAAATGCAAATAGGGTTGCACACGGCGTCGATGCAGCCGCGCGGAGGCCAATTGATTGAATTGACTCCGCGCGACCGACTGTTCGAGGATCGGTGCGCGCTTTGTGCACTCCGTCAGGCCGGGGCCAACATCTGCGGCCGTTCGCGCGACTCGCGCCGCTTTTACACGCATCGTTCTCTCTACCTCTCCTTCTCTTTCTCTGCGGTTCTCCCTTCCTACACCATTGCCTATTTCCCTTCTGTTCACTCCTGGTCATGAACGCTGTGGTTCTGTATCCCCCAACTCCCTTTGTTTCTCTTTCTTCCTCTAGTTTTTCTTTTCTCCCGGCATCTTCTGTTTCCCTCTTTGTCATTCGCCTTGGGATTTATTACCTACTATTCTGGATTTGGAACGTGTTTCGTCCACACTTTAGTTGGTCGTACATTTTTCTATTATTTCTCTCTATGTTACATCACTTTCTCTCTCTAGCTCATTTTTCTCCAATTTGTTATCTCTCTTCACATTCATGCTATTTCATGTTATTCAAAACAAAGTTAGACCCGTGAATAGGTTCATTTACTTTTTTGCTACATTTTCTTATGCTCTAACCAATGTCTCATCTAATGAACCGTGTGTTAAACGTTCATTATGTTTCTCTAGCTGGTACGTTTATGTTACACTTCTACAGGAGCCACTCGTACATCAATTTCCATTGTGACATTGAAAAACGTTCTACAAATCTACAGCAGCACGCTCGCAAACACGCTGTGTCTCTTTTTCTTTTAGCGGTACTATTTCTTCTTCACTGTCTCTGCTTCTCTATTTCTCGTTCGTTCTATTTCCCTATTTCCAGCGGGCTCTATTCCTCTCTGTTTCTCTGTTTCGTCTTTCTCTGCGGTGTCTGTGTCTCTTTCTGGGTTCATTTCTCTCGCGTGCGGACCGTGCGGTCCGCAACGTCCACGGTGAATGCGGTGGCCCGACTGAATTTCGCGTTGCCCGCTCGAAACTGTCCGAAGCCGGACAAAGGGAGCCGCCTGGGAAATTGCGTGGAAAGACTGGGACGTGAAAGCGTGCACACGCGATCCTGCGTCGCTCGATCGCACCCCGCAACCCCGCAATCCTTACGATATATTGACTCCGCGAGTGACCGTTCGACGGCAGAAGCAACACTGCAATGGAATTGTACCGTCCGTGTTTCCCCACCGCGCCGCACCGGCTCGAATCCAGTTCCGGCGCGACCATTCGGCCCTTTACAAATAACTCAGCCTGTGCTGTTCGTGCGTTCGCGACGAAAACCGAGCAGGTGAAGCAGCGTAAACATCACGACAATTCAATAGCATAATCAGTCAGCACATTTATCGGAAAAATGTGCAATTTGATAGAATAGAATGGTGAAAAAAATGTTTAAATATGATTTTTTTTATTTGTAGATTTAAACGATGGATATGGAACTTGAAAGAATTTAAAAATATATGGATGTATTAGTTCTACGTTGTCCAAGTCATTACAGAAAGAAGGAAATTTCTGTGTAATTCTGTTTGTTGCGATCGAGGTAGAAAGAGGTTTTCCGTAAACACAGTCTACGATTAAATAAATAAATCATGAGAACGAGAAGATCCATCCGAGAAATAGTTGAGCTCGCCGAGTAGAAACGGACGTCGATGGTCAGACAAGTGCTCTACGGACTCCAGCGCAAATCTGAGCGAAGGTATATCTACGATTCACTCGAAACTTTTATTCTCCATTGTAGGGCATCGCGATTTTATTCCTTTTTAAAAATAATTTATATAAGACAACGTTCGAATGAAAATTTTAAACCTCGTTAAATTGCGCAGACCCTGCTTTCATATTTCGAGCATCCATGTTAGTTACGGAAGCGTAAAATACGATGTTTATTAGCAACCACGTTGGAGAATACGCGCAACAGCATATAAAAGGAGAAACATACGAATATTATACACGCGTTTGAAATGCCGGAATACGATATAATTTGCAAAACAAATAAAACGTTTCTTGATTAAATAAGTATTTCTTTAAAAGTGCTGTTTCGGTATATCAACCAAACAGTAGCTCGTAAACGGAAATGAAAATTCTGATTGCAACGTGCGCATTTTCACGGGAAATAAATCATCGTATAAATTATCTCAATCCGTATTACGCTCTCAATCACTTTAAATTAGAGATCACCGTTTCACGTGTATCTAAATACACGTGGTACGTGAACGAATTTGTAGTGCTTGTAGAACGTCTAGTGCGAATTTAATGACGCAACTGAGGCGTTATTGTTTTTAGATCGAATTCTTTTCTACTGTTGACGTTAGAAGTGAGACAATCACGTCAGTATCGCTCTCTATTTCGCAATAAACGCATCGCTCTTCCAACACCGGTTTCATTTCGTGCGCTGTTTCCGCTAATTTATTCAGTATCTCTTTCCATCTGCGCTACCCGCTTTCAGAATCACATCTAATAGAGATCCCTATTTCACGCGCAATAAACGAATCCGAATTTTAATGCACGTAATATAATACTAAGTACACGGGTACCCGTCTATTTTAATTTCACAAATGTTCGTATTTTTATTTTACATATGCATTTTAATATATCGTCATTAAACGACGAACAATTTACCGCAACTTTATTATTGTCTCACTTCTAACGTCAACAGTAGAAAAGAATTCGATCTAAAAACAATAACGCCTCAGTTGTCGGACTCGAACGTGCCGAACGGACCCGTGTTGACGGATTCGTGTTAAATTTGTACGTTAAATTCGAACTACACGGTTCACGTACCACGTGTACACGTGTGTATTTTAGTACACGTCCAAAACCGCGATCTCTACTTTAAATGGTTGAGGAGAATACTGATAATGAAAGAAAACAATTCGATTAATAAATGCCCAAATAACATTCATCGTATTCTCCGAAAAGATATTATTCATTCAAAACGGTATAGCAATCGCAGGCAAACATTAATACAAGCTTCCCACCACCGTTTTTCTTTAAAGAATTCGGAACAAAATGCCAGAAAGGTTCCAACATTCGCGACGGGACAAAATAAACGCTTCAACAGCAATAAGATCCGAGCATATCGTGATCATTGTCCACTCGCAGCAGAAGTGCTCCCCGACTATGAAATTTAATAACAGAGCGCAATCACGGGCGCGCACCGGCTGCACCAGTTGCTCTCTGTTCTCGAATTACTTCCTCGGATCTGGCTGTTCCTTTGCTGGCAAACATCCTCTGACATCCTCCCGAAGCTAGCCTCGAACCACTATTGCGACAAACGGAAAAATGTCACCGTTTGAAATTCACAAATTTCTCTCTCGTTAACACGTGTACGCTGAACAAGTGTGAGAGAGAGAGAGAGAGAGAGAGAGCGTGAGAGAGCATGGGTGGAGGAGAAAGGGCGAAACAAAGGATTCGGTGATGGTAGAGAGGGTGGGACAGAAGAGTGGCATGATAAAGACAAAAGAGGGGTTGGAAACCGGGGTCGGCTATCGGACTGCGCGCAACGACCGTGTCGCTGGCAGTTTCCCGTTTGCGGGCTACTTTGTGGCTCGGTTCGAATACCCTAGCATTTATTAGGTGACCGTTAGTCCGCATCTCTGTCACAACGACCGGACGAGTGCTCGCGATCCACACGCTCTTGCTACGTTACACCCATTCGATCCCTCGATCCACTGGAAACTGCTGATTCGTTTACTCGCCAAAGTAGCTTGTTTCGAACGGTACGCTGCCCTGCGATCCGGTTGCGCGGAATCAACCGTTCTCGCGATTCGAGCCTACTAGAATGGTGTCAAACCCCGACGCAAACTCGGTTCTTCGGTGGCTAAACGTCGGGCACAAGTGGGGTTACTGTTATTATTGGGCTGGCGGCGTTGAAGAGGTTGGCACGACACGGTAGGTTGCCTTTTGATCGGTGATCGACGTTACGATTGTGGCAAACATTGTCGAACAGGTGGAAACTGACGGTGTCGGATTAATCAAAGTAGGTTTGAGGAGCCTATTCACAATTCTTGTGCAGCATGATGTCACGCAAATCGAAATTGTATTCACGTTGACACATAATTTGAGCAATCGTTCCAGTTTTTTCACTCCGTAGCGATGATGAGATTCGTCTGACAGTATTTGTGCAACACTGCCATTCACGGTACAAACGCAACCCGCTTGTTGTGCACAAAATATGTATCAGGAAATTCTGATTTCACACAACAGGTTGCGCAATTAGTCGATCACTATCATTCACGATCATGTTGCGCAAAATGCTTGATCGTGAATATAGGCCCCTCTAAGCTGTTTATGCTTGACAATCGTAGAAAAATACGGCAGATCATTTCTGTCAGGAATTATTCACGCCAGCAGGTTTAGTGAAACACAACCGTGTGTAGATTAATATGTATGAGTATATATTAATTTCACACGACTTGAATATTTGACACGAGGTGAAACGCGATCGATGCGTACTCGATGAGATCCTGGAGACAAGAGAGCGAATCGCTCGTTTCTGTTCGTGATAATTGCCATTAACATATTGAAATAAAGTCGAACAGCTGCAATGTGGACTTCCTGGACATCGAAATTGCTTTTGTATCTTGTAATTAATGCAGACAATTTTTATTTTCCACAACAGTCCACAAGTCGATCGTTTAAAGGGCGCGTTAAAGGTTTGCGCACTTCATTGAATACACGATTGATCTGAACAATACTATTGTTGGATCTCTGCGAGCATCTTCGACGTTCAAACAGTGTGAAAGTCGAGCAAACAGATCTGAATAAATTTCGAAATAAAATCAAGTTGCACCGACACATAAAACAGCTTGGATCACGGGAAACACGGTGTGCGGTATTTGATAAAAACCGGCCGGGTTTGACGACCTTTGTGCGAACGGGAAAGAAAGCGAATCCGCGCCAACCCGCGCCAAAATGACGCGTTTAATTGCATCCTCGCGGAACGAGCAGCCCGTGTTCTCGTTTTGTTTATACTGGTTATTGCGACCGCGTACTCCGTCGCGAGCTGACTCACGTGCCGCCGCTCGTAAGCTCGAGATTTATGCGTGGAATTATAAATTATTTCTTGTCGGAGGAGATTTCGAGCTGAACCGGAAGCGAGATTACCGGGCTCTCCGACTCGTGGCACACGCGACGTCCGCCATATTACGTTCTCGCGGTTCCATCGACGGATATTAAAAATTGCTAATTCGATCCATTCGAACACCTCGATTCTCTATAAAATTCATTAATTCGGATCCACCGTTCCCAGGGACAGATTCTTCCCATGATCATTCAAGACAAAACACTCGAATTTCATGCTGCGTCCAGTAAAAGATGTAAATAATACTTGGAAAAGCTCTTACGATTTTGATCTCCTCTCTTGGTCTCGATGAGAGATACAAATTTATTGAATCTGGAGAAAATTAGTTTCTGGTCTGAATGGGTGAAATTTTGCGAAATGATACACAGCCACAGAAGAAGTTGCAGTAAGTCTGAGTTAGGAACAAAGCCTGAGTTCGTTTTAGGAACAGCTCCCGGCACGGCGGAAGTAAAAATTGGAAAAATTTCAAAGTGTTGAAGAAGTTGTAAGAGAAGCTTACACGGAACCTTCGAAATTCCACATGAAATTTGAGAAAATAGCCTCCGCATTGAATCGAATAGCGAAAGTTAAATTAGAAGCCAAATGGAGGCGGATCGTATGTAGGGATCGAGACTGAATATGTTTACGGTGAGATTGCTATTGGACGATGTTAACGAAGGTGTAATAAACATTCAGACTTTGTAAAAACTTGATATTAATATCAGTCCTACAGTTTATTTTCTGTTGTGCGTTCAGTTTTCGATTTTATTCAAATGAACCAGTTCTTCTCAACAGTGTTGAATATCAAAATTAGTCGTTTCCGGAATGGAAGCTTATCAATCTAGACAATTGAATATGTTATCGTGGACCACGTCTAACTGCTTCCACTGTGTCAAATAAATTTCTCACTTCGTCACGACCAGAATAATACCAATTTACTCACCGCAGCCTTTTTATACGTAAGCGAAGTAGTTCAAACAAATCAGCTCGGTGTGCAGTAGCGTTTACAACAGAAATAAAGATAAAAGAAGGAATAATTTAAGGATAACGTGACACGGAAGAGAATTGATCGTCACAAAAAGAAAAATAAATAAGAAAAATAGGGTATGGACATTACAGAATATAAATAAAATACACTCGACAAAATAAATGGAACAGTACACGAACAAAATGATCCGTTAAAGTGCAATGAAATGTGTTCGTTTTTATTCCAGATTCGTCGAAAGCAAAGGACATTTTTCTTGTTTTCTCGCAAAGTGTCGGGAAAACGACGAGCAGCAGCGCGTTTTGGGGTAGCTCGACGGCCGAAGCACACCTTCGGGAGAACAAGGGCTGTTTTTCCCTCGACGGAAAATTCTGCCGTCGCTCCGACGGAATTTCAAGCGATCAAGCGTCAGTTTTTCCAACGAGCGACGCGATCATTGAACCGGCGCGACGACGCGACGCGGCGGCATATAATACCGACCGATAATTATCCGAACGATTATTCGCCGATATTCAATGGCGCGGCAATAATAAGCCTGGCCGAATAATTACATAGTATAAAACGATAATTAATTCGCGAAATTATCTGGCCGGGGCCTGGGTATCGGTGTAACGGCTAGTGAACAACGATTACGATCGCGTTTGTACCAAAGTATCCGGAAAGTAAGTTCCATTAACAAATAATAAATATCTGGCACTTTGACCATAATCGAGCGTGTCGCTGCAAGTGGAACACAGTGGAAAAAAAATGTTATCATTCATTTTTTGTTTCTACTGCACTTAAGAATCAAATGTAAGAATGACTTCGTTGTCCAAGCGATCGCGTGTTTGCTAAGGAAATCGCGATACGAGTGGGAATTAAGGGGCGGTTTGACGAATCAGGGCTCTCGCAGCCTCGAGAGTTCCGGCAGCGTCCGGTAACTTTCGGGTTCGTTTGCAGCGGCCCGTGCAATTTCCTATTAAAAAAAGTCTAATTAACGAGCCCCCCGTACAGCGAACCAAGGGACCTCGAACCTCTTCGCCGCGGGAAAACCACCCCCAACGATCCCTTCAAAGTTCTCTCGATTCTCCGCGGAAAGTTTTTCTTCGGCGCTACAGATGGAATTCTCTCGGATTTTTCGGTTCCGAACAATGCGAAACAGGGGTTCGATCGAAGCAAACTCCTCCAGACGGAAATCAACCAAAGGCATCGAAGGCTGATTTCTGTAATCCTGCTTAAAGGGTAAAACATTTTTTGCATTCTATTACCATGCGAACAAGGGACGTAATTCTCGAAAATTTTCATGCCGTACAAATGCGTCTTTGAACTGTGTGGAAAGAATTTTATACCATTTTTCTTTGCGTAAAACAACGATTGTATGCTGTTTCAATTTCCATCATGAAAAATTGATGCAGAAGAAACATATAGTACATATAGTGAATTCAACGATGCTAAAATAAAGTCACGAAACGACAGTGTTCACGAGAAAATACTCGGAATGAAAACGATGTAGAAATAAATGTGGTGCGAGTCTCTAAACGTGAGATGATATTTTAGTACGAAATCCGAAATCACGCTGGAACAGGTATTGGCGATGATTGGTTCTCCATCGAGAAATAAAGGGGGAAGTCGAGGGGTTGGTTAGACGAAACGACGTCGGAACGATGAACTTTGTCCTCTTTTCTTCCAGGTACACCCTCTTCCATCGTCGCCGGTCGAACGGAGCGCAAACGCTCGCGCGCGCGCGCGCGCGCCCATGACACAATGGTTAATTGGCGCGCGAGCTTTATTGTCCGACGGAAATTCGTTCGAAACGCGTGAAAGTGGCGACGCGATATCGATGCAGACGGCATTGTAACGCGCCACCGGAAAATCCGGGGGTTGATTAACTTTTTATCGGAATATCGAGAACAATAGCGACCGGCAGGCGAGAGAACGGTAACGATATTCGTCGCCGATTCCAACTCCGACGCGATGGACAGATAATCACTCGAAACCGAATCATCGATACCTCATTCCCCACTGTCACGATGTTCCCCCTAATTAATTTTCTGCGTATCTTTCGAGTACGAACAGTTTTCTTTAAAAGATGGAATCTTCAACAGATCGTAGTTGAAAGTTTACTCGAAATCAGTTCTTCGAGTAAGTTCAGTTTGGCAATTTTTCGGGCGAAATGTTTAATTTTCGAGTGAAAGTAGCTCCGACTGCAAACGGTTAAACAACTTCTCCTCCGAACAAAAATAAAATAACAAATTAACGAATTAAGTTCTGTCTCTATAAATGTACAAGGATCCACAAACTACGGATGATTAAAATTTAACGATAGGATTCGATTGCGAAGTTCCTCTCTCACTGCGATTGTAGTCGGGGCAATTATAGAGTGGATTGCGATTCACAATTATCGAAAGTAACTGCTAATAGAATGAACAGCGATATCTATGTGTTGCGAGTTTAAAATAACACGCTTGTTCCAAGGAAGTTAATATTGAACCCACCGCCATAGGTCAAACGACGGAGAATGACGGTGTTAGGTGTGGAACCCCTCGAATATTCAGAGAGAGAGAGAGAGAGAGAGAAAGAGAACCGTCTTCTCTAAGTGGCGTTCTTCAGGGTTTCGCGTATACTCGTTTTTTTTCTCCCCATCCATGAGAGAGACGGTTCTTCAGCGCAGTTACTTTCCTCCATCCGTCAGCACCTTACCCTCCATTATCGTTAGGGGAACTACCCCGGCCAGATACGAAAGTTTACGCGGCAACAAAATTTTAACGAGAAGCGAAGTCGACGTCTTTTTCATCCTATTACGGCCGCTCCCCCTGGCTAAGACAGTGTCGCGAGATGTTGACAAAATACGACGTCGAGCCACCGGCTGTCTCCTCAGCCACCCCATTCGCCATCCACAATGGCGTTTTCGAACGAGAAAACTTCCGTTTTTTTACGGAAAGACGGGAAATTGATCTCCTTATTTATTGCGAATTAACGGGCTCGCGAAAAGCGCCGCGCAAACTCCCTATTGCTTGTAAACTGTCCTGTAAGCTCTTTCGCTTCGAGAACGTTGTTCTTTCGTTTTTGGGGGGATCTATGTACTTGTAAAAGCATTTTGACAAATTCAAACGTAAGTAGAGAACGCTTGAAAAGATTCTACTTTAAACAAAAACAAGCAACACGTCATGAAATCCTTTTCGATGACAACGGAAACCTTTTCGGTGATTGGCGAACCGAAATTTCGCGAATCTCGGCGAGCAAATCAGGCTCGACGACCTTTAAATGTCAGCGTGCGCCAGTTTATTTTCGAGCAATCGAATCGCCGTGTTCGGAGCTGTCGAACGGGGATCGCCGAGCGGCGAATTTGAATAATGAATATTTATTCGATCGTACGAGCGTCACGCGAATTATCGGACTGGCCCAGCGCGTATCCCAATTAACGAATGGTTACGTAATCATTTTTACCTTACGACACCGCGCATGTAATGCGCATCGATTTTTGATATACGTAAACGTTCCGCGCCGGCGACCATTGTTCGCGACGTGAAAGGAACCAGCGAGAAAGAGGGTCGGTTTTATTCGCTCTTTCTTATTCCGTTTCTCTCTTTCCGGTCTCCCGGAGCTCGCCAGCTCGTAGAATTGGCAATTGTATGCTTTTTTAAGCGTCCTCGTGTTCGTACATTTTTCTTAGCTCTCGCCCCGGCACTCCTCTTTTATTTTTCTCTTATTTCCGTGGAAGAAAGAGACGGCGGGAAAGAGAATGAAACGTGTTTTCATTTACTGTGATTTTCTTTGCCCGCGGTTCTACGGTTGCCGACGTGAAACGTTGCCTGCTTTAAGCAGTCGTCATATTTTTGGTGGCGGAAAATCCTGCATCTTCGCGAATTTTTTGCGACGAAACTGGCGAACATATCGATTTGGAATTTTATGGACGTACTCGACGATCCCTCGAGAATCTCGCAAAAACTTATTGCACGCGAAAATATTGATTCTATACAAAGTTGTAGCGGTTCGATTGGACTTTGCAGGTGTCAACGGTTGACAATGGAGAATCGAATATATTTAATAATCAGTATTATTCAATAAGAAGAATTTGAATAGAATGGACGATAAAAATCGAGCAGTTGTCAGAAAGCACAATATCGATTCCTGCGAAACAGAATTTTGCAATTATCGATCTTTAATGCAACGTCTACTGAAAGTTCCTGCGAAGTTTCAAGTAGATTGATCACCTGGTTTCTAAGATATCGTGCTGCGAAATCTCCCGATACAAGACTGCTCTTCAAAGCCTGTCAAATTGGTTAATTATGCGAATTCGTCGATGGCATCTCGAGCGCTGATCCCCTTGGACGTACGAGTACAAGAACACACGAGAATAGTTTTCTTTTCCGAAGCTGTGGAGGCAGGAACGTTAAAGAAGAGTAGAGAGCGGTCAATGGTCGGCGATATCGTCGATCCACACCATTGGAAATTCCCCGACAACTTTTAAAGGGCAACTGCCGAGAGGACCGACGATTTCTCTCCGTCGAGGACAAACAACGAACCGCTGCGATTTCTCGAGGAATCGAGCCGTCGCAAATCGCGAATCGAGCGAGGGGACTCGTATTCGATTTGAGGAAACGACGCGTCACGGCGGTAGAAAAAGTTACACGATAGAAAAAGTTATCTGCTGGGAATCAGTTCGCGAGCTACGGAATTCTTGGTTCCCATGCTCGTTTCCGGTTGCTCGGCAGCTCTGATCGTTCCGGCAATTTAGGGGATCAGGGGCAGACCGACGAAATAACGGGCCCGAAGAAATGAAAATTCTGAGGGTCTCGAGTTCCCTCTGTTTTCACCTGGACACAAAGTTCCCGGTCGGGAAGCTGCAGAATTTTACGGTGCAACGACGATGCTGCTTTGAACTTGGATTCTGATGTGACAACAATTTTTGAAAAAACTTATTAGGCATTAACCGTTAAGCGGACCTTCAAAATGTATTTGGATAAATTTGCTTTTCTAGAGGATTTACTGTATATACAGGGTGGTCCACGCAACTTGCACACCTATAATAATTCCCAAAGTATGCGTTGCACGAAAAAGTTTCGTATACAACAGTTGCATGGTCTGAAGGGGTACATTATTTAGTGTATTTATGTTTTTAGATAGACGCGTAAAGGACATATGAAGGTAAACTTCATTTTTTTTTTAATGGAATGAGTTATTTTTTAATACATCAATCGATGCAACTGGACATTCGTTATAAAAAAGTACTAACCTTCGCATGTTGAAAAGTTAGTGGTTCAAGAGATATTTCAATTTTAATTAATAACTATAAAAACACCATCACTGTCGTACTAACATAAGACGTTACACAAGTAAGTAAACTCGTAGAACAAGTAAGTTGAAACTGAAAAATTGAAATTGAATAGTTGATATTAAAATCGAAGTTGAAATTGAAAAAATTGACATTGCAATTGAAATAGACGTTAGCGTTTACTTACTTGTGTAACGTCTCAGTTAGTATGACAGTAATGATGTTGAAATTGAAGTGAAATTGAAACTGAAGTGTTTTAGAGTTATTTAAGTGGAAATATCTCCTGAACTATTAACTTTTCGACATACATAGGTTAATACCTTTTTATAACGAATGTCCAGCTGCATCGATTGATGTATTAAGAAATACCTCATTCCATTAAAAAAAATGAAGTTTACATTCGTATGTCCTTTACGCGTCCAGCTGTAAAAAAAATAAATACACTACATAATGTATCCCTTCAGACCATGCACAACTTCTGTATACGAAACTTCTTCGTGCAACGCATACTTTGGAAGTTATTATAGGTGTGCAAGTTGCATGGACTACCCTATATAATATTATATTTATGTTTAAGACTCGCATCTCTATCGAAGTGTAATTAAATCGTAGTGAGACAGTGAAACTTTCATTGTTTTCTGTACAATAGTTACACATTGAATAATGATTAGCATCGGTCTCCCAATGGTTAATAAATGATTAGAGCGCGCATCGTGACTTGAAACCCAAGTGCAACGGGTGGTTCGCACAGCTCCCGTTACCACGATTAGTATGATTAGCAATCCGTCTTGCTAGAGTAGAGTCTTCAAGGAATAATAAAGACAACGAACCGATGCCGGGGGCGGATTCGACCGTTCTTAAGTGACGGTTACTTAGCTAACAGGTACTCGGTGCATTCCGTGGATTCCGGATCGATACAGATAGAACCGGATTAACATAGAAATGGATGGCTCGCATCCCGGCCCATTAACCTAATCGAGCTACGGCCTTCTTATTTTACTCCCTTTCTCTTCCCCTCTTCTCCGTTAAACCACCCTCCTTACTCCACCCACATCTTCCACCCCCTTCGCCCCTGTTTGCCCCTCGCGGATCCGTGTCTCAACAAGAACCGATATTTGAATAACAAATTAATTTCTTCGTTGCGAACCCTGGAACGACACCGTATCCCCGGCCGATAACGAAACTGGAAGAAACTTGGCCTCGGATCGCCTCGTTCCAGCCAAGAGGGTAATCGGTCTTTCGACGAGGTCTAATGAACCGGCATATTGCATACACATCGCAATCTACATATTTATACCCCCGTTTAATATCGCCTGTAATTGATCCGCTGTTTATATTAAGCTGCCGGCAACGTTTCAAGTTACCGCAACATTCTCTCGAAACGTTCTTTATAAACTTGGAAATGTTTTTTATAAAACAGACTATAGAAAAGTAAAGAGAGCTCTGAGAACAGTGGGAAGTATGGTCCACGTGATTCGTACCGCCGGACACTTTTCATTTGGTTGAACCTGGACAGCAAATAGAAGAACAACGATGGATAAAGCTTCACGGGATGGTTTGAATCCACGACGACATTTGATGTGTGACGCGGCGGCTGGGGTGTTCGGGGTGAAGGAGATCGAATTCAGCGGGGCGCATTCGGTATTCATGGAAAACATTTCGAGTGCAGGGGAGGGTTCGGTGCATCGCGCCGGAAGGCAAGCCCGTATAACCCGCGGAAACAAGTGCAATCGAGATGCAGCGATGGTGAAGAAGTTTCGGACAACACTCGAGAGCTCGAACGGGAGAGAAGCACCCTCGAGAGAGAGAGAGAGAGGGGGGGGGGGAGAGCGTTTCCTGTGACCGAGAGAAGCCTCTTTCTCTCTCCTTTGTTCTCTTTCTCTCTTGGTCCCGAAGACAAAAGCGACGGCAGGCATGCTCGTCTATATTAGCGATGAATCGACGCACGAATCTCCCGATGAAAAGACCACGGTAAATGCCGTTCACGCTCGGAAAGAAAAACTGTCGGAGGGGACCGAATGATCCCCCTTCTCCTCTTCTCTTTGGTTTCTTCCTCCCTCCCTCTCTCTCGCTCTCTCTCTCTCGTTCTCCATCCCGCCGAGTTTCTCGAGTTGTTTTGTCAGCATCTATTAGAGCATCCACTCGAGAGTTCTTTTGAGCCGTTCTTCGAGCCGCTTCGCTGCGAGTATCGATTCGACGACGGCGCTTTCGCTTTCCGAACCTTTGTTCTCCGCGAGTTTTCTTCTCGGTGTCCGGCACGTTGTCCTGGATCTACTCGAGACTGCCAATCGGTGTGGATGTTGTAAAAATTGCGCGACGTTCTGGATCCACCGTTTTCGAAAGTGATTTTTCCTTGGGTATAGCTACAAACCTCTTCTTAACCCCTTGGTATTACAATATTGAGTCAGACTCGTGATGAAAGCTTCGAACAGAATCTGTTTAGTAGGTATGTTGTTGGTTTCCTTTAAATTGAAATGAAATTCTACTTTATTGTTGTCAATATTTAGCCATTGTCATTTTTGTTTGTTTGTTTGTAAATTATAACGATCGAAGAAGTTCTAGTCTAACTAATTAAATAGGAATAAGATGAGTAAGTGTTTCGTTCATGAACAGGTGTATCTCTGTATTGAAACTCGGAAAATGAAATGAAAAAGAAGATAAAATTAGCTCGGCGCTGAACGTGTTAATAATTTCAGATGGTTAGAAAGAAGAGAGTGACTCTTAATAAGGCTTTTAATAAAATTGGCTGTTTAATAATATAAGTCGTGGAATGATGTTAGATTTATAACGAGGTAAATTGGGGCAGGATTTTTGTCGCAGCTGTTCATCGAGTTATTAAATTACGGCGAGGAGATTGTGGAAGTTACAGCGTATAGAAAGTTTGTGAACACTGTAAACTGTAAGATGCTAATAGGATTCAGTGCAGCTTCATTTACTTGTTAATTTACTGGAAGTTTCCTAAGAAATTCGATTTAATTTGATCTTATTTCTCTCAGGACTTACGGCTAATTCTATAAACGATGATGTACATGTATTATAAAACGGACTGCAGATCTCAATGAATTTATGGGAGAATTATGTATCAAAGATTTCAACCAGCAGAAAGAGAAACGGGATTAAACGAATCTAAATACTATTAAAGAAAGAAATCTCTTTGTGACTGTCTTACAATACATATAAGTAAATGAAATTTAAGTTATAGGATTGTATTTCTTTAATAGTTTCAGAAAGATTGAAATTAACCATTAGTCTGCGGATCTTTATGTAAAATAAAAATGTTGTGCATCGATTTTGAGAAACAAGAAGGTCATCTATATTTGTAGGTTTGTTATAAAGTCTCGTAATTTTTTCAGTGTCGATCTACTAAATTCTCCTATTAATCTATTATCTAGAACTAATCGTGAATGTATAAAAATCGCGATCTATTAGATTCGATTCGGTACAGTGTATTCAATCCCAGCCTCTCTCGAGTATTCGAGGATTCGATACATCCAGTAGAATTCTGGAACGACCCCGTGGAACACCATGGACTCGTCGAGATAAAACATTTACGGCCCGGTTGTTCGAAGGGGGGAATCTCCGTCCTTCCACGAATTGCCTTGCCCTTTTAAACTTCCGCTGTTGCCGAAGTACGGCGGCAGTAAAAGGCGCCGTGAGAGCGAGGATTCGCGAGGAAGACGGCACCCTCGAGCTGAAATTCTTGACGATGCACCGGTTTGGTCTGCCGGCCGGTTTAGAGGCGGCCGAAGTCGTCATTGTTTAAGCCTGGCGGAGAGAGCACACACTTCCGGAATAATATGGCGGAACGAACATCGCTTAACCTTCCTCAAGGAAACGCCACTCGTAAAGTCTCCCGGCAGAAAAAGAATCGGAACGGGAAACGATTTTCCGGGGATTTTCATCGAGGAAGAAGGGAAAGTCCCGTTTGCCTCAAGGACTTCCTTCCACCAAATTAATTTCGGGATGTTTGTATCCTTTCGATTAATCCTTACGAGACACGCCTACCACCTGTCTCGCACATCGATCATTTCTTCAGCTTGCAAAAGTCAGTTTTCACCGACTGAAAGCATCGCTGACTGTGAACGAGAATGATCGTTCCAACACTCTCTCACTCCATCGTAATTCTTATTACAGGAGTTGTTCTGTTCGCGAATTTCCGCGGGTCGCGTCGCAAGGACAATGCGAAACTGTCCTACGGTTGCAATTTCGCCAACCCTAACCGTTTTGTTCGTGGTTCTAGGAAGAATCGAGGCTCGATTTCGCTCGGTTGACCCGTCGCGCGGACGTCCGCTCGGATGGCGACGCCGAAAATTAAACAGAAAAGAGAAAAGAACGGACGAGGTGGCCGTGGCTCTCTCCCTCTCTTTCTCTCCGCGTTAAAAGCGGCGGGCACGATGGTTGGCTGGCTGCGACAATGCCGAGAAAGAGAGAGAGAGAGAGGGTTCGTTGCCAGGGGTTTTGGCAAAAAGTTACGTCTCCTCGGGCACGGTTACTTTGGCTGGGATTACCGGGCCGCCGTGCTATGCCATGCTACGCTGCGGGGAAACCACGGCGATTTTTCTGCGCGGCTAAGACGAGCCTCGCTTTTATTCCGGACCCGTCGACCGACCGGTACCCGCGATGCCGCACGCGACGATCCCAGTTTTTCCGGGATTACGTCCGCGAGACAATTTTTATCGGCTGCTCTCCCACCTGGGAAGGATAATTTTCCCATTTGTCTGCGAGGAAAGAAGAACGACTAGAGAGAGCGAGGGAAAATCGAGGATATCTTACGCGATGGTTCGGTGTGCGAGGAAGAGTCATTGTTTTTGCGTTTATGAAGAGGGTAATCACCGGAACATTGATCACTTTTCAGGTCTTAAAGGATGAGGAATAGTTCATCATTTGGAAATCAAGCATTTGTGGAATCCGAGAAGATTTCTGTCGGGTTTCTTGCTGAGTGAGCGGCCAGAGAAAGGGGAAACGGTCCAGGGGAGGACCTAGGGAAATGGAGGAAGTAATGCAGGAAGGTGGAAAGATGTATGGAAAGTGGGGAAGATAGGGAGCAAGGAGAAAGGATCTCGGAAGGTGGAGAAGGTAGGGATAGATTTGATAATACATCAGAGTTAGGCAACTGCTTCCCCGTCGTCGCTGCGTGAGCCCCACCGTGGTTTGCCAGTTCTCCCACTCTTCGCTTTTAGCTTGACTTTATCTCCAGAGCCGGAAAAGCGGAGATGTGACCTCAGAAATATGAACATTTCTCTTACACCGACGGATACAGTCCATAGGAAGAGGCAGATCCTAACCACTCTGAAATTTCTGGATCAAGATAGTCAATTCCATGCCACGAAAGTGTATAACGCGTTGATAATCGAATCAACGACATCTGGATCGTCTGAAAATGGTTATAGCGGTTTCAAGCGTACGGAAGAATAGGTCCGGAAAATTTTGTGCGTGTCCTTCCATTTTAAAACTCGAGCGTAGTATTCGGAAGCAGTCAGATCCCGGTCCCCAAGGCCGATGGTGCTCACGTAGGTCTCCTTACAGAGAAACGTGAAGTGCACCTGAAACTTCGTTCGCCGGAGAGGAGATCCTCTCTCTCTCTCTCTCTCTCTCTCTCTCTCTCTCTCTCTCTCTCACTCTCGCCGTTCGTCTTATTACACGGTTTTACGATTTTCGTCGGCTGCTAGAGTCAAAGCTCAAAAGGGTTCGAATCTACTCGAGTCAAAGGACCAACGGTTATCTCCCCGATATTTGCTTCAATCGCAAGTTCGGCTGCTCGAGCCGTGAGCTCGCTCCCTACACGACTTCGGGTTATTTCCTTTAATCACAACTTCGCCAGTCATTCTGGAACTCCAAACATTTGCTATTTACGCTCGGAGCACGCTCCTGGGAACCGAAAACCCGCGGAACGCCTGGAATAATGAGCCGACCGGGGGCGGGGGGGGAAGGGCAAATATTTTTTTTCGCACTTGGAAATTAGAAATCACGAATATTGTTCTTTCGAACTTCGGACGCGGAGACTCCGAGCTCCCACCTCGGGGAAGAAGGTCTAATCCGCGCCGTAGTTGGACACTCGAGGTCCAAGACACTGCGGACCAACTTTCTGGAATTAGTATAGCAATTCACTGCGCGATACGCCGAGCGGCCTGTAACTTTCACGTTTTTCCAAGCATCCTTAATGTTGCCAAATGTTAAGAGCCGGTACCTTAATATTCCTAGGCCCGCTGGAGCACTCGTCGGTAAGCCTATCTAGCCCACGGTACACATATGCATACATATACATTTAGTTTAGTGTCAATATCCTACAAAAAGATAAATACAACGAATACTAGATACACCGAAAGACAGCAGAATACTGTGCAACACAAGAAGCTGTAGTTCCTAAGAATTGTCTTCGCGAAACGAGACTTGCTTTTAAATTTGAACACAGACGAAAGGGATATGTCGGAAAAATCGTTTATAAAATATTTTCTCGCGGTACCAAAGCGTGATGGGCAAAACAGTAGCAGAAATGAACTCGGAAAAATTCGATTTGGGTTCTCGGTTGATCTAAAATTCTCATTCGGCCTACGTATTTAGATTTTCCAGGTGGCAAGCGCGCGAGGAATTGCGAAGCGTTTGTGGCGCGGCGCAGGTGAAACTCGTCGATCGAAATTGGACCGTGTACGAACTTTTTGCGGCCGGTTCTTCTCGCCTTCCGCCTCATTTCGGCGACGATCAGTTCCCCGAACTTTTCCAGCACGGCAGAAGCACGAATCCGCGCGCGAATGTCGGCTGACCGTTTTCCACCGTTGCTCGGATTAGCCTCTCCGCCCCGTATTGTTCATCGGTTTTATTTCCCCAGCGACCACCCTCTTTCATTATCTTCCGCCGTGCAAGCTTGCTCCGTCGATTTCTCCCGTCTCCTTCTTTAATTAGTTTCCCGTGTCCCTCTCTCCAAGCCGAAACCCTACGAAAAAAGGATACACACACGTATGTATTGTACGTGTGCACTGTTGGGATCAGCTCTCGCAAACCCGAATCAACCTGTTGCCTGCCGCGGAGATGAGGTAATAAAAAGGGAGGAAGATGTTGCAAAAGTCTCCCCGGTTCAACTGTAATTCTTGCGGAAGGGCTCCCATTCGACGAGCGACGAACGTCTTTTCGCTGGCTCTCCGCGAACAGATAGCAAACACCAACCTCCCAACAAAGAAAACCCTAGTTCTCTTCGGAACGACTTCTCTTTATTTCCCATCCCTCCCCGCCCATCCGCAGGTCGATACTACGAATATCTCTTGTCTCGCGAACTACCGACCCCTTCGGGATTAATTCCATCACGATCCAACTTTTACTACACTCCGGTACTTTCGCTGTTGCAGAACGAAACTATCTGGCACACAATGCTCCAGCGTAGTCTCGCTTACCTGGGAATTTTTCAATTTTGGTTAGTTCGCGGCGAATAGGCTCGGAATTTCTTGCGTTTATCGCGAGCTATTCTTTCTTCAATCTTTACTTCGATTCAATTGTCGCCGCAGTTGATGCAGAAAATGTCCGTTTTGCATAAAAGTCTGCAACGTAGGTCTGAATTATTCTTCTGGAACGATGGTTTTCGTAGAAATTGCTGTTCAGGCTGCGTATTTAGTAATTGTATAATATTCTTCTGCGAATTAAAATAGTCGAATGAAAATTTTGTTTCAATAGACACATTGAACAGTCAGGCATTTCGGGTTCGAGCATTGTACGGATTCGATTATGGTTTTGATAGCGGATTGGAACAGGAGGAAAGGGATGTACGGTGTCGCGAGGAACGAGATGTTGTTTCGATAGCCGTCGGTGGCCGACATCATTTCCGTCGCCGCGACGTTGCTGACTGGTTAAACCGCTTAACCGATTCAGAGCTGGCCGGCTAAATCCGCTAATGTTTCGGCCCGGTATATCGATGTGGTCAATTAACCATTTCGGTAGCTTAACCGATTTGGCCGGTTAACCTTTTTGGTCGGTTTACTGTCTCGCCTCGGCAACCGCGTTTCCGCCGGATTTTCACGGTGAACGGCTGCTACTGCTACCATTGCTACTGTTGCTGCTATCCGGGGAACCACGGCCGGTCGACATCCGCTGTAAAGGATCAGAGCCACCCCTCCCCCTTCATCTCCCCTCCCCTCCTAGTCTCCCTCGAGATCATGCGTGCGTCATTGGGTTTCCGGCTGACACGTTGTTCGTACACCTTCGATCCATCGCAAATCCGCCAAAATAATTCTTCGATACCACGAAGTCACGAGTACATAGGACATTACCGTAGGAAGTGTACAATTTTATGATCAGACTGCAGACTTTATGCATTTACGACAAAAAAAAAAATATATAAATTGTAACATAACAAAAAATTGTATATATAAATAGTATATGAATAGATCTTTTAGTATCATTTTGATGTATGCTTCTCCAAGCTTCTAAAGTTGCTGATTTCAATTCGGATACTGTATTTGTACTGTACTGCATTCCACCTTCGTATAATATTCTCGACAGTCTTCCCCAAACGTTCTCGATAATGTTTAGGTCAGCAGACCTTGGAGAGGCCAATTCGAAATCTTCATATTTTCCGTTCCAAAATAACCTTTTACTATGCTAGCAGTATGCATAGCGGCATTATCTTGCTGAAATATATATTTCCTGCCAGCAATTCTGCGAGCATATGTTTCAATTTGCTATTTAATGAAATTTAAGTAGCCAGCACTATTCATACGGCCTTGAATACATTTTATTTCCATTTTTTCTCAATAGCCGATTGCTCCCCATATCATTACTGCATCGCCACCACATTGTCGACGACTCAAAACCCTTTGTTCCTTTCTTAAATCATGGAAATAGTACTTCTATCCATCCGGACCATCCAAATTTAGTTTCTTTTCATCCGTGATTCATTCATCCGTGAATGTTGCTCTTTTCAACCGTAGCTCTGAGGCTCCGTAGGTAGAAAACCGGTTTTGTTCGAATCGATAGAGTCGACACAGTCGAGCCGGCAATTTATTAAAAGCCCGCGTGCTTATTAGTCCGGCGGTGTATCAGTCGATTAGCATCTCGCCGATCTCATTTACGCTTGATCGTTAGCGGGCGGCCGCTTATTAAGCGGGGCGGAGAACGCTCGGACTTCGATCGTGCCGGCATTTAATCAGAAGACGTAGAAATCCACGGCCCTGCTGGAAAATGGCGTTCATGATAGGGGAAGGGAGAGACGTCGCGGGGGAGAGAGCGATAATATCGCGGTTTCGCTCGACGTGAGAAAGCGTAATTTTAATTTCGCGCCGTGGACAACTTCAATTTCATTCCTCTTTCCCCCCTTTGCCCCTGGCAAAGCTTGCTGTTCCGTTAAGTATGTACACCGAGAGCTCTTCCTCTGTCTCCAGTAACTATACTCTTTCAGTCCAACACCGACTGTTCCATGCCATTTTCCCGTCGCTCTTTTCTCTTCCTCTCTCTCTCTCTCCACTCGTTACGGCCGGACAGACGCACCGCATGTAATTCGAAATTGTTTGTCGAACTACTAACTAGTTTCCAACGGCTGCAGTTGGCGCGGATCACTGCGACCGTCTTGTCGATGCGAATTAGCTGCGATCCCGATGATACCGTTTGATTTTCGCGCGATTCTTCTGCCAGATCGTCGCACGACCTCAAAACATTTATACATTCAAACATACAACATTAACCCTCTGCACTCGGAGACATTTGAACTCGAAAATTAAACATTTCTTCGGGCCTACAATAATTCCCTTCTATATGTACAATTTCTTTCCGTTTTATGGATATCAAATTTATATAATACCTCGTGCAATACTTAACTATTGTATTAATTGATTGGATACCAGCATATTTAATAATGTAAACAATATTTTGAATAATGGTACAGCAAGTTTTACTGGTGACTCTCTCCCACAGTCATCATTCGAGTGCTAAGGGTTAATTTAAAATTTGTCAAGTGTCTTCGTTGCTTCGCGTTTCGCTTACTCAAAATTGTCGTAATCGTAGAAACTTCCCAGTCCTACAAAAAGTATTTCGAACCGTCACAAAAAACGTTCGAAACGCGCTCGAAAGACGAGCCTAGTCCGTTGGAGGGGGGCTAGCTGTTGAGGAGAAGGTGAAAAGAGCTGGAAGAGTAGAATAAGTTGGGCGCCTCTGGCCCAGCGAAGATAAACGCCACTGGAAAATGACGGGAAAATGAAACAGAATAGAAAATCAGAGAAACACCGGCGCAAAAAGTGAATGTAGAGGAGAGTAGGTAAAAGCAGATAGCGAGAGAGAGAGAGAGAGAGAGAGAGAGAGACGACCGGGGTTTGAAAGGCTGCGGGGGAAAAGGCTGCATTGATAACATCTTCTTTTGTTTCACGCAAAAAACGCGGAAACGTCGCTGCTTTACTGAATTTACAGGAACTAGAATCAAAGAGAAACGCATTTATCCCCACCCCGGGGGTTGGTTTCATCAAGTTCTCCCGGCGAGCTACGAGCAGCTGAACAAATTTGATTACACCTTTTTACTGCGTTAAAACGCGGCCGATTCCGCGGGACGCGGAAAACATCGGCTCTGCAATCTATTTGCAAATTAATGAGCGAGGAACCGCGCTTCTCGTGGGAAATCATTAACACTCGCGGCGGATTATGCAGAACATTATTATTAACCCTTAGCAAGTCGACAGGTGTCTCGGAGTCACCACTGAAAATTGCTGTACCATAATTCACAATATTGTTTACGTTATGAAATATGCTGGTATCTAATCAATTACCACACATTCAAGTATTGTAATTATTCTAGATCAGAAGAAATATTTAATTTTCAAGTTAAAATAGGTTAACGCCACGCGAATTATTCGAACACGTGCCTTTTCTTCTGAATGTTGGGAATTTCGAATTTTTCGAGAACGATGAAAGAACCTTTCGTCGTGTCTGCCAACCCAGAAAATAATCAACTCTTTTTCTAATTAATTATTTAGACTTGCTCTGAAACCCGAAGTCCAATTTGTCTCTTTTAAAACAGCTGCGATGGGCACAATTTGAAGAGAAGTCTTAGAACAATTGACTAAGACACGTCCATTGTTCTAGGAATTTCGATCACCAACCACAGCATATTTCCCGAGATTAAACATTATGCTCTCCGTTGGTCTCGGTCGCCGCGCCGAGCCGCGCCGATCCATGAGATGATCGAGGATTTATTTTTATGCAGCGCGTAACAGAAATATTGGAGAATTTTCCATCAAGATAATGGACACCCTGTCATACAGAATTCAAGAGATCCGGGTCGGTTCCCTGTAGATCTCTCGGATCCTGTCAGTCGCAATTTCATTCTTGTTCGTTACTTGTGTTCGGAATAATCGTAGAAACTGGATCAACGTGCCGAGAGCGCCGATATCCTTAGCCGTTCGGGATTCAAGATGTGCCCGGGAACGCTCAATGAAGATTGATGAGCTGCCGTTTCGGAATTCATTCTTTTTATCACATCCTGGCTGCACCTACAATCTAGCTTCTCACTGTCAAACGTCTTGTGTCCATGCTGATGTACCTGGACTCGCTGATAACTGGATCTGATCGCAGATAGCGCACTTTACACGGGTTGAAACAATCCTAACAAGTCGGAGAAAATTTCTGCTTTGTAATTTGTACCTTCCATCATTGGCGTTCTAACACATACAGGGTGAACCACGAATTTTTATCAGATATAGCATGGTTTCAAAAGGACTTTCAGGAGAGCTTTGTAAAAAACTTAACAGAAAGGAATTTTTGTATGTTATGATACATACCGAGATCGTCCTGAAATCCTCCAACAGATAGGCTTTAAAAAAATCATAGATGTATTTCCAAAAAATTGAAGGTGACCTTGAAAAATTATGAAGAAAAGGAGTCTGCCAAATATTTGCTATATCACGTGAAAGATCTCTTGAAACCATGTTACATCTCATAAGAACATTACGAAATAATAAAGATACTATATTTTTCAACTGTGAAAGTAGGTTGACGACAAATATAAATGTGCAGGTAATATGAGTAAATAAATCATGTATGTACATAATGGAAATATCCTAGGGTCACAAGAAATGTCTTTGTTTCGGAGTTGAAACAGCTTGGTGCGGAATCTCGGTTAATCGACTATAATTTGCAAATTAAGTGCACTCTCAGTTGCACTCTGCAATGAAAGCATAGTAGAATTTTTCTTGATTCCAAGAGAGGGAACTCTCACGGAAAACAGCGGCTCCGTCGCGCCAGCTGCAACAAGCGTAAATTTCAGCTCGTTAAAGATTAAAGGCGAGAGGACGCTTTCGTTTAATGAATGACTGATTCCTCGTGCGAACAGCGTCATTAGCGTCTCCTGCTGAAGTTTAGAGGGTGAGTTCTAAGGGAGGTGGCGGGGGGTTTCGTAGATGCCCCGAGACGTCCGATAAAATACTTGGCTGGTTCGATCGTAAATGCTGATAAAAAAGTTGCCCGGAACTTGGGAATTATTTCGGGAGAAGAGGCCATTAAAAGGCTTTTTAAAAGCTTCTTTAGCCAGGCGCGGGGGTGCCGCGGGGATGGAGCTGGCTGGCCAGGCCAGGATTTTAATGAAATTTCCAGCGGAGCCACGTTTGCACAATCGTTCCGCGACGCTCGGTCGGTTCGTTCGTTCCCGGAGATCCATTGTTGTAAAATCTCCCGTGCGGGCTGCTTAGTTCAAATTCAATAATCTGCCGCGTCATTGGGACTGCGCGATCAAGCGATCGTGGCAGGAGGAGGGGAGGTTTTCCTGTGGTCCCACGTATGAATTTTTTGCAAAGACATGCACAAAAGTGATTTTGTTCAGTTTCTTTATGTCAGACACGTGTTCCTTGCAAGGAGAAACGAGTAGCTTCGCTTTCAACAAAAAGGTGAAAGAGTCTTTTTCAAGTTTGTTTGAAATGTCGGCATGGTCTCCATCTCATTGATCGTCCAGGCAATAATTCAACAGCGCCCCGCGCGGCTAATTAAACGACCTGTATCGGCCAGTGGCTTCGCTCGACTTAATTTGAATTAGCGGCAAGTTGCCGCTCGCTCCTTTAAGTTCCCGTGCTAATGAAACTGCGAAGCCACTCCCGCGAAGTTTATGCCGGGCTCACAAAGAGCGCCGCGGCGGCTGCATAAACGCGGTGTACCTCGCGAAATTTCCTGTCCTCCCACGCCTCCGCTCCGATTTGCCTGGCTGACGATCTGCATCTACACCGTCGCGCCGCGCCGTCGACGAAATCTACTGGGCTCGTGCGCTTCATTGAATCGAGATTCTTCACTCCGGAAATCCAATGTTCTCTAGGGACTTCGAAACTGTTCGAACGGAAGGCTTTTTCGTATACTTTTATTCCACGTTCGATATTTTTGGTTCGGGCGCTGCGAAACTGTCGAGGAGCGTTCGTGCAATATTTTCGCGAATATTTTTATTTTTCACTCGATATTTTTGACGCTGCGAAGCTTCGAGTTCGTAGAACACATTTTTCCTTGTCCTGCTTTACGTGAAATCGCTTAGACAATACGATACCTGTCGGAATATCTATTGTTACTAGGAAAGCGGATTTTATGGTAAACATTTATATACGTGTATTTATTTATAAAAATATATTTATGGTAAAGATGAGTAGGTGCGGATTAAAACCAGATATTATAAAACATTTTCTGCATTCGAGGTGGATCAGCAGTTATTTTCTTCTTTGCCTAGCAATGTTAAGAGAGATTAAAAGAATACACAGATGCTCTTCAACTCTTTTAATTCCTGCGTTGTTTTAAATTGCAGCTGCTCGTTCTTGTCATGGAAGTAAGTATCACAGTGTCAAATTTCGGTCACTGTTGTTCAGACAAACAACCAGCAGAAGTCCAGGCTTGTAATGTATTAGAGTGGATCAACACGAGGATGGTCCATATCTCTATTCAGCTCGAGGTCCAATCTCTCTGCAGGTTCGTTTGCCAGTAGACACGGGTTTATTCCGGTCGGTAAACCGTCGGGATTAGGATTTCGACTTAAACTTGACCCGTTAATCTCGAGATTCATTAGGGGACGGGGCTGTGCACAAGAATTTCCGTACGGTTGTTGCTCTGGGATGTTCAAACGAATCATTTTCGAATTTTCCGAGACAGACAATTTTTATCATGTACCAAAATCTGCAGTCCGATACACCAAGAAATAAATCGCGAACCCTTCTCCTCGGAAGAATGAAAAAATACAACACTATTTAACGGTAAATAGAATAAAAATTTGTTAGAAACTGTAAAGAACGATAGCAAGAAATACCTCGCGAGACAGTGAACGCCAGTGATTGTAGCTTTCATAGCTGAGCATAGAAGTTGCCAGTAGCAGAGGGTTTTCAATTGAGAGGAGAAATCAAGAGAGACAACCGGCCGGCCAAAGGGTTGGAAAGGGGAAAAAGAGGAAGAAAAGTGGACAAATGCAAGAGAGGCGAACAACGACGATGTATTGAGAGTGCTCTCTCCGCACGACCCCTACAACGAGGGGAGGGTGTTAGGTTTAGGTGTCCGGAGACGGAGCAAACCCTAATGTCGTCCTATTGTCCTGCGCTCCACCGCGGATTCGAAACCTTGTTAACTCCCCGGAAACTGTTAACAGCGGCACGTTCGACTGGCACCAGCGGGTCCACCGCGACGCGTCCGGTTTCGACCCGAATCACGGACTTTCCCCGGGCCGACGTTACTTCCCACAAATGGAACAGGCTCGGACCTACATACAAACGAGAAAACTCTTACCTCGGGTCGCCAGGAAATAGTCGATCGACCTGACTTGTTCGTTCGTCTTTCTGCGGAATCTAGATCCACCTCCTTCACCATCGCCTCTTTCAATTTAATATGGAGATATAATTCCATGATTTTCAGTCGCGAACGTTCACGAGTGAGATAAAGCCATCATTTTCTGTGATATCTATCAGACGGATTTTCGCCAAAATATTGTCGCTCGAGTCATCGTTTCCGTGGGTTCGAACTCATTCGCAAGATATCAAGCTTCGAATTTTATCGTGAATTTTCATGAGTATGCTAAATCGATGATTTTCATTGGCACCGCACCGGTATCACGGATTTTGTTCATAATAATTTCTGTACGTAGAGTAAGCTAAATCAGGGGTAGTTTACGTAATCGTTTCGCCGAATTCTCGTTTCTCTCTGATATATAAAATCTAACAGATGTTCCAATACGAAGTTTAATCTCGAACGTCTGTCAGATCTTATATTTCATGAACAAATACGAGTTCGAGGAAATAGTGATTTCAACTCTCTCTGATGAAGCCTACTTTTTATATTAAGTAAAACTTCGAACACAAACTAGTACGTTACAACAGTGTCGTGTATACACTGAGAAAAAAAGTAGTCACTTCAATAACACGCGTGTATTGTAATTTTTTTACATCGATGAATATCAATGTATTCTTTTCAATAGTATGAAATTTAGAAGCAAATCGTCATGTATTTGAATTGTCTATCATGAAATGATTGAAAATATTATTCGATTCAATACCGTATATCATTATTCGTAATATTTCTTTTTTTCCTTCAATCAGATATGTTGTTAAAAAAATTTGAGGAATGTATTGATTTATACTGGAATTGGTTTGTGGCCATATCTTATTTTTTTTTTTGAAAACATTGATGATCAAGCTATTGGCTTATATGATTGGCGGAAATGAGTTTTGCTATTGAAATTCAATAGCATTAAATATTAAAATAAGTTCATATGATATTGGCACTATTCAATAGTACATCTTATCGAATCAACATATATTTCTTTTGTTTCGACAGGATTTTTTTCTCAGTGTAGTCTTACGATTAGAACTGAAGGAATCTGGACAATATACGGAAACGTGTCAGCAGGAATCGTCATCGTGGCGATTAACGCACGCGGAGGTGTAAAAAATGGCGAGAGTGCGGAGGGAATAGAATAAAAAGAAAGGGAACGAAGAAAGAAATGGGCAAAGAGGACATAGGTAACGAGCGTTCTGGAATTGCGGTGCTGTTATCAGTAACAAGCGGAATTGCATTGTGCGCCGAAGCCCCTCTGGCTCGGCTCTCATTACCATCGCGCGTCCCGCGGATCGCGGCCGATACAAACGAAACGCGCGGTAACGGGTGTGCCGTGCGTACGACTATTATCGCGGTGTGTAGACGAAGCGCGTCGGCCCGGCGACGATGAGAAGGAGGTTGCTGGGCTCCCATTATCCTCTAATATCGTTCCGCAGGCCGCTACGCTTGCGATTCCGACGAGTCACTGCCGCGATAATGCCGTTACGCTAACGACAACGGTGTCGTTACGGCGATTGTTGTCGCCCACGACCTTATCCCGCGCCGATTGTTATTAAATAACCTCGAAGAATCCACACAGAGTCGGCACGGTCGACTGCGCGCCTTCCAAGTAACACTCGGGTGCTGAAAATTTCATCCTCTATAGAATACGCTATATTAAAGGGAGTTCAAGACGTAATTTTGCTGGCATCGAACTAATTTATGAAACACATACCTTTGAACTTTTCGAGATCGTTTCGTTCAGTTCGAAATAACAGATCGAAATAACGTTTCGCGTGACCATTAATTCTGGAACTTGGCTGGCTGTTTCGGTTGTTAAAATTCAATGAAATACACTGTGGAAGGAAATAATAACAGGTTATTCATTGCGGCGCACTTTATCGATCCCCTCGGAAATGGATATGTATAGAACATGTAAATAATAACGTTACAGTGGCTCTCCTAAAGAATGAAAAGTGTTATTTAACGGCAAAGACAAAACGGCATGTAACGGCAAAGAAATTTCTAATAATTTCGTGTATCAGCATATTGAGCATTATGTAAAAGAAGATTTTCTAGCTTTCTTGCCATACAGCACACTTAAAGTTGTAGATAACGTGTTAACGAATCCGTAGCCTCGATCGCACGAATCCGAGCGCACCACGAAGCGATAATAATAAACAGCATCTCGCTCCGCGAGTCGTGTAACATTCTCAGTCCAAAGGATTAACGGATTAATCCAACTCCTCCTCGGTAATCCAACAAATTCGTTCCCGTGCTTCGACATTAGCGAACCATTAAAAAGACCTCGTTAGCTTCCCGAACAGGGTCGAGCAAACTAACTAAACGAACGCGGCGGCGAGTCCCTCTGAGCAGCGCGACTCGATTGATGTCCTCGAGGCCTCAGAGAGTATTTAGTTTCTTCAGCAACCGCTCTCTCGTCAGACAGATCAGCGATCACCCAGAGAAATTAGTGGGATTCCGTCGATGTTCGAAACAAATAACGCGAACTCCTCTCGGCTGTTAGTCCTCGATCTTCGTCGCGCTTCGTCGTTCAAACAGCTGGGTTGCTATTTCGCGTTCGTCAACAGACTCTCTCTCTCTCTCTCTCTCTCCCTCCCTCTCTCCTAACCGTGTTAATCAGTGTACGATCAGGCAACTTTGATCTTGTTTGAACGACGGCAATGCGGCGTCATGCTCGCGACCGCGTTCTACCTTCGACGGATCGACGTCTGGTGACATTTCGCTCGGCTGAGTCCCGTGATCCCCGCGTCTTTAACCCACTCTAGCGGTCTTTGAGAACAAGTCGACGAGGCTCGTTTCGCTGTTCGACGACGTCCGGCGCTGCCACGCCTGCGGAACCGTCGTTCCCTGCGTAAATAGCGGCGAGGACACGCCGAGTCTCTCTTCTCACGGAATCCCTCCGAGGGATCGGTCTCGCGAAAGGGCCAACTCGGAACCGAGGGCAATACCTTGATTGCGACGATATTAATTAGTCGGGATTACCGTGCCAGGGACTCTGGCTCTCTTCAGGAATTGAAAGGCACCAACCTCGTCGCCTCGATGCTCCTTTCTACGGTAGACCACGTCACCTAACTCTGGACAATCCTGGGTCCACAAATATTTAGAAAGCGTACACACGTATCTACCTTTTCTTATCAAGCATATTCATAGTATTCAATTCAACAGTCTATTATATTTTGTCTTTCATAGTCAGACACGAATCCAACAAAATGATTATTTAAGCTTCAGACGACTGCTCGTGCCCGTCCGAATTCGATCACGAAGTTTAGCGAGCCGCTATATGTAGCTAAATGTATGTCAGAAATATCAGAAGAGAATTGTAAAAATTACAGATTGAAACGAGCGTCTGCGACAAACACGTCGGTCGTTGACTTCTAGTTACGCTTGTGCCGAATTTTGTTAATGAACCGGTTTTTCCTTAGAGATTTTAATCAGAATTAGCTGGTCGAATCGACGGGCCGCGAACAGCAAGCATCAAGATATAAAACACGGCATGCTTTGTTCGGTTATCCTCCAGATACCCTGGAAAACGAGAACCTTTTTTTCTGTCACTCTCTCCCTCTCTTTCTTTCTTTCTCTTCAGGACCGCGGAGACCGCCGACAATTTTGCGAATATTAAGAGCGAAACCGCGGAGGAACCGGCGAATATTTCCGCGTCGCTTATTCAACCGTGTCGCAGGCTGGTTTTGTCGGAGCGCGGATTATTTTTCAATCTCGAGTTCGATCGGCCCGTTTCACGTAATCTTAGCTACTTCGGGACGATCTCTTTGTTGGAGATTCTCGGGCTTAGGCCGGGTTTATCATACGGGCCTCGCTGCTTCTCGGATTCGGATCTCGCCGCGTTTTATTCGCTTGTTTCGCCTGGCTAGGGTATTTAATGCTTGCCGAACAGATTGAATATCGAGCTTCGAGCTTATTATGGTTCGGCAATCATTGATTTACTATGAACGGTTTGTATTCTGTTTTCTGTTCTGTTTCCATCTTTACGAAATCGATAAATACACACATTGCTGTACAATCTACGCGATGGATCTTGTTCGAAATAGTCAAGTACGTACACTGAGAAAAAAAATCCTGTCGAAACAAAAGAAATATATGTTGATTCGATAAGATGTACTATTGAATAGTGCCAATATCATATGAACTTATTTTAATATTTAATACTATTGAATTTCAATAGCAAAACTCATTTCCACCAATCATATAAGCCAATAGCTTGACCATCAATGTTTTCAAAAAAATAAGATATGGCCACAAACCAATCCCAATATAAATCAATACATTTCTCAAATTTTTTTAACAACATATCTGATTGAAGGAAAAAAAAGAAATAGTACGAATAATAATATACGGTATTGAATCAAATAATATTTTCAATCATTTCATGATAGACCATTCAAATACATCACGATTTGCTTCTAAATTTCATACTATTGAAAAGAATACATTGATATTCATCGAAGTAAAAATATTACAATAACACGCGTGTTATTGAAGTAACTACTTTTTTTTCTCAGTGCAGAGCAGGGTAGACCAGGGAGAGTTAGTATCTTAATCATTTCCTGTACGCGATGAATTTTCCCGAAAATATTGTAGTACGTGAATCGTACGAAATTAGAAACGGTTTAACTCGCCGTTTCGTCGATATCGATGTTGTTCGCAGAATACAGGTATCCGAACATAACAGTTTTTTCCAGGCGGAGATCATTTAAGCGATACGTAGCGTTTTGTTTTACGGCGGCGCGGCGCAGAGACACGATATTTGTCAAACGATTCGAACACGGCGGACGCATTTTTGCCAGCGTTTTGTCGCGCTCTTCCGGTACTTTTTGGAGCGGTTAATCTCGGTAGCGAGCGGGTCGTCCGGGAGCCAGGCAAATATCTCTCCCGAGGGGCGCATTTCCGTCGTTTTATTCGATTATCAGTCGCGATCGAACACGCCGTCGCCAACGACCGTCCGGGCGCGCGGACCTTTCATAATTTACGAAGAGCGAGCCTGCGAGCGTTCGACCGGCTTTCCACCGTTCGTAAGTTTGTTCATAACTGTACCCCCGAGTGCCGAAATTAACGGCCTATTAGTTCTGCATTTTTCAAACGGGCGAGGCTAACGTGTCTAGACGCAAGTGCAAGCTTGAGTGCAAGAAACTCGAACTCGGAATAAATATTTCTTTCTTCCTTTATCGATTTCAATCGGCGATACATTAATAGACAGCGGATTTTACGCATTTATAACAAACATGGGTAGGTGTAATTCTAAAGTAGTGAAAATATTGGAAGCATTTAAAAGTACTCGGCAGCTTCGAAAATATTTCAGTTTGAGCGGTCAGGTGACTGACCGCGAATATGCAAATTGCCAGCGAATTATGCGTTGGAGACGAGGAAGTTGATGGGTGATTTGTTTTGCGATGCAGACATGAAACAAATAGGGTAACTGCACCAATGAATGAACATTTAAGAAATTGTTCAGGAAGATAGTTTATTTAAAAAAAAATGTGAATTAAAGGAATCTCATATAGGCCAAATGGCTCCCTATACTTCATTTGTCAAAAATAAATGAACACAAATAAAATGAAATTATTATTTTTCTTTATTAAACGTTAAATAAAAAATATAAAAATACCAGTCAATGAACACTATATCTTAGTACCAATATATTCTTACTATATTCTTTCTATTGTACCAATAGGAATACAGCTACGAAAAAGAGTCATATATTCAATTGGCCCCAGAGTCATTATCGCTAGTATGCCGTGCGGCTTAAAATTTGTTGAAATATACAAAAGCGTTCATTTACTGGTGCCCGTTTATTCACTGGTGCAGTTACCCTACATATATTCTTTTGATTCGCCTGGTTTGCGCGGTTTTAACGGTCGGAACGAACGACGTACGCGTCCCGCGACGAAAGGGGCCATCGGCGGCAGTAATACGAGACGGAATCGTCGTTGATATGGCAGCGTAAAATTTATCACCAACAGTGGAAAATTGACCAACGACGAGGAGGCTGCCGAAGCGTAACCGCTGTCCGCGCGATAGTTACCTGTGACCGATGCCCCGGCCAGGTAACGCTGTCCCGCCTGCAATCTGTTAGCCCGATCGGGACATAAAGTTAACATCGATGAAACGTAATTTCGACGACAGTTTCGCGTGTCAACCATCCGCCCGGTGATCGATACGCGTTGCGCCTTCTCGCTCCTGTCATCGAGGAATCGATATAATGTATATATAGTTCTCGATCGAACCGAGTCGATGACACTGGCCGATTAATCTTCTCGCTAATAAAGCATCATGGAATTACCGGCGCACCCCTATTAAGATTGATTTTGTACGCTATTCAATCCAACAACTTTTCAATTTGAAAAAATTGTTTGCGCCACGTCGAACCCTCTAGATTAAGCTCGGGGAAAAAGCAACTCGACCGGACACATGGTTCGAGAGATAAAAATTCATGAATACCGCCCTGTTACATTCATGCATACATCACGGGGGTAGGCAAACATAGATTCGAGGAACGGTGTTGTCGAAACAAACACGAAATCTGCGAAACGATGACTTGAACCCCCCCCTTAATTTCGCGTATTCCACGCAGTATAGCTATGTTGTATTTTGGGCAAAATCAAAATGGCGGAATTCGGCAATCGGGAAAGGTTTGCCGTGATGAGTTTGCAACGAATTCGGTCGCGGCGGTGATTTATTTGATTAACCATCTGATGGATGGTTTAAAGAAAGCGCGGAATCCAATTCCGAACAGTGTAGAATTTATGTCGGTATATCTTTGTCGGTTTATTATATTTCACGAATACGTATTCGGGAAAATGGTGACTCAAACTCCCCCTAATATAGCCTATCCTATTTCGCAATAAACCTAATTCCTAAAACTGAAAACACCGTGTTACACGAACGAACGAAAAGCCAAGAGGAGAACGATGACATAAACTATCCCCAAAACAACATAGACCAGAGCCCAGCGAAAAAACGAGATCTCGAACAACAAACTCTCAACAACCGAATATCAACATCTCGAACTGAAATGCCGGGTCATGGGTCGGCTAAACCAGCCAAGAAGTTCATTGTCCATCAAACAACCGTTCAAACATTCCCGAGGATGGTTGTATCTCCCACAGACTATCCCGTTAGCTCCCTCGTCGGGATAAACCGCGGCGAGGATCAAAGGCTTGGGGGTTAGGTCTAATATCAGCAAAGTCTGCGTACACCTGTCCAAGAATCCGGAGTGGTTTACGTCACCTACTGCAGTCGCAAGAGCTCTGGGGACAAGGAGAGCCGAGCCGAGCAGAGCCGAGCAGAGCAGAGCAGCCGTCTAATTACCGAGATCCGTGGAAGAAGAGACTGGCGTCGAATCAAGAGAAAGATCATGCTGCTGGGAAGGAGGGTGAAATGGTTGTAAGAGAGGAGACTTTTCCGAGGGAGGAGGGCAATCAAGGGCGAGCGGGTTGCGTGCTCAGGGACAAAAGAGGACAACCAGCTGATCCTGGCTCATTAATCAGACGGACCGGCATATAGAGGGCAATTATCCGACGGTAATTAACTTCGCAAACTGCAGGCCCCGCGAAGTCTGCGGAGCGACCCGGTAACGGGAACGAAAACGGGAACGGGAACAGGAACGGGACACAAGGTGGTGGGGCCGGGATGCTTGATAGCGGTGGCGGCGGTGGCGTCAGCGGTGGATGGTGGATGGTTTGGATGGAAGGTTCTTCGTGGGTTCCGGCCTGATGGAGCTGTTCTGGAATTATACACGGGGTTAGCCCTGAAAACCAGGCGGCAGCCAGCTTTTGCCCCGGAAACTAATTTAACTCTCGTATCCTCCATCCTACCTAGCCTAAACCGGAGTCGAAGCCAGTCGCCCCCTCTCCTCTACAACCAACCTCACACCGATTCACCCACCCACAGCCAGGCTTTCCGCCTGTGTACGTTCTCGCGTCTCAATAGAGTACACCGTCGGATCGACGGACTAAATACCTCGGCATCGGCGCACAGTGCGGCCGCCTGTGGACAAAAGTCGAAAATGCAACTATTTTCCATACCTTATTTGGTTTTACTATTCCCTTCAGAGATGTCCCTAGTATGTGAAACGAATGCCGGAAATCTAAAATTAGCACAACAAACGGCAGAAATCACGTTTGCATATGTGGTAGAGAGCGCGTTAGAGAGCTCATCGAAGAATGCACGCGAGACCTGGCTCAATAAATTGCTGATTTCCTGTAATTAATAACTTTGTTTTGTGTTCGTTTTTTCAATTTTGGATATGGAAGGTGTCGAAGCAGGTGAGGAATATCCATTTGTCCTGTTTCATTAACCGTTAAAATAGTTTCATAGCAATAATAAAACACTAAGTCAGAATAAAGCTTTATAGAGGTTAGTATCTTCAAATTAGCTTTTCTCGAGTTCCGGTCAACACATCCTGGGGTTTTGATGTATTTCGATTTCACAACTATTATACTTCACAAATATGTAAACATTTCTTGCTTCAAACTGCTTTGAACGGCTGTGTGCCATTTTTTTACCACGCGTATGCGTCAAATCTTGTAATCGAATTTTAAGCCTCTTCCCATAGACCAATCTTACTAAAATTTTATATATACACTTGCTTCTGATGACAATAAAAGTAGAAAATAAAATATATAAAAAACTTTTTAAAAACCACGCTAATATTAAAATGCACTAAAGAAGAGAAAATAATTTTTTTCCTGGCTCTCTATAAAATACCGAATCCAGTTCAATGATTAATAATACTTTTCATATAGTTATAATAGTTAGTTAGAAAAATAGTTAGAATAGTTAGAAAAATTTAATATGAATTTAAATAAAATCATGACATTAGTGACTATAAATAAAAGCGTGGAGCGTTAAGAATATTGACGTAATCTTCGTGGGCGCTTCACGCTTTTATTTATAGTTTTTTTTTTTTGTGAAGTTATTATTTGAAATTCAATTCTAAATAAAATTCAATTTAATTTTTGGTCATGTTTCCTCATTCTTGTAGATGATGCATTGAAGAGCAATTTTTCTTAACTGACCCCTGTTTCCATCACTTGGAATATACAGTGTGATCTCAAACGAAAGAAAGATACTTTGAAGTCTTATAGGAAATTTCACGCTGATCACGAATATACCATGTATTAAGGGTCACTGAATGGAGTTTAACCGTTTTTTCACGCGAAAACGCTAAAAAAAACTTCGAAAAAACGGTATTTTACGGAAAAAAAATTGTTAAATTCTATTCAGGGACCCCTAGTATATGGTGTATTCGTGATCAGCGTCAAATTTTCTATAAGAATCCGTCAAGAACAGACTGTTGTCCACTCCGACCATAAGAACGCCGCACTGTGCGACGTATCAGCATTCTCGAATACTCGAGAAAGAGTTCAACCACTCGAAGGCGAACGGTTCCGACGAAACGAGTGCCCATTCTGGCCACCGTTAATTAGAACCGGAGGATTCGATACCATTCCTGCCGGCCATTTTCCACGTGGATCCTGGCTAAATCATCCTGGGAAATGCGTAGAGATCATGCGAAATTTTGCCTCTCGGACGAGCCATCTTTTACGGTCACTCGCGGAGTTCGTAGGTAGGCTGAATGGAAGATGAATGGTCGGTAAACTGCGGATTTCGGGTGCTTATACCGCGAGTCGGTGAATCGGAATAGCATTTTTGTTGGGGGTTTCCTTGATTTTTGTTGGAGGTACAATATATGAGTGAAGATGCTGAAAATTTTAAACACGACTCGTTCTACGAATTCGTATTATCGTTTTATTCAGTAATCCAGCTCATTTTTGGTTCTAATTGAACAAGTTCCAAGTTCTTCTAATGATTTCACTGTGTTTCGTGTTCCCCCTAACCATTTTTGTCATGAAAATCCCCAGTCTATCGATGATCCTTTCGGTAATCGAATATTGGAATAAACATACGCTATCAGATCAATTCGAAGCCTGTAAGAGCGTCACTGTCGATTTTTCTCGTTAATATTATTTTTTAAAATGATTTACCGTTACTCACGCCTCCATACTTTACTCTAAAGCATAGTTCTTAAATATAATAAACGGTACTAAGCTTCTCAAAAAGAAATATCTATATAAAGTCAGAATACTAACCCCATCTACTATGACTACTTATCAACAGCAGAAAACAGCAATGTTGACGAACCCCCTTTTTTCTCGTACCCGTCGCAGGCAGTTTTTATTTTCACTGAAGATCCACAGTATAACTATGGTTTCTACGTCGAACAATCCAACCCTTTCTCCGAAATTAAAGACCGAATCCGACCGCCCGAGTAAAATAAAGCCAGCTATCCCTAAAATTTCCTTTCGACAAATAGATCCGGATGATCCTTCTCCGAAAAAACTTGCGCGAGATCCCCCAGAGTGTAGAGTTAACATGGAAATCTCATTAACCGGCGCCCAGTACAATTGGATTTCTCGGTGGTGCAAGAACGAAGATCCAGAGTACGAGCGGTATTAAAACTGACCCGTTAACGTACGTCGCCCGGGCAAGTACAATTGAAACATAATTTTCGCCGTTTTTACGGGCACCGGTGTATATTTAATATCGTCCTCGCAAGCCAGCAACGGCCGGCGCGGCGCGGCGCGGCGTTCCATTCTCCATTTTCCTCGAGTAGGGTCTCGAGCGTGGTAGAAAAATACGGAGAGTTACGTTCCGAGGCATGGACACCCGATAAAGAATCGCAGGCTGTTTACTCGCCGCCTGGTTTTCCGGAGCTGCGTTCGTTCCACTTAAACGTATCAACAATGCATTAGCGGGCCAGTTTATTGACAGTGGAGGGCGTCCGGATCGCTCGGGAAAATGAAGAGGCCGTGGGCAAACACGGGATTCGACGGTGTTAGACGGTGAAAAAAAGGAGATCGACGAGAGAACCGTCGCGAATTAAAACGCGCGAACCGGCACAATGGAAATTGTGCTAATTGAATTACCGAGTGATTCCGAGGTGGACCCCCCCCTCTTTCATACGGCCAGCATCGCTCGGTTTTAGGCGGACGGCTCCATTAAAACCGGACCCCCGCTGCTACGCCGTGCCAGCCCTCGAACGATGCGAAGAATGGCCACGTCGCGCTGCGCCGGTCCACCCAATTAAAATCACCTGTTAATTGCGCGAGTATCGAGGAACTCGCAGCCATTAATTTGCGAAATTCTCGTCCGTCGATGGTACTCCGTTCCATTAGCCGGAAGTTCGCCGAGGATAGTTTCCCCGGAACATTCTCCGAGCTGGCCTTTTTGTTTATCCTCTGTTTATCCAAGTCGGCTTGGAAAGTGCATCAATATCGCATTACCGTCGGAACACGGGAATAACAATTACCTATCCGTCAGAAGTATAACGTACGTGTCGCGAGAAATTGTAAATAAGCTTTTCTCCCGCGGAAATACCCCGGGCATCTGGATAAACTCTTGAAAAGATATTCCGATCGAACGTGACGCGTTCCACGATGGAACTCTCGAGATACTTTTCTTTCTCATTCTCTTTCTCTATCTCTCCATCTCCCCCGGCAAGATTTACAGCAAATTTTAACGGATCCGTGCGCGATCGGAGAGGCGCTGCGAATGCATCGAAAAGATTCGCGGAAGAAAGAGGGAACAACGCCATTAATATGTCTACCTTCGTGCATTCTTTCCGCAATTCAGAGATCGCGTTTCCACCCGGAATTCCGGGATACGTGTTACCGAATATTTAGTTGTGATCGCCTACCGAAGAACGCGAGCTTCAATTTCGAATTCTGATGCTGGAATAATAGATCGCTCGAGGGCTCGGCGCATAGATCGTCCGACATCTTTCAACCCTCCCCTACTTGTTGAGCTTGATCAATGTTTCGGACGAAGATAGCTCCGCGATTATTTATGCCCGAAGAGATTTCAGTTATTCGTGTTCTTCCTAAAAAATATTACAAACCTTCCCTGAATGTCTATTCTTTTTTCCCGCTAAGACCAAACTGTCTTTTTTACCTTGGTCATTTTCGCGGGGATTCTTTATGTTATTTCCGACTAAATCGGGGATGTGGAATCGCGCTATTGTGTCCGCGACATATGATGTTGCGAGATCCAGTACATGTGGTTGGTAGCATTTTCTGTCACGCCTCTCGAGACTCGTCGAATACAATTAGCTCACTTGGAACCTCGTATTTTCCGAGACACGAAGGTCACCGCAGCCAACAGGTTAGTCATTCCAGACGCGAGTTCCTCCAGTACAAGAATCTCACTGCGGAACGGGAGGGTTAATCTCCCCGGCACGGGGCGGCGTGGCGGCGGAGTTCGGCATGGTAAATGGCGAGTATATACGTCGAGCAAACGTCGGACGAGTTTAACGACGTCGGCAGACTGTTTGCGAAGATCCCTCGCGATTCTTCGATCCGTCGACTGTCTCCGTTGGCTGGGACGATGCAGGATAAACACGGCGATGTTCCGTAGGACGGATCCGGGTCGGCGTAGGAGGATCGTCTCTCTTCTACTGTTGACTTAAAAAAATATCAACGCGTCGCGTCGCGTCGGCAAGAGCGAGCCCTTTGTGGCGCGGCTTAGCAGCCGTGCGGCAGATACGAACGAGAGATACAGCACGTCTGTGATTGCTTTCCTCAATTCCGCCACGATTCGACCGACCCTCCTCTCTCTCTCTCTCTCTCTCTCTCTCTATCTCTCTCTTTTTCTCTCTTTTGTCTCGAGCCGTCTGCAGCCGCGTCTGGTATTGGCCCTATCTCTCGCTCTCGCTCACGGTTTCCTTTTTCCAGTCGCCGAACGAGAACAAAATGGTGGATGTTCCTCTGGGGAAAAAAGGAGGCCGAGTGTCCCGTCAAGGGACGCGCCGTTCCTAGGGCCGAGGCATTCAGAGGAGAAATAACGGGTTTATTTACGAAATCCTGGGGACACGAGCGAGCAGATGAAATCCGGAGGAGAATAGAATGGAGACACTTGACGATGAAGAATAGGGACACCTGTGACGAGATAGGGGAAAGGACGATGGGGTGGAAAGGTTTCGAGGGATGATTCGAGGGGTACCAGACCCCAGCTCTACAGAATTAAGAGCCCATTAGCCTTTCATTAACTCGACGCGCAGGCTCGGTGGGGACAGACACTTTTCTAACCTTTTCTTTGTTGCACCGGAGAATGGAGACTGGCGTACACACGGATGCTATTGTGCAGTGCTCCAGACCGGCCTGAAAATGTCTTTTATTTTTCTAGACGTGGAACACTGTTACAGTGAAGACGTTTGTCGTTTAAAAAAGTTCCAAGACAAGCCCCGTATCGTTTAATTTCCCATTTGTCAAATCTCAAATCATTGTCCCAATAGTCTATCTGTCAACAGACACGCGCTCTCGCACAATTTGTCCCATTTCCTACTCCCAATTCAACACTCATCTACATCCCTACACTATGACAGTCTACTTTCGCGCTGTCACATCGATCCGCATTTCTTGCGGAAATTCGTAGCAGGATTTCCCGGAGAAGCGCGCGCGAGCGCGTGAAACGCGTCAACGGAACGACGAACGGCGCGAAGAAGCAGCCCCGCCGCGCGTTAATTAACGCCGGGCTTCCATCAAAAGCTAAAGAGGAGCCTATCCAAGGATCTACTCTGCTTCATTCCGCTTCGCTCTGCCCAGCTCGGTTTCGCTCGGCGACAACCAGCGGATTCGCGAGTATCCGCACTGTTCCTCTCCGCATCGCTTTGACGATGGTTGCGCGCGTCCGCTTTCAAACTCTTTCGGAAAAGTGCCGGAGCCTGTTCACCGTTGACCGTAAAAAAAAGCCAGGAGAGAGCAGCCGCCCCCCGCTGCTAGAACCACCCGCCGCGCCCGTTGCTATAACCACCCTCCGTTGCTAGAGGGAAATCAAATAACCGGCCGGAGGGGTGAATTTCTCTTGCCCCGCACGTTTAGAAGTAAACGTTTCAGCGGAACGTTTCCGGGATTACGTGCAGTCCTCGCCCAACCCCCGAGCCACCCTTCCACACCACCCCTTTCGTCTCGGCTACCGGCCCCCCTCTCCTAGGATCGCTCCGAGAACTGCATGCTCAGCGACCGAGATAATGACAGCCATAACGCAATTAACCCGTTTCTGGGATTACAGTCGAACGACCGCGAGCACGATGTGCCCGCGAGTTTGACAGTCAATTATCGTCTAATGCAGGGGTCGGCAAACTTTATTTTAGGAAGGGCCAGATTGTAAAAATTTTGGGCTCGGCGGGCCAAGTAGCAAACATGAAGATATGAATGGGTAATTTTCTCATACAGCAAAAAAACGTTTAGTTTTTTATATTATGAAGTGATACTTTTACATAATGCTTATACAAGTTTTATTAGTGAACTTTGAGCGCGGATATCTCGGAAACTATGCGAGATAGCGAGAAACTGAATAGAATCGATCTCATGGCACATTTTGTCAGCTTTAATTTTGTATGGAATGGTCTTATCGCTAGGACGCATAGTTTTCGAGATATCCGCGCTCAAAGTTGACTAATTGTGCTGAAGAGTTAACTTCACAATTAGTGAACTTTGAGCGCGGATATCTCAGAAACTATGCGAGATAGCGAAAAAATGAATAGAATCAATCTTATGGCACATGTTGTTACCTTTAATTTTATATGGAATGGTCTTATCGCTAGGACGCATAGTTTCCGAGGTATACGCGGGAAACCGAAAAAGGGGACCTTCTATGTGCCCCCCTGCAGTCCGCTCACCTCCTAGGAGTGGGGACTTTTAGTATGTTTACCTCCTCAGTAGTCCAAACAAAGACCCAAAGTTAAAAATTGTATTCCTTCCATTCCCCTCTACAACTTTTCGTTGACTGGACTAAATAGCGCGTAATTTGATGCAATGTTCATGTAAAAAACAATATCATCCCGCGGGCCGGATGAAAAACAAGCGGCGGGCCGTAGTTTGCCGACCCCTGGTCTAATGGAACGACGGTCCGCGAAAGTATTCGTCGCGATTAGGCGTGTCATCCACCCCTTCTTCTATTCCCATCAATTTTTCAAATCGTTCTTGCTCTCTACTTTTTCTACGGTTATTTTTAAAAAGAAGCAGAAGAAGATACTCTTGATTATGCTGTGCTATTGTTGTGTTGAGTAAAAAATTAGTTCTTAATTCATTCGATTCGGCAGACCATTAGCGAATGGACCATTGAGTTGCTAAGAATTGTCGCGAAGAGGTGCAGCTTTAAAACTTCTGGACGAGTATGCACAGTAGCTTCTCTCGCGCGAGTAGGTCGTTGAAATCGATCGCGGAGCAGTTAGAGGCAGGTATTCCAAGACGGAACTTACCGGGATCGGAGGAAGGATGAGCCCTGGTGAGTCTGCAGAGTTGCAACGGCAGATAACGAGTATCCGCTCGTGGTGGTGACTTCGGCGGCGGGGGCGTCGCGCTGAGGAAGCCGCGCTGCAGCTCCCAGCCGACTTCCTGGATGATCGAAGCCTTCCTGAAGTACGGCGTCACCTCTCGCAGATATTTGACTGTAACAGACAGAACCGGTCCAGAGGTGAGCGACGACATTAACGTTTGCAGTAATGCCTCGCATCAAATTGAACGGATTCTATGAATAACAGTGAAGGCGTTTAAAGTATTTGCAAATACCATTGTATTATTTTCCGCTGAGTAGAATGATCACGCCAAGAATTAAATGTCTACGTGGAGCTACGTATCTCAGAAATAATAGAAACAATTATTATTCTGCATAATAATCCGCAGTCCAGTGATCGAATTAGTAGAACCGCTTCGTATGTATTTATAACAAAAATGAGTGTGGTTTGAAAGAATTTAAAAATACGATTTTATGCATTTACGAGAAAAACGAGTAGGTGCAGTTTAAAATTAGTAAAAACATTTGAGGAATTTAAATATACTGTTCTATTATTTTCCAACTGATTAAGTGTATGAAGAAAAGAGAAATAATTTGTATTTCAGTCGAATTTGTTGCAATTCGTGTAGACAGTTTTTTAGTTTGCATAAGAAAGGAAATTTCTACCGGGTTCCGGTATCTTGCAATTGACGCAGATAATTTTCTACAGTCTAATCCTAGCAATTTTTAAGTGACAGCCCATCTACGATCCAGAACACTAAAATCTGGAACATTTCTAAAAATACCCGAGGTCCGTTAAAAGCGTTAAAAAGGCAGCAGCAAGCAGCTCGTAATTTAGCAACAGAAGCAAGCCGCGGCACCTAATGCTTTCTGGAACGGGGTACGGGGGGGACACAGATATTACCGTGAGGCTTGCCACATTTTTCCTAAATCTAGAAAGGTTCCGCGAGAATAAAGAACAGAACCAGGTCGCGAAAACTGGGTGACCGTGTGGCATGATAGAAAAGATGAAAACGCCGGTGGGTCAACAGTGACGATAAAAGGATTAAAACGCTTCCTCTGCTGCTCCCTGGTGAAAGCGTCGTCCTCGGAGAACAACGGCGAACAATATCAAACTAACGTAACAATAGCAAACTTTTACCCCGGCAGTAAAACATTCGCCGAATTTATCCGCTCGGCTCCGAGAGTCCCCGGAGACTGCCAAGGGGAATATCAAAATTCAACTTTCCTTCGGAAAACGAGAACTTATTCTTCGATGGGAAGTTCAATCCACAATCCATCATCGGAATTTTTCGCAGCTACACCATATAGCAAAAGCGTGTAGTCCTCCTCGGTATAATAAGTACAGCGGATCCAAAAGCATTTCAACACTGAATTTCCCGCGAAATTGTCCATTGTCTATTCGTAAAACCAGGTACGATTTTCAATTCCACAGACTTCCAGTCAATCGTTATCATCAGAACGACGAAAAATCCACTAGCTAACGATCCCGAGTAAATTCCCCAGTCCCGAAACAATTTATAAGAGGGTGAGTTGCGTTTGGTCCGGTACAAGACGAATGGTATCTCGATCAGTATTTCCGGCAAGCAAAAGTCGGGCGCAAATAACGTGGGTCCGTGATCCCATCCCCTAGGTGGGTCTCCGAGTTAGAACCTCCGGTAATTTCGGTAACGAGAAGGGAACAGGGACGAGCAAGAGAGAGCGAGAGAAGGGACGGGGTGGAAATTTCGCGGCGGAACGGAGCAGAGGCCCGCGATCAATATTCGCTCGATCTGTTCGATATTAAGCCACGTTCACCTCGAGAAGGTATCTCGGCTTTACGAGCGGTTTTTACGGGCGCCCGAGCGAATTCGCCGTTCATCCCCCTGCGGGAAGGGGCGTCGGTTAGCCTGCTCCAGCCCCCGGTTAGCCGTGTGCTACATGTTTCAGTATTTCGGTTAGCTTTCGCGTCAGGATTGCAGAGCCTCCCCCTTTCGGTGTTGCTGCAACGTGTTTCGTTTCCTCCGGTCCTGTCCTATCGTTGTCTCTCTCTCTCTCTCCCTCTAGAAAACTACCCCCTGGAAGCAACCCCCACCTGGTCCTGTTCCTTCGAACTTTAACGAGTTCGTCCTGTATGTAATCGCGCTCCGGCGCGGCGCTCCGACGTCGAGACATCAACGACAAATTGGATTTTGAAACGGTCGCTACGTGACCGCGGTACAGTATCTTCGAGACCCCTACCGCGATCGAGATCCGCGATTTACGAGGCCGGCCAACCAACCTCCGCAATGCTCCGAGCATCCGTGAAACATCCCTGGCGTAGCCACGGCCTCAGCAGAAAGGAAATTTCGAGAGCTGGACCGCGCCGGCCTCGTAAAACACACGGGAAACGAGCGAGCCTGACTCTCCACCTCGAAATCAGCGCCGCGATACACCTGCCGCGATTTCTGTTCGTTTTCGTGACTCAGGCGCTTGATTAGGCGATTCCTTCGGTAGGCGGAGTGCTGGCGAGGAGGTTCGGGGTCGCGGGATACTTCGTAAAATTGAAATTCAAGGAGGGGAGGAATTTTTGGTAGGTCGACTACGAAGTACTGTTTCTTAATGAGTCAGGCTCGTCATGATGATTTTAACCAAGTCTAACGAACATGAATGTTATGTGTTTCTTTTTAGATGTAATAACATTTGAGTCGTTTGTACAATCAATATTTATCCATTAATTCTTATCTCTCCTACGATACCTTTTTGGGGATAAAGACGTTTCAATCGCTGTAGCTGTAAAGAAATTGGTACGACAAGGGCTTAACATTAAACTCGATATCTTCATCGACAGGATAACTGATATGTTTCCGTATGCCCAGAAAAATAAAGTAGTCGGGGAACTTCTAGAACACACCGATGCAACAATCATTTCAGAGGATTCCAGAATTCCGTTCTCGTGGCAGGTTCGGACCTCTATAGTCGGATGCATCCGATCCGCAAAACGGATGCAATCCGAACGATGTCCATTGATAAGCGACGAACACCATAACCGTAATGCAACGGGCATAGGGAACCACCGAGACCAACCAATCTCGTCCGAGTGTCGATGGCGCAAACAGCTATCCGTCTGCGAGTACAGCACGACTCGTCGCATTATTAATAATTAGATGCGTTAGCGTAGCCGCGTCTCCGCTGTTTGCGCCGCGATTTCAATCGGATTGAATTACAGTTGTCCCACGACCATACTGGAATTCCATCGGCTAACATTTGCGCCGTGAACACTGTCGTCGATCACTGCCTCTGTGTAGCGACCATAAATGGCTCCCAGCAAAAATATTTTCCGAGAATGTCCAGCGCCCGCAATCCTAGCCATCGGGCTTTTAAAACGCTTCGTTCAACGCGACTTTTAATTTGTCCTTGTGATATTATAATCGAGAGTTCTTTGGACGATTAAAAATTGCTGTTGCAGATCGAAGATGTTGAAGTCTGGTCACTGAATAAATTGAGTGCATCGGTGTATCCACATAAAAAATAAGATCATAAGAAGTTAGGACACATTACATATGATTTTTTCCTCTGTCATTTTTGTTCTCTATTTTTACTTAAAAACGAGCAGTAACTTATAACTCTAAAACTTCAATAATTCTGGGAATACGTCTGCGACAATTTTCAGACATTCTTCACCGACTACTGCCCCAGCTACATCGCAAGTTCGGAAAGATCAGTAAAATTTATATGTAGGGATTATTAACGTAAGAGCTGAATTGCCTGTGCTTCCGCGTGAACAAAATTTAATGAAAGCTAAAGCTGGTAACGAGCGATCTCCTCCGGTCTCTTCTACCGGTCGCGACCATTGTGTTCTTAGGTCCTCGCCCCATCCCATCGTTGCCTTCAAAGGATCGAGAAAGAGGGAAACGAGCGATTAAAGTTTCGAGACGTTCGCACTCGCTCCTCCGCTCGTTTGCATCGCAAGAATTTCCACAGCAATCGCCCGGTTAACCGCTCGAGATTTCTCCGTTGGTCTTCCGCGACCGCATTCCGAGCTCTTCGATTTTGAAGAAGGCTTCCCCTTCGGGACAAAGGATATCCACCCAAGAATCTGATGTTTCAGTATCCAGATCATAGCGACCTTTTCCTAAAACATTTTCTCCTTGTTTTTCCCTCGTTTCATTTTAATGTGTTCTGATGGGAAAGAAATCGACTTTCAGTTTGCGAAAATTTCGTAAGACCCTCAAGCGGTACCTGGATGATTCAGGCAATCTTGCATACATTGTACAAAGATCGTACATGAAATGTTCACGTCTCGTTGCAAAGGGGAGAATCCAATCTTCAAATTTATGATAATTTTCTGCCCGAAAAAAAATGTTGACCGTCGCTAGAAACGTCTGAAATCGGAGAGAACTTTCCACGCAGCTTGTAAAACGGCGATGGCAAGTGATTAATAAAGTAAGAAAGAATGAAATCGTCTTATCCGAACGTCCGTTCGGATTTGCCAGTTTACCGAGGCATTGTGGGGGTTCAATATCCTCGCGAGCTGATACAGGAGAACTCTGCAAGCGGATCATTCCAGATATGTACAGCGATCCTTGCCGTAGAGTCGAACACAATCGTGTGTAGATATCCCGAGGCTTGTTCGCAGAGCGCTCGAAAATTCCGCGTTTGATCTTCCGAGCGTAGAATCGAATGGTCGTTTAAGAGCCGCGCGAGAACACGCTTGGAAATCCGTGTTCCGCGTGACACGCGCGGATACTCGTGTAGTACGTATTGCCTCGCAAATATCGGCAATTTGTCGTCGGGACCACCCCTCCCAAAACGGCGACGCCCCTCACCTTTCGCTTCCGTTACACAACCGTCAACCCTTTCCCACCACCGCGAACGAAAACCACGGTGCAGTCGCGTGTACACTGCCTTGCAAAAATTCGCGAGCGGTTTCTTCGTTGCAATCGTCCAAACACGTTCGGTATGTAACACTCAGACACTTAGTTCTTCTCTTAATGATATTAATGAGTTACAAATAATAAATTGGAATCATTGCACTCTTTTACAATCTTTTGATGTTGTCACTATTTCGAATTTACGTTCCAATATTTACAGTTGGAAACGATACCGTCATTAAAAAAGATTATTAAAGAGCGTACATTAATTCCGATTTTTAATTATTTCCAGCATGCGAATCGTTCAAACAGCTTCGCGAATTAAATCATAAAATATAATATTACGGACAGAACGGTTTGTATAAGAAAATCTGTTGACAAATACCGCTGAATTTACGCGATAGATTTGCAGAAGATTAAAAGCGTTCGCATACTTTTGCGGGGCAGTGTGTATGTTTGTGCTGGAGAAGTGTGCCTGCCCGGTCGCGTTAATGAGAAAGAAATTCATAAATCCGCGGGTCGGTCGACAGGGGTGGGGGACCCGAAATTAACACAAATGTTACACGAGTCGCATGAAATTTATTACAGACCCTTCGTTTTCATCAGCGGCCGACTCTCTGGTTTTGATTAATCTTTTCCGCGGCAGCGCAGCAGCGCGCTCATTTTCATGCGACTCGATCCGCCGATACGATCTGCTCCATTCGTTTAATGACACCGGCCACCCCCCTCTCGTCATCCTCTCTCCGTAATTCCACCCTCCCACCTTTTCGATGCACTTCCCCTCGCCTGTCTTTGTGCGTTGGTCGTATATGCGATTTCCGATGCGTGTCTGGCACGACGCGTTTCGCGCAGCTCTAGCGTGCATCTGGCGATAAGCTGATCGTTTATGCAGTCGTTTGGGGAAGGGCTTAAGTGGTTTCAGCCTGAATGTGGTCTACTCTTCTATTTCTACTCATACCGATAGAAGACTTCGTCATTATTTTATTAAATTCTTGACTGAAATTTCAAATGTAAAATATGAAAACGGCTTGCTGGAAGGTGATGTCGACCCGTTTGTCGATGAACAGCGACTGACGCCATTGCTGTCGAAAAGACGTACGATGAATTTCGTCGCCTGGCGACCAGGAATTCGCGACTCTTTTGTTCCTGCTCGCCGATTGCTCCCGACGAAGTATACATTTAGTCCAGTCGCCAGGTACTTTTACCTGGAAAGTATTCCGAACTTAATGAAATTGTGGCACGTCATTTGGGAGTACTCTCGGGAGTCGAATCTGAGTTTTCGACCTCGAGGACTCTGTGCTAACTTGGGGAAGGGGAAAAAACCACGATTTTTGTTACCTGTTTTTGGTATTTCGCCTATAACTCAAGAACTATGGGTCCTACGAACTTTTTCTTTTCATTTTTTAATAGAGCATTAAATTTCCTTCAAATTTCACTGGTCCAACGTATTTTTTGACCCAATAGGTACCGAGAGTCAGGTGTTCAGGATTAGGAAATGTTTCTCGCAATGACATTTTGAGCCTTACAATGTAAAGGGTATTGAAAAACTAAAATTATCAGCCAAAAACTTGCAAATTTCCTGTTAAGTGTCACAATGTGTGGCTCAAAATGTCATTTTGAGAAACATTTCTTAGTTTTGAACACCTGTCTCTCGGTACCTATTGGATCAAAAAATACGTTGAAACAGTGAAATTTGAAGAAAATTTAATGCTCTTTTCAAAAATGAAACGGAAAAGTTCGTAGGACTCATAGTTTTTGCGTTATAGGCGAAATACCAAAAATAGGTAACAAAAATCGTGGTTTCTTCCCCCTCAGTTTCGTACCCCAAATGACGTGCCAAAATTTCATTCCAGGTAGACGCCCTTTTTTCGACCTGGCGCGATTGAAGTAATTATGTATAACTGTAGTTTGATTTTCGAGAGTTGAGACCTATTGCCCATAAGCCATTATGCACATCAGGTTTCAACTCTCGAAAATGAGACTGTACATAGATTGATCTGTCCAAGACACGTATGTACGTATAATATTAATTTTAAGAAATCCAGTCAGTATTGTCAAAGGTTAAAAAACCATATCGGTCACCCTTTTGGTCGGGCCGCAGACTACTTTCATTAATAGTAGAATGCGGATTTTATAACAATGCAAAATGCAAAATTGTAAAGACACAATTGGTATATAATTCTCAACTTATTAAGCCTAGTTCTGCAGTTTAATTTCGACAAGTTATGTGTAAATATTATCTGAATATTAGAGGGTGGAGTCTTTAAAAAAATTTAACGTGTCGAAGACTCTTTACAAGCGACTAAGAATTATGAGAAATTCGCTGCTGATCATATACATTGACATTTACAGTGGTAGTCTGAAGGAGTTATGGTCGCGGAATTGGTCCAGGATGTCAGGAAGCGGCATTTTTCCTCGAGAACTTTGTGACGATTCGATATACCGGCACGATCCCGGATAAATTTCCGTGCAATTTCAATTCGAGATGATTCTCCTTATAGACGCAAGCCACCCCCTTTTCTCCTCGTGTACACACTGCCTAACGGGGATGGAAAGAGAGGGAGAGAAGCAGGGGGTTAGACGAGTGGATTGAAGCTACGCCGGATATTAAAAATATCTTCCGTCGGCAACGGACAGCGATCGACTTCCGGTTTATCCGTCTTTCGCTATTTTCAAGACGTCCCGGGAGCTCGATTACTCGTTCCTCTCTTTTTCTCGAGCACCGCCCTCGTTCCAACCGGCCCCCGCATCTGAACTTCCGATAGTGTGCGTGGAGACTCTTATTTCCTTCCTATTTCGCTGTATATATTTTAATAAACGATGAGGAACGCTGGCCGGGGGCTTAAACACGTGAATAATAATGTCGGCCCCTTGATTACCGTTGGGATCCCCCGGAACAGATTTCTCTATTAGTCTTGCAGATTTATTCGAGCCTCGATTCCGAATACCTCGAACCTTGCAATTCTCAGCTTCTTCTTCCCGCGTACCCAACATTGCTCGCAACCTTTACCCAGCGGTATTTCTTCGCACTAAACGTACCGAGCATTAAACACGATTCTCACATATTGCCTGATAAAAATGGCAAACGTGAATTTGCTTGAGAAAAGCAGCTGAACAATTTCGGTAATTGGTAACGGCAGAATTGTTGAATTACTAAAAGATGCGTTCCTGAAGAATAGTCGAATAAATTTATTTCTTTGGACGTATGTATCAAAATTCCTGAAACTTTAAATAAATACGTTCTTTTTATTTGTACGTACAAAGTGACTGCTTCTACTTCATCTTTCAGATCAAATATCTATAACTTCTTTCATTCATTTTCGCATAACAGCTGGAGCCCTTTTACGCAAATGGAGTAAGGCAATTATGTTAGTAAGAAGTTCTTCGAGACAAAAATTGAATGCGAGACGCGTCTAGCTGAAGACTAAAGGCCGATTCACCCGTTCGCAGTGAGAAATTAATATTTCAAAACGATCAGTAGAAAAACAAGGGTTTCTTGAAGAATAATTCAATGAAGGGCTGAAGAAAAGCAAAAGCTTCCAGTCTCTCTTCTCACGGTTCAGTAATTAATTAAAAAATTTCAAAAGCGGTCGACGTCTCTCGTCTTACAGAAAAGCGAATACCGTAAACAGTGTACAGAAGCTATCCACATTTTTCTCTGGGATCTTAATTATCTTAATGGATCGCAGGAAAATCGTCGTATCAGTTTGCTCCCGGCGATTCTCTTTCTCTGGCAACAAACAGCGACATTTTCTACGCTCGAGAAATATCAGTCTTGTTATTTAAACTGAGATTTCAACACAATTTTTCTGTTCGAGGTCTCGGAGTAAACTTCGAAATGTGTGCAACGGGAAATTAAAACAGCTCTTAATCGTTTCCCTTCGAGTCTCTGTGCTCGTCGAGGACTTTCGAGCGGGAAAATATTACTTAATTTTGCATAGAGGTTCACAGATTTCGCATGATTTAAGTCATGAGGAGATAAGTCTCATCGGTTACGAATTAACCTCTCCCGACCACCATAAGATCCATTAGAATCCATTTACCCCGACATCAGGCAAACGAGATTAACTTTTCGCATCGAACAGAAAACCCCGTGTCATTCGCACACAGCTCCCGGTTTAAAAAATGTCAATAACTTGATTGGAAACCATTTTACAGCCGAATTCCATTAGCCACTGGCTGCGCAGTCCCGAAAATCGACAGTCGAACGGTCAAACGTTCGTTCCATCGTTCGCTTGTCCGAATTACGGGTCCGGAACAGAGCGTAAAACTCTAACCACGTGTCGAAATCGTGTCCACGCTTCGCTATGGTCGTGACACCCATCGATACGAAATGACGCGACCTGTCACTAAGGAAGACCTGAAGAAACTGCTCCAAGAAATAGTACTTTGAAAAATACACGAACAAAATCGGTGATCTTCACATCGACAGACTGAAAAACCAAACTCGGAGAAAACTCGGAAACTAGAGGGTGTGGGACAGCCAAATTTTTCGCTCGAATTACGTATTTTTCAGAGAGTAGAATTCAACCGTGTAGAAAAGTTTCCCAAAAACTCGTTGGTCTAAACAACATTAAAAAAATTTAGATTTTCTTCCCGATTTAAATTGTGATACCTTCCTTTCAAAAAATAGTACAAGAATAAACCTGAATACGTTTTAAAGCTTGAGGACTCCAGTGTTGCGCTCGTGCGTTCATTTTTGTCCAGGAAATTTTTGCACGAAACCGGAGGTGGAAAACCGAAGACTCGTTTATTTCCACCGAAACATCTAAAGAATCTTAGTAACAGTGAAACGAAGGATTTGAGATGTGTCGTTTGAACGTGTCCGATTGTTCCCCAGTTGAGAAAATGTTATTCGGCAACAATGTGGCTCATTTCGGGCGACACGGCATAGAGGGTTCTCGACCGGGCCAGTTCGATTTGCCCGAGTTCCATTGCCCGAGAAACGGTTCGTATTCCCCTGGAGGCGTTTTCGGGGTGGTTTTCCTCTTTTTGGGTTCGCGGAAGAGGCGACGCAGCCCGAAATCGAGGCGACTGTCCTTCCCACGGCGAATTCCCGCAAACCCGGCGAAATCCCGAATAAATTTCGTCGGGGAAAACGGCCTGTGTTGCGAGTGGCGCGCGACGGTTCGAGGGAATTTGAATGTAAATCATATGATTACGCGGAAGCCGCGAAAAAGGGGGCGGGGTCACGGAAGCGGTTCCTCTCGTACTCGAAAGAGGGAGAGAGAGAGAGAGAGAGAGAGATGGTTTTGCCGAAAAATCTCTGGGGATCAGTCGCTTCAGAGGCGTTTAATCCGACGAGCCTCGGTGAACGTTCAGCGAATTGGAAGGGGTAACGAGGTGGCCGGGGTTGCTTCGGAAAAAAACTGCCCCTGTTTACCAGACCAAAGGGATACACCCGATGAATCCCGTACCGATAAGCCTGGGGGATTCCCGTGGATTCCTATTTGTTGCTGCCTGCTAATAGAATGCCTGCTCTGGCTTCTTTCTGGAGCACTATCCCCCTCGAAACGAATACCATAATCAAGGGGCTGGCATGGCGAGTCTGCCGAGTACTTTCAGAGCTGTGGAATATCTGTTTTCGAGGTATCGGACTGTGGCGGATTGTGGGAATATGTTTTAACCTTTTAACGACCGCAAGATCTATACACGCAGTATACTGGGTGGTCCAAACCAGTTTATAATTTAGTTTATAATTTACATGTTTTGATTTAATCATTTTAATTTAATTGTATTTAATGTAGCTTGAGCGGCCTGATATCATTTGATCTACGGACCGGGGGTTGGGGATCACTGGTCTAAATCAGTTTAAATATCTCCTATATTTTTGATTGCATAACAAATGCTTTTAATGCAATGGATTAGGTGTACAAATAAGTTCTTCGTCCGAGAATAAAAACGGCTGTATTAAGTATTCGAACCGAAACATTTTTTTCCGGTTGAGGGATTTTATAATGTCGACCTAATAGAGTAAAGTACCCGACTAATAACCTCAAAATATTATTGTAACCACAATTTATAAGATTATCTATCATATCACCCAGTGCTTTCTATGCTATATCATAGAAAGATCTATAAGATTATTTATAAGACGCTCTGGATTCGTTGGGCTGGGAAGTTTTGTCACACCCGGCGTATTCACCAGACCTGCTCCTGTCAGATTATCACTTTTTCAGATCGCTACAACATCATTAAGTGGATACATACTTCCAAACAGTTGCAGAAGTCGAAAAATGCCTCGCAGACTTCAACGAACCAAAACTGCCATCTTCTTTTCACCAAGGGATTCGTCGTTTGCCCGAGAAGTGGAAGAAGGGTGTAGAAGCAAATGCAGACTCTACTTTCCCGATTAAGACATACTTGTATTTTAAATAAGAAAACATTGAATTTGACGAAAAAAGGCCGAGAAGTTATTTGTGCACCTAACAGATGGTATCGCAAGGTTTAACGTCATCTAGAATATGCAAGAAAAAAAAATGTCGATGACCTTCGACCGGAAAAATGACCTCAAGAAGAAACATAAAATTTGCAAAGCATTCACCGTGTTCTACCATTTTACATTGCATCAGAAACATTTGTTACATCATCGCAAATAATGGAAATATTTAGGTAGCTACATTTAGGTGGACAACCCTGTACGGGCACGTAAAAAAATTGAATTCATTGCGTACGTAACACTGTCTGGTCCAGAGATCTGGCTCTTGATTTGATCATCGATCAGCGGAGCCAGGTCAGGATCTTTCATCGAAATCATGGAAGAAGGCAGTTCGCTCTTAGCTCGGTCGTTTGTCCGAACAACAGAGCGGGGGTAGGGCGTTCCCTTAGCACCCCGTGAATCAACCCCCCTTCTGCTATATTCACCGATGTATAACGGTTGAAAGCGTCGATCGGGAATTTATATCCGGCGTGGGGGGAGAAATGGGGAAATTTTCGGAGCCGGTCGGAATGGATGGCGAACGATATGGACCGATGCGTGTCAGCCGCAGTGCCCCCAAGAAAAAGCGGTCGCTTATGGCGCCTTCGACGCTTTCCTTTGTCCAAAAACCGGTTGATTAAGTCCGTCGATTCGGCCGTAACGATCCCTCCTCCTCGATTCTCGATTCCAGATCTCGTAGTCCCTCCCGGTACCTTTACTTCTTCTCGGACGTTTTTCGAGGCGAGCTCCAAACAGTTTTACACAGGCTGTACGACAACTTGATTCGACAACTTCCGCATCGAATCATCGGAACTGGAAATAATATAACCTACTTATTTCACATTTGCCAATCTACGATTATTGAGATTGCAAAAGGTGCAAGAGGTGCACTCACAGAGAATTATTCAAAGAATTTATCGTGCTTCCTATCTTATCGTAACTTTTGAAAAACACTTCGCAGAATATTCGTTCGTGTCTCATTAACTTGGCGAAACTATCGTGTTTCCTCGCTGGGAAAAGAGCGAAGCGAGATTCCGCCGCAAATCCGCCACAAACGCGATCGAAATTCGAATTTCGAAAACCGGCTTCGCGAAAATCCCGAAGTTGGTGCAATTAGAGGCATCCGCAGGTGCGCGGGCTCCCACGGGGCAGCCCCTCGTAATCCCCCGAGTTCAGATCAAGGATGATCGCCGCGGAACACGAAACGAGAAAAGCCACACGGCGATTGGCTCCCAGAAAGGCGACGAAATATTCGCGCAATAGGTCGCCAAACCACCTACATTTTATTCTGACCTGGTACATGTGTTTCCTCGGTAATTTTTGAAAATATTTACAAGCACGTCATTCCTTTTCATTTTATCTGTAAATTTGAAGTGAAGCTTGTTGTGCCATCTTTCGAGATAAAAATCTGTTTCCGAAGGACACGCTAGCAACATGGGTTTTTCATTTACAAGCAAAATCACCTGCTTGTTTGAAATACGACAGAACTTTCCCTCCAACCTGATAGAAAAAGAATCCATGTCTATTGCTCATGATCTATTCGGGAATACGAACGTACGCGGATTAAAGTGTCGGGGTTTCCTCGTCGCGCTGGGCATTGGGACAAGCGGTTCACCGTAAATTTGCGATTCTCTCCAGGTGAATCGCGCGGAGCCGCTCAATTCTGATCGGGAAATAAGAGGAAAGAGCGGGAGCGCCGCGTCGCGCGATCACTCACGGGACCATCGAATTTCCGCAACGAGCGCGAATCTCTGGAACATCCGTGCCGTCAGGATTTGTCGAGGACTCGGCAGTCTGTCGAGGAATCCGGGTATCCTGCGAGAAAGAAAGAGAAGGGAAAGTGGAGAGAGAAAAAAGGGAAAGAGAGAGAGGATACACAGGCTTTACGAGGGAAGTAGGAGCGAGACGGCGAGAAAGAAATGGGTTCTCGCCTCGTAAGGGTTCGAATCTCGTTGCGAATCGCAGGAAAGAGTTCGAAACGGGTATTGGTCCCAGGACGAGCGCCGAGATACGCCTGCAATATCGTGCCCGTTCCCTTCCTTTTATCTAAACGACCACCTACTCTCTCTCTCTCTCTTTCTCTCGTTCTCTTTTTCGCTCACTTTCTCTCGCCCCGCCGCGCCGCGCCGGAGAAGCACCGAAATCGCAGCTTCGCAACGAGATACCACCCCGCGCGGTCCTTGCGGATATTTTTCCCGGCGAGCATCGCGGAATAGATTGCTCCTCGTTCTCTTTTATTCTGCCTTTTAATCCGCGCGAATTTTCGGCACATTCGATCCACCACGAGGATTCCACCGGGGATTATCTACGACCGCGGTCTCGTCCTGCGGAAGATGTCCTTGCCGAGGAAAAGCGATTTTGTTTGATGGTTTTTTCGGGTGTTGGTGAACGTGAGAGTTGGTAAAACCGGAATCGATGAAAGAGGAGGCAGAAGGAAAGGTTGGAGTATTTTTAAAATAATACCCTTTCTAGGAAGAAATACAATTGAACGAATGCTCGTGGTGATTATTGAAGGAGTTGGAGGAAGAGTATAGAAATATAGAAATAATACAATAGAAAAATGATAGTCCAGCTACCTAATCGTTTAAACATGGTTCAGCCTGTCTGGCAAAAGCCAGAAGTTCGCATTAAATTCATCTATAAAAATGCGAGAATATCGTCCGCGGTCCATCAGAGCCCTCGCCATCCGGAAAATTCTGCTGAAAACCTGCCGCCTAAACGCGCCACTAATGCCGGACAAAGGGAGACTCCATGAAAAAGGATCTCTCCCCGTGGCAAATCCGAGCATGGTGTGACGGTCAGTGAAACATTAACGGGCCATCGGTAGTGGAGTGAGCCCGAAAAAACGTACGTAACTCCCTCGCACCTTTTAAATGCTACACGATTCGTCCGTAAACCGGCGGCAGAGTCCTTTTTCAGCCGTTTTCCGAGAGCGCAGCGCCAAGTAATTTTGACAAAAATCCAGTTATAAAACGCGCGAAAGAGCGAGAGCAAAAAAAAAACCGGTAACGAAGAGACATGTGGCAGCAGCATGACATTGCGAGTACCATTATATTCTGCGATTGGCAAACGAGCCTCGATTAATACGATCAGACCGAAATTATTACAACGTTTTCCCCCATTTAACACGCCGTTACCGTTGGAATATAAATGTCCTCCATCTCCAACGTAAATTATTATAGGCTGGTTCACTGAATACAGAATTTTCACAATACTTATTTGTCCATCGATCTCTCTGGTTAACGACGAAGATTTTATTGCAACCAAGTACAGGAAATTCTTCGGCAACACTTGAAATTTAATTCCATACTTGTATTAGTACTTTCAATTTGCTTCGTTACTTGAACACATGAAAAGAAATCGTGCCTGACGCGAGAATATGGTACAAAGCGTTAATAATTTTAAGAATAGTTTGCACAGTTGACAGAAATAAATTCTCTTATGCAATAAAGCACCGATTAATACACTTTTGTCGTTCTTCGATGTTCTCTCGTCGACGGTCATTTCGCATGCGAATAAAATCGAATCTACATGCGAGAGCATCTCCGACGTCAAATGTGATCCATCGATACGTGACCGGGGCGAGAAAAGACAAGAAAAAGCTCGATCAGACTTAATTCCTCGCGGAAAAGAAACGAAGTTTCCTCTCCTCGTCGAGGAAACACGTATAACTGGCAAGCATCGCGTATGCGTGTCGCGACGCCCACGCTTTCAACGCAGGCTACGTGGAACACCGAGGGAAACACGATATTTTCGCGGCAGCCATCGTCAGGAATTCTTATTTTCGCGTGTGTGCGAGGGTAAACCGGCCGCAAATGCAATACGGAAATTGTGCACCGCGTCTGGAACAGCCGCGCGCCGATGAATTCGCAGCGTGCAATGTACCCTAACCGGCTAGGCACGAGTGGAATTTAATCGCGAAACGTGTAAACTCCTCGAATACCGATAAAAGAACTTTTATACCTACACCGTTGCTTTTAACTGTTTCTTTAAAACCAATACCAGAATGTTTTGCACAGTTACGATTACAATTATGATCTTTTGCATAAACATCCGCGGTTCAATAATGAACAGTTGTGCATCTTCCGAGGATCCTGAAAAAAGTGCAGCAATGAAAAACACAAATATAAAGTTGCTCTTCTTGGATTGCTTCTATCCCCTCCATGTCAACGTAACAAGACTTGCATTTTCGCAGCAACAAGCGCGTGAACTCCATCACGGAATGGATTTTATTCTATGCTTTCGGCCTACTTGCACACGTAGAACATCCCGCAGCTATTCCTCTTATTCCACTTCCCTTGAGTTCACGTTATATCGCGCGATAACAGAATTGCACCGGTTCTACCTAACGTAAAAGGCGCCATCGACGTTCTGTCACCGTGAATCTACAGAAATCGTCGCGTCGCGTCCCCGAGAATCAAGAAAATCAATCCGGATGGCGACCGACGAGCAAAGACGCGAACAAAACGGAATATAATTCATAAGCATGCTACCCGAAGGCTTGGAAAGAGCGTCGGAGATTGCGCTCCCGAATCCCGGCACAGCAGATTTTCGAGCGGAAACTACTGTCGTCGCGCCGGGAAATCCAGAACCTAGGAAACTGCCAGCATTGGTGGATCGATCCCTCTCCTGATCTTCTTCCCTCGCAGATTGAACCGGGGACAAAATGTTCCTTGTTTCTTGTCTCGCTAGCTCTCCGGACTTTCCCGATGAGAATCCCCTAACTTCGTCGATTTCCTTCTAGCCAGCAATATTTGTCAATTTACAAGATAGAACCTCGTGCTAGCATCTGCGAGCTCGAATCCGTTTCGTTTCGTTCGCTCTTCCGTTCCCGGGACAAACAATGCTTCGGCGAACCATGCTAGTTTGCAAAATTACAGACCCGTTAAATTGTAACAGAAAAATATATCTTTGAGCTTCTGTTACTTTGCGTGATAAAATCTTACTATGTTTTGCTTGTTCTTGTTTTGAGGGGTGTGTATAGTCTATAGTATATTTTTCCAATGGAGGGCAACACTTTTCATCTTGTTCGCAAGGTTCCTCGCCATCCTCGGGGACCCAGAAATCGATTAAAATGCGGAAACGTTCGAGTCCACGGTGGCAATCGAGCGGTTTTTCGTTTGGAAATCGGGTTTCACCGCTTCGTCGCTGTTTCTTTTGAAGCGCGAGAATGGAAAATAGAATCGATCCCCCTCTCTCTCTCTCTCTCTCTCTCTCTCTCGCGCTCTGTCTCTCTTTCGCGTTGCCAGAGCGTCAACTCCGTTCTCGTAATTACCTGTGAATTTTTATTCGAAGCCCCGCCCAGCCGCTGCTGGGACGAGAAAAATTCATTCGTCTCCGATGCAAGACAGCGTTAATGTATTTCCAATGAAGCCCGATAAGATTTTCACAGCCCGTTGCCGCTCTTCCAGGAATATTATCGGCCAGTAAAATGCTTTCAGAAATTAATAAGTGAATTTTCTACCATCGAACAACTCGACCGTACGCATTATAAAACAGTGTACTCGAAAGGAAAACTCTCCGAACGTTCGAACATTTTCATCTTACTTTATCGAGATCAATTTAGCGTTCGAACATTCTTATTTCATTCGACCAATATCCTTTTAGCGTTCAAACGTTTTTATTTCAATCGAACTGGCCTGTTTTCGCAGACAATTTTTATTTTTCAGACAGATCCTAATCCATCGTTCCTCGGGTGATACCAAAGCAAACTAAGGCGAAATGCCCTATGCCTGGACAGCGTTTTTAGTTACCGGTATAATCTTATCAGTTTAGCTAAACAAAAATAATTTTTTACGAGATTTAACATAAAATCCAGATTTTTTCATGTAATTCAAAATCCGAAAATCATTGTTTAGATCAATATTTTCATTGTATTCACAAGAATAATTCAAAACTATAGTTGTACATATTAAATCCAGTCTAAGCTAGTACTTGGACAGAAGTAAAGCCTATACCGGGACAAATTGAATTCACCTTATCCCAGTTGGTAAAAAGCACACGTGCCATCCACGAAGTGTTCTCTCCCTCTCACTCTCCGTAATTATTTAGATAGGAGAACTCAGAGGGATCGGGGGTAGTCTCGTAAGGTAACATAACGTAACGTAACGCTCTCACCACAGCACAGGTAACCCCGTCTCGCCGAGATTGCGTTTCAAGACGGTAAATCTTGTGTACACGCTCGCGGGTCGGGCCTTGTGTGTCTGTCCCCGTCGCAGTTCCACCCTCGTCTCGTTAATATTCATCGCGTTCCAGATTCGAAAACAGAACGTAACTTCTTGCGTCGCCCCAAGAATACCCCCTCGATAAACGTCCGTGGAACCGGAGGGGACGCGAAAATCGTTTCGCAAACCGGGGACATTTTACGCGTCTCCGACGATTTATCGACGGACGACGTTATCACGACGATCCGACGTCGACGACGCTCGATCGAGTTCACCTGGGATTTTATTTTATGACGGTTCCAAGGGGTCCTCGCGAAATCCTCAAGACTTACCGAAATTTCAACGAAGCTAAACGGTTCAGCGATACTGTAACATGTTGCTCGGGCCAATAGGGTAAAAGTACACCAATAACGAAACAAAAACATTTTCGGAACTAATAAAAATAACATGAAGCACCTAGTATTACTTTGTTTCGAAAAATAAAATTGACGTTTCCGCTTCATATATGAATCATAAGTACAAATTAGAATAATTTCGTTTACGATTATAGAAAATGCTAAGAAACCGTGATACACCGGAAGCTAATAAAATAATGATTTCATTGTACTACGGTATAAAAAAAATTAATCAATTAATTTGTTATCAGAAATTTCTTGTGTCCATTAAATAGTACCAAAACACTTCGCATTGAAACTTCGTTAATATTTCTTTTGCTTTTGAACAGAATCGTTCAGTAAAATTTGATGATACTGAATGCTTCATATTAATAAACAACTTCCAAATCGTTGCTCCACGTTCGAATCGCTAGCTTCAGCAATTGTTACAGACTCGTTATAGAATTGTTGTGTATATTATATATGTTATGGGAACAAAATGGAGTTTGGGCAGAATGCAGGGAGATCGGAAATGCACTATCATAAATTTATACTTAACTGAGTGAATTTGATCGTACGAAATTTTTGTGGCTGCCAGCAGCTTTGGCAAGTGGGAAACAATTCGCGGAATGTCAAGATTGTTCGCAACTAACGGGTGCCAGGACCAGACTTTATTCAGCGAATTAGCAACACCATACTTCGAAGCGTATGTCAGGGTGGTTAAGATCACCGGAAGACTCTCCGCTGTGCGCAACCCCTTCCGCAACCCCTTCTTGGTTCTCTGCATGGTCTCGAGATGGCGGTAGGAAAGATCTTGCAGCAACCGCAATAATTTGAATTTATGATAGCATTATTGCAGTTGTTTCCTCAACAAGCACATACCACCTACGAAAGGATTTACCAAGTGTTCGTATCGTTACACGAGTTATCCCAGATACGTGTAAACACGCCACACAGAGACGACGAAAAATTGGCGAGCCACCAGGCCAGCGATCGTTACATGGTAATTCCGTGTTATCGGGGAATCTTGGAAAACGTATAGTTTGCGGGAACGTGTCTTGCGGAGAGTCGCTGCGGAATTATCTTCTGGATGAAATTACACAAAATTGTCCAATAAAATGTTTTTATAAGGCGTTCAGTCTCAGAGGACATTGAATTTAAGATACACCGAGCCACGAAAGTGTATTCGAACGCCATTTAAAACAGAATAACTTTTTTATAATTGTACCAAACGACCTGATTTTTCCTAATCAATTAGAAGCATTCTAATCTCAATAGCAATCCTTCTTTTATGGATCTTTTAAACAGGTTTAGACATTAAATTTTTCTGCGACGTATTGAGGACAGTTCAATTCTATTATCATGCATATATAATGTACTGTCATGTATACATATGTGACGAAAATGTTCTATGTAAAATAAATTGTACGAATTCGAGTGCAAGGTGAACACGCGAAATATATCAGAATTAATGATAATCGGAATAGACAGAAATGCAATTTTCAGGACAGCTAAACTAGCAAAGAAAAAGAGCATTCTAAATCCAGTTGCACCCCAATTGGAGCCCGTGAGGCAAAGCTCGCAGAAAATTCTAATAAACCGCAGTTTCAGGCCAAGTACGTCCATTTTCGAAACGGTTGAAATTCGAGCGGGACTGGTGGCTGCAGCTCGATTTATTTTGTCGGCGGGGAGGCTCGTTTCCGGCTTATTAATTCTGGCCAGCTAGGGGTAGAGGGTGTAACCATCCCTCTCGCCGCAGACGCGGCGCGGCGTCGCCGTTCAAGTTTTCGAGGCCGCCGACTCGCCGCATTGATATTCGATGGGCGCGCTTTCGATCGGGAATGCTTTTTCCAGTGGAAGAGAGAGAGAGAGAGAGAGAGAGAGAGAGAGAGAGAGAGAGAGAAGAGCAAGAGAGAAGATCCAGGAGAACGATTATGGTCGATTGATTCGCGATGCTCACCAATCCCCGCGTCCATCGAGAGTAGATCGGTTTCGGAACCGATCGCCCGATGAATACAAAACAAATGCATTAATGGGCTTCCACCGTGAGCTACATTCGTTAATTGGACCCGCCTCGTTCCGCGTGTAATTGCGACCGGATGATTTTATCAGGGCAAGTCAAGCCGCGACAAATTCCGCGGCCAAGGGGAAACAACCAAATTAGGTTGGCTCGGGCGCACGGCCCTTTCGCGTTTACACCGCATTAAATTATTTGCCGAAGCCGCGTGTTCGTCAAATCGACGGGTCCCCGCCGATCATCAGACGAGAGCAACACCGGGCCCTGGAATTTGTACTCTAATTGGTCAAATCTGTCCTCTTTTTTTCTTATGATCTGTCGAACGCGCGATTTGCAAATGTGGTACCGATGGCAAAGATTACTGTGATTTTTCGGATTACGATGAAATGGATGTTTGTTTGTCAAATATTGTAGGATAGAGAGACGTCAAACGAATATCGTTTCCTCAACGAAAAGAGAACGTCAGTATTTTTTGTTTTGCACAAACGTCCGCAGTCTAGCTATTAACAGTTCAGATATCGAAAAAAGCAACAATTAAAAGAATTTTTATTGACAGAGTAAAAAAATCTTCTCGAAACCGAAAACAATACGCGACATAAGTTTGGGCGGCTCAGGTTCAGTCAGTTTGATCTTGAATTGAATTGAATTACAGCAGCGCGAAGTATGTAGCGTGCAAAAATCGAGCAAAACGAAAGCAAAAATATTTGCCACCGTTCTCTGCGAAGTAGCTGGCATATCGGGCGCGTGTATCGGAATATATGGCGTTTCATGGCTCGCAAGTGTCAAACGCAAACTGCGCCACACGCCGAGTCCCGACACTCGCTTGGTTAATATCAATATTTATGCAATGAATTCCTCACCTGTGTCCCCGAGATTTCAACGAGCCCAGCTAGATGACTACAGAACGATGCACTCTCGAATGCTCTCGTTCTCTCACCACGTCACTCACGCACAATGCAAACAAAGCAGAGAGAAGACTGCTGTAGAACAAACTATAACGAGACGAGTAAGCACGATTGAAAAATCGCGAACCACGTGCACATACTGCTTCGCGGAAGGTCGAGATTCAACTAAAGTGTTCGTTCCAAGTGCAATTGGCTCAGGAGGTGGGAAAAAAATTGTTTTATTGGCGGCAGGTAGGGAACGCGCGCGGGGTTCTTGAACAGGTGATGGAAAATAATTGGGAACTCGATATAGGTGGCCTCTCAATTTGAACAATCTTTTCGGCGAGTCACTCTTGGATGTGTAGAAGTGCTACACTCGAGTGAAACGAGGTACGAAATTCTTAGGCGATGTTATTTATTGTTAGAAATGACATTGTTGCGATTTCTTCTCACCGCGATACTTATTGTTAGCCCAAATTTTCAGGACGTTCTAAAATATCATATTAATACATAACAAGATGTTGTACATATTCATTTCTTAAAGAATCATAATTTTCTATATGGAAAGAATGATTGCTCTATCTGTGAACCGTTCAGAGGTAAGCAACCCTTAACCCTTTGATTACGAAAGACGTAAATATACACCCCCTACATTTTTCTTACTATAACACCTTTACTGTTTTACTATGTAACATAGCAACAGGATATCGGCAATACAGTGGCCGAAATTTCTATAAAGTCATCTTCTTTATAATAGATATTTTAAAAACATCACCATTTTTGTTGATTTATCGTATCTGGTCTTGTGCCTTGCAGACACTCGGATAGAGGGACTGCGTACTCTAGACCGCTATGTTTACAATTTACGTTTGTTTTGATTTTTTTCTGTGTGGTGTAGAACACAACAGTGCGAAGTTTCTATAAAATCACTTAGTGTTTCTCTGTATTCTGAGCAGAGAACTACGGAAAACTGCGAATACTCTAAAGGTATTAGTTTTAGAACTCACAGAAATTCTGTTTGTTATAATCTGATTCACGTGTATGAGAATGCCGAGAGGAAAAGTACTAACAAGTGAAGAGAAAGCTTCAATCGATGCTTATAAAGATATGAGCTGCTCTAATCACACAATTGCTAAGAAAACTAATCGGTCATATACCGTGATTAATAATTATATCAATTTACGTGAAAATTACGGAAAAAATCATTTTAAAGGTGGTAATAAAATATTGTCAAAGACACGACATTCATTATTAATGAGATCTTCGGCTACGGAAAGGAAAACTGCAGCACAATTTCGGGCTGAATTGGAGCTGCCACTAACAATAAGACGTGTGCAACAGCTTTTAAACTCTTCTGGACAAAAACGCAACGTAAACCAGGCTTTAAAGAAGTATATAAACAGGCCTGTCTTGATTTCGCACGGGCACAAAACACAGTGACTTTATAGAAATTTCGATGAGTGTAGTATTGATGGTTCTCTCCGGGAGTGCGTTTCAGTCGAAACGTTAATAGTTTTCGCTAGTGTCAAATCAGCAGTAAGAATTTCGCGTTTTCCCTGGTCGAAAGAATTCCCTCGAAAGTTCAGTTCTACGATGCGGGGAGGCGTGCGTCGCGGTGGTGGGTTTCTATTGAATTTATTTCGTAGCTGGTCTGGGCGCACGTTGCTGATTGCAACGACGCCGAAGGGGTTGGTAGCCGCCGGTGGCCATCGCTTACGCTCGCCGGTCACGTATGCCTGCATCATTTGCTATGGGTTTCATACCGGCCATAACTCCACGGATATATCCTCCGACCCCGTCAAACTCCCTGCTCGACCTGGCCCCACGCACATACACACTCCCTTCGACCCCCTCCACCCGTCCCTGCTCCCTATAGTTGCCAGAAATCATCATCGTCGTGTGTGTGTGTGTGTGTGTGCGTGTGCGCGCGCGCATTTGTGTCGTGCAAGAGCTATCTTGCCGTCTCTTAATCCGGGGCCCATTCATCGGAACCAATCTGCGACCCTGCAGAAGCCAGCCGCGAATTAATCAACCCTGCACTCCCTCCTCTCCCCTCCGGGGGTTGTTGCGACGACGTGCGACGCCGCCACGTCAGTTGCGGGGGCGTCGCGACGCACGACGTCGCGCGTCGACCGCGGCTTTTGATTTCGCGCACCGCGGATTATTAATTCGCGACGATTCACCGCCTCACCGACCGGGATCGTGTTCCGCGTTAATGCGTTTTCTGGACGGGGCTGCAATCCCCCGCCCCTCCTCCTCCTCCTCCTCCTCCTCTCTCGACAGGGCACACTAAACAATGACAGCGATGCCGGAGATTATCCCGGAAGCGGCTGGAAATTGTTTTTGGGAATCGATCGCGAGGGCGGCCTTGAGTTTAGGGGATGAAGGGGTGGCTCTCTGGGAGCGTTCAGGGCTTCAGGGGTTGTTTGTTCGATTCGTTATTGGAAATTGGGTATTATGCATGCTTGGGAGATCGTATGAAATACGTAGATCGTGAATTTTTATGGAAAATAAGAATTGTGTCCGCATTAATTTTAAATAAGGTATACGGAAGAGAACAAAAATTCGTCGGAGGGTTTTAATTTACATGCGCTTGCAGCTAACAAGGGATTCGACCCAAGTGTCCGACATCGATTTTGATAATTTTTTGTGAGATGATGGTGTATGGATCTCTAATCATGTATGCAAAATATTAGGTGTAGTTATTCAATAGTTTTAAAGATATAAACAATTAAAGTTTCATACCTTGTCGTTACATTAGCCGTGTAAGCAGGTTGCGTGATTCACAGATATGAAAGTTTCATTGTTTATATCTTTAAAACTATTGAGTAACTACACCTGATAGTTTGCATACATAATTAGGGATTCATATACCATCATCTTACAAAAAATTATCGAAATCGAAGTCGGACGCTTGGGATCCTTCCCTTGTAAAAGAGTTGTCTTTACAAGAATGTGATCTGACAAAGTTTGCTGAAACAGGCGATCATCTCCGTCCATTCAGCTCGCAGATACAAGAATCGACATCGATTTTTAGCAGAGATAAATTTAGCAGATTCTGTATTTAGTTTCGCCAGTTCAGCCGGTCTCTTGGTTCGCAAGATACAACAACCGCAGGTATTTCCTTTCTCCTATCTTTCCAGCTACCGGTTCTCCTTTTTCCTTGGACTCTTCATCCCGCTTCGTCATTGAAATGTATAGAATTGTAGGATCGAGGGATTTAGGGGTGGGAGAAGTTAAAACGGAGTTGCCGATTCGTTTCGCGAAGAAGAGAGAAGAGGAGGGAGGAGACGTGTGTGTGAGAGAGAGAGAGAGAGAGAGAGAGAAAGGGGAGGTGAGAGAAGTGGAAGGGGTTTGGTTGCGAGAGGACCGTATACTTGCGAGGAAACCGTATTTCTCAGATCGAGAATAAGGCCTGCCCGTAGAGTGGCATGCCGCACCGGGAAGGAACTCTGCTTGAATGTAACTCTTCCTTATCTCGATCTTCGCCCCTCACGGCCTCCGGATTGCAAGCAAGGGCTTACGTGATGCCCGGTGATAGAAGAATTGGGGTGTGTTCCGCTCGAACGTGTTTTGTAATGGATAGATGGGGCCGGGGCTCTGTGTATTTAGGGGTCACGAACGCTGTTCGTTCTGATTAAAAAAAAACGTATCTCGAGACCGCCCTTGCCTCTGACGGTTGCTCCCTTGTTTTTCCAAGCTAATTCCCCTCCTTCGAGTTCAATTCTGGAGCGGCAGACAACGAAGGAGGAGATCGTTCAATTTCACATGTCGACTTTCCCTTGGAAATAAAAATATCCCTAATTTTAATCGTGCGACCGTTTCCCTTCAATACGGAGGCTGATACTCGCTTCTTCACGAGTCGCACAAATTTGTCCGCGTTTATAATAAAAATTCTGGCTACACGGTGTTGATGTTTTCGTTCTATGGTGCTTGGTTCGTCTGGCAGGCTCGTGTTTCGGTTGGATTAACATACAAATAGCCATTAACAGTGTCAAAGGGCTTGTTGGTTGGTAAGGGGCGCGTCAAGCCCGTTTGCGGCCGTTGCCGCTGTTGAACGTTGCCACGTAAAATCAAGGATCGGGTCTCGACGGGTACACGGTCCGTTTAGTCGACATCTTGTCGGTCCTAACACGTGAAATTTAATGGAGAACACGCCATCATCGCGGGACGCGATGCGACGCGGCCCGACGAGACGCGACGCGACGCGACGCCGCGCCGTCGAGGACAGGCACGGAATTCTGATTGTATCGTATCCACCATTATCCAATATGTCTGCCATAATGTTCGCCGAGCGGGCCGCGCACATAGTATAATATATAACCCATGAACCGTGCTTCAACGTATTTGCTGGCGCTCCCTCTCGATCCCCGAACGACATTTCGCCAGATCACGCCAATCCCCTTGATTGAATACATCAGTATTCATCAGGGCCTGGTTCCAGCAGCGGCGTTTGTTACGTGTCTCGCTCTCTGCGAACCGCCCCCTTCGCCGCTTGGTTCCCCTGATTTTTCGATTTTTTTCCATTCCTTTTTTTTTTCATTCGGTTCCCCAATCATCCGTTCTCGGTCTTCCGTTTTGCTCCTTTTGTCGCGCTCAGCCAGCCGCGTCGTCGTTAAAACGACGAAAATCGTCCGTGACCGACCGGCAACCCGGAAAATCATTTCTGAACACGGCGTTCGACCGTGCACGTGTTTGTTAATAATTAATTCCGGACGAGGAAGTAACCTTGTTAGTATTTAATCCTTCATTTCGCCCGGCGCGCGCGTCGGAATAATCGTATGCATTATTTATATTTTCCGACGCGCCGACGTTCTTCACGATGGACGGATTGTAGACATAATAATTGTATGTTGGTTTTTATTTGGAACCGTGGCCGGTGTTGAATTGATCGCCACCAATTTCTATAACACCGTTTCATTTAAACACTGGAATGTATTTATTTAGCCGAACTTTTAAAAGTATTATTTTATTAGAAACATTCGGGGTTTACCTGAATGTCACCCTCCCACTTAAAAATGTGATTCTATTTGATCGGTAAAATAACGTTTAAAACGGTACTTGAATTATTTGTCGAATAGATTGTTTTTTTTTTGTCATTATTGAAATGTCAGTTAATCCTTGTACACTCTTCACGTTGAAATATACATTTTTTCCAGGCGAAAGTTGCTGATAAATGCAAAGCGCAGGATACACGCCCCAGGCATCGCGTCATTATTTGCGCGCACCGTGAATGAGCATAATACCGTTCCGAATAAATAGTAAACAATCTGTTTTATTTTGTTCCGCGCGTATCACTTTCGAAATAAAATATTTCATTTGATGCGGGGAAAGTTTTTCAAATAGTGTTTTATCTGAAGGATGTACTGAAAACAGTCGAGTGTCGCTTTTTAAATATTTTTATTTGGTTTCGGTGGATTCGTTTCACGTGTAAATACACAAAGGGATAATCCGAGCGATGCATTTGCTTCCGTGCAAATGGTAGTGCTTACGCTAAAAATAATTCCACTTCGACAAATATTATTGTTTCCCGCCGCTGCTGAATCTCCGATTATATACTGTTGCTGTCGACAATGATTGAAATGCGCTTAATATGATTATCAGAAACGAAACGAGGAACGCTTTCATTGCAATGTAGAGGAGTCACATTTTTCACTGTCTGACAATAACAATCAATACCCGTTAGATATTTGTGTGACAAATAAAATTGTCCCGAGCGATACACAATGGTTGAAAAACGAATTTCGCATATGTATATTCCATTGTGAATATTACTCAAAATCGGAACGATCTTCTAACACAATCTAATACAAAGTTGGACTCCCGTTTATAAATCAACGGACACTTACTTATCGTCAACATAATGGCAATTAAAGAATACAAGCTTCCAGCTTGATTTTATTGTTTTATTTTGATTAGATGTAAAAATTAAATATATACATATACGAGAAATTGAGGGATGATTCTGGATAAGAAGCCAAATTAGAACACAACACTTGCCCCACTTAAATTTTACAAATTAGAAAATACAAGATTAATATTTAAAATTTAGAAAATATCTTATTATTTTGATGAGGTTTGATTTACATGTTTCCTGCATTACACAAAATTATATAAACAATTTATATTATATTAGTAATATGTGGTATCATAGTGTAAGTACTATTTTTATACAAAGAAGATTGTAAACGCGTTGTGCATATTCATAAAAACCGAGTCAAACCTATTAAACGATATCAAGCGAAAATTGAACAGAAAGTCGCATGCTTCGTTTCATCGAGCGAACGCTTCCTTTCAGCATCCCGCGGGTTCGTTTTCCGTGTCGAATAAAAACTCGAGCAGAGAAATAATCCCATTCGTTTTCCGAGTGCAAAAGGACGCGTCAAGCGGGCTCTCGGTCGACTATAAAGTATAGCAAAGTATTTTTTTGGCGAGGGTTGGTCAAAGAAGGGGGCTGCAAAGTCGCAAGTGTTCGCGTCTCTCGCCCTTCGATAAAAGCTGCCGGAGGTTGCTGGTCGATATTTCCCAAGGAATAAAGGCATACTTCGTGCGTCTTTGCGCGGGCGTAGCCACGCGGAACGGAAATTCGCCGTGAGAAACCGTAGCCACACGATAAAATTTACCGGGTCTGCGTTCGAATGTATCCGCGGCTATGCAGCCCTGGACCAAAGCCATTCCTGACCCTTTGTCAGGCTGCGGCTCTCCCGGGCCCCGCACTGCTTTAGAAATTTACAATCGAAATTCTTCGCGTGTCTGCCCGTCCACCTTTGCGGGTTCCGCGGAAAGAGCTTTTCTCTGTCGCATCTATCCCTTATTTCTAACTTCTTTGTCGCTTGTTAATTAATCCAAGTCCAAAGGTAACTAACCCTTAAACGGTTCACCCCTTTGCAATCGTTGGACGCAATCAGTCCCCACCGCTGTCTTTTCCGTGGGGTGCAAGCTCGGATAAGGAGGCACCCGTAAAATTTCATCACTTCGGAACAGTTCCCGTTAAGGGTGAATGGCTGCAGGGTGGAATAGTCTGCGTTATAGGAGGAGGGGCAAGGGAGAACGTCGGAGAGATATACGTTCGAGTTAGGCGAGAAAGAGAGAGAGAGGGAGGATCGCGACAGGGTCCAGGGTAGTCGGTCGCGAGACAAAGGGGCGAGGGAGGGTTAAAGGGGTGGTTCTGGTAAGAAGAAATTCTCTCGCGGCTAGGCAGCGGGTATCGTCATTTATTCAGCACCCTATTCTCTCGGTGCGGTTGATGTACCGTCGCCATTTCGCTCGAGAAACACTAATCACGAGTGTCGGGGCCTGCTCTCGAGGGCTTCAACCACCCCCATCTCTGTCTCCGCAACCTGTCCCCCGCCGCGCCTCTTCCTATATTCCACGGGCGGCTATCCGCGACATAATTTTGGATTACGGGCTCGGGGGTGGAACAGGTTCGAGAGTGATTTTTGTTTACGGACCCCCAAGACGCGCCCCGCTCTTCCGGCCCCGAGCTCCATAAAAAAGGATTTTTCCGACAGCGCAGGAAGAAGCCGCGGCAAGATTCCACCCCTCGGACTTTCAACCCCCTTCAACGCTCACCCCCCCCCCCCGCCGTCCGCGTTTCTTTCGACGGAGCTTTTGTTCCCCTGTTTCTTTCTCGTCCCGACGAAATGTTTGGGTTGTAAAATTTCCTTTTAGTGCCTTCGGGCCGTGTGCACGGAGGCGCGAGAGGCCAGAGGAAACTGCGGGGGAGGACAACGGACGTCTGAAATATTTAATATCCTAGGGTCCACCTGAAAATCTGGCTTCCAGCCCCCACCCCATTGTTCGCCCCTTTCCGCGTGGCCTCTTTTTCCGGCTACTTCTCTTGTCCCGATGCTTTACAACTACCTCGTGATTTATTTCTAGACCGGATTTTGCCACTTCTGGATCTACTCTTATCAATCCTGCTCGTGGAAGATCGCTGCGTTCACGTACATTTGTTAGTAAAGTCACTTGATTGGAAAAGATCGAGCCAGACATGCTTGACGAATCGAACTGAATCTTCACAGAAAAGTTTGTTCGTTTTCGAGTGATTCTAAATTGTTAGTACCAGCTGTTTCTTCATACCTGAACAAATAAATCAGCCACATAATTAAACAAAACTACATCACAGCTGAATAAATAGAAAATAAAAAGAAAAACATTTCCATTTTATACGATTTTAATTGATCCATACAAAACTGAAATGTTCAGCGATTTATGAAAAATAAATAGATTTGGAAATGTAAAAACAAAACGTGTTCTCGAGTGACTCGAGATTGTTAACAGTAAAGTGTTGCGCAGTTTACGACCGAATAATTGATGAAATTGAGTAGAAATATTAATATACGTGATACGAAGTAACTAGCACCCTCTAAACAATTCTGAAACGACCACCTCAAGCCAAAAACAACCCCCCCTTTCCCGAACCAACGTTCCAGGTCCTGCGCCGCAAATGGGACGCCGGTTTCGCCCTGAATTTATTACGAGCCGGTGAATTTCTCCGGAGCCCCATTTCCCCTCGTTTCGTCTTTATTATTGTTATTAGCATCCACCCTGCCGGTCCGATCCATATTTCACTCGCCCGTTCTTTCTCATCGACCGGCGCGGCGCGGCGAGTCTCTTTTTCCTTCCTGTGCAATGTTTCGAACAGCGAATACCTACTAGCCAGACAAAACTCCTCGGGAACTGTTGGACAAAAAATTGTTCATTCTTAGAATGATCCGAAACCGTTCAAAGAAAGTCCAATTTGATACTTGGATGCTTATAATAATATTTTATCGTAATATGAACCGTTCACTTGCTCAATGGATCAACTTGAAAAGAAATGTTCTACCTGAATTAATACAAACAATTCCAATAGGTTGGAAATGATACGACGGTATCTTAAAAAGTTTCTAGCATTTTTACTGTTTTATATACGTAGAAATATCACCGACCAACAGCATCATCAGCAAAACCTAAAACTCCGACCACCGAATAGAAAACCACAATTCCCTCGAACCACCTCTACCTCCAGCTGTACTGCACCGCGACGTTCAAGCTCGCTGAAGATCTCTCTGAGAGAGAGAGAGAGAGAGAGAGAGAGCCAGGGGGTAGTTTTCCCGGGGACCATCTCGCCGCGTATATACGTGTGTACACGGTGTTCATTAAGTTCGCATAACTCGTAAAGGTGTAGGGTGAAGAATGCAGAGTAGGTAGGAGGAGTAGGAGGGTGGGTCTGTCGCGCGAAAGGGGTGAGAAAACGATGAAACGAGGAAGGTGGGTCAGCGTTGTCGTGGTCTAGGGGTGGAGAGGGCGGGTTGCGGCTGCTCGAGGGGTGCGTCTGAGTGCCGCGCGACGGTGAAAGAAGCCGGGTAAACGCGTCTGCCGTCGGAGAAGAGGGTAGCTGGTGGTCTTGGTGGGCGCCGCCGCCACCCGGAAATGAGAGAGGGTTGACGCAGCGAAACTCACAGAACCTGGCTGGCTGTTAATTGGCGTGAATTACGTCTTTTGCGCCACAACGACACGGACAGCGGTGACGGGGAGAGAGAGAGAGAGAGAGAGAGAAAAAGAGAGAGGGGAGACGGTTGGCTTCAGTGTTAAGGGCTGCTGCGGGAGTGGCAGCCGCCGGGGGGTAGCTTTCTCTCATTCTCTCCTCACTCTTTCTCTCTCCCTCCGAAGCTGCCGGAGAAACAGAGGGAATTAAGACACGGGGAACGTAAGTCACCGGCTTTTCCTTCCTCCGCTCCCGGTCGTTTTGCTTCGTTCCAACCCCCGTTCAACCCCTCCGGGTGTCGGCCCTTTTGCCATTCCCTTTGACGCGTACGCTCCGGCCACGAAAAATACTACGAACCCCGGGAACATCCGTCGAGAACCTTTCCTCTACCCTTTGTGAGCACGAGCCACGATATCTTTTTAGATTGCTCGGGATCAGAGGAAATGGAAGCCTGCGTGTGCCGCGCCGCGCCGGACATTTCGCCACCGGATTTCTGGCCCCGATGTTCCGAGATCGGACGCGTTAACAAGGTAAGAACTGTGTTCCCAGCAGGTTTGCCGTTCCCGGAATCGTCTCCGGCCGGAAAGTTAACCCTTCGAAGGGATTTCAGACTGGACTAGTCAGGGGAAACGAGGGGAACTGGATTTTTGTGTATCCTGAGTAGTAGGGAATATAAAAACGTAATTAAGGGTTGAGATAGTGGTGTGAAATATTGTGCACTGCAAGCAGTCTTGAAATTACATTTTTCGTTACTTTGAACATTAGGGGTGTAGAGAGAAAGTTTACTGTTAAACTAAAAATAAATGAATAATTAAAAATTAGAGGGTTAGAGGGAATAATATATCGTGTCAAGAAAATAACCACCTCAGAAAGCATGTCTAACTGGAAATTAAATTTTTTAACAGCTTGTAAACTAGAGCACACATGTACAACCCATTTCCACAAATAATTAACTATGAAAATCATAGTACTAACCGATCTATCAGAGACTAGAGCTTCTACTATAATTTTCATAATGATCAGTCACGTTTTTAATCAGACCACAAGCGTCTAGAGGTAGAGTAAAAAGATTACGGGGGAAAACGCGATCCGTTCGCGTGTAAATCGTCAACGAAGCTCGACGCAGGTCGACACACCTGTAATCTCTCAAACCGCCGGTCGCGTCCCCTCTCATTAATTAAATATAATTGCTTTTATCGAGTGCGCCGATCGAATCATAGTTCGCGGCGATACACCGGTGCCGAGATAAATCGACGCATTGTTCGGAACGGTGCAGAAGCGTCGCGACGCCTCTCGCGGCCCGCGGTCACCGACACTCCATTGTCATCGTTCACTAGGAGAAATGGCGACACCGCCGTTATTCCCAATAATTTCCATCGGCGCGGCACGGCGCGGCACCGTGAAACAACGATCGAACTACGCCCACGGTGTTTCTCGAATTATCGTTCGACGAACGGCCGGGCTCGTAGGTAAATAATTATCGAGTGATCGAAATCGGAGCGACCAGTCCTCTCTCTCTCTCTCTCTATCGATGATTTATATCTATATTCATAACTTGCCATTTCACACAGTCGATTGAACGATCCTCTGTGTTCCGATGCACTACTACTAGATGATATTGGGATAACCGTGATCGCTATCATACCCCTTCGGATTTGATAGAATTGTCGTTCAGGGATTTTTGTTAATTAGGAAACTCGTATTTAGTTTGCGGATTTTGCACGCGTGTCACGCGTATCATCTTTCTACTCACTTCAGATCATTTTTCGAAAGCACTGACCTGTCTCTCCACGAAATCGTTCGAAACGCGCGTTGAAACTGAACAAACACTGCATCGTTACCTGAAAAGAGAAAATTAGCTCTTATGAAACTGACGCTGATTTAGTTCTTCAGGAAACTGTTTAAAAATAGTACGATGTAATAAATGAATCAAGAGTGTCCATACCGAGCGTACATATGTATCGTTAAAAATTGAATTAAATCGTCCAACAACGTTCATACTGAACACACGTATCAACAATGTACTGAATAAAATCGTTCGTAAAACACTGTATCATTAGTAGACTGCGGATTTTTATGGATGTATGAAGAAATTGTCCGGATGAAATCTAATCAATGTCTATTCTACCTGCTTCCCGCAATCAATGCAGAACATGTTTATTTAGCAGAAAGAGTCTAATCACTAGCTACAAACGCAGAGTTAATTCTTACGAAACTTTGCGTCGAACGCTGATTCATCTCGCGATGAAATCGTTCGCATCGCAGAATCAACTAAATAGAGAGAGAGAGAGGAGGGGGTGCATCTCGAAGATGGTCAATTTTTCGAGGGTGACCCGGGTTACCGAGCGATCTTCCTTTATACCGATGGCCGGACGGCGATCGTTAAAACGTCTATCCTGTTAATCCGTAAATGCCTCGAGGGTAATTTCGCTCCGCAAAGTGCTTTCTTCTTTGGGCGCGATCGTTACGAAATCCCCGGGATGCCCGGGAGCCACCGAGAGAGACCGCAACGAAACGGAACCTTCTAATTTCGCCGGGTGCCCTCTGTCTTACCGGACGGTATATCTCTTTTGTTCAGGATCGCGTGTAATCGGATCAAGGATGCGCCGCGCGCGTTCTCCTGAGACCGCCGTATCCCTACCCACCCCCGCGCACACGTTCTCTCGTATAAACCGTAAATACGAGGGAGGGTAGGGCCGATTGATTGTTGCAACGGAAACTGATACTCCTCGATACGACCGTCCCGTTTCATACAGAGGAAAAATTGATGCTCTCGAATCTCCTACTTCGTCGTGGACCTTCTGAAACCCTCCCCCGCCCCACACCAATTACCGTAGACTCGATCCTAGGACAGTATTATCCTTTGGCCACGCAGGACCTCGTAGCCAGGCTCTCGGAGAATGAGGTTCATAAACGTCTCTGTGGTATGCGACAATTTACGACTATTTCATTTTACAGTGTGCAGAAATGTTTAACCAGCAGATGGTATTACACTCGTTTTTACGTGTCGCGCAGACCTTAATGCGAGTCCTCCGACGATTAAATTCAGTTAATTGCTCATATAATACAATAAAAAATACAAACTGTTCGCATCAATTGCAGGATACAGGAGCCAAATAAAAATTGCATTCTTCTTTTCATTATTCTTGGGAATAGACTTGATCCAGCGACGATAACGACTTGGACATAATCTTTATTCTGTACATGTTGTTTAAAACAAGTAACAAGAAACACTGTTCGCATCAATTGCAGGATACAGGAGCCAAATAAAAATTGCATTCTTCTTTCCATTATTCTTGGGAATAGACTTGATCCAGCGATGATAACGACTTGGACACAATCTTTATTCTGTACATGTTGTTTAAAACAAGAAACAAGAAACACTGTTCGCATCAATTGCAGGATACAGGAGCCAAATAAAAACTGCATTCTTCTTTCAATTATTGTTGGGAATAAACTTGATCCAGCGACGATAACGACTTGGACACAATCTTTATTCTGTACATGTTGTTTAAAACAAGAAACACACCCTTCACGCATTTACTTTATTATAAATGAAAGTGCTTCAAATTGCACGTGCTCATTTTTGTCATAAATGTATAAAATCAAAGGATGCAATAAATACACTTTCGAAAATGTGTTCAAATAAATGGGTAGAGCTATAGATGGTTTCAAAAATCGTATCATTGGTTATCATTTCAATCAGAAAAGTATCACGAGTTTATTGGTAAAAATATTCATGAAACAAACATTAGAAACAACACAGCTCACTGTTGTTTTTCCACGGTTCTGTCAGCAGCAAGAAATCAAAGAATATCGCCTGTACAAGAGACATTTCGATCCCTAATTGATATTCCAGCTGTAATTTCAAGTAGAACCAAATAAGGTGTTCGCTGATAGAGTGTCTGAGGCTCACAGTAGCCTAATGAACGCGACATGGTTTGATTGGTGTGTTCGGAAGGGACTCTGCCCACTGTCCAGTAGTTAATTTTCGCGCGATCGGATCGACGCAGTCTAGACTTCGGAAATTGCAGACGTCGTGCAAGCGTTCGGTATACAGGGTGTTCCAAAAATGTTGCACTGATCTCAAGTGATTTGATCCTTTTATTCTCATTGAATTGTACAAATCTATTCAGAGCAAAACACTTATTTCCACGTGTTTCAATCTTATTTACCCTACTGAAGAAAAAGGCGGACCTGTAGCTGTACTTCCGCTGTAGCCGCGCCCTGATTGGTTCGTGTTTCCGGTTAATCGCTTCCTAACGAAGCCGCGGCGAAGATGTTCGCAGAGGAGAAAGTGACTTGAAATGAGCCGAATGATCAGATCAGGAATCACCTGTTTCAAGGAAGTAGCAGATTCTCGGGATCACCCTGTATACGCGTTTCAATCAGGTGGAACGATTACAGCGACCTTGCCCGTAATCCGTGATCAAGCTCGACGGGACTTCAGTTAACTAAGAGAAAAGAGGCATATAATCGGCCGGGAGCCCATCGACACGTAAGCCGATCTGCGTCCGGAATCGGATTTGCGACAATCCCTGGGTAACGACCGGCTCGTTACCGGTCGCCGAAGAAAGAGAGAGGATGCGCGCAGATACACGTACACACCGAGTAGAAGAGAGAGAGAGAGAGAGACACATATGGTACACCTAACCTAACCCAGGTGGTAGCAGACCGAGCTGGGTCCCGGCCGGGAGACACGGGACAAAGGAAACGCGTTAGCCGACGCGCGTTTGTCTCAATTTGAAAGGACTACCCTCATCCGGCGCAGATGCAATCAGACAGGCCAGAGTGCTGCTTCTGCTACTGCTTCAGCTAGTGGTGCTGCGACCACGTCTGATACCGGTCTCCGGGACCTTGGAATGCGGGATCCATTGATCAGAATTTTGAGTTAATCCAATCCCGGTCCGACGCGCGTTCCCCTGGAACTGTTCTACCCTTCTCTCCTTAAATCTGCGAAAATTCGCGTTATAAATCCATTCAGAAAGATCGATTCGGTTTCATGAATTTATCGGAGTTCATTAGCGGCGGCGACGTTCTAGTCTGCTGATTGATTTAGGGGATTGTCTGCTCGCTTTGTCTGCTCCGGGAACGGTGGAGATCTTCTGCTAGACAGTTCTTCTTCGTTTTGTGCATTTATTCAAGTTCGAGGGAGTGGTTATGTTTTATTCTAGATTGTACTGTACCATTATTCAAAATACTGTCTACATTATTAAATATGTCGGTGTCAAATCAATATTAATAAACATTCAAGTATTGCACAAGTATGTCTGGAAAATAAGGAAACTACTTTAATTTAAAGGAAACTACTGACGCCATCTATTGAAACAAAACATATCTTGAAAGCTGTAACTTAAAACGTTTCGTCATTTTCCAGACATCCTGTGTATATCGCGATTTCATATCCATGTAAAGAAGATATATCTCTTTCATTTGAATTTGGCGGCATGACGCCGGGTCTAGTAAGATCGGTATGGTAGAGAACATAGGGACGAACCAGGTAGAATATTCGAGAAAGTGACCACGTGTACAGAACGAATAGAGAAGACAATAGAGACAGACAAAAAGAGATTATTAAAGAAGGGATAATAGGAAATAAACGAGTAGAAATAACTTAAATGTCGTTTCTCTTTTGACAGGTGAATAAAACAAAATGTAAATAGTGTAAATAATGTATATAACTTGTCATAATAAAAATAAACTCTTTCGACAGGGCAACGATCAGTGGTTATTTCTGAGTGAAACCTCCTGTAGAATTTAGTGGAATCTTATATCCATACAATAAAGAAATCATATAAAATAGAATTATGTTAGGTTGGCAGGAATGTTTAATTTCCGAGTTAAAATTAGCCCCGAGTGCAAAGGGTTAAGGGTGAATATTTCCGAATATCCAGTGTGTTTACACTATTACTAATCATAATAAAACCGAAGATGGCCTTCAATTTTCTAAACGGGGTGTTGTGCGTCAAGCCAAATTCATTCGTACACAATGCGATAACCTCCAAGGTGGCACAGGTCAGAAACGGAAGTAACACAGCAATGTGTTGACAATGGAAAACGTCCGAGAAATCGCTGCAGAATTCAAAACAACGCAGGAAACGCACGAAATGTTCTGCTTATTAACTTCGACGAACAGAATGAATCTTCCCGAGCGGTTCTTCCACTTCGTTTCGAGCGGCGATGCAACAGTGCTTTCAAATTAGCGAATTTACAAGGAACACAACTTGCCACTCAGCTCGACAGTTCTGAAATTTCCCCGTGCAATTTCTATGTAACGAATAGTCAGGGTGCGAGAGAGAGAGAGAGGGGGGGGGGAGCTGCCGCCGCGAGAGTGGAAAGCTTAAACCTGCCGATAAAGTTACATTCCGGCAAAGGCGGAGTTCCTGTTAAATTTATTACGTTACAAAAGCCTCGCGCGTGCTATTTACCGAAGCTGCGGGGGGTCTCGATATCGCGGTCTCGGTTATTTTATCTATTTCAACAATTCCCGTTTCCGTTCCCGGTGTCGGGGGTGAGGCGAGGAGGGGGGGGGGGATTGTAAAATAGCTGGAAAATCGGTGCGGAACTTCTTGCCGCGGAAACGAGAGGGAGGCTATCGCGGAATTGAAATCAAACTTCTGTTTGGATTACAATTTGAATAATTTTCGGATTATGCCGTCCCATTCGCGGGGATTACATTCTATTACATCCGGCGAGAGCCCCTGCGAATCGGGAAGGAAAGAACATTCGATTAATCGCGCGCTCGAGCAAAAAGGTCTAATAAAAATCATGCTCTTCCGAGGAAACGGCTCGCCCAACTGGAACTCTCTCGGTGTTTGTTGACTGGCTACTCTAATCAATTAGGGGGAGCTGCGGGTTCCTTACTCTAATATCATAATGGTAGATGGTTCTGCAACGTGTTCGAATTCTACGACCACTTCGCCGAACGATGTTGCAAGATGAAAAAGATCGCCGATCGATAGACCGTGTAACTTCGATCTCGGATCCTTATCGACAGACAGGTTTTATACTTGTTCGACTCAAGTTAGGACTAGGGACGTGTCCTGGGGTCATTAGGCTGACGACGGTATCGCGTGTACGGTTTTTTCTCGGCTATGGTGTCTTTCGTGTGGGCCACCTGTTCGCGTCTCGATACAAGTGCCTCCAGTTGGAGAAACGGGAGAAGAAAAGAGTGAGCGTGTCTATGAAGTTGGATATCGATAGGTCTGCCAGTTTTCTTGAAGAACAATTTGAAGCATCGCGTGTAGGTAGTCGAAGCGCGAAGACCTCTTAGAACTAGATCTTCACCGATTCGTACACACAGATCTTGAAGATCTGTCCAAGGTCCTGAAGGAGATCTCTCTCAAGATGAAATTACAGTACCAGAATTCACCCGACAGAACTGTACGTGTCGTCGGAGGTCGCGTGATTCGTCGAATTCCCGATCAGGCATGGCCTTGAATCATTCGAGGCCGTTCAAGTTTATCCAAGCACGTTCTTCGGCGCATTGGAAATTCAGGCGGGCCAGCTTGAAGCAGCTTTCACTGGCCTCTTATTTTCTCGGGTTTTTATTTTTCTCCAAGATTCACGGCCCTCGCGAGACCAGCAGCGAGATCGCATCCATAGAAACGGTCCTTCTTCGGCGGTTGTCGAGAGACTCAAGGAGGTAAGGGGAGAGAGAAGCGGACCGTCGCAGGTGAAGCAAGAGAGGGAGGACACGAGATTTCGTGGGCCAACGAGCGTCGCTACACCCCTAAATCTGGCGACGAAATCGAGTTAGGAGCGGAACGGAGAATGGCGAGCGGCGGCGAGATGAAGATAACCGGCACGGGGAACGAGAGACGCCTGCGGTAAATGGATAAGACGGAAAAAAATAGTGACGGTCCCACAACGGCACCGGGTTCGCTTTGGAACCTCGAGGAAAAAGAATTTTTCGTATACTTGCCGCGCAGGAACACCGCGCCGGCCAGTTTATCTGAACTTAGGGGATGATTGGGGCAATGAATGTAGCTGCGCGTTTCGCTCTTCGTTGGTGTCTTAATGTCTCTGGGAATTGAATTGGACTGTTTCGTCGCGCCGAAATCGCTGTCATATGAAATTTGTTACTGTGCAGATTGACTGTTTGTAACGTGTTAGTTTTCCGTTGCGCGTGAGACTTGGCAACAGGTGGGACGGAAATTTAGGGAATGATTTTCTACGAGTACGTTAATTTCAATGATACGTTCAAACAATAAATTGTTAAATGCTGGTCTAAACTAAGAGTCAGCAACATTGCTGTACGAACACGTAATTGTTAATCTGACTTTGTAATTTTCCACGATGTCCAAGATTTCAGCTTGGAAGAAAAGGCGAGAAATGGGTCATCTTGAGCCCTCTGGTAAACCAGCGTTAAAAATAAAAGGAAAAGTGTGTCGAGCCTCGGGCTATAAACTCATAAAATCGATATAGCTGCAGTCGTTCATGACAATGGACTGTTATTAACAACCTAAGAAAGTTCTACGCTGTATATAACCACCGTAAAGAGTTGCGAACGTGAAAAGCGTCCATTAAATTCTATTTAAGATTAACGAATGAACAATTTTTGAATTTTTCGGAATTTCTAGGTAACGTTGCAGCAATCGTACATAACAATGCGATGTTACTAACAATCGGAGAAAGTTCTACCGCCCACGTCCTCCTTAAGGAGCGGGGAAAAATGAAAAATGCCCGTCGCACATATATTAAATCCAAGATTAATGGCCGAACGCAAAAATCCGCGAACTTCGTGGCAGTTCTGGGAAACTTCGAATAATTTCCATGCCTCGAATAATACCACGGCGGCGGGGCTCGTCGATCGATCGTCGAGTTCCCGGGTCGGCGAAGTTCGCTTCAATTTCTAAACAGTCCTGTTATTCTTATCCGTCTCCCGGCCGACGATACACGTCGCCCGGCTACTTACATTTGCAAAAATAGTTCGGGTCGGCCTGCGGGGGAAGTTATGCAAATGCATGCGGGGTCTGCGAACTTCGCGTTACGAAACAAAAATTACGACGAGCGACTTCCTACTGACTAATGCAGTTCGCTTGTACGAGCGGCGCGTCGCTTTTCGAGTTTCTGGCTCGGCTCCAACGTTTCCCGACTATCGCCGCGATCGTTGTCGCGGATAAAAACGATAAACACTATACCCGGTTTACAAAAAAAAGAAGAGTCAACTGATACCGATCCGATGCACCCGGTAAAACGACCCTGAACCGTCCACGAGACCGTTTAGCGGGTTCCATATCGAGTCGCAAGCTGGATTCAAGGATATTCTGAACGAAATGCGAAAAATATCTTCTTCTCGCGAATATCGGGCTCGAATGCAGCCGACTTTGAATGGGACCCAACCCCGTGAGTGCGATTTCTATGCGCATTCTTCGATGTGCAGAGTCTTCTCCTGAACGTGCGAATCTTGTTTGATGCGAGCGCGGATACGACGGGAAATTTTTGCGAAATTGTTGCTCGGTCGAAGGTTGGTTTGTTTGGACGCGTTTCCGAAGATTCGCGGAGGTTTTTCACGGTGAGATGTGGATTTTTGTGAATGTACTTGATCTTTGTGGACTTTTAGTTTGTAGATTTTTGCAGCAGTTCATAGCTTTATTATTATTATAATTCGGGATGGAGAAATCAATGCAGACATGATTACCAATTTTACCAGCAACCACCAGTCGAATTACGGGGAAAAAGAATCATTTAAAGCTCCGGAAACTGGACAGACACCCCCGGGAGCGAGTGTCCATTTCCCCGGTGCGGTGGTAACTCCCGTCGGGCAATTAATCACTCGGCTGGTATCGATTGGCAAATAAACTCGTAGATCGCAGCAGACATTCTCAGAAGTAATCCATCAAAATCAGAAAAATGACCGCTGGTCGTCCGTGTCCATCGTGCCCGAGGAAGGAAACACTGTTTCGATCTCTCGCGATCGACCCCAGCAGGAGTGAGTTGAATAAAAAAAAAAACGAGAGAAAAAATTGGAAAAAGGGAGAGAAAGGCAGTTATTAGCCAGCAGGATCACCGACGTAAAAAAAACTGACAAAGTTAATAATGCCCGTTCGGTTCGTTAATTAAATCGAGACTCTCCGCCGCTTTTTGGATCATTCTACCAGTCCTGATTCCCCTTTTTGTCGCTGCTTTCCTCGCTAGACATTTGATCGCTAGACGACCCATTGTCGAATCATCGACAAAGGAAGGGTATGAAAAAACTCGACGGAGCATGCAGCGATCGCATGGGGGTTGGCGTCCCGACGCGTCTCGTCGCGGCGCCTCCGAACGCGAGAACGCTCTCTCTTTCTCCCTCTGAAGAGAGGAGGGAAGGGTCGGATTCTTTGTTTCGTTGCCGAGGGAGGCTGCCTTCGAGAAGTTACAGGTTCTCGAGCAACGTTCCCCGGGCTGCGAATAAAAGGAACGCCGAGACACTCGAATTTCGGGGACACGACCGGCACAGGAAGTGGCAATTCTCGGGGTCCCTTGCGCGAAACGCGACGCGACGCGACGCCCCTTCGTTGCTGCGACGCCATGCGTGATTAGCGCGTTGCCAACCTCCGCGCGGAATGGAAATTTTCAGCGATCGCAACAACGTGCACTTGGTGGCATACGCCACACATTTCTCTTAATTTACATGTATAATTATCATTTGAACGATTCAAATTTAAAACCAGCATGACAAATTGTATTGATTCTGATCAGTATGTGAAAAGAGCGAAATACACTCTTCCTTTAAATAAGATCCCAACAAAAACATCCTGTAAATAGGAGCCAATTTCCTATGGTCGTACAAAATTGTGAGATCAAATAAAATACGGCCAAGTTCGTTAGCTTAGAAATATCTCTTGCAATACAGAAAAAAGCGTTTGCAAAATTAGTTTAAAGGAACGCTACTTAATTTTTAAAGAGTTACATGGAGGGCTAAATTATTCAAACTCTCGGCCGTTACTTTTTAAACCAATGGCCATAAAAGGTGTTAAGTAGCAGCCAAGTTTGAATAATTTAGCCGTCCATGTAACTCTTGAAAAAATTATTATTATACATTTATGACTTCTAAATGTGTTAAAAAAATTCTTATTTATTTCAGATCTTGTATACCACTGGAAATAAGATTCTATTCGTTGCCACTTTGTACGCATAAACATCGGCAGCCTAGTGCGGTTGATAAGGGGGGTGGAGAAGTTGAAGAGGACGCGCAACAGCGGCCGTTGTTCGAAACGGTATATCGCTGCCCAAATTCCGGCATTATCCGGGTTCGTGCGGGCGCACGGGATTACACGGGTTCCCATTCGATACGATAATTGAACGCGGCACTTGTTATTATCAATTTCAGGTTCAGCGGAGTGATAAACGCCGGCTGGCAAGCGAGCGGAGCCGTTCCAGCTTGCCGCGGAACAGCCGAGAAGGTACGTAACAAGATTTATCGGGGCTCGGCGAAGAGAAAGAGGACGGACAATGGGGAGAGAACACCCAAGAGAGAAAGAGGGAGAGAGGTAGATAGGCAGCGAAACAAGAGGGGTAAATCGATGCCAGGGTACAGATTGTTTTTCAACTTCCTGCGGCCCGATACCGGCGCGGCGGCTCATCCGTGAGGAACAATGACTAGTGGCGCGCGTTTATTTGCACCCGGAGCCAAGCTGAACATTGTCATTACGAGGCAGCAGACTTTGTTTCGACTGAACCGCCGAAAACCGTATAGCTACCTCTTTCGCCTACTCTTTCTATTCCTGCGCTTGATCTCCTCTCTCTCCCTCTCTGTTTGGCTACTCTGTATCCGCTGGATCGTAATATTCCCTTTCCTACATCCCCTCCCAGCCCCTATGGGCTCAGCGATTCACACGAAATATTTCCACCCTGGTGCTTGTTTGACTTACAGTCGCGGGTTTAACCCTCGTCACTTTTGATCCGACCCTCGTGTATAGTTACGCAGCCGTGTAATCGGTTCCGTTGCTAGCCTGCCTCCGGAAATGACAGTGCTGGCCCCCCTTTGTGTTGTCGGTGGTGGTAACATATTTTTTACGGAACCCGGAAGATCGAAGACAATTTTTTTGGAAACTGGGTTCGACTGTTGACAGAGAGTCTACAAAAATTCTGTTTGCTGCATGGTTTATTAAAATGCATTCAGCACATATTTGGTCGTACTTAATGAACATTCCATTTGGATTTGTACTTAGTGTATATCTTAGTTCAGGCCTGGCTCGCGGAACAGATGTTGCTCCTACTCCTCTTCGGGAGGGAGATAAGCAGCCACATCTGTTCCGCGAGCCAGCGTCGGCCAGGCCTGTCTTAGTTGAACAGGGTGAAACATCTACAAACGAACGTATCAGGATAATTCTCACGATTCACCCACGTACGTGACAATAAAACGTCCTTAGCATAATGATGAAAAGCTCGTTTACAAGCCGCTAGTGACGGAATAGTTTGCCAAAGGTTTCATGTTGTAGAAGCGAAAGCTAATCGTTGGTAAGCCGGTTAATATGATGTCGCTGTGCGATCCATCGACGCTGGTGTTGACTTTCCAGGCTGGCAGAAAGCCTGGGATCGCGAGGAATCGATTCTTCCGGGTCGCGGAAGATCTTCGATCCGAAGTAAAGACGGATCGTGTTCTATCTGCGGGATCAAAGGCCAATATTTTCGGCTCGGATGTGCGGCTGGATTCCTTACCCCGACTGCACAACGACTAAGGCTTCCTTCTCCTCTTCTTCTTCTTCTGTTCGCTCGGTCCTTTCGAGTGTTGGGAGAGAGGAAGAGAGAGGAGAGGGAGACCGAAAGCGACCGTCTAAGCGGCACCAGTCGCCGTTTGCTGAGAAAATAAGCGGGGAAACGGCTAAGGACAAGAACCGTTGACGAATTCCCCGGGAAATTAGAAGCGTCTGTGTGCCGGGCAAACTGCGCGCGACATCACGTTCAAATCAAATTACGCGCCGGCGAATGTATCGCGGACGTACCATCAGCGGGAACAACGGGACAGCCGTGTTTGCCTTACGGTTAATTATAAATACACCGGCGATGATTGCTGTTTGATAAACCCTACCTCCCACCTTACCACCCCTGCCGGCTGCCTTCTTCGGACACCGGAAATCGGGGAAAGGAACCGTCATCGAAGAGCAATTTTTTCTCGAGGTGCACAGCGAGGCCTACATTTCCTCCTGTTCTCAGCTTTCAAGAATCATAAAAAATTCTGGGACACGCTTCGTTAGCCAGGGTTAATTTATTTGCATCTAAATTATGAAGTCGAGCGCGACACGCTTTTATCAGCGGTTTTCCGATACAAGTTCTGTCTGTTTCATTTCATTAAGATTAACCCTCCGAGTGCTGAGCCGGAGTCATTTTTCACCGGGAACATCCAAATTGTCATTTGAGTACTCAATTTGTGGCAATTAAACTAACTGAATAGCTGTTTCATCGAGCATATCGGAAAGACTAATTGTGTCTACACGAGATATTATCAAAAGCAAGTTTTTAAAACTTATTAATTAGAGCTGTGAACGATCCTGAGCATTGCCAATTGTATAGCTGTAAAAATCGTCCGTTGTCCGAGGGTTAACTAAAACTAATGTAAACAAATTGTAAGTTAGACACTAAGCCATATTGCAACATATTGTAAACCTTGTATGGTTTAAAACAATAAATAAATAATAATAGTAAAAATTCGAGGACACTGGTGCAAGTCGCTACTTCTTGAAAATTGACTCGATATCGGAGAAACCAAACGAAAAGCAAAAGAAAAGATAGTGGAGGGAGAAAAACGAAGAAGATGAAAGAAGAAGCGTATCTCGAAGGTGCTGAAAAATCGTACTTCGCGAAGTGCGCTCACGTTTTCGCGGCTCATCATCCGCTCGCCTCCTTCGGCGAGCAATTCGCGAATGCAGCCCGCAATTACCCAGAAAATTAAATACTCGCCGCTGTGTCGGAGCCCCGCAAAGATTCACCGTTTCTTCTTCTTCGTTTTTCTCGCACCCTCTATTTACCACCTGGTGCTCTTGCATCCCGTGACGCTTCGTCGCCGCGTTACGTGCCGCGCAGACACAGCCGACCGAGGAGTTAGCTGGGAAACGGTTCTACATTCAAATGCACGATATCGCGTGTGAAACAGCAGTTACGCGGGCCAGATCTGCATAACTCCGCTCGGCGAACACCCCCTCGGGCCGCCTCGCCCTCGAAACTCACCCCTTCAACCCCTTTGTTGCCACCCACACCATCCCGTCAGCCTCTGACCCTGTTCGACCGTCCGTTTCACGTTCCATCGTCAACGTCCAGGACCGTGCAATCGCGAGGAGCGACTCCTCACCGACTTCCGGACCGCGATTTGTCCACCTCGCGGGAAACCACCCCCCCGTTTCCACCCTTGTTAGCTGGACTGTTATAGAGCACGTGTTGCGTTCCCGTCTGCCCTGGAATCTGGATTTTTGGACGTGGCGAATTTTCACTGCAGAACTTCTTTTGAGGGTACGATCGTGCAAAATAGACTCCTTGTGGTTTTTTAAACATTTTTTTAGAGAGTAGTTATTGTATTATAGCGGCTAAGTATATTGTGGGATTATTGTACCATATATTATGTTGAATCTTTATTGAAGACATATTTTATTTGAGCATGTGTTATATTCGAGCACTCCAACACAAGGATTGCAATGATAATGTGAAAAAATCGAAAAAAATCGTCCTGACACAGGCCTTTTAGTTTTCGCGAAGGGATAGGAGACGCATCATCGCAATTTTGTCGCTTATCGGAGGAAAGCGAGCGACGCAGTTGCAGAGTTCATTTAAACGGGGCATAGCGGACGCGGTTAGGTGGACGCAGATGGGGTGGCGATACCGGCCGACTTTCCCGGCCAGATTGGGGCATGTTTGCATGGTGTTTAGCCGATAAGGGACGAAGGTATCGAGCGGGTACGGATTACACGCTTTTAACTGATCCACGATGGGCGTCACCCTGTGTTCTCCCTCCCTCTCGCTGTCTCTCTCTCTTTCTCTTTCTCTCTCCCTTTTTTTCTTTACCGGCCGTGAACCCTTCTCGACTACACCTGTCATCGTTCACTCGCTTCTCTTCCGTTCGTTTTCTGGGCCGGCGCGGCGTTACGAAAAGGCGTTCGTTCCAGCCTTTAATTAAAATTTTTTTCTCCTCTCTTTCCTCTTTCTGTCTCCTTCTCGATGACTGGATAGCTTCTCGGGCTGTGTAACGAGCGGTTAAGGAAGATCCTCGGGGTCACGATGGATCGATCGAGGGAGAAAGAGAGTGCGAGAACGCATTATAATTTCTTCGGAGGGGTGGACCCCGCTAACCGGAAATTTGCTAAAGCCTCCGTGGGAGATAACATCTTCCCCGCTTAACACGGTAATCCCTGCGCGATTGAAACGCGAGTGCTCGACGAGGAATTGTATTAAGTGTTCCGATAAGTTGGTGGAGATTTTTAACGACACTCTTCAGTCTCTTTCCATTTTCAGTTTTGTTCAAGCGGTCACGCCAATTTTATTTACAATATCAAACTGTCTGATGGAGTTGCAACCCCCTAACAATTTTCTTTAACAGAACTCAAACACCGTATTTAATCGAACGTGGTCTTATATCTCTGGAGCTTGATACATATTTCTACAATTTAATTTTGGCTACAAGAAAATTGTGTAGAAAAGGGGATTCCGATTTCTCAAGGATCTTCAAGAACGAATTTTCCACGATCTTCTCGATAACATTAGTCTCTGTTTGCAGGTTCTCGAAAATTCAGCCCCAACTCCTCGAGCCCCATACATCCCAACTAACCCCAGTCATCGGTTCTTCCCTGCTCCCACATCCTGTTTACCTTATTCTACCTAATCTTGTTTACCTCGCGCTCGGTCGACTCGTGTCCCGGTGTAAGCCGCCCCTAAGTATCCCGGCGTTAATTTGATCGATTCCGGTTTCGATAAGGGATCGCATTTCGTCGTTGAAAGTGGCACGGCCTCTCCCGCGCGAAATACACCCGTGAGGGGAAACGATTTTCCCAGCGATCTTTCTGCGGTAGCTGTTCATTCGCTAGAAAATCAATCTTTTTCATGTTCGCACGAGTGTCTGGCAACAACGGCGTGTGTTACATTCCATGAAATTTACAAGAAGAAAAAACAAAAAACAATTCGTCGCTCCATGTACCAACGAACGGTTCGGTTGGTGCAAAATTGTTCAGTAGTAAAAGTCCATTGCATTCGAGTGCAAGAATTGCAAGGTAGGGCAGTTCATTGATTTAAGAATTACGGATTTCTCTGTTTAGTTAAAAGCTGACTGTACAGCTAAGTTTTAGCTCCGGAGCGGCGAACAGCTAGCCGCTCGATAACGGAGCGTTCGAAGGCATTCCGGATGCATAAAATGGACGTTAGCTTCGCATGTCGCAGCCTGTCGAGTGTATTTTGCATAGACCGTGCCACCCACAAGCCCCGTCCACCTGCCACTCTCTAATAAAACGATACGTACACCTTCCTGCTGTAAAAGACGCGCGACTAGTATTCCATTAGCACTCGCATTTATAGATTCGTTAGATTGTCCAACACGTATCCTCGCTCTTCTCTTCGTTACCTTTTATTTTGAAACCCGTTAAAAACAATCTTTAAAAATGAGAGGAATATTCCAACAATATTTCCAACCCATTGAACTATAAAGAAAGGAAATACCTTATTATTTCACTCGTTTGCACGATCAACTTGGAAAACGTTTACGATGCATAAAGTTCCGCAGTTTACTCGCAAGACACTAAAAACGAAATCACTGCGGTCCTCTCGTCGCAGAAAATGATTAAAATTCTGAATTTCGTCCACGTTCTCCGCAAAACAGCTTATGTGGAAGGTAAAGAAGGCAAAGGGGGTGGGTTTAGTCACCACCCCCGCGAGCAGGGTGTGTTTTACGAGGTCATGTAACGAGCCAGGGTTTCGTCCTTCCTCGTTACCATTTTTACGTTACCGGCTTGAGACGGGTTCGCAAAGAACGTTGCGTCGACGATGATGGTGACCAACGAAGGGGATGAGGAGCACCGACAAAGAGTCAATATTAATTAAGGTAATGGCAACCGGACGAGCCTTCGCTCGCCGTTGACTGGCGTTTCCACAATGACTACTAATTATCCCCCCACGATTCCTTCGCCCCCATTCCCACAACTTTTGCAAAATCAACCCCCGTCGGTCGTCAGGGTTACACTCCGAGTCGCTGTAACGCCAGGTAACCGGCGCCTGGCCTACGGTCGATTATTTCACGCTGATACGGCTAAGCCGACACGTGGAAGCCGCGTTAATTATGCGCCACCAACGGGATTAGGTCATTGCCGTGACCGCCGACGACCTGCGAGATGATCAATCGCCCGTTTCGGATGCCTGCGCGGTTAGGATAGTCCAAATTGAATGCGAAATTCTCCGGGGATGTGTGAAAAGTTCGCGTCGCTTCAATATTTACGAAGCAGGCGACTTTGATGCTTCTCGATACATTTATTTTTCTGTGCGAAATGAAAATTTTCAGCGTTAATCGCAAGAAATTTAAATCAGTTGAAGATAATACGATGAAAAGAATAATGCTTTCCGAAAGTTTCAATTTTGCAAGACAATCCTATACACGCGACAATGTTAATCGACCAAGTCCCCGCCCACCCCGAAATCATTCTAAATAGATTGACTCTAAAATATCTAAAGCTTAATAGAAAATGAACAGTGAAATTTCTGTTGGAGAAATTAGACTCGAAAGACTGAATCCGTTGTTGCAATTACTCGGCAACAGCCTCTCTCTCTCTCTCTCTCTCTCTCTCTCTCTCTCTCTCTCTGTCTCGACTTCCGTTGCATTTCGCCGTGGATTATCACCAAAGAATGTTCGAAGCTCAACGACCCACCCATTATTTGCTGACGAACGTTTTCCCTTGAAAAATGATTTCCACGTTTAATTGAGAGACTGAAGGAAGGAGAAAGAGTGCGCGCACATAGTGTTGCGTTAGAGTACACCTCCTATAGATTAACGTTATGAGATTGAACCGAGGGCGTGCATGTCGAGCGTAATGTAATGTAAAAGAATTCTATCGATGCTCCCTTCTTACGGGTCAGCTGCTCGTTCCTTCATCTCTCGCGTTCCCCCGGGATATACCACGGCAAACTTGCACATTCTCCAGCTGCCCTTTAGGTTAACGCAATATCGCGTGATATACAATATCCGCCGCGGACGTGGAGACCCATCGGCTTTTAAATGCCGCCAGCGAGCGTTTCGTGATCGGAAAGGACGATTCGAATCGCGCGACTTGGCTTGGTACCGAATGGTACACACTGTAAAATTTTCTTTCTTTTTAACCGACTTCGAAAAAGGAGGAGGTTACTCAATTCGATCTGCATGTGCCTTTTTTTCGCTTTTATTTTCTATGTATGTTCACCGATTACGCCGAGATGGATGGACCAATCGGAACGAAACCTTTTGCATCTTGTAGAGTATGTTCCCGGGATGGTCCCGTGCAAGATAAATTTTACATTTTTTTTATTAATTACGATTTTATTTGCGAAAATGTAGGGTGATGATACCGTTGCGAACTCCGCTGAATGTTAGACATTAGTTAATCGTTATCGATTGCGGCTTTCAGATATTTATAAATTACGATTTGGAATGTGACGGCTGACAGAGATAAAAAAAAGTGTGAAATACGAAAAAAAAACTTTTTAAAAAAAGAGATTAAACCGATTTCGAGAAAACGCACTAAAAAGTATAAAATAATTTCCGTTTAATTTATGTGAAAACACACGAACTTAAATACAGTACAATCTTTTCGGAGGCGGCGCACAAATATATTATTTAAATATAAATATATTAGTATTTAGAAGAATTTAAGGATTTTCGTAATTTCCAGTGTCGAAAATTCTCAATTTTGCGCCGCCTCCGAAAAGGTTGTATTGTATTTAAGTTCGTGTGTATTCGCATAAATTAAATGGAAATTACTTCATACTTTTTAGTGCATTTTTTCGAAGTCGTTTTAATTTTTTTTTTTAATTCCATACTCATTCGGTCAAGATAAAAATAATAAACACCCACGTAGCTTCAATTTCTACCAATTGACGCAGAAAGCAGTCTTCATGTTACTCAACAAGTTCTCGATAATCAAGCAGCTTTAACCATCTTCATTCGAGACGCAATTTGGTGTCGCTGGCAGCGCTCTTGTTAAATGATGGGCCGAAGGAGTCCTAATAATCCAGAGGAAGAAGAAACAAGCTTCGTAAAATGAAACCCGGACGAGACACACGTCGCTGATCCATCTTCGTCTGATCGTTTCTCTCGTCCCCATCGATACGGCTAATCCGACGGTGTGCGGGGATGGCGGAAAAGACGATTCGGAAGGTTAGCATCCCCTGGGAACACGGTTCTGGGGAAAGAGGAGGGTCGATAGGGGATGAGGGAAGAGAGAAAGGGGGTTTGGCCGCCTCTCGGATGGCTCAGGGAAAATTACATTTTGGTTCTGCCTCAATCTGTCGCGGGAAATAATTCCGGGGTTCGATCGGGGTCCCGCGTAGGTTGCGCGGGGGTGTTAGAGGGTTGAAGGGGGTTGGGAATCGTTCGAGATCATTCGAACGGCATTACGTTATCGCGACCGGCGACGAGCATACGTTCGAGGCCGATGGCTTTGCTAAATTCACCGCGGGTAGAAACGTTCGCGACGACTGGTCGATTAATCGGTTCACGAGCGAACGCCCCCGGAATCGATTACTCGCGTCTCCCGCTGCCGATATCTTGCCTTTCCCGCCTCTCTCCTCATATCTCTCTCTCTTTCTCTTGTCCTCTCACTCCACATTTCCCCACGTTCTCTCTTTTTCCCCCTCTTTTGCACTCTTTTTCTCTTTCTTGCACGCCGGAAGTCGAAACGAGCCGAGAATCCACGGGACCTGCTATCGACCGATCGTATTTCTATTATAATTAAAAAAAGCCTCGAACAAATGGACCGGCTCTCCCGCGATAACCCAGATACGCTGAAATCCTTTTTTCGTAACTTTTTTTTCGCGAAATAATGTCATTCTTTCACGACTCCGCGGGCGCCGAATATTTGCAACGCTCGGCCGGCTTTCTGAAAAGGCTTTTGCCGATGGAAAATGTGTAACGCGATCGCTGGATTTAATAGCGTATGACCCTCGGTAAAAATTCAGTTTTTCGTTCGGCGCGCGTATCGCCGAATCGTTCGATCCCTCTTTTTCCCTCTGCTGTAATTTTTTCCGAATGCATTGTAATTCGATGCAATTCGTTTGAAACGCGAAATTTTTTGAGGGAAACGTTCTCGAGCGAATAAAACTGCGCCGGGGAATGGGGGTGAATATCATTCGAGGAATTTTTTGCCAGACTAATAAGAGATCTGCAGTTTTGTAAAATGATGTATGGTCACGGTTTTTTCTCATGAATGCGTCGAATCTTGTTATCACGTTTCCGAAAACAGATCTGCCGATGTTTTGTTAGTTGTTCCAGGCGGCTTTTTGGTAGCTCGCAACCAAAATTTGATACTGTGACGGCCATCGAAATGACTTTCGCGCGTCCAGATCGGGGATTTGCAACTCTGCACGCGAGAAACGAGCGGTCCCGATTAAAGTGAATGGAAATATTTGTGACGATCAATTTGATCGGGCCACTCGGCTCGAAGCTTTTGCGTTCGCTACAAAGGATTCTGGGAATCGAGATGAAAACCGAGCAAAACACACGCGGCACGTGCGTGTAGTTCAGCCAATCGAGAGGTACACGGCATATTGACGGCATAGTGATCCGTGATGCACCGACAAAAAGCACTGTGTTGCAGTGTGCACGCTATATGCGATAGAAATGTAGAATAACAGGCATTTTCAGCGGCCTTGTTTTCGGGGAAAGAGAATGCGAATTAAATAGTGTCAGTAGAAAAGGCTCGCGAGAATCCGACACTGTCGTACCGTGAAAAATGCTCCTTTTAACACGTTCAATGCCACGTTGCCAGGTTTGGCAATCCACTTTTATTGAGTTAGCTGCATTTTATTGAAATTTGTTAGGAAACAAACAAATTAATCCTTATTAGAGAGTGTTGATTATTGTAGCATTTGTTATCTTGTATAAAAGATATTGAATCTATTCATTCTGTTTAATTTCTGTTTAATCTTCAATTAAATACACAAACGTTTAACAACACAAAGTTCTTTTAAGCCAGTGCATCGTAGCTTTCATTTACTCTGTTTCATTTATTCAGTTCGCTTGACTTCTACGTTCATGCATTCATTTATTATGCTCGGATAATGCAAACATGATCGTATGACGAGCATGAACGTTCTTTTCGATCAGTGTACAATCAGTTGCGTTTATTTTATTGAATGAATACATTTTGTCGGGATACAAAGATGTTTTATTTATTCAGTTTATTTGATCCGTCTGCCTTTATTCGGAGGTTTGTACATTTCGATTGTCACTTCGATATTTTTGTAGACCGGCTATCAAGATTTGACAACGGAATAATGTTTCGAATCAACGGCAACGTTTATAGCATCGATCCCATTCAATTCACTTATTTTACTCGGTTTATCTATGCTTGCGTTATTTGCCGAGTTTTCTATTCTACCGCGCCGAGAGATTTGGCAGCAGGATTGGTTTTTATGGACCGACAATATCAAACTAAGGGATCGATAACTTTTATCATTGCACACGGCCCGGCCTTTCAGTACTATTAACAAAAAAATATACTATGACCACAGTGTCGCTTTTGTATCCTCTGTTTGTAAAGCCCTTTGCCCAGAAAGAGGACGGAACGTGCCTTTAACCGGGGGATGAGTATTGTAAACTCCTGCAAACTGTAATTGGAAAATAAATACCATTTTATTGACTGCAACTATATCGAGGATTTTTATGCGGCTCTGAAAAATAGTCGCGTGGAATACTGTTCGATAAAAGGCCTGAAGGATTGAAAATATTTTGCATTCCATTTGTAACGCACGAGTACCACGGAACGTTATAGCAGCATCGAATGTTAAGACCTGGCCAACAAATGAAATAAAAATAAAAAAACCAGAATTGTTCGGTGAACAGAATTACAAAAACGTCGAGCCTAAGACTGTTCCAACGAATAAGGTAAAAACCAAGTGTTATAACAGCACTGAGAACGGGTACCTACTGTATTAAAAGATGCTGAAATGATATGTTATAAAATACATAAAAAAATCTTCTTAAAAACCACGCTTGTATTAAAATGCACTAAAAAGGAGAAAATAATCTTTCTCCTGGTTCTCCATAAAATTGTTCCCCAAAATGTTGAGCAATCAAAATTTCTTCTGTTATAAAATTAGTGTCGGAACAGATGGAAAAATTTAATATAAATTCAAACAAAATCATGGCATTGGTGACTATAAAAATAAAAGCGTGGAGCGCTAAACTATATTGACGGAATATCAGCAAGACTGGACTATGGGAAGAGGTTTAAAATTCGATTACAAGATTTGCCGCGTACAACAACAACGCGGCAAGTTAATACAAGCGTGGTAAAACGCAGAGGGACTCTCATTCGCTATAGTCGTCGTTCCCCTTCGCCTTATTAACGGAGAAAGCAGTCGCCGAGACGTCGAAGCGTTTCGCAACTAGCGTTCATCACGGAAAGGTTCGAGAGAGCTCTGCGTCGATGTAAAAGAATTTCGCGTTCCAGGAGATTGAAAGACGGCTCTGCTATGGGGATGGGCTTTTTTCACCGTGGCGGTACATTAATTTTTCGCTGGAATTCGCGACCGACAAAAGACGGGCTGGGCGCGAAACAAGTTTCCATTGTAGTCGCGATCCCCATTCACCCACGATCTCCCGGAAAGAAATTAGCCGTCGAAGCTCTCCCTCTCTCTCTCGATCTCGTGGCGACGGGGGTGGGGAAAAGGGGTTGGTAGAAGAGTAGGTGTTTAACGGGGAGCGGATTGTGTGTCGAACGCCTCGATAGTGACGCGCGTTGCGCGACATTCGTTTAGTTACAGGTTTCGCTGGCCTTTATTGCGCGCGACCGTCCTGCCCGGCCATGAATAAACATGAACGCGTGCAAAACGTATAACGAGAAATATGAATAAATATGACTTCTTTCGGGACGGGAGAGAGTGAGAGAGCGAGCGTGAGAGGGAAAGAGGAGAATGGTCAATGAACGTTTTTCGCGCACGCGCGGTCGAAAGTAACAGGAAGCGTACCAGTGATTTTTCATTTCGAGACGCGTAAAATAAATACGTCGCGCGCTGAAATTGAAATCTTTGGGAACGCGAACGGTTGACAGCTGCGTGATTCGTAGGGTATCAAAATAAGAGGGTTTTCAAAACGGGCTGGATATCGCGAGTAGTGTTAGGTTCATGACCGAGGGGTGCTTTGTCATTTGTTAATTATGTAATCCGCTGTAGGAGGGAGCCACGCCACATGAGAAATGTAAAAATCTTTGAATTTTGGGTTTACGATTGCAGTTTCTCTGGTTAGAAACATTCCATTTATCAAAAGAATTCGCAAAGTGCCTCTCTCACCCTCTGCCCAGAGAGTCTTATTTCCTCGGAATCGGATTCTCGCAATTCACCCTCGACTCGCGTGTCCCGTCCGCTCGACTAAATCAAACTAAAGCCATTGTCCAGCGATTTACAAGAACACGGGGCCTGCAATAAGGCTTCGTCCATTCAGCTCTGGCTGTACGGATCGAAGAAAGGAAGCTCCGTGACACGGGGCAGGAAAGAAACCTTTAAAAGACCGTTTCGTTTTACGCACTTGTTATCTTTTAACGAGATCTCGCCGAGATTCTCTTCCACCCTCCCTAACTACTCATTCGACTGATACACGAATCAACAGTTTCCGGTTGCGAGATACGCCAACCCCGTGGCTCAAGAATAATCTCTGTTCGTCAATGCGTTCAGTGGGGCTTAATGACTCTCAGGAGAGGGTGAGTTTTCACGGGGGTGGGAATTGTAAGCGTGTCGTCGGAGAGAGGTGGGACCGTTTCGTTCGCGTTACACGTCGGAACAACGGTTTTAAAACCGCGGCGTACAACACAGCTCGCGATTTAACGACCACAACACTGTCCTCTTTTACCCCTTTTTCTCACCCCCCATCCCATGGCCTGTTTCGAGGACTGTTCCATATTGCTGTTCATTCGAAAAACCTCTGCACTCGTCACAGTCGCGTATCAATGCATTTGTGATGAGCACACAATCGCACAACTAAATCCAAAGTCTGCAAGGAAACTTTCGAACAGCGATAAATTCACCTTGAATCACCTCGAGACATCAACATATTCAGGTCAACAAATTCTTTAAGGAATTTAACGGCTACAAACATTGGAAAAAGGAAACGCCGCTCAACACGTTTCTGCAGTTTCGATTAGGATTGGATTACTTTGTTAAATCCTGCTGGTCATTGCAAGAACATCTACATCGAAACAAAACAAGTTTTATTTGAAACACGTTTGCACATATCGGCGCATAAAACTGCAACGTCGAACGAGTGCAAGGTTGCAGTTCTTTTTGGGGGGTAAGGCGAGGCGAGAGGCTCTCGTTACACCGGCCGAGAAAGTTTTAATTAACAAAACGAGTTCGGGCGAAGCCGAATATCCCCGACGTTCGCTGATACCGTGTAAACTCTGCCGCCAAGATTGCAAATCACAAAAGTACATTAGCGCGTCCAGACTCGCGTCGTTTGCCATAAAATGGCTACTGGAATCAGCTCCCAACTGTCGAATTAATGGCTGAACTGACCGAAACTTCGGCCACTTAGCGCGATTCTTCGCTCGAATAACTGTTTCCTCGGCTCTTGGCAGAGATGGGCTGACCTTTACCCGTTTCAGTCGTCAGTCAAAATTTCAGTTTGTTTACTTTTATATAATTTTATCGGTGTTTCGGCACCGACCAGCGTGGTCGGAAGATGCCGGCTGCCGGAACCACCCCAACTTGAGCGCGCGTGGTAACTCCACGAGGATCGGTGGAGGAGAACAAGAGAAAGCGAATCAGAGATGATTATTGTGGTTTAACACTCACATTGAGCACGTCACTTTATTTGTGGCACCATTGAGAACACGCGAATCAAGCTTAAAACGCAATTCGACGGACGCGTACACAGCAGATAACGAAGAGAAGAAGAAGGCACCGCAGATGCCTTATATAACGACGGTCGACGATCTTGATTTCTGAATTTGAAGGATTCAAGCGGTGGAATTCGGCCAATGAGAGCGATCTTTGTTGCCGAGAGGCGTCAAGCAACAACGATCCGCGAGCCATCCGCGTGTTGATATACGCGGCAAAAACGGGTGACAATGAGATCAACTGTATCGGCGACAGAGACCGAATTCCATTGCTTGAATCCTGAACAATAGCGGTGAATCTTCGCTCACGATTCGGTACTGTTTAGTTCAACTGCGAATTATCCGAAGCAACACATCGGATCGTCCACAAGTTCCGTCGTTGCGACTCGCAAAATCCGAAGATGGGAATGTTGGAGGCCCGGGTAAAACACGAAGAGCATGCACACACACGTACATGGTCGTCCAACGAGAAAAACGAATGGTTGCGTCGCGTCGGTGGCCTCTTGCCTCTATCCAGGTCTCCATTGTCGGCTGGTAATCCCGAATTCACGCGGCGTTCCACTAGACCGGGAACGACAGAGGCTAATTGTTCGGCTTCGCACCGGATTTTCCAAGAATTTTTTTTCTCGAGATCCCTCTTCTTCTCTCTCTCTCTCTCTCTCTCTCTCTCTCTTTCACTCTCTGTCCCGCCACACCGGTTTCCATCTTCTATCTTTTTCCTGTTCCTCTCCTCCGAAGCGAGAGAACGAGAAAAGACAGGCCACAGTAGATGAGAAAGTACCCGTGGAACGATGACAATGCAGACGCGCCGGATACGAAACTGGTTATGGTGGTGTACGGGAACAGCGGGGGGTCAGACTCAAGTTGGCGCGAAAATAGGTATAATTCCCATGGTCGGGTCTCTGGCGACGGGAGGCGGGAGCAAAGTACGTCAAGGAGTTCCACGTTCCGCGCTTCCCCGACCTCGACTTAATGAATTAAGTTCGCATTGTTAATTACTGCTCCCTGTTTCGCCAGTCTCAAACGTTTCTCTTTCGTGTCCGCGACGCCGCGCTTACCCCCCCCCCCTCGCGGCTTTTCTCTCTGTTTCTGAGAGAGAGCTGCTGTTTCTCCCACTATCTTCCCAGCGTCACCCCTCAGTGTTTCGTACCGTTTGTTACCACCAACGCTGCCTTGTGTGTGTTTCAAAAGCTCTCTCCGGACCGGTCGTTTTCTACGCCCCGTTTTCCTTCAGTTATTGACTCACAGCTCAAACTTTCCCGTGCCCCTTAGTTTTTCATCGAGGCCTGCTGAATTTTTGCTACACGTCAACCCCACGATCCTTCCAACCCTTCGATTTTCCCGAGTCTCTTTTACAGATCTGCTTGGCCTCGAGCTTTTCCATTTCTTCCCATTGCCAAGATTTTCTTTTCCAGTTTCCCACCCAGAAATGTACGAACTATAGTGACGACTAGACTGCGGATGTTTATGCAATTTTCAATTTTTATAGACGAATTTGAAGAAAGCGTTACCAAATAAAATGTAATAGCATTGGTATCAGATGATTGCATAAGTTCACGTCCGATTTTAAAGTAAAATTCAATGGTTTTTTCAAGGTGTATTAATCAATTATATAGTCGCCATTCTTTTCTACAATGGTGAATAGTGCACAGTTACAGGGTGACAAGAAATAACGGAGTTAAACATTTCTTATTATAATTCTGTCAAATCGACGAATTTTGAAAAACCAAATGATAACAACCGTAACATAGATCGTTAGTATTCATATATTTAAGAAGTTTCGAAGTGGCCACCCTTTGAGCCGATTCAGAGGCTCAAACGTGTTTTGAAATTTTCGGCTATGGGCCGCAGCTTTTCTGGCGTCATTCGGTCCCACACCCGGCGCAGAGATATTTTCAGCGACTCGAAACTTTTATGGGGCTGAGCACAGGCCCTGGCCTCCAAAATCGACCAAACGCTGGAGGTCATAGAGTTGAGATTCGGTGAGTACGGCGGCCATTCCGCAGATGTGATGAAACCTGGAAAATGGGATTTGCTACGGTTTTCGTGGATCAAGGGGTCAAAATCAACCAAGAAGTGTATCGACGGGACATTCTCGAAGCCGTCGTACTTCTGTGGGCCCAACAGCACCTCGGCGATCCGGAATGGACGTTACAGCAGGATTCCGCGCCGGCCCACAGGGCGAAAACGACTCAGGAGTGGTGCAAATCCCATTTTCCAGGTTTCATCACATCTGTGGAATGGCCGCCGTACTCACCGAATCTCAACCCGATGGACTACAGCGTGTGGTCGATTTTGGAGGCCAGGGCCTGTGCTCGGCCCCATAAAAATTTGGAGTCATTGGAAAAATCTCTGTACCAGAAGTGGGACCGAATGACGCCAGAAAAGCTGCGGCCCATTGCCAAAAATTTCAAGACATGTTGGAGCTTCTTAAATAAAAACTTCTTAATTATAATGGTTGTTATTATTTGGTTTTTCAAAATTCGTCAATTCGACAGAATTATAATAAGAAATGATTAACTTCGTTACTTCTTGTCACCCTGTAAATATTGTCGTATCGGTTTACAAAGAGTATCGTTCCGAAAAGATGTCGATTACACTGGCGAGGGGGTCGAAAAGGTGGATGGTAGTCGGCGGCAGAAAGGAAAGCAGGGGTTTTTGCGATCGGGATCGAAAAGTAGGTGGTCGTCTGATGCATTATGCATCAATCTTTTTTTCCGCGTGCGTCGCGGCGCGATCAATTATAGCACGGTGAATAGCCGGGAGTCTGATAATGGGGACAAACGAGTGTCCGTCCCGGTGATTCACGGCAGCCGTGTCCAGCGTGCTCGTTTCAAAATTCTTTTGCCTACACCGGGGCCTCTCGTGCTCGGCTCTCGATGCCCGTATTACACCAATGGAGCCATTAACTTTGCGCTCTCGAAGCGAGAAAGAGAGAGGGAGAAGTAAAGAGAAAGAGAGCAGGAGGATGAAATCGTTGTCGGGTCGAGCAGCCGATAATTCAACCCGCCTCACCTCGCCTCGCCGTCCCTTCCTCGCCTTTCATCTGCCTCTTTATTGTGCCATAACTCCGCCCCCGCGTAGAAACGTTGGACGTCTCTCATTGCTGTAATTAACGCGACGTCGCCGACTACCCTGTTACAACCGCGAACGCGGAACCGACCGGGCAGCCGCGACATTAAAATATCCGCGAAAGTGGATACCGAGAACGAACACGCTCGTCCCGGACCAAATGATAGAGACCAAACAATACTTTTCTCTCTACTGTCGCGATTCTTTTCAATCAACCCTTTTGTAACTGTAACTTCATTTTCTGAACACATTCCGGTGGTAAAGCCTCTCTACAGCACGAAAAATACGTCTAATTTTCGAAATTTCTCACGAGAATGTAACGAAACAAATGAGAAATTGATTTACAGATCTTGATTATCACTAGATCAACCAAGGAGGGTCAAAATGACTTGCTCCTGTGATTTGTTATTCTAGAAATATCAAAATTATACGGTTAGCGAACTTTTCTATCGAAGTTTTTACACAAAACTGGTACGAAATCGAAATAAATGCAATTTTGTCATTATTATAAGGCAAACTATGTCAATTGCGTTTAGTGCTTGGTAGTTCTAGTATTATACAGACTTTGATGTGGGAGAAGAAATTTTTTTAGAATGATTCTCTTTGATAAGCTGACGGCGCCAGAGCTTCGCAACGGTGACCTAACTCTTCTGCTTGACTCGCAACAATTTTTCGAAGAAGGCCGCGTCGCGCGTCGGGCGACGTTGCTGGACGTTTTAGCGACGAGAGAGGATAGAACGAAGGGGTGGGTACGTAACAAAGAAAGTGGAAACGTGGTCAGGGAACAGGTAACAGGATTTCCCATGATTACATTCTAGTTTCCGATATTTTGATTTGGAACGTCGCGTCGCGAATCGTCGCGGAGAAAAGAAATTCTGGTATTGGGGGCCTCTGTGATTCGAAATTGAACATTGTGTGGTCGGTGTACATGCATACGCACGATGTACAGTATTCAATATCCTGCAAATTTGATAAGGTTAGTAATGGTTACCGGGATTAATAATCAATTTTGCTTGTAATTATGTTGCGGTATTTTCAGCGATGATCGCGAGAGGGTTAATAGAATTGTGAATATTATTTTCCGAAAATAGATAATATGATTAAATATTGAACATGAAGTATATCAGGGACACGTCGGTCATGTGGATGTTTTAAATGTGTTTTAATACAGTCAACTCTTCCAAATAATAGCTTAAAATAATTTTATCATGAGAATTCTTCTTAATTATTTCAAGTTTTCATCGCCAATTCTGAACACAGGGCATCGGTGAAATCGAACACGACTTTCTCCTGGTAAATACGTAAATCCTACACTCTACAGCTGAATGAATGCATAGATTCAAATTTTTTAATTTGTAACATGCGGCATTTGTTCCTTACAACAACAGACATATACATACATGCTTAGCTTTGATTTCACAGTATTCCAGCGGGCGCCTAGACGATCTCAAGGACCTACTACTGTTCTATAAACCTCAAGATAACGTTAAAACAATTTTCAGCGGAAGAAACGGGTTTCCGGGCCCACTGTGCGTCGCTCGGGAAAAAGTTTCCAGTCTGAAAAAGTAGCATGCAGCCTAGAAGAGGCATCTGTGGGATTCTGCCCGATTTCTCTGCGAGAAACGTCGCGAAGAAACAGGAAAGGCTCGTCTCTGTCTGGCTTTTCTCCCACGGAGGTGGGGACCGGTTTTCTCTATCGAAACGGTGCCGGGGCGGACAGAGAGCGGCGGCAGAGTAAAAGTAACAAGCCAAAATAAACACACGACTGCCGATTCCTGCTGTCGCAATATTTGCCGTGGCCCGGGGACGAAACTAAAGCCGCCTCTAAAGCATGGAGAACCCGGAGATTCGGCGTGGAGAAGGGTTCTCAAGGCTGGGGAACTATTGGACGTCAGCTACCCCCGTCACTAATGCCGCGTTATTGCATACGATCTGACAATTTTGAAGCGATTTCATATTTCCTAGATTATCCATATATACTCGGCCTTTCTCCGTTGCCCGGCTGCCTTCAGTTCTATGCCGGCGACCTTATTTCTCGTACGCCGACACCTTTTATTCGCGCCCACGGTTTATTTGCTGTCGGGACACTGGCTCTCTTTAGTGCTTGCCAATCTAGATCGCGTGCACTGAGAAAAAAATCCTGTCGAAACAAAAAAAAATATATGTTGATTCGATAAGATGTACTATTGAATAGTGCCAATATCACATGAACTTATTTTAATATTTAATACTATTGAATTTCAATAGCAAAACTCATTTCCGCCAATCATATAAGCCAATAGCTTGACCATCAATGTTCTCAAAAAAACAAGATATGGCCTCGAACCAATTCCAGTATAAATCAATACATTTCTCAAATTTTTTTAACAACATATCTGATTGAAGGAAAAAAAAGAAATATTACGAATAATAATATACGGTATTGAATCAAATACTATTTTCAATCATTCCATGATAGGCAATTCAAATACATCACGATTTGCTTCTAAATTTCATACTATTGAAAGGAATACATTGATATTCATCGAAGTAAAAAAATTACAATAACACGCGTGTTATTGAAGTAACTACTTTCTCTCTCAGTGTGGGAATGCACCGCGCCGGGGATATTCTTATGCTGACTGGCTTCGGAAATCATTTCTTTCTCGCTTTTCATGCAGGTATTACGCTCTTCATATAATCTCTGGATTATTTTCATATGTTTACACAGTGGGTGATCAAATTATTGGAGCCACTGCACAAACGGATACGCGCGAACCGAATGAAATTACACGGCTAAATCCTGGACACGTACGAAGCCACGCGAATTCATGGAATCATAGATTCCGGCTAGCGCTCGCAACGAGCATAACGTTCACGCGAAGCCGGCGAATTACCGTCGGAAACTGTGGATATGAGCTCAACAGATTCGATCTCGCAAAAATGTTGCATTCTAACATTATACACGAACGTGGACATTTTAACTCTTTCACTACAACGAACGAGATATCTCATTGCCATGATTTCGTCGTGCAATATTTTTTTTTATTGAAAGCTTAATTGAAACTCCCCATAGGGGGTTGTAAAGCTATACATTAGTAATATATGTACATCTTACAGTTAAACATCAGTATTGTAGGTACCGCAGAACACATTAGGTATATAACACATAAAGTACGTAACTTTAAATCTTTAAATTACATTGCTTGAAAAAATTGAAAAGAAGATAACAAGCCTGAATATTCGGTTCGCAAAGTAACGATCTGATATTTAAGGGTGGAAACAAATTGAGCTTCCTTAATTTTTTCATGAGATCAACTGTTTGTGATTCCAACAAGGTACATTGCCAAATAATATGGTTAAGATCTTGAACCTCATTGTCGCAGTTACATTTGGAATCATCTATTATATGTAGTCGTGAAAGAGATGCTGCAAGATGATAACGATCTGCTCTACAACGATTGAATGTAACAATAAATTGTCGTGATAAACCTCTACCCGAGAACCATGGTGCAACCCCGTCTCTAATATAATACTGAAAGTATTCCTTGCCTTTAAACTGACCCTGCTGCATTGTGAAATCACTAGTACTTTGTCTACATTTGTTTTTAAAAGATTCTCGTAAATCAGAGATGGGAATGACAATACGCTTATTAGTTTGTGCTGGTGTTGCCGACTTAGCTAAGGCATCAGCCTCATCATTTCCAACAATGCCTGAATGAGACGGAATCCAAACAAATTCTATACTGCTGTTGTTCGATGTGGTTTTCATGAACTTAAAGTATTTTTCCTTAATTTCGTAAATGTAGAAGTTGGTTGTCGTGCAATATCTCGTCAATTTTTATTATTGATATGAAGTGTTTTGTATTGATCGTATTTATTGCATTTGTATGTATTGGCGGCTCGGTGTTAAGCGACACAAACGAAGGTAAAGATAGACATTATTTATACAGCTTCGCACGAAATGGAATAATTGGGGATTTTAGACAGACGCTACGTATATGCATACATAATATGACGTGAGAAATGCTTAAGAGCAAAGTAACTCGTGTAAATCAAAATTCGACGCTAGATCGAACGAAACTCCCGACAAATCAGCGAATCAGCAAAGACACATAGGTCAGCGGAAACGACCCTAAAATTTCATTCTGTCTCGCGAGATTCTGTTGAAATCCTGGCTGGATCCGCAGGAGGCCTTTCTGGTGGAGCTGACGGCTTAACCGTCGCATTAACGGGAAGGATTTAACCCGACGTCCAGGTCCGGGGCAGGCTCGCAGGTCGGCAGAAGGGTTAAATATTTCAGGGTGACTCGCGGAATCTCGTTAAAAGTTAGGAGAGACGGGAGCTTTTCAATGCGGCGGGGTCTTCGCCGGTTGCCTATGGGATTCGGGGGGCTTTATCCGATGGAGCAGACATTATTATGCGATCCGGATCCCGGGTAATACTCGGCCGAACCGGTATTACGTGTCTTGTTTCGCGGGAACGGTTACCTTTCGGATAATCCGTCGGTCGCGGCGTTCTCCGTCGCGGGTTCGACGTCAATTTCCACCCCGTCGAACGATTGATCGCTCCTCTTTTCACCCCTATCGCCTTCCCTATTTTACCCTTTCCACATTTAACCCTTTTCACCCGTTTCTTTTCGACCGAACTTTGATACACTGAGAAAAAAAAGTAGTTACTTCAATAACACGCGTGTTATTGTAATTTTTTACTTCGATGAATATCAATGTATTCTTTTCAATAGTATGAAATTTAGAAGGAAATCGTGATGTATTTGAATTGTCTATCATGAATTGATTGAAAATAGTATTTGATTCAATACCGTATATTATTATTCGTAATATTTCTTTTTTTTCCTTCAATCAGATATGTTGTTAAAAAAATTTGAGAAATGTATTGATTTATACTGGAATTGGTTCGAGGCCATATCTTATTTTTTTGAAAACATTGGTGGTCAAGCTATTGGCTTATATGATTGGCGGAAGTGAGTTTTGCTATTGAAATTCAATAGTATTAAATATTAAAATAAGTTCATGTGATATTGGCACTATGCAATAGTACATCTTATTGAATCAACATATATTTTTTTTGTTTCGACAGGATTTTTTTCTCGGTGTATAATATTTTGGTGCGAATCAATTGCCTTTCGACAGTGTGGAAAATATATTGATTTTCTGCGTGACACTAAAACACTTTAAACACGCATCAAGTAAGCGATGTGCTTATGAGTTTCGTAGAAAATTTGTTCAACATATAGTTTCAACATAACTTTTAACGAGGAGACCCTCTGCTACCCTCCGACCTCCCACGGCACACAGCGGATTTATTCCGATAAATTAATGGAATACCGGCAGATAATTCGAGCGGACCACTTCCGGGGCTAACGTTGTTAATTTTCGAGCGATCGCCACTATGCCGGTGCCTTTGTATCCGGCCGTAATTAGTTTGCATGGCGGTCGAACTCTTCGGGACTCTACAACCCGCGGTCACGGAATTGACCGGCAATTATGCTCGGACGCGATAACTCCGCACCTACGCAACGAGTTCTCGCGTTTTCGGGTTTCCGCATCGATGGATGAATTAGCTGCAAAGGAGTTCCTCACCGGTCGATTTTGTTTTATCGTGCCGCGCCCCACTGCTCCGTAATTAAATGCAGTTCGAGCTCGATGGTCAAACGATACTTTTGTGCAGAATACTTTATACATTTTTAGGAGCCGTCAGTTTCAATTCATATTGCTGACTGTTCGATAAAATTCGCGTTTCTTCAACGTTGGTTTTTTAGTCAAATAAAAGTGGTTCGAACGTGTCATACGTTTTATTCTCTCGAGTCTTATTGTTCGTTGAGAATATTCGCATACGATTTTTCAGTGCAGTTCATGCATGCCTGCATCGTATACTAAGTTGTATAATAATCGTGGATTTTATGCATGGATAATTTAAAGCAATGGACAGATTAAACCAATTTCGGATCATTTGTTTCAGATCATTTGTGGCACCTATTTCTTGAAAAAGGCAAAGCAAACAATTTTGCTGAAAAAATCCGTAGTCTAGCGGATGTTTATGCAATTTTTCATTCGTCTAGCTGAATTATAAGAAAGTGGAATCATGTAATAATTCTAAAATAGATAAAAATCGTGCTAAATTCACTGATATTTTATATTCTTGATTATAAATGCATAAAGATCCGCGGTCTACTAGTAATTATTTTGCTAACCAAAATACCTTTAGTCATACGAAAGAGCGAAGAAGAAGCTGAGAGATCGTCCATTAAAGCGTGCAAATAATCGAGTGCCAGTCTCCCCAAGGACCTACAACTGATAAGATCAGACATATCGTCCCGAATAATTTTATTTCGCAAATTAGGAGGATCCTGGGAGTCGTTGGTATTCGGAAGACTCGGGAAGGCGGAGGATCGTCGCCCGAAGGAGGGCTCTAAGAGAGCCAGAGTGGCGTTAATTCTTGGCATTGTCCTGCCACCTTCTGTTCCTATCTATCTGGATATGTCGGCTCGTAAAAGGGAGCCGGCAAGTGTCTCTAATGCACCGTTACTACCGAATTTAACGGAGTCGCCATAAACGTGAGAGCTCTGGGAGATCTCTCGCGAGACCTCTCTCGGAGAACTAGAAATTCCGTGTTAGCTGACATCCGTGGCTGACGGTCGTGCCGCTTCCTCGCTACAGACAGAGAACCAGAGGCTTCCAATCCTAATTTTCCGGAGACTTGTTAGCCTGCGAACCCGCGTCAATTCCCAAAAAGAACGCCATTCAGGTAGAAATTTCGTATTCTTGCTGGTGAAAATGCACAATTTTTCAATACTTTTTTCTCGACAGGATTTTGTAGTATTTAACCGTTTAACAATGCCTCTGTAAAATTTCAAATCAGAAGTCGTAATAGCTTCGAAGATATGTGGCCATAATTATGAAAGTGATCCGAGTCAAAATTAAAAGAAAAGAAGAGTTTACCAGTTATTTAATTTTTACGATATTAAACAATTTTCTAATTCGAAGAATATAAAATGATACTGCCTTACTTTTAACCCCTTGCCTTACAATATCGTGTCAGACTCGCGATGAAGATGCTGGACTCAGTCCAATAAATATGTATGCTATTAATTTCCTGTAAATCGATATAAAATTCTATTTTCGTTTTGTTAATGTACTTTTGTAATGAAAAATTCAGACCAGATTCGGAATCAGCGCAAAAAACTCTATAAGAACCACCCAACAGTAATTGTGGAACAACTTTGGTGTGTTGGACAGTGTTATTATCGTAGCTGAACAGGTAGTTAAAGAGGAAGAGATCAATCAACGTTGGAATTAACTATACCCAACTATTCACTGGACTACTTTACCAAATCCAAAACGTGCACAATTATTGCTGACACTTTAATTAATGAACTAATGATCCTGGACGAGCCGGAGGTGAACATGTCTGACTTGCCGCGGAGTTATTTCACTTGCTCTAAACTGAAACGCTGCAGGGCCGTTCATGCTTGTAAAACTTCGTGTTACTCCACGCTGGGAGCACGTTAATCCGAAGGTAGCGAATGTCTGGCTAAACACGTTATCGTTCCACTTGCTCGAGTATCGTAGTCGCGAACATGAGAGTTCAAGGCGAAGTCGTTAATCAACGGACGGTTGCTCTAGACAGACACGATTTTATTGTATGTATGTAGAGAATAGAGAATAGAGAATAGAAATAGAGATAGAGATTGTCTGATCAAGCATACGACAATTCTACTGGCCGTGAATATTCGCGAGGCCGAAATTAATCAACATAGTTAATGCCTGACCAATCGCGGGCCATTCTACCGAAACCCACTAATGAGACACTAATTAGGCCGACTATCAAGCTGAAAGCTGTTCATTATGCCTGACTATCAGCGGAATATTCTACTAGCCGTGAACCGAAACTCTATAGAAAGCCATCCGAGCTTGTAAAATTTTACGACACAGTGTTTCGCCTCGAAGAGCGGCACTAATCCGGCCAGCGGCGGCAACGATTGTCTGGCCGAGCGCGTAATCATTCTACTCGCAGCTCGGGAGAACGTAAACATAAAACGATAAAATATATTCCCGCGAGAGCGTAATTCCGAGCGAATTGCCGATTAAACGTTTAAAGGGTCCGCGGGCCGTAATTAGTCGGCGGCAAAACGCTCTAATGTCGGATTTAAATAACCGAGAGGGGGAACGGAGGAGGATCAGAGAGAAGGAGTGGGGCGACGGAGGGAGGGAAGGGGAAGGGGGATGGAAGCACTTCCGGATATCGTTCTTCTTTCGCTGGAGCCCGCGCGAGTCAAATGCATTAACTGCTCGTAAATCGCGTCGCAACGTTTCTATGAATATGCGAGAAGTTGCCCGCCGAGTTATAATCATTCTCGCAGCCGCCGCGGTGGAACGAACCGGTGTGTCCGCGATCGCTGAATCGTTATTCTAGATCTTCCGGCGAGGCGCCGCTAATTAAAGGGGTTCGCCCGTCGCGCCGGATGTAAACCGAATTTCGGTGAATATTCAAACGACGCGGACCCCTCTGTCCTCTGTACAGAAGCCCCCCTCCGCCGCTTCTCTCACTCGACACCTTTGTCCATGAACCTGACACATCGAAATTTCGGGCCCACCTGTGTCGACCCGCGACTACGTATTAAACATTATTAATAATAATAATATGTAAGCACCGACCGCGTATCACGCTACATAAATTACCGCGATCGATAACAGTATCCTGGGAAAATATGGCGGCGGCTGCACCTTGATACAGTGTATTTTTCGTTTTTTAACTATGTTCCAATTTGTTGAAAATTCTGAAAAAATTCATGAACGACGTTCGGGTCTATCTGTTGCTACTGAATAAATATGAATGCTGCGCTCCGTGAATTTCTACGAGAAGTCTACATTTCTTTACGAATTCTTTTATACAGCAGAAAAAGTTCAGCCTCGATCGACGACACTAGAAAACAGTCTACAATTTCCACCATCAATCAAACGAAATGAAACACGCACACGCAGAATACTAAAGAGACAGTCTCCCAACTTGTCAGAGAAAGAAGTCCATTAATATCCGTTAGTTTCTATTAGTTCCCGTCCCGAAAGCTTCTCGAATTCCAGGTACAAGCGAGCGTAAAAATTCTTCAACTCTTGGGCGATTAATATTTCAGACACCAGGCTTCGAGCTATCGGAGTTTCCAACGACTTTAGAGATCATTGGAGACATCGGTGAACATTGTTGACGCAAAGTGTCCCCTCTAAAAGCACGGCCAATTACTCTAGAGCATTAAGAACGGCGGGAGACGGAGCCAAACGAAATTAAAAACCACGTGTGGAAGTGGTTTTCGCGTTGGAAAATCCTTGCCGAAAAAAATTTCGACAACCGGCGCGTGAAAGCTTGTTGCTGGTCGTGTTCACCGAGAGTGTCTCGCATTCGAGTCGTTAGTCGGTCGAAATTACGCGGCGACCGGGAATCCCGGGGCACAATTTTGCTACCGCGGCCACCGTGAAAAATAGCGGCGTATTTTTCGCGGGAATTACCGGCTGGAAATTTCATTAGAGACCCTTTTCCAGAGGGCCTTTAAAAATTAAACTAAACGGGGAGGGGGGGAGGAACTGCTGACCGTTCCGCCATCGCTGCGGATTATGTTTTTTAATTGTTCGTATTGACCACGGTAATTGAATTTAAATATTCCTGCGACCGGTAACGCGAGGCCGGATAAACGCCGCTACCAACTCCTTAAATAATTAACCAACGGTGCACTGGCTTCCACAAGAATGTATTTAGTTTATTCAAGCTAAGAACCTCGGAGAAAATTGCTCTTTTTACCCCAGCTTTTTATGCACGCGACCGTAAGTCGAGCATGAGTTCGCCATGCTCGAAAATTTCATCCTGTTCGCCTCAATCTGCAATCTCCTTTTCAATCGTATATTTTTTATATTTTTATATTTTATATATTTGTCTTACGACTGGGGTTTCGCTGATTCTCGATTTTATTTGATTTTCTGATTCATAAATGGACGATAGAATTTCTGAGCTATCGATTTCAACCACTTTGAATATCTTATTATAACAATTGCAAGTTCTACATTTACATCTTCCGTGTGGTGTTTTGCACAATTTTGACTCGATTCAGTTTTTCACTAACCAAAATGAATATTAAATGTAACGTGAAAGCTTGTCGCTTTCGAATTCTCATAAAAATTGCAAGCTTCACGTTCCATCTCTTCCGACTTACCATTTTGTACTTTGTGCATTTCCAATATTTCAGTTAGTGGAATCCATAAAATTAGAGTGTAGCATACCCAGTCGTTACTTTTTAGATAAATTGGAAGCTTTACGTTTCATCTCTTCCGAGTTACATTCTGTGTATTTTCGACTTTGTGCTGCACGAAAGTCAAAGGAGATGCATAGGCAGGTAATAAAACGAATATTTAGCTCATTTTAATATCGTAGAAAAATTGCACGCTTCGCATCCTTTCCGCGACTAATACTTTTATATCCGAACTCATTCTATTAGCACTCGCGAACCTCGAAGAAAACACTTAACAAAATTAATACTAGCATTAATTTCTTATAGAAATATGAAATTTCGCGTTTCATCTCTTCCGCCTTTTATTCTGTATATTTTCGATTTCTACGAAACACGGAGATCAAAGGAATTCGGTTCATAAACCAAACAGTAATTCGTTTTTGATACCATACGAGAATTACAAGCTTCCCAATGCTTGGAAAATCACTAAACAGATGTCCAATCTTTCTGGACATCTTCTAGAAACAGCAAGCATTCGATTGATTAAATGTTTCCGCGAGTTTAATCGCACGGCGAGCGAGTAAACTTTGATTAACAATTTTCCGGCGGAGAGAGCTCGACGCGATTCGCGAGTAATTTTCGACTGAAAAATCCGGATCGGTCGATTTCGAGCCGCGGGCCAGTTCCGTCATTAATAACGAGCAATAAATTTCGTATTTCGCTTAGGGGAAATTCGCTTATATTTCTTTTTCTACCGGTGCACAGGCGGGGAGGTTCTTGAACGGCGCGCGGCGCGCCGGAGGGCAAAATTCGAAAGAAATTAAAAAAGTTCACCAATTAAGAAGTTAATCGCTACTCGGCCCCGATAACGAACAGCCGGCAGACGATGCCCCGTTCGCCGATCGACCCGATCGTTATTCTTTTTGTCCGTCGCTCTGGTCGTTCGATGGGGTCCCGACCTACTTCGTCCGATAATTATCAGCCGGCTTAATAAAACTCCCTCGTTCTTCGGGCCGGGCTCGACTGACGGACGGGGCACGTTTCCGCAGAGGATTCACGGTCACCACGGCCCCACGGAAATTGAATCGAATAAAAAGATCATCTCGTTTCGATTCAGACGGGAATTTAAACGGCCGGCCACGACGCGCCGCTGCGAGTCTTCCTCCGACTGTCCTGGTGCCACAGGGTTCAGTTCATTCTTAACTATTCTGCGCGGCGAACAGAACAAAAAATCTATCTTCCTGCAGACCTTTAACACTTGCAGCTGCGAGAACGTTTCTGCTAAACGATTCTTTGATGGGAAATCGGTCGTCGGACTGGTGAGCTTCTAAAGATGTCCCAAACGATGTGTTAGGTGTGCTTGACAATTGTCATCAACGGCATTACACAGCTGAAAAAATGCACAACAGTCTCGAGAGATCGTATCCTCCTTGCATCACCCGGAGGAAAATCCTGGAAGTTCCAGGAATTTCGTGGTCGTGCTACGTAATTCGTAGCAGCTAATGGAATCGCGAAGACAAGTGGATAGAAAACGACAACGATGGAAAAACAATGGAAACAATTAAAAAGCAATTAAGCGGGCGGGGATTGAGCCCACCCCCCTCCCGTCACCCCCAGGGGTAGGGTGGCGAAAAAGCAAGACGAGACACTAAAACGCTAAACAACCCTGTTTCGGCAGTTTGCGCTGGGTAACACGTTCCAAGACATTCCTAGTACTCGGAATATAATGGGGGCGGACGCACGCGTGCGTTCCCCGGCCCCGGCGTTATTAGTATTATGCTAATTTAATATTGCCGGCGCAGTCGACATCGCTTTGGCGGCCGCCGGCCCCGAGCCCCGTGTAACGAATTTCATATCACGTTAACGTGCGGGGAAACACTTGTTTAATAACCATTAGCATATTAAACAAAGCGAAAAGATGGTTTCGGGTGGCCGAGCGAGCCGGCGCGGCGCGGCCTCTCGTCCACGGCGAAATGTTCCGCCGTCGATGTCGACGTTGACGTCGCTGGCGTCGATGTAGTCGATGGCGACGACGACGCAAAAACCAGCATGGTTGTTACAGTGTTCGATGAACGACCAGAGCCCCTTTCATCTCGGCAACCGTAATTTGAATATTGAAGCCGAGCGTGCATTATTAAATGTCGATGCTCCTGCGCTTCACGATCGATACCGACTTTACTGATGCCCCTATCAAGCTGATTTATTGGCGATGCACACCTTTACGCGCGTTCATGCCGTGTGGCGAGCTGGCTTTCTTACGCGTTGATTGTCTGTGATCGGCTGAGTTCGTGGAAAATTCAAGGTGAAAGACGAAAGTGAGTTTGCACGATGGGAAAACAGATTTGTTTCTACTTCTTCCGAGGGATGTTGAACTCTAGCTGCTGCAACAATTCTCGAAATGTTTGTTGAAAGAAAAATGCGAGACCCACGAAACTGTCTCTAGAATTTCGCACCAAGCCTCGAAGACTTCGACCAGCCGACTAGAGGAAATAAATTAGTCTAAGAGTCGAAGGCTCTACCGCAATTTCCACATTCATAGTCTTCAGCCTGTTCTCACGTAAGCCGCAACTTTGTACAGTTATTCCACCATGCCTCAAAATTCATCATTACGTGTAGCATTCCGAATAAAATAGTTGGAAGGAAAATTCGCCTGTTTGAGCACAGCTTGTAGTTGTAACGAGGACGCAGTCACCGGAATAACAGACAGCGCCGTCAAAATCGCAGAATCGAGCCTAGCCTAGCATTATAGGAGGAATTAAGTCAGCCCTGGTGTAAACCAGACGGCTGGTTGTTCCCTTCGTCAGGAATCGGGCCGGGTAGTCCGGTCTCGTGTAAGCTGGACGAATTATCGGCAATTTTCTCGTGCGCTGGGGGGTCAGAACGGGTTTAATGGTTGTAACGGTGACCGTAGGTAACCCGGCCGGCTTACAAGGGACCTCTGCCTCGTCCGGTCTAAACGTTGCTACTATTTTCTACTGCTACTTACGACCCGAGCCAGTAGAATGATCACCTGCCCGGTCAGACAACGCTGGCTTCGAGCAACAATGATTTATCGTGGAACGCTAAGCGGTAAACTTTCGATGCGCCAGAGACATTGCTTCTCTAGCTATCTCTCTCTCTTCTTCTTCTTCTTCTTTTTCCATCTCTATTCGCGCGTTTGAACGTCGGTTAAGTAGAATGATTACGTGTCTGGTCAGACACATCCAATTTCGGAGCGGTGCCTTCACGGTAAAATCGTTGACGGCATTCGAAGCCCCGGTTTCGGGCAGGAGCGTATTTTAAATTTTCAGTACCGGCTGACGAACAAGTACATACAATGATTGCCTGTCTGGTCAGACGCTCTCGGTTTCGACGCGCGTTTCGAGCTGTGCAGCTGTCTCGACAGATGCGTTTTAAATCTCCCACCTTCAGGCTACGAGCGAGTAGAACGATTACGCGCCTGGTCAGATATCCAGCCACGAAATTTTCGACCATCCCGCGGTGCGAAGTCGAATTGTTGTTGAATTTCGGATTACCTCGACGAGCTCTCGAATTGCACCTGTCGGTGATGGTCTGCCTCTGCAGTAGAACGATTCTGCATACGATCAGACGAATGCAGTCCGACGTTCCGCGCGTTTACGATTGCAGGTTGCACGGTGCTTCATAAAATAGTACTTGCACTTGTACGTTATGGCACTCGACGATTTTTTCAGTAATACGACCAAACGTCAGACGAAATCCTGTATTCTGGGCATTATGTGTTCCAAAGATGAAATAGAACAACTACGATGTCGAGTATAATCAACGAGGATTGGAACAAAGCTCGACTGAATGATTTTCCAACCAGTATGAAACACTCGAGTGTAGAAACAAATTGATAAAGACGTTCCTCCGACGCCACTCTCCACAAACCTACAGAACTTCCAACGCTGCGAGCATTTTACACTTTCATTAACAGCTTTCCACAGCCGAAAGACGTACAAAAGCACGCGCGAAGTTCCACCACGGTTAGCCGTTCCCATCACCGCAGAAGAAAATCCCGTTCATCCGTATGAAAATATTCTTTTGGAACAATTTTCTACTGGCAGCAAAAAAAACACTGCTGACAGAGCTCTAATTAACCACAAAATATTCCCGTGGTTCGCACGAGAATATTAATTAACGCCGAGTAGCGGCGCACCGGGCTACAAGCTTGCAGCGAAAGGAAACAGCGATGTCTGACAAAGCGTCGAGTCATACTACTTAATGGCGAAAATATTCGCGAGGAGACGATAGTAAAATACGAAACCGCGCGTACGTTGGGAAAGTACACTTCAAATACCCCATAAAAATGCGCATTAGCGTAAACATCCTCCGCGGCATATATGAATACGCATAATGCAGAATGAACGGGGGAGGTTGCGGTAAACGCGTCCGGCCGCATTATACGAATACTAACTATACTTTTCTTGCCGGAGCCGGGAAGTTAATTCCGGGTAATTCGCGCAACATTGTGCTCGGTGGTCCGGCGTGCTCGTTCTTCCATTTTCTTTCGAGTCCGCGAGCAGAATTCCGCGGAGTTCCATCCGATATCGCGAGGAGAAAAAGAAGAACCGCTTGTCTTCGGCCCGGCGACAACTATTTTTAATTCGGGTCAGAAAGCACGGGGAGAAAGAGACTTTCGGGCAGAACCTAACTTTCATAACGCGTACAGCCGGCCTCGAAATTACGATCACGTTGCTCTGCCCCCTACCCCGCGGCCCTGGGGCCGATATTTATGCACGGAATCGCCAATCTCTGCACTTTATTTCCGTCTCCGGGGCTCGATTCGGGGAGCGGACGAATGTAAACCGTGGACAGAAACATCCTAGAACAGCGTCGAGGCAGGACGCGTCAGGTAAATATTGACAGAAGGCTCCGATGACCCTCAGTATGAGCCGTACACAGGCCAAATCGGTTAACTCCACCTTTTTCCAATTTCAAATAATACAGATTAACACCATTAGACGACAAAATTTTTATTGGTGGCCGAATAAAGAATAATTTATTTCAGAAGCCATTCTGATTAACTCCGTACTCTAAGGTAAATCGTTGCAATAATAGTAATTAACCCTTTGCACTCGGAGCAATTTTAACTCGAAAAATAATCATCCCTTCCGACCTGGAGTATTTCCATTCCCTATGATTCTGTCAATTTGATTGAAATGAAATTGGTATAACAACTCATATAAAACTTAGTATACTGCGGATCTTTATGGAAAATAAACAATGTTTGCATTGATTACGAGACAGGAGCGAAATAAAAATTTCTTTCTTCCTTTAATTATCTGATTAAGCTGAGACCGATACGCTGATGTGTTAAATCTGTTTAATCGGGAACGGTTGTTCAGAATATGTTGACCTTGACAATACATGTCAACGGCAACGCGATCGGAGCTGGGCTCCTTGTGTCAATATTTACGTAGACTATTAAAAGTGAGAGAAACCTGTAAGAAACGAGACTAAATGCTCGAAAGGAGTAGGTACTCTCAACCTACCGATGTAGGAATCATTTGAATCGAGAATTTTTATGAGCGTTTTATCCATGGTTTGTTCCGGTTTGTCCTGATCTTAGACACACGATCGCACGTTTTCGGACTCCGGGGACCGGGAGGCACGCCGTAATAAAGCCTGCAGGATTGGACTGTCCAGAGACGAATTCCACGGGCGCATTCCCCGGGAGTTCCGCTTGCAAACAGTAAATTCGGTAATGACGCGGACCGGCCGGCTGCTCCCCCGCTGTTCTGACAATTGTGAAAGGAGCTGGGAAACAAATGGCACTCCGGGAATTCGGCCCGCTGTTGTTCGTGTAAATGATTCGAATTTCGGCGCACGGAGTTTGCCGAATTTTCGAGCGAAAAGTTCTTTCGTTTCGACGATTAGATGGATGTCTGCCGAGCTCCCTTAATTACTGTCTCGCGAGAAAAAAAAAAGAGACATCGTACAATTCATACGAAAAATGAAAATTATAAATATCAAAATCAATTAATTCTTCTAATTTAGTTACTGCGGGGGATTATTTATTAATTCATGCTTTGTTTTAATCATTAATATTTATACATGTTGGGGGTTGTTGGGGGGCGGTGTTTATTCATTCAACTTTAACCCTTCGAGGGTGGGGCTGGTGCACTGAGTGCGCCAACGATCGAATTTGAGAAGAAAATTATTTTCACTTTATTACCCCTTATTTATTTTGTGCTCATTTTCAATAAAACATCGTTCTTTTGATAATGTCTGAATTATATTTAGTAATGTACCTACATGGATTTATCTGAATACCTGATGATATAAAGTCAAAACTGAGTAAAACTGACCCAAAACAGCCTGGCGCACCAAGTGCACCGCCCCACCCGAATAAAGACGCGAGTTCACCCCACCCACGAAGGGTTAAGTAATCAGGATTCGCGTAAGTTTAGGGGAATAATACAATACATTTAACCCCGGTAAAAAGGATTGTTTTTTTTTATTTTCTTTATTAAATTCAAGAGGGTTCCTTTCATTTCTGGATTTTATTCAAAAGATTTAACTTTAGAATTTATAAATATTAGAATAAGAAACAAATTAGCAATTCATATTTGAGTAATTTCTACTATTCGTGCATTAAATTATTCTGTGCGGATTATTAAATTGTATTATAATAATTATTTAGAAAGTTCCACTTATCAATATTTAGGGGATGAGAGATATATGATTTTTTGTCAAATATTCATAATATTAATTGTAATTACATTTGATTATTTACATATAGACTGCGGATCTTTATGCAAAATAAAAAAATGTACGCATTGATTGCAGGACACAGGAGCCAAATAAAAATTGTACTCGTCTTTTAATCATCCTATTAAGCTAAAAATAAGACATTGATGTCCTTAATGTAGGAAATGTAATAATCGGGATGAAACACAGGTGTGAGAGACCAACTTCTTTATTATTTTCTCGATCACGTCCGACGCTGGCTACGATCGCACCAAAACTGAATCCGAAGACCGTCGCACAAAGAATAATCCCGAAGACCGTCGCGCATCGGCGGGAATGGGCCACACGCCATGTGCCGCCTTTCGGCGATAAGGCCCTCGCTCGGAGACCTCTTAGCCGTCTCCAGGAACCGCTCAGGTTTCCACAGACTCCGCCGACACCGTTCGTCACAATCTGCCGGCAGTCTCCTACATTAAATATTTTTAACATGTCCACTGCTTTAAATTATACGCGGCCATTTTTGTCATAAATGCATAAAATCCGCAGTCTATTTATATATAAGGTATTAAATTATTATATTTTTATAGTTTCTGAGAATATGATAAACTTTTACTAATGGGGTTACATGTATTTGAGTAGATGAGTAAAGTAAAAGAGAAACGTAAAATAAAAATAAATATTTATTATAATTATTATGTTATTATGTTATTATTATATATAATATTATGTTCAAATTTGTTGGAAACACGTCCACGACCGTGTCTTTGATGCGAGGCGGTATGAGTGTGCCTTTCTGTATGTTTGGTATGCTGTGATTGTGTTACGCGTTCTCTTTCGTCTGGACGCTGTTCGCGGTTGTGCACGTGTTTTGCGGCGCGCTCGTTTAACTTTCATTTAATAAGGTGTTATTCGCGTGTGTGTTGAACTACTGTGTCTTTTCTATCACGTTGCCCACCTCCTCATAATCTCAGAACATTCTGGCGAACAAGATTCCCTCAACGAGACAAGTGTACATTACAATTGTATAACTATTCTGTAAAATTTTTACGAACATTCTCACATTACATAATGTGATTCGCGATCTACCTAACAGAGGAATCTCTCACGGCTGTTCGCAATCTCCCAGAAGAATGTACGTATGTACTTACTTGTTGAAGTGTGAAAAAAAACGACTACATTATACATTCATGCAATTAAACTTCTGAACAGATGAAATCAATTTTTCGTATAACTTCTGTATCCATAAAATTCCGCATAAAACTCCAATGTTCCTTAATGCTTCTCGATCTACCTCGCAGCACTGTTCACATTCTCCTCGATTTATGATGTTCTTCGAGTGAAACCGCTCTTATTATACATCCATCTTATTAAGACACCTTTTCAGCGCGGAAGAAAGAAGTCGCTTCAATCGTCTGCATAAGACTACATGGTTTCTTAATTCGACCTATCAGCACTGTTCACGTTCTCCCAGACCATTCCACGTCCTCCACAGAACAACTCACAATCAGAACAGTCTGTTACCAACACCACAGTCCATCAGACCCCAAAATTCTCCAAGAAACTTCAAGTTCTCGCATCTCCCATCCCCAGCAGAGATACTCGTACCGATACTCGGGGATCGCAGCTCGTCAGTGGCTCCAGCAAATAACGGCTCGAGGCTTCCGTTTCGCCGAAGAGGCTTGCACAGCGGTCTGCATTCATAATCATCGGTTTAGATCTGCCGCATCCCCTCCGATTCACCCCCCGCACACCTCGGAACGGTCGTAGGGGCTGTTCGCGGGCCGACAAGCCAGCTAGGGGCTGTTTAAGTGGCCGGCGATAAGATAACGTCCGGAAGCCGGGTAACGGGCAATTAATTCGGGAGTAGCTTGGGTAAACAGTGGCGAGAAATTAAAAGCTATTTGTCACGGCCCCCGGTAAGAGCAAGGAGAGGGGGCCGCGACGAGCGCCCCGGTAGGATCGCGGTCATGCTTTGAATTAAGATCATGCTGATACCAGCCGTGTGTGGAGTCCGGCGAAAGGCCCGGCAGAAAAAGAAGCAGACTCTAACGTCGTCACCGGGACACCTATCTCGCGGATTAATCTGACCACCGGGCCCAATCTGATGCGCCCCTCTTCTCGCAGATTAAGAACTTCCTCGTGCGCGCGCCCCTTTTCTAATTACCGCGCTGGAAAAGCTTGCGCGATCCGTTTTTCTCTTTCTTTGTATTTTCTGCTAGTGCGAGATAGTTGTGGGAAGAATTTTTAAAGCGTTAACCGGCAAACATCAGTCCCAGAAATGTTTGTAACGGTGAAATAAATTTGGAAACAATGCTTAGAGTACTTGTCTTGATTCGGGAGAAGCTATACTTTCGTGCCCGGATATAAAAATAAAAGTTCCTGCCTCCTCAAGAAGCCGAAATCAAAGTAACCAATCGCAAACATGTGTCGCCGCAATAATGAATAATCCAGTCGTCTGAATGATATTCCTGACGAAGGAAGTCGTCGCGGAGAGAAAGCGGAACTCGTTAGTGTCGGCCAGCGACTTGAAACGTGCCAAACTAAGTCCGTTGAAACTTTGATTTCTTTCAAAATATCAGACAGCCGTACTCGATATTTATTAAAGCGTCGCGACGAAACTGTTTCCGGCTGTAGAAGCGTAGCCCTCGTATTTTCCAAGGAGATGAGGATCTATCCTCTCGAGGAACGATGATAACTTCGCGGCTGCCAGAACCAGCGAAACCCTCTCGAGTTCCAACGATAAACAAACAATCGAGAAGGTCGCCGACGATATCGACCTCGAGGAGAATCGACGATGCTCTGACCAGCCTTCTTCAATCCCAAACCATTCACACCCTGACCAACAATCCCCGTACAACCTTCCTACGATCCCCCGATCCGACGCTTAACGATCCCTGAAATTTTTCCCGACATGTTTTCCCCCGGTTTTTCCCGGCCCGCGCTTTTTTTTGTTATTAGACGGCGGACGGCTCGTAGCCGGGAAATTTATAGGGACGTTTACCTACTAATTACGGCGCAGATGGCGGCCAGCTGCAGCGGCGAACATTTCGCGCGACAGCCGCCACTTTAATGATCATTAAGCGGGCCTGCCAGCCCGTTCTTACCTAATCGCGACTCCTATCGATATCGCCATGGTCCCCCTTACCTGAAAACAGAAACAGATTTTGGTTAGAGTCCGCCGAATATCACAGAATGATTTTATTGGATTTTCATTTACGAAAAGGTACAATAATGCATCGGATATGGCTTCGTACTACTGTCTTTCGATAGAAGACAATGCATGGCTCGGGACTAACCAATTGTTACAACTGCGTGAATCACACTTTTCTAGATTAGCACATCACCTAACGAGGGTTTCATACGTCCTGGTGCAACCAACGATCCAAGAAATTTGAAAGAAAATATTAGAAAACTTCTCTGAATGTTCTCTTTACTCGCTGATATATTAATTTCTAATCTTGCAACGAGAATTTGTGCAAACATGTTAAATACAGAAAGGTTTTCAATGATCTACAGGGTGTCCCAAAATTTGTGACAATCCCGAAAGAGGGTGGTTCCTGAGACCATTTCAAGCGACATTTTCCTTTGCAAAAATGTTATCCGCGGCTTTGTTTACGAGTTATTCACGAAAAACACGGACCAATCAGAGCGCGAGCTAGAAGTGTCGGTGGCACGCCGCGATGTCGCAACGAACAAAAGTTTCTCGACGATGTGAATCCTCGCCAATTTCGATAAGCTCTGGATATGTTGTCAATGCCATGATTCTGAACAACATTTCCCTTTACGGTTTTTGTCGGTCGACTTTAGTTTACGATATTATTGTAAAAATTTGTAATTGTAAATCGATCGATATACTATCTCTTGGCCAATCGCGACAAGCTTTGGATATGTTGTCAATGCCATGATTCTGAACAACATTTCCCTTTACAGTTTCTGTCGATCTGCTTTAGTTTACGATATTATTGTAAAAACTTGTAATTGTAAATCGATCGATGTACCATCTCTTGGCCAATCGCGATAAGCTTTGGAAATGTTGTCAAGACCATGATTCTGAACAACATTTCCCTTTACAGTTTCTGTCGATCGTCTTTAGTTTACGATATTATTGTAAAAACTTGTATGTAATTGTAAATCGTTCGATGTACTATTTCCTATTCGATTCCGATGAGCTTTATTTCAATGGAAAAAGATATTTAAAACATCGAATGTATAAGATATGTCAAGATCGTCGAAACCGGTGTGGGCCCACATCATCGGCAACTTTACCCGAACGATAGAAGAAGTAGAAACTGATTGAATTAAAAACTCACTTATTCAGCCGTAAATCCATTTGGTTGTTACACCAGTGAAACAGGAAACACCACACTTTCACACAATTACTGAACACTACACGTAGCACACTTTCGAATTCGTGGTTATAGCGAACGAGAAGAAATTAAAGATACTCCGACGCGGAAAGATGGCCGTGCTCTTCGCGATTCCGCGGGAAACTGTGCTCTCCCAGCCCAGTCTATGGTGCTAGATGGGGTATGTTTTTAACTGTTTATCCGCGCAGCGCCTCTAGCGGCTATCTGCCTAGATGCGAGATGCCACAGTCGGCCAATAGCAGCCAATAGACAGTTGGCGCGCCGCACCGGGCCGACTGTGGCAACTCGCGTCTAGGTTGCGCTCTGATTGGTCCGTGTTTTTCGTTAATAATTCCTAAACAAAGCCGCGGATACCATTTTCGCAAAGGAAAATGTTACTTCAAATGATCTCAGCAACCTCCCATTTCTGGCTGTTGAAGGAATTTTGTGAAACCCTGTATAAGACACCGTGAGTGGGGCGAATGGGAGACACGTTGCGCGTGCGCGATGGGGACGCAACAATGACTGGCATTTCGCAGGTTTTAGGTTATTGCCGCGTATCGTATCGTACCTATTATGTATATGTACCTACTAAATGAAATGAATCATATGGATCGTTCTCATTTTTCTTCTACACGATAAATTGGCAAATTATGTTTTATTTGCAACGTCACATGTTAAAGAAATAATGAATAATTACATGGTATGTGAAATAAGTAAATGGGTGAATTTTACGTGGCAATAACCTAAAACCTGCGAAATGTCATGACATTGTTGCGTCCCCATCGCGCACGCGCAACATGTCTCCCATTCGCCCAACTCAATTCTCGGTTAGATGGCGATGGAATAGGATAGTGAAAGGGGAAAAGGAGGAGAGTATTTCCGAGAATTTGGACATGGTTTCATACCCCATCTGGCACCACAGGCTGGGCTGGGAGAGCACAGTTTCCTACGGAATTGCGAAGACCATGGCTCTCTTTCCGCGTCGGAGTATCTCTAATTTCTTCTCGTTCGCTATAACCACGAATTCGAAAAGTGTGCCACGTGTAGTGTTCAGTAATTGTGTGAAAGTGTGGTGTTTCCTGTTTCACTGGTGTAACAAGCAAATGGATTTACGGCTGAATAAGTGAGTTTTTAATTCAATCAGTTTCTACTTCTTCTCTCGTTCGGGTAAAGTTGCCGATGATGTGGGCCCACACCGATTTCGACGACCTTGACATATCTTATACATTCGATGTTTTAAATATCTTTTTCCTCTGAAATAAAGCTCATCGGAATCGAATAGGAAATAGTACATCGATCGATTTACAATTACATACAAGTTTTTACAATAATATCGTAAACTAAAGACGATCGACAGAAACTGTAAAGGGAAATGTTGTTCAGAATCATGGTCTTGACAACATTTCCAAAGCTTATTGCGATTGGCCAAGACATAGTACATCGATCGATTTACAATTACAAGTTTTTACAATAATATCGTAAACTAAAGCAGATCGACAGAAACTGTAAAGGGAAATGTCGTTCAGAATCATGGCATTGACAACATATCCAAAGCTTATCGAAATTGGCGAGGATTCACATCATCGAGAAACTTTTGTTCGTTGCGTTATCGCGGCGTGCCAACGACACTCGGCTGCCGGCGCGCCGGGCTGTACGCGTCTAGCTCGCGCTCTGATTGGTTCGTGTTTTTCGTTAATAACTCGTTAACGAAGCCGCGGACGACATTTTTTCAGAGGAAAATGTCGCTTGAAATGATCTCAGGAACCTCCCATCTTCGGCTCCGGAGATAATTTTGAGACATCCTGTATAAGGGTTAAATTGCATTATTTTCTGTGCTTTCCGATTTTGTTTTCATGACTTTCTTCTGGGAAATACGTAAATCCTACACTGTAAAGGTCGATCAATGCATAAACCGAAATTTTTTGAAATTCTGGCGTGAATTGTAACGTGAATTGCGTTTTTCCTTACAACCACAGATTTGACAGCAACCTTTGCCGACAGGTTAGGTCCTCGCATAATAACCCAGACGTCTCTGCTAGAGGTGAGGGGGCTCGGGCATCGACCGAGAGCAATAACTAAAACATTCCTCCGCATCGATACGGCTGGAAAGGGGACGCGCGAGTGAGCGCGGACCAATTGATTGGCCGATGCATGATTCAGTGGGACGTAAGTGGCGCCCGGCATTGGGTTCGGTTCGATTTCGAACATACACGGAATTGCCTGCGTGAGAGGTTTCGATATGCTCGCGGGAAGAAAGATGACAGGCGCGGGCGGACGGCCATCAAGAATTCAACTCGCTCCAGTTTCGCGGCCTGTTGCATAAGTGATGGGCCGGCGCTTGTGGTTACCGGTGAAGCCTACTTTCTAATCGGCCTTCGCATACTGGCTGTAGCACAGGTGCGCGAGAGGGCCGCGATGCCACTTCCGTCGCCGCACGCGGCACGCGATACACCGGCTACAAGCGCCGGCGTTCACCTAACTGCCATGATCGACGGACTATAGAGCGCCGGAACGCGCGACTCCTTGGCCTGTTCCATTGATTCCACGATCGATTCGAGCCTCCGTAGATCGAGCGCCATTGCTAAAACGTTGATCCGTGACCGTTCTACACGATAATGACTCTGGTCAATGTTGAAACTGTTTCTTAAGGATGTTCTGGAGGCATATAAAAACGCAACAAAATTTTTTGCAAATTTGACAAGATATAATTCTTACTAAATTAATGTAATTACCAAAGTTTGGGTTCGATTCACTGCACCGTTTAAATGTTATAGCAACTTAAAGTTTACACATTTCAACACGTCTTCTTATGGAGAATTCATAAAATTCCACTTCAAACCCTATTTAAGCCTTGAAAAAAAACGCAACTAGAAACTCCAGTTTTTTTTTATATGTAGTAAAAATTATGTAATTAATTACGTTCAAAATTTATTAGGATTCACTAAACAGATACAGAGCAAAAAAATTATAAACTGTTAGAAACCTTCAAATTTATCGTGTTATCTCTCACTAGCATGGAAACGAGACAAGCGTAGACCACTGAATATAGCTACAGAGGGTACAGTATTCGCAAAAGTTTAATGCAAAATATATTCATGTATGGCTTTCATTGCCATGTATTGATGGATTTCGAATTTCTTGTACTTTTGTCTCCCATTGTACCTCCTGAACATCGTTAATTAATTCGACAGCTGAAACTAGCTGCTGGGATAAACGTACATGTCGCCAGACTACGTAATGTTGGAGTAAAGGTCTTTTTTGACCTGTCGTTTTTTTTACACCTCAAGCGTCGTCATTTTTTCCGCACTAAAGGATCTAAGAAGGAATGGATAAGGTCAGTCAGTCCGAGCTAGTTACGGTTCTCACACCTTCTATCTTTTTAACCGTCAATAGTTCCATTTCAATGTAATAGTTATAAAGTATAATATTGTGTTATATGCAAACAGTACTAATTCATACTTGGTAGACATTTACTTCATTGTGCGGTGAAGCTTAAATAAACTAAGTGTTTATTTAATTTAGTTTAGTTAGAGTGGTTTATTTAAGAAGGTTAAGTACCTTCCGTCGGGCGCAATATCTGGATCGCCGAGTTCGGGCGCAATGTGCTTGACGGAATAAACACCTAATTAAGTTCATTTATAAAACTGCTGTTATAGGGAAATAGTGTTTGATGCCGTCTACACTCGTAGGGCCGCCCTTTTGGCCTTTCCCAAGGGTGGAGGTGACTGATTTGCTTGTGTTTTCCGGATACTAAATGATCGCGCTGTGCCTCTCGGATAGGTTGCGCCCGACGGAAGGTTAATATATAAAGTTGTATTTGATATCCCAACCTCGTTATCGAGATCAAAAGCTTCCGAACTAATTAATCTCGTTACTTTTATAAATAATCGAAAGTAGTCAGTTGTGGTGGTCCGTAAGCTTGGTGTTAGACAACGATTATTGGCATTCCATCAATGTGAACCACATAAAGCTTCATCAGCCGGTTAGAACGAAAAATATGAGCTAACAAACGACGGGCTTTGTTCGATTCAGTGAAGAGGCAGAGAAACACGAGCGAAAGAGAGGAGAACGGTAACGGGCAAAGCATTACAGAGCCGTGGCAGGGTTGTATCGTGGTCTGTTTGATCGCGTCGGGCATGAAAGGTGATATAAAATCGCGCGATCTGTCTTTGAAGTGTTCGCATTCGGATTGTCAAACGCGTCGGACTGTGGGGCTCGCCGCTTTAATTACAGAACTCGTATCTCCTGGACGAGGGAGACAGGAAAACAAACCTGGGTTGCAAAGAGTGGGTTTAGGGGTTGGGTGGTACCCCGAATTGCCCTGGGAGCGCAACCGACAATTCCGCAACTCGAGAGCCCAGAGTGTCCCTTTACAGAGAAAGGCCTTCTGTGTCCTGAAGAAAAATTGATGGCTCACGCGATTGCCGGGTTCGTTGGACCTGTCCTACGATCATGGGTCTGTCTCTCTCCCTCCCTCCCTCTCTCTTTCTCTCTCTCGCTCGCTCTTTCTCGCTGGTTTGTGATTAACGCTCGTTAGCCGACCTCGGATACCTAGGCACGACCTACTGAGGGCTCGCGGGCTTGTTTTCGCCGGGGTGATTAGAGTCAAGCAAGAGCCCAGCTTTGCCAAAGCTTTTGCCCGCTGTTTGTTTTCCCTTCGCCTACGTGCCGGGTTATTCTAGCAACTGGGCCGTCTCCGGGTTCACTTGCGAGAGAACTTCGCGCAAATCCAGCTGATGGCTTCGGATTACTCGTCTGGCTGCGGGACCCTCAGAAAAATTTCTCCCTGCTGCGAGAGTTAATGAATTATTTTTAGAGATTCATTCTTCGGGAGATTCGTTCCAAGGAGGAGCCGAAGGGAAATTTCCGCTCGTTGCGCGAACTTCCGCGAAAATTAAGTTTACGAGTTCCGAATTTCCTGGGAAGAAACATTCTCGCAGATTTCGAGAACGAGATGATTATTTTTATGATTTTGCTCTTGGCTTTCCCGACCGTGAAACATCCCTGAATAGAGTTCTGCTCGTAATAAGCGTGATGCCGGAGGAATTAATTAGCCCTGCGAAATTCATTGTTGGAATCGTAGTTATGAGACGGTGAAACATTCCGTATAACATTCTCTTCACCGCGAGCAAACGCTGTTACAACGAATTCTTGGATCGTTAATCACATGAGAGAGTCAACTGCATCGCAATGAATTATGTGCGAATTCACCCAACGAATTCAAAGTAGCCGAGAAGAGAATTACTTTTACCCAGTCGAGTCAACTCATGATTTCCAGAGATTTCTTCTTGAAATCGCTTGCTTTACTTTCCAGCTGTCAACTGTGAATCATCTGTTGCATAAAAATCGACATGAATGTTTGTTCTAACAGAAAAGTTCCTCGAGACCGGTACAATTTATTATTCGAAAAGTTTTATTCGTGAAAGCTCGATGAGATTTAATGGCGCGCCATAATTCAGCGCAGTGTCACGTTATGGACACAGGTTTTGTTGGTTCGTCGAGCGACTATAAGCTCCGTTGATCAAGAGAAATGGCTTTTGCAAAGCTAACAGTGACGCAAGAAAGTGCCGTGGTTAGGGATGTATCATAGTTTAATAAACTTCATCTGTGTACATCACTCCGGTGAAGTGCAAGTGTCTGTTTACACGAGTCGAGTCCGTGAATCATTCGGTGTATAAACAGCGCAGTGACATAAGGCCTTGTACAGTGATTAGTTTACGAGATATTCCATATGCATCTTGCTAACGATGCTTCAACACGTCATTGATGTGTTTGCTCGTGCTAATTACTGTAGTACGTAACTCCGCGACGAAAGGAGCCGGACGAGATCGCTTCCTATCGGCGAATCACTCTACGTGTACTTAACCAATCATGGCTAATCCCATTAAAAACACCGTCAACAAATTCTCTACAATACTGATCAACGTCTGACACGCTACGCGCGATCATTGAACTGCGGATATTTGTACAAAGTAATTATTTACAAAGAGGCACTCCTCTTCGATTTTGATGAAATTTAAACATGTTATAGAGCGTAGACATTTTCAACAAATTTTTCCTTTCCATATAATTCGGGCTCTCTTTTATCACGAAAACGGAAGTGTGCATGAATACGGAAAATTCAATCCAGTAATGGCAACAGTTCTCTGCGAATATCTCGAAAACTAAAAGAGATCCTCTGCGTACAGTGAAACGAATTAATTAATATTCGGACGCTCTAAAAAAGACGATTACTTTTTCAATAATGTACTATACGATTTGGACTCTTTTGCGAAGCTAGAGCAATTAGTTTACTATAGGATGTGAAAAGAAATTTTGCAAAAAATCCGATTGATCAGAATTCTAGGAAAAATACTAAACTTTTTTTATATGTGGGCCTATATGGAAATTGTAAAATATACGTTTTGTAGATCTGTGTCAATTCTGTGCACTGCGAAAGTTTCATTGAAATCGCTTGATGCGGGAAAAAGTGACAGATCCTAAGAATCCTTATTTATTGCAGCTAAAGGATAAATCGTGAAAATCTGCAATTTTGACCATCTTTAAACGTTTGTAGCTCATTGCAACGTTGACCGATTTTGACGAAATTTTCAGGATATGTTTAATTCACACAGATCTGCAAAACGTATTTTCTAAAGTTTCAATATAGGCCCACATAAAAAAGTTGTAAAATGAAACTTTTAGTATTTTTTTTCTACAATTCCGATAAATTGCAATTTTTTAAAAAATTTCTTTTCATATGCTGTAGTAAACTAATTGCTCTAGCTTACCGAAAAGTGCAATTCGTATAGTACGATATTAAAGAAGTCATCTTTTTTTAGAGATAACATATTCGAAAATCGGAGAGGAGTGCCTCTTTGTAAATAATCACCGAAAAAGCTCTTTCATTCGTTAATAATATTGATAAATCGTGAACAGTGCATTGTGATGCTACTAAATACTCGTAATGTTTTTCTTGTCTTGATTCGCTGCAATGTCTGATCATGATTTGCTACATCCGCTTACACAATGATCTCTGTACTGCCTGTGTTCAGATGCCTGACCATGCTTTACTACGTCCACTTACATTGTGATTTATATGCCGCCTATACAGAGATGTCCGACCACATGGTTCACTACATCCACTTACACTGTGATCTGTACACCATCGGAACAATACGATTCAACCCTAACTAAAACACTCTTGTTCGAAGGAATAGAAATACTAGTATTCAAACACAACTAATTCACATCTTTGAAATTAACATTTTACCTACCGGAAGTCTATTAATAGGATTTTCAATAATTGTGCTGTACCAAAAGAGAGCATAGAAATTTTCTTTTACATTGCAATCTTGAATTAAACTATTAGAATACGTTATTGAGGGTGACTTGTTAGTTCACAATGAAAATTACTGGTACTATTGAAGGTTCCATTAAAAAGTGTTTAGCCATGTCCCATAGATTTGTCAAAATTATGCAATAATCACCGGTCGGTAATGTGTTAACACTAAACCTACCGTTGCTGGTCAAATGACCGGTTTAATAAACTTATTTATATCGATCGTATTATTGTTAAGAACAATTGTTAAATGATATCGGCGCTACGGTTCGATCGTTAAATACAAAAGACCGGTTTAATATTTGTCATCTCAGAATTATTGAAATTATTAATAATTGAAAAATAAATAAAAATTGATTCGATAAATTTCTTTATCCGAGCACATGTCGTAATACAAATTGAACAATATCTAAATAAATAGAGCCTTGTCATCTCTGTAAGCTAAGACATTTTAATCGCTTCTGGTGTTCGGTAGGTTTAGTGTTGAAATTGCATTGGAACATAGTAGCAGACTGATTTTATCAAATATGTATGATTGAATCTTCACCTAACTCGCTGGCACTGAAATATGCATAGCACTCTCCCCGCTGGTTAACAGGAAACGATTACTCCCCGGTGCTTATTAATTACGTTCGCACACGGCTCCGATTAATTATATTCTCGCGCACCGTACACCGTTCTATGCTCTCTGAGCTTTTTCCTTTTTTTTTTTCTTTAGTATGACAGCCCGGTAAATTATGTAATATACCATGAATGTTTTACAGAGATAACGATCGAGAGGGGGAGGCAGCAGGTAAGGTGGGAGCGCGTAATGATCACGTGCAAGCGCTCAAGTAGATTCGTGTCGGGAAATTAGATGAACCGTTTGAGGGAATGACGACAATGTTGCGGCTATCACGCTGAGTATAATGAACGCTTGCTAATAGCTGGTGTAGTAGCGAGGTGTATAATTAACGCATCGTCCATCGCGACGAGTTTTCACGACGCTCCCTTGCAGAGAGTGAGTGAGTGAGAGAGAGAAAGAGAGACAGAGACTCCGTGCAAACTTCATGCAAACCCTCTCTTTGTGAATCTTCTCTCACGATTCCACGCTAAATCGTTGTTCGTCGGTTTTATGGACACTGTATCGGAAATTTCTTATCTGAAACCTATACAATCTGTGCAGTTCCCGTTACACGTGAGATTCGAACAATAATTGGCTATGGCCGAATCGGACAATATTTTCCAGAAACGGTGCCCTTAGACTGTCTATTTTTGCGCGAACCAGTAAAATGTTACTCCGATATGAGGAACACGAGGCGATGGTAGTTGATAAAGTTTCTAAACGCTTGGTATGTACCTTGTAGTTTACTGGTCTAACCGGGTTAGGATCGTTCTGGCCTGGTTCGAATCGGTGCCACATACTTTTAGAATTGTCAACGCAAAAGTTGCGACAAAGGTTGAAGTTTAAAGTAATTAAGATGAAGTGCCCTAAGTCTGAACAATCCAAAAGTGACACCTAAATCTGGACAATTGAACTTTCATAGTAAAATCCGTAATTAAGAGATTAAATAATTATATTATATGTTCTGAGGCCTTAGCTGCAAGTAAGTGTGAATATTATTTCATATATAGCATGTTCTACGCGGGCTACGTCCTTGCAATTTGTTTACCAAAGTGAGCAATAGCATCAACATCAAAAGCAGGAACAAACGACACTGCATTAACAGGTTCCGGCGAACAATCCGGTATTGCAACGTTTAATCAGAGCTGGCAAGAAGACAGCTGAGCCTGCCAGCATCGCTGACAATCGCATAATACAATGTGTAGATCGTTGCGTTATCGTCGGCCAAAGGTGTCGCAGAATCGGCTACAGTTTAATCATCGCGGACGCGCGGCGCGTTTTGTCCGCGCATTTAAATGAAACGCTTTAAACGAATAGGCTTGTTGGCCGGAAACGAGCGTCCCCTTTCGCTCCGTGCTGGCCAGGCTCGGATTGTCGTCTCCATTGAAAGCGATCGTGAATTCAGATCCGGGAAATCCAATAACGCCGGTCGGTGGGCATCTGGCCCGGTCCGGTCCGGCCGAACCGAATCTGTCCCGAAGCCGACCCGGCTCGGCCACGAGTTTCCATCGCCCAGTTGTCGCCGCTATTGATTAAAGATTAAGTATTAAACCCGCGACGCGCAAAATCAATCAGCCAGCATTGTCATCGGACGGCGATATATGTGTCACGAGCGTAACAGCCGCAGCGCGGCGGCGGCGGTAAATAAATTCGAGGCTCGGCTCGGCTCGGTTCGATTCGACTCGGCTCGCGAACCTCGTTATTAACATTAACCCGACACGTTCGATGTATCGCGTTAATCGATTCCGACAGTGTATCCGTTCGACCGTGGCTCGCGGCGATCGGACCCGTTCCCACCGATTTGAATAAAATGACGCGTTCTCGTCGATACCGGATGCTTTAATCGCTCCGGTGCATCGCAAATTATGATATTCTTCTTTTTCGACGGGATACGCACTTTGTCGGATGCCAGACCATTCGAATTGTGATCGCTGCGCGGGTGTCCGAGCCTGCGCTTTTAGAGCAGGATGGCCTTTTGTTCGGGACAATGGTGACATTTCATTGGGGACATTGGTAACTTTAGCAATTGTTATGAGATTCATTCTCGGGCAATTTTTGCGGATTATCGTGCTCACTGAGATTGCTAGATTAGTTTCATTTGATTTGACATTACTGGTCTGGTTTGGTAACGTTTAAATAATACCGTTTCATAAGGTACCGTGGAAATAGAGTGTTCTCTCGTACAATAAATTCTTTATTAAATTAATATATAGAAAATGGCGTAATAGGAAATGTCAAGATCAATTCAACGAAATAAAACTGAATGTGAACAGTGAACCAAATCCACGTTATTAAATCGTCGACTATGTACAGCTACGATCACAAATACACCAGTCCATAAATAAATAAAGCCTCAGCGCAGACAACTATTCGCTCAAGCCCACGCCGATCCTCAAAATCCATTAGCATAGAGAGAAGCAACGCCCCCAGATTAACCGCGAGAAGGCGTCCCGGTAACCGGATTACGTGCGAGGTGGCAAAAGGTGGAAGAGTGCAAGTGCATCGGGTCGCATCGGGGTCGAAGAGCGTCGCGGAGCAGCCGCCACTATTAATTGACGCGCAATTTGCGAGCGTCGAAGGATCTGCTCGACAGCGGACGTCTCGACAACACGTTGTCGACCGTAATAAACCGTCGGTGAAAGGATAATGGCGACATAAATAGCGTTGCCGTTGTCGACAACAGAAAACGGGGAAAAAACAGACCCAGTCTCGTGTTTCATCTACTCGTTTCTGCCGTAGATGTATTAAACACAGAAGCTACACATGTGCCCGTAATTATGAAAATGGTCATAAGTGATACATTTCTGGTTTCGAGATATTTGTAAAAACTATTTTTATACTATTTATGCAACATTTTAATTCAGAATTTCATTAGTCGTGATTAATGAAAATTGATTATGAACGTGAAATTTTGTGTGGATCTCAGTGAAAAGAAAGAAAGTGGACCTTTACATTTACGATTAGATAAATTAGCAAACGAACAACAAGCCATGCAGCTTATGTTCGGAACATGTACATATCTGTGTATGTATAGTGAATGATCGACGTGTGATTCGAAGTCCTCGCGTTAGAGGAATCACTTTTCGCATTTGCATTTTCGGCGATACTTTTGGAGGATCTGAAGCCAATCAGCGACGGTTCTATAGTGTTTGCAAGCTGCTCCATCCCATCGGTGTTACAGTTTCATCCCGTGGATCGGAGGCAGAGTGCTTGCAGGTCGCTAAAAGCTATTGCCCGGGATAAAGACGCCGCGTGGGATCCTTTTGTCGTCGGTTTCACCTTGTTTTCCATCGTCGGCGTGTTCTGTCTCTCTCTCCCTCTCCCTGTCTCCGTTTTGGCTTATGTAAAACCGAGCTTTTTTCCAGTCAAAATATTGACGATCGGGGAGTGGGAAGACAAGGAGAGGAAAGATGCGCGCATCGGTCTGAAAAAAAGGACAGCGTTCGCGGCGGCAGATGGAGAATCGGTTGAAGAAGCGCGATGGAAACGCGAGGGAAAACGGCCGCAAAAGAGAGAGCTCTCTCTTCACTGTGGAACGGGGACGAGGAAGTAGTCTCCGAGCAGAGTTTCCTACGCTCTTTGATCTGCCAACCCATGCCTTTTGTTTTCCAACCGCGGACGTCGCGTTGGAAATAAAAGAGCTTAAACACACTCCGAGGGACAGGCTAGCCGGGCCGAGCGGCTCGTTTGTTTCTTCACTCTCGTCTTTACTTCGCGGCCACCCTTCCGCGGTACAGCCTTCTGCTGTCTCTTCCTTTTCCCTTTCCATTTTTTCCTCGGCGATCTTCCTTTATTACGGCGCGGCGCGGCGCACCGAAATCGTCCGTGAAAAATCGGACGCGTGGGACACACTCGCCGCTCTTTTCTTTCCGAGCTTTTGTGTTCGTTTGTCCCCAATGCAGATCGCAACGTCAGACTTAAGGATGTTCTGGAGGTACAATGGGAGACAAGAGTACAAGAAATTTGAAGTCCATCAATACATGGCAATGAAAGCCGTTCATGAGTATATTTTGCATTAAACTTTTGCGAATACTGTTCCCCCTGTAGCTATATTCAGTGGTCTACACTTGTCGCGTTTCCATGCTAGTGAGAGACAACGCGATAAATTTGACGTTTTGTAACAGTTTATAATTGTTTTGCTCTGTAACTGTTTAGTGAATCCTTATAAATTTTGAACATAATTAATTACATAATTTTTACTACATATAAAAAAAAGCTAGAGTTTCTAGTTGCGTTTTTTCAAAGATTTAAATAGGATTTGAAGTGGAATTTTATGAATTCTCCATAAGAAGACGTGTTAAAATGTGCAAACTTTAAGTTCCTATAATTCTTAAACGGTGCAGTGAATCGAACCCAAACTTTGGTAATTGCATTAATTTAGTAAGGATTATATCTTGTCAAATTTTCAAAAATTTTGTTGCGTTTTTATATACCTCCAGAACATCCTTAACGCGGTCGCTACCACCTCCACACGCGTGACACGTCCACGATCTCGTAATCCAGGCAGTTTCTTGTTCCTGACCTTGTCCGTCTGTTTTTAATTGCACCCTATAGTACTCAAACTCGCGAAGAAACTTTACAAAACTGCAAAGTTTCGTAAACTATTTCGGTCGACGTGTGGCTGCAGCGTGTCCCAAAATGATATTAAAAAAAATGGTGACGAAGCGTTCTTCTTTTTTACGAGCGGATCGGTATTTCGCAACTGGTCTCCCGTGAGCGACGCGACGTCCGCCGCCATCGCCGTCGCCATGGCGCGTTTCACGCTGCCGCGGCGGTAATAATTTTATAACGTACAAGCAAGCCGTAAAGGCATTCTTTACGAGCGCGGGACGCCCTATTATTCACGGCTACCGGCGATTTTTAATACGAACGCCGGCCATTCTTCATTATCCGTGCGCGGTGCCCGCGCGTGCAGATAATTTTATTCCGTTGTTGGTACGTACTCGACCGTGCACCTACGTGCTCGCCCTCCCTCCCTCTCTCTTTCTCTCTCTCCTCTCTAGTCTTGTCTTCCTCCCTCTCCCTGTCCCCACTCCCGTCAAATTGTTAATCCTCTCGCGGAGCAGATTTTAACCTCTTTAAGTGGACCCGCGTATGCGCGCATATTTAATTTTAGTATGATATTCAATGAGGGCCGTGCACGTGTGCGTCGACAGTACGCGATTTTTAACGCGACGCCTTTTAACGCATCTTGCTATACAAATTTCACGCTTGGCAATTGTGGATGATATTGGCATCGCGCTTCAGCTATTTATAATGAGTTCTGATCGACGACGAACATATTTTTTATAATGAATTTAAACGTGCGTGCGGGGGAGAATTTTTTCGAGTTTTGTGGTATGGAATTGGTGCTTGTGAATGCGGTATTAAACTTCGTTGAATGCTCGTGGCATTCATTGGCTCTCAATCAGCTGGGGGATGTGTGTAAAATTACATGTGCATGGGAGCTAGATTAATGTAATTGGCGCAAAATTAATGACAGGTCCTGTTAGATATTATACTAACGGAGGAATACGATGTAATTACATTCTAGAGATTTTTGAATTTGAATTTCAGGAGCCCCGGGTTCAGATTGTTTAGTATGTCTTATACATAAATTACGTAAATTATCCGGTGTAGATCGCATTGGACAAACAGCTAGATATCCGTAGAATTGTATTGGCTTTCTGGGAAGCAGGATCTAGGATCTTAAATGAAAAACGCGTTAGTGAAATTCACTCTTGCAAGTGTTCTCTCTGCCTTCTCAAAATCGGCTGACTAAACGACTGCAGAGAGGACGTCTCTGTCGACTGCAACGGAAAAGAAAGAAAGCCCTCAGCTTCATCTGCGTCTCAACACACATGGCTTTTGGGTGTTTTATTACCGATGTCCTTCGGGTCTAAGGGTGCATTTATAGTGGAGCGGCGAGCACCAATGATAGCGGCGCGGTGAAAACAAACCAACATTCGTAACAACATTTTGACACATACTAAAGAAAAACTACATATGTATTTTCATTGTTTTTCTTTTTTTTCACCGCACAGCTCATCTCGCTGCTCCACTATAAATGCATACTAAGAGGCCTGGGTTAGGAAATAAACATTTGACCCTCGGTATCTAATTTAACATAACTGAACCGATGTGCCGCAGTATTCATTTTTGCCCTTATATCGATAAATTAACAGACAGTCTAGATTGTATTATGTTACAACGTAGTGTCTGATCAATTCTAGAATTTTCTATTAGGACCTTGAATAAGTTCTCGCTGTTCCTTTCATAAAATAAAAGATTTATTTAAAGTATAAGGAACAAAAACATTTCATTCAAAGTATAATATATATAGTATAGTATATTCGAGTAATTCCTCCAACTTTTCGTCTTCAAATTTTTTCGGTGCGCCAGAACGTTCTTTATCCTCAAGTTCAAATTCATTATTTTTGAAGCGTCGGAACCAGTCTCTGCATGTCGTATCCGACAAAGCATTGTCACCATAAGTCTCGACAAGAATTCTATGTGCTTCAGCTGCAGATTTCTTTTGAATAAAGTAGTGCAATAAAATTCCCCGCAAATACACTTTATTCGGCACAAAAGTAGACATTTTCAGAACTAAGAAAAAATTACTTTGTTTACACTAAAGTGAACTACCATACACTGAAATTTAAGGTTAGATACACTACTGCCTTGCATGTGTGTTACCATTCGAAATTCCACGAACGGGGTACTGCTACTACCATCTTTGAAGAAACAGCGAGAACTTATTCAAGGTCCTAATATAATATTTGCAAGAACAACGGGACGAATATCAAATTACTAAAGAGTCGATTCTTCCAGAAATATAACCATAAATATACGTAGAGTATGAAATCCAGATTGTACGTCAAACACGTCTTACCAGTGACAACCTTTCCCACTTATAGTTCACTTCACGTTCGAAAATAAATATTTCCAAATCCGATTATCTCCGAACTAAAACTATATAAATACAGAAAATTGAAATTCCAATCCTATCCTCTACGTCTGCGCAAGCCTTTTCTCCGTGCATGGTATACATAGGTACGATGTACAGATAAATATTCCTAAAGCCGATTACCGCGGAAGGGGAACTACATAAACACATAAAATATGAACTCTAGTTTCTAAACCGTACCTGACCAGTATAAACTCTATCCACTTTTAACAATAAAGCTGCGTGGCGCAGGTAAATACTTCTAAAGTCGATTATCGCAGAAATGCTCTACAATACAACTAGATAAGCACAAAAAATATAAGATCTAGTTTGTAAAGAGGTGTTTAATCAGTGAAACTCGAATCTACTTGAAAGCTTCCACGTGAATGCTCTCTTGAAACTACGGTATGTAAATCATTTTCGATCGGACTGCTAATAACGGAGTAATCTCTACTGAACACGATTCGTGGTGTAGTTGCGGCCGGTCAATGCTAGACTTCACTACTAGCAACAGCGAAGGTACGCGATTCGATAATATTTTGAACAGCAATTTTTCTCGAATCGTGATCAGAGCAGTAAAATCGAGCATGGTCCTCCGATTTTTTGGAGCCGCGGTGATCGATCGGCCTTGCGGCGGGTTTTATAAATCCGAAGAAGGAAATGACGGTCATCGGGGTGGAATGCGTTCGGAGAAATTTACGGGGCGACGTTTTTCGTCGCCGTAGACGGCCTCCCAGCAGCCCCTGCGAGTCTCGTTACGTCGGATTCGTAGCATCGGTTTCCACGGAGACTGAAAAATTGAAAACACTCTGCCCACGGTTGTATCGAGGGCCGAGCCGTGCGGAGCCGCAACAACGATTAAATTCAACGAATAATATTGTACTCTTGATATATCGCAATAACGCAAATAATTCTAATAATCTCGTAATTCCGGCCGCGCATATTTTGTTCTTTGCATATCCGGCGCGGCCCGAATCGATACCGCCCCGCCCTCCCTCCCGCCAGCGCTGCATATTGCTTTTTATTTATAAAGGGAAATTATTCCTTTCTCTCCGGCAATCTCCTCTGACGATCTTCCCGCCGGACAAATGGCGATAAACGCTCCCGCAACGGGAAAATATTCGTCCCCGTGGTTCGTTCTCTTCCGCTTTTTCACCATTTTTGTTCCAGGCTTTACTTTTAACTCTGTGCGCATTGAAATGCTTCCATTTATGTGTTTACGATTCTTTACAATCGACGGTTCCATTTTCGGCGATTTTTACTTCAGATACTAATTTTTTGTTTCTTTTTTTTCAGTCTTTCTGATAAGAGAAAATTCGATACATGCAGAAATGCTCGCTGCCGATCTGTATTTTTATCTTCTTCCTTTAATTGGCGACGTATTATATCGTTTCTCCGATAACTCCAGTTTCGATTTTCCAAACGTGGGTGCTTACATTGTATTTTTCATGCCATTATCGTGTGACGAATGCCACCATTTCCGGGCGAAGTGAACGCAGGTGCATCTTGACAATCTCTTCGTTAAGTAAATGGCGATGGACACACCAGAAACCGAACCATAATACACATGTTCTGACGTTTGCACTTCGCTAGCTCCATTCTTGCATGTTTTAATTTTGTGACAGATGGTGCCTCCATCCTCTCTTCGGAGCAAGTGAACATTGTAACAACTCGACGAGCAACGATAAGGATTATGTACCCGGCGACGCAAGTTACTGTACAGCGGGACACGTTCGCACGCGAAACAAATAAACACAGTCGGAGTCGACGCGAGCATAAATGGGCCGGATAACTCAACCGAGCCGTGCCAATAATTCGCGCGACGCTAATCTTTTGCACGATCGGTCGTCGCGGCGCTGTGAACCCTGCCTCGTAAACCCTAATCTCGCCGTGATTTTCTCGTTCATGTTAAACGGGGAGCCACGAGCTGCGCTGTTCGCTTCGTAATCGTCTCGGAACAAGGTAAATACGGGGTGCGAGCGAATATTTTTTCATTCCGTAGCGAATGGGATTTAATGGTCACTTAATGTAGCCCCTCGGGGAGAACTATCAAACAGTCTGCAAGACTCCTGTAATAACAAGAACGTTCAACTATTTCTGAAACGTCGCTATTGTTCCGTTCAGTCAAGAATTGTTGCGAGTTTTCAGTTGTCGGAAAAATTCTGCGTATCGATTATGATTCCGTCGACAGGAAGCTGTAAAAATTCATGAATACATCGAAAAGCGATACAAACAAGCCTGACGATTTCCATTAAAAAAAAATATTGGTGAATTGTTTAGCGATCGTAATAGTTTAATAAGAATTGATGATTTCGGCGCCAGGTTCGATCAGTTATACATTCAGCAAATGTGCAATTATTAAATAATGTGTCTTGACGTTTCAATCCCAATGTGGATCATTTTCACAAAGAACATTTATTGCGTCTGAAATTTTTATATGAAGAATTAAATTTTGCAAATATTTATATAACACAACCATGTAAATCACAGGGATTAACCAAAATTGATGTAACTTACTTGCTGAGACAAAAAAATTGTTTTTTTTTCAATTTGTTTGTCTCAGCAAGTAAGTTACATCAATTTTGGTTAATCCCTG